>JAHRHZ010000004.1:25173668-25294997 GCA_024137785.1 Ginglymostoma cirratum | reverse complement strand
GATGAACACAGCAGGCCGAGCAGCATCATAGGAGCAGGAAAGCTTGATGTTTCGGGCCTAGATGCCCGAAACGTCAAGCTTTCCTGCTCCTATGATGCTGCTCGGCCTGCTGTGTTCATCCAGCTCCACACCTTGTTATCTCGGATTCTCCAGCATCTGCAGTACTTATTATCCCTAAACCCATCCCAAATCTGCCCAGAGACAAGACAATGTGATCTTGTTGTCATGGGGATGAAGGCCCATGTCAGAACTTATTCAAAGCAAGCTGCAAGTTTTAACATCTGGACTTAAAGACAGTTGATCTTGCATCTGAATCAGAGAAATCTGGGAAGAAGATTGAAAACAGGCGCTGCTAGAGGAGGAGAAAATATCTGTTTTTGGGTAAATGACAAAGAGTTTTTTTTTAATTTGTTATGTCACAGGATGAGGACATCACTTGTTATACCAGCAATAGTTGCCCATCTCTATTTGTCCTTGAGAAATTGGTGGGTGAGCTGCCTTCTTAAACCATGCAGACCATCTGCTGACCATGCCACTAAGCTATTTCTTTCCTGATCCTCTGGCTTGCTGACCCTTCTTAACCCGAACCTTTGCTGTGAGCTTGGGTGAGAAAAGGTTTGGGAGAGTCAGCAAGCTGAGGGTTCAGGGGACAGGAGAAGCAGCAAGTGAGAGGACGTAAGAGCGGAATATGCTGTGGTAGCAAGTAGGGTAATTGGCAAACCAGAGAGTCAAAAACAGAGACAGTCATGGAGACAGTGAGTCATAGTATTGGAGATTCGGGGGCCATGTTGTCATCAAATGGGACAGAAAAGGAATGCGATGTCTAGGGTCTGATGTCAGTGAACAGGAAGGTTAGCAAGCTGAAATTTTGGGAAATAAAAAATTTGGGAGCAAGATCAGCAGGATCGTGATCATAAGACAAACACAACTGGACCAAGGGCAATGCAGTGAATGCTGATGTTCTACAAGGTACAGGTTGTAAGGTTGGATGGTGCTGTTTTAGGAGCCTTGGTGGAGATAATGCAATGTATCTTGTGGATGGTACACAGTTCATCGCCTGTGTTTTAGTAGTAGAATATTTATGTTGGTGGATGGGCTGCCAATCAAAGTGGGCTGCTTTGTCCTGGGTTGTCAGTTTGTTGGAGCTGCACCCATCCAGTCAAGTAGAGTGTATTCCTCACATTCCTGACTTGTGCCTTGCGGATTGTGGACAGACTTTAGTGAGTCAAGAGGTGAATTAATCACCTCAGAATTCCCAGCTCTGATCTGCTCTTGTAGCGGCAGCATCTGTATGACTAGTCCAGTTCAGCTTTTGGCCAATGGTATAACCCCATTAGGGGATTCAGCTATGGTAGTGCCATTGATGGACAACGGGACATGTTTAGAACCTCTCTTGCTGGAAATGGTCATTGCCTGTTAATTGTGTGTGAATGTCACTTCCCATTTATCAGCCCATGCCTTCCAACATGTCCAGAACTCAGCCCCAGTTTCTATTGCATTCAACTTTGCTGGAGTTCCTTGATGCAAAACATTACCATGGAGAATCACTGTCACTTAATCTTTTGAGTGTAGTCGTTTTGCCTAAATTTGGACCAAGGCTGTAAATGAAGCAGGGTGGTCTTTGAGGAACACATGCAGAGGAGCCGTATGAAGGTTATTACGCTGTATCTGATAGCACTGTTAATGACACTTTCCATCCATTTACTGATGATGAAGATGAGTCTGATCTGGCTGGGTTTGATTTGTCCTGCTTTCGGTGCACAGCATATACCTGGGCAGTTTTCCACAGTTTTGGGTCGATGCCGGTGTTGATTATATCATCGATTCCATTTTATCTTGATAATATGTAGATGCCAGTGTTATATACAACTAGGTCAGTGTTGGAGGACGAGTCTTCTGTAATCCTTCTGGGCTGTTGTCAGGGCTGGTACAGCACCTTCATTAAATTGGGCCACTTGTTGTACCCAGGCCAGATGATAAGGCTCTTGATGGTGCAGCTCCACTGCTTAAGCTGGTCTGGAAGAGCTCTCCAGTACAGGTCAAGGTGTCCAGCGATATGTCCTTTTAGCTGTGTTACTGTTGAAAGGCAATGCCAGATCTCTTACACTTCCCTGGACACACAGCAGCCTTTAAAGATGGCATGAGCACCAGGGACTCTGATCTTCCTGTAGGTATCTGCAGAGTGGTGAGTAATTTCAGGGACAGTGCATGCAAAGATAGAGCTAGAATTGACAAAAGGCAGTAGCTAGTTTATGAGGCAAATTTGGTGTGATACAATGAAAGATCATTTTCAGACTCATGGTGAGAATTGATTTTAAAAAACTTGACAAAACTGATGTTTAGCCAAAAAAAAAGCATCAGCCCTATATTTCTGCGAAGAAAGTACTGTAGTGTATAAATCGTAAGATCCCTACGGTGTGGAAACAGGCCATTCAGCCCAACAAGTCCACACCATCCCTCCAAAGAGGATCCCACTCAGGCCCATTCTCCTACCACTGCATTTTCCCATGTCTAACCCAAACATCCCTGGGGAAAATGGGCAATTTCCCATGGCCAATCCACCGAGCCTGCACATCTTTGGACTATAGGATGAAACTGGAGCACCCAGAGGAAACCCACGCAGACACAGGGAGAATGTGTAAACTCCACACAGACAATCACCCACGGGTGGAATTGAACCCAGGCCTCATGACGCTGTAGTGCTAACCACTGAGTCACCATCCCACTCTCAATCCAGGGAGTGGAGCCTCCAGTAAGCACCATGAGCCTGACATGATGTGACATGGGCTACCCAGTTGTGTTAAAAAGTTAATGGTGAATAAGTTTTCTGCAGTTTAGTGTTTAAGTTACCCACTAATTGGCCCTTAGCTTAGTTTATTTTAATTGGTTTGTTACAGTAATGGTTACAAAACATGAAATCTTGGTATGCAATTCCTTGCACTGGTCATGGAGAAATTCATTGTTTCTCTATTTTTTTAAAATGTTATCATCATCATTAGTGGTCCCTCACAGATGAAGCTGACTCCCTTCCACTCTCAGGGTGAGTGTGCAGCTGGCTGGACAGACCAATACAGCTTCCGCAGGCTCTGATACATTTGATGCGGGTGGTGGTCATGGGAAGGGGGGGTGGGACTTTGTTGTGGTAGCACACTCCTTTTGTAGTTTACACCTGGCTTCCGTCTTTTTCCACCTCAAGTCTTGAGGTGCTCGAAGCTTTCTGGATGCTCCTTCTCCACTTTTGACAGTCTTGGGCCAGTGATTCCCAGGTTCCTGTGGGAATGCTGCACTTCCCCAGTGAGTCCTTGTGGGTATCACTGAAGCACTTCTTCTTTCCACCTGGGGCTTGCCTGCTGTTTCAGAGCTGGGAGCAGAGCACCTGCTTAGGGAATCTCATGTTGGTCATGTGGACAACGTGCCCAACCCATTGTAGCCGATCAAGGAGGTCCAGTCCCTCAATGCTGGCGATGTTGGTCTGGTCGAGGACACTGGTGTTGATGCGTCTTCTTTCCAAGTTGATTCGCGGGATCTTGCGCAGGCAGAGTTGATGGAACTGCTCCAGTGCCTTTAGGTGTCTGTTGTACATCATCCACTTCTCAGACCCACATAGGAGGGGGGTGTACCTTCTGTAAACCATGATCTTGGTTTCAGATCTAATGTTGTTGTCGTCCTCGAACACCCTTTTCCTCAGGCGGCTGAAGGCTGCGTGAGCACACTGGAAGCAATGCTGGATCTCTTCACCAATTGCTGCTTTGGCAAACAGGACACTTCAAAGGTATTGGAAGTGCTCAACGTTCTCTAAGGCCTCCCTGTGGATGTTGATGACTGGGGGGGGTTCACTCCACAATGCCGAGCCAGGTTGTTGGAACACTTTCACCTTGCGGATGTTCAGGGTCAGACCCATGCTCTTATATGCCTCTGTAAAGATGCTGACGATGGTCTTGAGTATGTCCTCTGAGTTTGTATGTTCACATGCATCATCTGTGTGTTGCAGCTTGATGAGACTGGTTGGGGTGACTTTGGTTTTGGCTTGAAGGTGGAGGAGGCTGGATATCTTTCCGCTGGTTCAGTGGGTTAGTTCCATTCCAGCAGGGAGCTTGTTGGCGGTGAGGTGAAGCATTGCAGTGAGGTAGATCGAGAACAGTGTTGGGGCAATGACTCAGCCCTGCTTGACACTGGTCCAATTGGGGAATGGGTTGGTGATGGAGCCATTTGTCATAACCACTATTTCCATATCATCATGGAGCAGGCGAAGGATGGGAAAAATCTTTATGGTGCGACCAAAGCAGAGAAGGATGCTCCAAAACGCTTCTTGATTGACGGTGTCAAAGGCCTTTTTAAGGGCTTTTTTCCTTTTTGACCGTTTTGTTTTCACATGGCCAAAATGTTATCAGTCCCTATGAGGACTGTGACATTTACCTATGTGTGTGTGTCAATGCTGAATAAGTCCTAAGTGTGGAACTTTTAGTTAATAGCCATGTATATAGGGTATCATCAAATTGGTAAAATGCAAACGTGGTAAATGAAGCTTGTATAGGACAAAACAAAACAATGGAGGTGGTGCTGTTCAGAATTCATTACAAATGTAAAAGCTACTTGCCAAAGCTATTGAGTCAATACAGGGAGCAACAAAACAACAACAAAGCAGATTTCACTCAAACACTGGGGGTGGGAATGAGTTCACAAAATTGAACCCTGATCTGTTTGTGTCAAAAAGGATCCATTGGCTCTGGGATAAAAGGTACTGCAGATGCTGGAGAATCCAAGATAACAAGGCGTGGGGCTGGATGAACACAGCAGGCCAAGCAGCATCATAGGAGTAGGAAAACTTGACGTTTTGGGCCTAGACCCTTCATCAGAAATGGGGGAAGGGAAGAGGGTTCTGAAATAAATAGGGAGAGACGGGGAGGCAAGATTTCACAAGCTTCAAAATCTCCCCTCCCCCAACCGCATCCCAAAATCAGCCCAGCTCATATCCACCTCCCTAACCTGTTTTTCCTCTCACCTCAAGCCACACCCCCATCTCCTATCTACTAAAATCATCCCGCCCCCTTGACCTGTCCGTCCTCCCTGGACTGACCTATCTCCTCCCTACCCCCCCCCCCACCTACACTCACCTTTACTGGCTCCATCCCCGCCTCTTCGAATTGTCTGCCTCCTCTCCACCTATCCTCTCCTCTATCCATCTTCTATCCGCCTCCCCCTCTCTCCCTATTTATTTCAGAACCCTCTTCCCCTCCCCCATTTCTGATGAAGGGTCTAGGCCCAAAACGTCAAGTTTTCCTGCTCCTATGATGCTGCTTTACCTGCTGTGTTCATCCAGCCCCATGCTTGTTATCTCGTATTCTCCAGCATCTGCAGTACCTTTTATCCCTCATAGCTATGTGCGAGGAGTTGGTTTCAGAGGTAGAGAGCAGAAGAGAATGAGTAATGGATTCCTTTCAAATTGGTAATTGCTAACGGTGTCTCCCAATGACATATACTAGAATCTCAGGTTTTCCCTGTACTACTAAATGATTTTTAAAAAAGAATAGAAATGTGTCCATGTCTAAATTTAATGACAGCACCAAGTTAAATGGTATTGTAATAGCATAAAGAGAGGAGAAAATTTCAGAGATATTGATAAATTAGATGAATGGGAAAACCCGTGGCGGATGGAACTGAAAATAGGAAAGCAATAGGTCAAAAACAGAAGTTGCTGGAAAAGCTCAGCAGGTCTGGCAGCATCTGTGTAAAGAAAATCAGAGTTAACATTTCAGGTCTGGTGACCCTTCCTCGGAACAGGTCAAAGACACAGGTCATTTTCTTTGCACTTTAAAAGAAAATAATTTCTAAAGCTAAGAACTATTGAGGAGTATAGAAACGTATCAGTGCCAGTATAGATACTTTGGAAAATAAGCATCTAGAAGATAAATGGAATGTTGCTTTTATCTGAACTGGGCTGACGTACAAATGGCTGTGAACTCTGTTTGTAGAGTGCTGCATCCAGTCCTGCGCACCTCCAGGAAGTGTATGTTGACCTTGGAGGGGATGCAGCATAGATTCCGCGAAATGAAGGCAAAGTACTGTGGATTCTGGAGAATTTGAAATAAATTCTAAAAAGAATCAGAAAAGCTCAGACAGTCTGACAGCATTTGTGAAGAGACAAACACAGTTGAAAATTTTGAGTGTGATATGGCTTATTCAGTTTCTGGAGTTTCTGGATTTCCCCACAAATACATCAGAGCTAAAAGGGTTGAAATATGACAACAGTTGACATAGTTGCAGACTGTGTTTTCTTAAATATAGAAGATTAAGGGATAATCTAATTAGGGTGATCAGTATAAATAAAGGAATGTGTAAAGTGGATAGAGAGATGATACTACCTGTATTAGGGGAGTCCGGAGTAAGGGGATATAACTTGAAGTGAGAGCGAATCCATTCAGAAATGAAAGTAGTATAGAAACTAGGAGCAGGAGTAGTCTGTTTGGTCCTTTGAGCCTGCTCCACTGTTCATTATGATCCATGGCTGATCCTCTATCTCTAAGCATTGTACCCATTTTCTCTCCATATCCCTTGATGCCTTTAATATCTAAAAAAAACTCTTTCTTAAATATACTCAGCAACCCAGCCTCCACTACTGTGATAGTGAATTCCACAGGTTGACCATCATCTGAATGAAAAATGTTCCTCATCTCCGTCCTAAATGGCCCTCCCCATCTCCTGAGACTGTGTTCTAGACTTCCCAACTAGGGGTAATCTCCTCCCTGCATTTATTCTGTCCAACCTTGTCAAGATGTTCTAAGTTACATCTGGATCCTCTCACATTTTTCTAAACTCTACTGAATACAGACCCAGTCAAATCACTGTCTCTTCATGAGACAATTCTGTCATCCCTGGTATTAGTTTAGTGAACCTTTGCTGCCCTATGGCAAGTATGTTCTCTCTAAGGTGGGGAAAACAAAACTGCACACTATACCCCTGGTGCACTCACCAAAGTTCTGTATAACTGCAGTAAACCATCAGTACTTCTGAACTCAAATCCTCTTGCAAGGAAGGCCAATCCATCAATGAGTTCTGAGGAAGGGTCACTCAAACCGAAACATTAACTCTGATTTCTCTCCACAAATGCTCCAGACCTGCTGAGCTTTACCAGCAGTTTCTGTTTTTGTTTCTGAGGTCAATCTATCACTTGCCTTCCGAATGATGTTAGGGAGTACTTCTTCACGCAAAGGGAAAGGAACCCTCTCCTCACAGTAAGCTGTGGAGCTGACAATTGGACATACAAAACTGACATTCATAGGTTTGTGTTGGTGACAGGTATTAAAGGCATTAAACCCAAATGGTAGATGCGCTCAAGGCACATATTAACTGTGATCTAATGGAAAGGTGGAACAGTCTCATGAAGCTGAATGGCCTTCTCTTGTTCCTATCAATGTATTTTAATGTCCTGGTGTAAGAAAAAGAGGAAATCTGGACCCACCCCCTCATGCCAATACTGGGATATAATGTATTCAAATCTAATTATTCTTCTGCCAATGAGAAGAGGCTCATTACAAATGCTAACTAACTAGACCACAACCCCTTCCTCGACAGCAAACTGTTTGCTCCCCAGCTTAAAAGTTGCTGAAGTGCAATTCTTTTAAGACCAGGATGTTGCTGGGTATGGAAGGTTTGAGTTATAAAGGTTGGATAGACTGGGACTTATTTCACTGCAGTGTAGGAAGTTGAGAGGCGACCTTATAGAGGTTTATAAAATCATGAGGGGGTATAGATAGGGGTAACGGTAGGCATATTTTCCCTAGGATGGGGGAATTGCAAGGCCAGGAGGCATATTTTTAAGGTGAGAGCACAGCGATTTAATTAAAGACACAAGGGGCAACTTTTTTACACAGAGGGTTTTTCATGTGTGGAATGAACTTCCTGACGAAGTGGTAATATTTAAAAGCTAGGTGGTAAGTACATAAATAGGAGAAGTTTGGAGGGATATGGGCCAGGAGCAGGCAGATCTGACTAGTTTGGGATTATGTTGGGCATGGACTGGTTGGACCGAGGCGTCTGTCTCCGTGCTGTGTGACTCTTACGACTCTATGAGGCAAAAATCACTCTAAAGGTCAATTTTGTTACTTATTCTTCTAAACTTTTGTATCATGTAAAATATTCTGGGGAATCATTTGTGCATTTCTACTGAATTGTTTATTTTGGAATGAAGAGGTATTCGACCGAGCAAAGAGGCAACATCAGAAAGAGCGGAACTCAGCCACAGAACAGTGTTGCCTTCAAAGCTAAAGGATAGAATCTTGGTAAGAAAGAGAGTGAAAGGTTATCGGGGTAGGCACAAATGTGGATTTGAAGTTACAATCAGATCAGCCATGATCCTATTGAATGATGGAGCAGACTTGGCTGGCCTACTCCTCCTCCTTGTTTGCCTGTTCATTAGAAAAAACTTCACTCAGAGGGGCTGAACAATCATTCACACATGGTTCTCCCAGTATTATGCCCCTATATTCCCTGGAAACACATCAATTGTAAATTGGCAAGTGTTCCAGGCACTATTTTAGCTGCTTCAAAGGGTAGGCCAGCTTGTAAAAGAGAAACAAACTGAAACTAATTGCACTCCCATTTCTAAAACTCTATTTTCACCTCAAATATCGGGCTCTTTCCTTTATTGTTTTTCTTTTGATCGTTAGAACTATTACTAAATACAGCAGCAATCCCATCAACATTCCTGGATAGCGCAATGAGAACAATAGTCCACATTTGTAAGGTACTAAGCTTCCAGGACCTGTGTTGTGATTGTGACAATTAGTCTCAGTCCCACAGACATGTCTCCTGTGACATTATGTAGTGGATCCCTACTGGAGGTATTCCTGTATCTCCACTAGATTAAGAAATGAGCCTTGGTCGCTTAGGAGAAGTACCAGTGAGCAAGTGGCAGCCCTGGAAGAAATGTTAGGGTCCTCAAGAGTTAAAAGCAGAGGAGGATCTGGAAGTCCCATCACCTTCGGCTTCAAACTCACTGTAAAACCCACATCATCCACATAGTGCTTCAGGATACATGACCTACTCTGTTGACTCTACATTACCTCTATCTTTGTTAGAGATCATCTCCTGGTTGCCTCTATCTTTCTTGCCATCAGCAATCTATGTTTATGGCCTCCCATAGGAAATTAGAGGCTGTCATTTGTTAGATTGACAGGGTTGATAGTGAGCATTGCCTGGTCACTGTATTTGTACATGCTGAAAGTCGCATAATTTGGAACCTAAAGTTCAACTGATTAGATGGCATATCCTTATTTCTAAAACAGCTACTGATGTCTTATACGCAGGCTGAACATTGCATACAGCATTAGATCATTCAATCTGTGACTCCGACTTAATGCCTACCACATAAGTGCTGGCTTGTGCAAACCTTAATTTCAAATTAGAATTCTTCCACTCCAAAATTTTGTTCCTAGACTCCACTGCATCAGTTGAGGTTGGTGCTTACACATGGGTTCAGAGCCCCCAACCTGAGAATGAAAATGTTGCTGCTCCCAATGATTATCTATTGGTCTCTGCTTCACAAGTGCAAGAACATCATTGACTGAGGACAGATGTGAGCTCAAAGAGCCTCGCACATCATAGAATTCCTACAGTGTGGAAGCAGGCCATTAGGCTCATCAAGTCCACACCAATCCTCTGAAGAGCTTCCCAACCAGACCCAGCCCCTAAGCTATCCCTGTAACCCTGCATGACCCATGGCTAATCCAACTAGCCAGCACATCCCTGGGCACCATGGTCAATTTAGCATGTCCAATCTAACTAACCTGCATATCTTTAGACTATGGGAGGAAACTGGAGTTCCCAAAGGAAACCCATGCAGGAACAGGGAGAATGAGATCCACCTGGCCCTGGTTCCAATCACCACAAATACTTTAGTCCAGGAATTAAGGGGAAAACAATTGGAAGAAATTCAAGATTACCAGATTTTGCCTTGTGATTCAATGCAATGAAAGTCTATGTTCATCTGAATTGGCCCTGCATAACAAGTACTGTTAAAGATGTCAGTACAGTTTCCCACTGTATTCTTCCTCAACTTTCAGATTTGAAAAAGGGGATTGGGAAAGTTCTTGCAAAAGAAATATTGTGCGGAGCTCCCCTTCCCTGCAACATGAGAAGTACCATTCTATGGCATTCCATTTCTGGGCCATTACAGACAGGGCTATCATAGTGTTAAAGGAATATCCTGGGGTTAAGATGGATTTTATGGTATGCTGAGAAGCAATGGCACTCAAGCTTAATAAAAGCTGCAGGCAAAGATCTAGCAATTTTCTCTTTCCTGATTTAGTTTGAATCTGGCACCAAGTCAAAGGGATCTCCAGGTATCCAGGTATTCAGCAACAGTGATGTCATCAAGCAGAGTTAAATATCTAATCATGTTGACATATTCTCATAGACAGCAAAGAAGAAAGTAAAAATGAATGAATCCCTTCACTTTTAATACTAAATTTTACAGATAGCAAAATAAATTGATAAATCATACACAAGGGATTAGGCAGAAGGTAAAAAATTTCAAAACCAAACACTGAAACAAAACTGAAATTATGTGGGATTTCCAATCACGTTATCTTTAGCTCCTCCTGACATGCAATCTTTAGTGGGGTTTTCCCAGCATGGAGCTGCAACGATGACATCAAGCTGTCAAAGCCACTAATCACATTGCAAAATTGTCATAGTCAATAAACCAGAAATAGAAAAGTATTTAAACATTTCATCTTTATCATAATCTTTAAACTTCTTTTTAAAAACAATTACAGTAAATTAACAATTGGGGAAAATACATAGGCTGAAGGTAGAAGCAGAAACATCAGGAAAAGCAATAGTTAAAAGTTATAGAGACATACAGCATGGAAACAGACCCTTCGGCCCAATTTGCCCATGTTGACTAGGTTTCCTAAACTGAACTAGAGCCATTTGCTTCTAAAACTTTCCTGTTTATGTACCTGTCCAAATACCTTTTAGATGTTGTAACTGTACTTGTCATCGCCACTTCCTCTGGCAGTTCATTCCATATACACTCTACCTTCTGTATGAAAACAATGCCCCTCAGGTTCCTTTTAAATCTTTCCCCGCTCACCTTAAACCTACACCCTCTAGTTTTGAACTTCCCTACCCTGGGGAAAAGACCTATGCTATTCATCTTGTCCGTGCCACTGATGATTATATAAACCTCTATAAGCTCACCCTTCAGCCTCCTACACACCAGGGAAAAATGTTTTAGTGTAAAAATCTAGTAATTCATCCTAACGATGACATTTAAAGTCCTCAAATATAAAATTATATTTTCCAGACTTGATTGGTCACTCAATTCCAATTATTTCCTCACATCACCATTAAAAACCAAAATAATCCTGACTGGACATGATCTAACTTCTTTATCAAAATTCTAACCACAGTGTGAGGGTGGAAAGAAGAAGTTTTCATTGATTGTGGGGGATGGGCGTATGATGGAGCAGAGAGCAACAGGCGCAATTTCCGGTTTTCTGAATTTTTCTGGGCTCACACTTATTCCTGAAGTTGTGGTCAGTTGCAGAATGGTAATGGCGACAAACACTGCAGTTTGCCATCAAAACCTCCAAAAATCCAAGCCAATGTGTTCACATGATATTTCATTAGGGTAGGCTTTTGTCTGCTTGAATTAAAGATCAGATGGCACATTCTAATGGATGGAGTTTCTTGCATGAAAACATTAAGTCTTCAGCGATTAATATCACCATCTATAATTTCTTGGTGTTTACTTAGTGGATGATACATTTAGGCACACAAGTCATTATTGTCACCATTACATTCCAGAAAGCCAAGTGTTGAAGGATACAACTAGAACAAATCTTTATCCACTCTCATGCACAGAGATGCACAGTATAATCACGCACTTCCTAATGCAATGACCACAGTTTCAATCCCAATTAATTCCCACCAACTGCATACAATTTATTACAATAAATATATAATTATCCTGTCAGATAATTTATTCAGATTAAATGCCAATTGTCGGGCTCTTGTGGTACAGTGGTGGTGTCCCCACCTCTGGACCAGGAGACCCAGGCTCAAGACCCATCTGCGTGAATGGTATCATACACGTCTGAGCAGATTGGTTTGAAATATCTTAGTAATGTTTGCCCTCTATAGGGAATTGGTAAAATTCCAGGTAAGAGTGAGCCTGTTTATGGAAGCTCCACTCAACATGTTTCCATCTTCAATACTAAAATAATCTCCCTGAAGGAGATCAAAGGCCAACACTGAGGTGAAATCAACTGACAGCACTGACTTCTGCAAAGCCAAGTGAGGAAATAAACTGCAACCAGCAGAATTGCTAATTAAAATGGGCAGAATGCCTTCTCAGAGAAAAGCCTAACCGAAATATTAACACCAAGAGCATCTTTCTTCAACATGAGCCCAACCCCTAGTTTATGATAATACATGACAACAAACCCATGTGAATCCTAAGCATTAAATCGTGATGCTACGATGAGGAGGATTGCAGAACTTATATTGAATTTAAACTGCAGAACTGTCTCTGAAGAAGTGCATCAGAAACCTATTAGAAGTGTCAAGAGATGTGCCTTATTTGACCCTGTGAAGTAAGTTCCACAGCTCGAACAGTCTCACAAAGTAACTATCAATGCATGTGGACTCTGTAGTGATTGGAACAAGGTTAGCCAGGTGAAACTGATAAAATATGAGTTCCCTGATTGGGGCTGTTAACCTGGTCCAATCAGGGATCCCTGGCTGACAGATATAAACAGGAGTGTCAGAGGTTCTGTTCACTCTAGGAGCCAGCTCTGAACTAACTGAGTTGCAGTCATGTACTATGCAAGTGTGAATAAAGGGTGACTTGACCTGCGTGGAATTATTTACGTCTCTATACAGGTTCTTGAAATGTGAGTCACACTGCGTTTTTTTGACCAAACGAGGTGATGATGGTGTTCTAAGCAGCAGTTTGTACAACAAAATAACATTGTAGACAACCTCTAGAGCAAACTTTGCAGTGCAGACTAAATCTCATTTAGGCAGAGGTAGCAGGTTCCTTCTCTGAGGCACACTCGTGTGCCAATTCCATTCTGACTGTTTGCATGGTCATTAGATTTCTGCTGCCAGTTTGCTAATGGACATTCCACAACTCACTACAATTGTCTGGTTTCTGCTTTGCAACTCCAGTATCATCAATAATGACACCACTTCTGTCTGGCCAACCCTAACTTTAATATTTGGCTGCTGCCTGTGGAAATCCCGTGCCCTCACCTGCAAAGTCAAATTGTTGGATTGCACTGTTGCCTCAGGGAGATCAGTGAAAATGCTCTCCTGCATCAACAGCAGCACCAAATAGAGGCAAAATACCATAGATTCTGGAAGTTTGACTCAAATACAGAGAATCCTCAGAAAAAACTCAGCAGGTCTGGTAGCATTGGTGGAGAGAAGGAAAACCAGCTAGTGTTTTGAGTCCAGTATGACTCTTCTGCCAAATTTTCCTGCCTGTGTTTGTCCCTGGAGCAGCACCACTTCATTTGCATCACAGTTGGTGAACTTGCATCAGCACCAGTTTTGTGGCGGAGACACCTTTCGATCAATAAGCTACTACAAAAAAAAAGAGAATTGCTGCTTTTACAAAATGCAAAGGACTGGAAATGTAGGTCAGGTTTCTAAAAACAGTGAGAGGACTGGGTAAAATGGAAGCTGAAAGAAGTCTTTAAATTGAATTGGGAAGTGAGTTTACTCTTGAACTCATCAATAGTTAGCTGCGAGTTTAGAAGAAATTTCTCCAGAGGTTTTAACTTGTGGAATAAGCTGCCACCTAGTGCAGTGAGCACGGACTCTGGAATCTTTCAAAAGAGACCTTGATAAACTTCTACTACAAAAGGGTGCAGTTGGGGTGTGGGGACTGCTATTAGTGTAGGCTTATGGTAAATTACTCTAGGGTAAATCTGTCATAGCTATTTCACAGCCATAAAAATCCTCTACTGCTATCATAAGCTAATAGATTATCAGTTATTAAACCCAATATACATAAGTCATTGTCATCCCCAAGTAATGGACCAGCATTGGAGATATTATAATAGTCATACAGGATAGGCTTTTATTCGTTAGGATGGGTTTTATTTTATGCATCCATTTTTTTTGGCCAAAGAATGGAGAAGGGAACATTTTATATTTTGGTACCCAGTGTGGCTTCGTTCAAGTCACACTCCAAGTCAACTACAACAAAATCTAACGTGAAGTAAATTTCCTCATGGTCTGCCTCAACCATATGCCTAAGTCATTGCTCAGAAGGCCACTCCCTACTGTTCCATTTGTGTCAAACATTAGTCAGTCTTCTCAAGAGTGTCGAGAGTAAAATTATCAAACTAGTCCCAATTAGTTCCAGGTTAGTAGCTGTCATGAATGTTTTCTGTGTTAGAGTGGTAGTCACCTTACCTCTTGTCTAGAAGGCCTGAATTCGAATCCCACCTCCCCAGAGGTGTGTTGTAATATGTTCAAGCTACATCTAACCAGACAACTAAGGGATATTCTAACATGCTTCCAACTTGTGCCACGTAGATGATGCGCAGGATCTGGGAGTCAAATGATGAGTTGCTCACACAGAATTCGAAGCCTCCTGTATGTTTTAATCTGCCAAAATGGTTATATGGCCAATCCAGTTAGATTTCTGGCCCGTGACGACACCCAAGGACCAATGTTAGCGGATTCAACTCTTTATAATACGACTGAATGTGAATAGTTACGTTCTCTGTTTTTGTGCATGATTATTGCCTGACACTGTCTTTGACTCAAATGTTACTTGCCATTTATCATCCCAAGCCTGAATGGTGTCCAGAACTTGCTGCATGCAAGTACAAACTGGTTCAGTTTTGAGTCGTTGTAGGTCTACAATGTACAATCATCAGTGCATGTGCATCTCCTGACCTCATGATAGAGAGAGGATCAATGATGAAGCTGCAGTAGATAGTTGCACCGAGGATAACACCTTGAGAAAAGTTTGCAGGATCTCCTATAACTGAAATGATTGACACCCAATAGCCACAATTACATAAAATAAAACAAAGAACTGCAGATGCTGGAGATCTAAAACAAAAACAGAAATTGGTGAAGAAACTCTATAGGTCTGGTAGTATCCTTGGGAAATACTAACTCAGAACGTTAACCCTGTTTTCTTCCCACTAATGCTGCCAGCCTGCTGAGTTTCCCGAGCAGTTTCTGAATTTGAACCACAATTATCTTCCCTTCTGTTAAGTAAAACTCCAGCCATTAGCAGATTATCCTCCAGTTTCCACTGACAGCAGCTTTACTAAGAAGTCTTTGATGCCACACTCCAACAAATGCTGCCTTGGTTTCATCAGCAGTCATTCTCACCTCATGTCTGGATTTTAATTCATTTCTCAATGTCCAAAGTGAAGTTATATGATCATACCCAAGGCTCAGTATTAGTGAGCTGGTCACTACTGTCTATAATAGTGTTACATTGCCCTCTCACTAGCTGTTGTGACAAAATGTGTCTTCAAGAGGGATTTGTTCTGTCCTGTTTCTCTTGAAGAGAAGTGTTGTAAAGCTGGTGCGGGGTGTCTGCCCCATGGAAAGCAGAATAAATAGCTTTGAGTTTTATTTTAAATGAAACAAAATAAGCATGAGTGAGTGGAGCCAGGCTCACACAGACCCAGGGTTTTCACTTTCAGTTGTTGAAGTTAAGTTTCTTTGGAGTTGAAGCTGCAAGATGCAGCTCTCTCTTTCTGCTGCTGCAAAAATCTTGAGTTCTCTCTGCTGCTAGAATTATTCTGCCAGTGTTCCTTCTTCTGGAATGAAAGAGATAGCAAGCGAGTGACATCTGTTTTGCTGAACTCGCCTTTGCCAAGAATGTATTTATGAGATGCTGCTATATTGGAACAGTTGATGAATAATATTTAAACAACATATTATTTTGTTAAGTATTTTGACAAGAGTTAAAGTTATCCCAATTCTTTTTCTTGCTTGTATTTTAACTATGCTGTACGAATAAAGTATGTCTTGCTGAAAGCCTAGTAGTCTGACCAATTAAATCACATCTGGAAGAAGCACCTTACACTTGCCTTTAAATAAGTTACTGTGCAGGCTAGCTCCTTGATATGTTTTAAGGGGTTTGGTCTGGTCTATAACACTATCATGATTAAGAGTAGACTATTAAAACAACATCTGTCCATATTTGAGTTTGTCCTGCTTTTTGTGGGCAGGAAACAACTGTGGGCACTTTGTAAGGTAATTGCTTTATTTGTACTGAAGTAACTCAGCATGTGTTGCTGGCACAAATTTACAGCACAAATTTTCCTCACTCCAACTGGGATTCTGTCAGAACCTACAGACTTTGTTGTATCCAGTGATCTCTGTCATTTCTTGATATCACTTGGATTGAATCGAATAGGTTGACATTTCCCACCTGAGGTGCTGGAGATGCTTATAAAGACCCCAACATTTTATCTTGATGTACTGGATTCAACCAACATTGAGAATAGGAACGTTCTTAGACCCTTACTTCACTGTTGGTCTGCCAACATTCAGGACTGGATGTGGCAGGACTGCAGAGCTTTGAGCTGATCTGCCGATTATGGGATCACCGAATTCTATGCTGCCCATACTGTTTTAGTTTTAAGTTAATCATTAATTGTTCCCTTCTTTCTTTAATCTACAGTCTTGTAAAACCAACTTTGCCATCCCCTAACCATTATAAGATTTGCCTCATCATCTTTCCTTCTCGTTTTAACCTTGATGGTGTCCTGTGTTATGGAACTTGTCCCCTCACCTAAACTTCTGCATTTAAACACTTTTAAAATATTGTTCCCAGGAATCATGTTTTTAACCTTTTCAAACAAATTAGAACAACATTCGGCATTTTCTAATCGTTTGGTTCTACCCTGTTACTTAATGAGCTTTAAGAAATTTTAGTCACAGCTTCTCCACCTCGACAAGTAATTTTGGATGCATTCCATTTGTTCCTGTTGTCTTATGAATATTCAAGTACTCCAGTTCTTTCATGGTAATTTTATTACTGAGCTCCATTTTATTCTTGGATTTAACATATCTCTTATAAGGCCTTTTGCAGAAAGCAGTCATCTTTATTCTCTTTAGTGTTTGTATTGTTAAAATATTTTTACATTTCTGAGTATCATTCTTATTAGAAATAACATCGGAAAAAATATGGGTTACAAAGGCCCTTAAGCCCATGGAGCTCATCTTGCTAGTATCCAACTTCTTTAAAATTCATTCATAGGAAGAGGATGTTGCTGGCTGGAGCATCATTTATTGCCTGTCCCTCAACCACATTACTCTGGGTCTGGAGTCAAATGTAGTCCAGACCAGGTAAGGACAGGTAGATTTCTTTCCCTAAGGGACATTAGTGAACCAGATGGTATGCCCCAACAATGGATTCACAGTCTTCATCAGGATCTTAATTCCAGATTTTTATTGAATTCAAATTCCACCATTTGTCATGGCAGGGATTCAAACCCCAGTCTCTAGAATGTTACCTGGGTTTCTGGATTCACAGCCTAGTGATAATACCTGGCAACCCAGCACACAGCTTAGCCAGCTTAGCTATCATTTCACACAAAGCATCCAACTCACTCAGCATCATGCCAAATGTGCCTTGTACTTACCTAATGCCCACAAGCATGTCCAATAATTGTTCCCAAACATTCCTAAGGAATCCTCCTGTTTCGTGTGATAATGGTGGGCAACTCTGCACTAAACATTACACGGTGTGGTTCAGGACCCCCACTCTAACCTGGCAGTCTTTTCCGCATCAGCTGCACAGGAAGACAGACAGCGGGCTAAGTAGATGTAGATTTCTCCAGACCCTCCTTTCAACCATTTCACCCTGCCTCTTCTGATACCCCTGCAAAAACAGTCAGCATCTAGTTGTCGTGGCCATCAGCAGCTGCCACCCATTGTTTGTGTCAATGTGCACAAACTTTATACCTTGCTTGCAAGTGTCCTTACAACAGTGCTATACATGTCCTGTAGGCTGCAAATCTGTGGCCCATTCAGCATACAGCAATTCCTTGAGTACACAGCCGCGTTATATCAATGAACATATGGCTGAGCCAATGCTGACTTTGTGAGGAGAGATATTTCAAACATAATTTACTTTAGGACAGAATTTCTCTCGTTTGCGTGGATGTTCTCTAATGGACTTGCACTGGACATTTTTAGTGCTTGCTACCTCCATAATCAGTGCACAAGGGGTAAATACACCATTAAGATATGTTAAATGTGTGGATCAGTATCAGTATGCTACTGAATAAAGTATATATTAATGCATTCCTCTTAGATTTAATATTTAATATGCAAGGTATCACTGAAAACGTATTTGCATTGGAGGAAAGATACTGGCATCAAACATAATGTACAGGTACAAAGGTAACATACATGGATAATGATGTGTGTATGATAAGTAATTAACTGCTATTATACTTCACTTGCTGTGTCATAAAATCACAATAAAGTCACAAATGAGGAAGACTATTTAGCTTACCTTTATTCATGCACTCAGAAAATTTCTAAAGCTCCTTTACTTCTGAATGCAACTGTTTCTGAACAAAGTTTCAGGTTTTCACATATCCACACTCTTGCTGAAAGTCCACGTCATATGCTGACCACTCTTTGTACAAAGAAAAATTTCCTGGCATGAGTCCTAAATTTAGGGTTACAACTCCCATTATCCAATATTCTGGTTTGACATTTTCTATTCTCTTACCTATTTCATAAACCTCTGGTAAATGGAATCTCAGACAAGTCCTAATCAGGATGAAAAGCTTAAAATTCCTTCAAGCTTTCTTTATTTGAAGAAACTAAGACTTGTATTTATATAACACCTTTGGCAACCTCAAAAGATAACAAGGCGTAGAGCTGGATGAACACAGCAGGCCAGGCAATATCAGAGGAGCAGGAAGGCTGACGTTTCAGGTCTGGATCCTTCATCAATTTCAACTTCAGAAGTGTCCAGACCCAAAACGTCAGTTTTCCTGCTCCTCTGATGTTGCTTGGCCTGCTGTGTTCATCCTGCTCTACACCTTGTTATCTCAGACTCCAGCATCGGCAGTTCCTACTATCTCTTTGACGACCTCAAGATATCCCAAAATATTTTACAATGAAATACTTCTGAAATATTTTAACTGTCCTCTTGAATGCATAGACACTGCGGCTTTTCTCTGCACTGACTTTGGGATATGAATATCTTATTTAGGTCTGGTGACCATGATTGAACGGTCACCCTGGTACTGCCCTGACTACATCACCATACATCTGGGGCACAATATACTCAGACTTGGAATTCATACTGGTGATTAACATCCTACTATTATACATGTGGATTGCTAGTTTATGTTGGTTGTTTATGATTATTTGTCAAATCTGTTCAGAAACCTTTTTCTCTTTCATCAGGCGGTCTGATATAGCAAGCAGCACGTTGGTTCAGTCGTTAGCACTGCTGCCTTACAGCACCAGGGTTCTGGGTTCAATCCCACCCTTGGGCAACTGTCTCTGTGTGCACATTCTCCCTGTATCTACATAGGTTTCCTCTGGGTGCTCCAATCCAAAGATGTGAAGGTTTGGTGGATTGGCCATGGGAAGCACACAGTGGGATGCTCTTTACAGGGTTGGTGTGGATGTTATGGGGCAAATGGTCTCCTTCTACATTGCAGAGATTCTATGACATCATGCAATGTGTCAGCATCCCAGTTGAGGCATTGACCATACAAATATGCATACTTGTTATGCTGGTATCATAGATAACGTATTGCTGTTAAAAGTAATGTACTGGTAACAGAGGTAAGATAACTGATTGCTACTTTCATCCACAAAACAATAGAAATTCCACTCCAATTGTGTTTAATTAATTGTGGAACACTCTGAGATATCCTGAAGAAATGAATGACCCTATACGAATCAAGATCTTTAGATAAGTTTCTGATGCCAAGTGAAAACAAAAATCATAAAGATTCAAGGCAATGTGGAAATGAGAAAGATTGAACATTAAGGTGAAAGGAAAAATAATTTGGAACAGAAATAAAATAACTATATTGCTAATATATTCATAGTATGTTCCCCTTAAGGCAGGTGACTTAGCTGCAATTGAAATGCATGAAAAATAGAAAATAATTTCTTTCTAACAGTTTTCATTGTACAGACATTGGTGGTGTTACTGACTTGTAAGCGAGCAGCGAAAATATCCAAGTGATCGAAGATGGATACTAGTGAATCTGTCAGTTGAAATCCAAATCTTGAAAATTCATAAAGAATCATGCATGTAGTGAGTCAAAAAAATACTTAAATAAATAGAAGCAGAGGACTGTTGCGGAAATATTTCACAGGTCAATGCGATAATGTCAAAAGATTAGAATTTTCTTTCCCTGAAGTCAGAACTCTGATTCTAGAAATTACAGAGCAATTATTTTGGCATTTACAGGAGGCAAGACAAGGGACCCACTATGCAGGAGGCAATTCCAAACAGACTAGAAGGATCTAAGTTCAATCTATGATCAGATAGCCCTGTTCATGAGGGTGATGGTTTTACAGAAAGGGAAAATAAACCAAGGTACACAATCCCCATTGTGTGACGGGTGTACGAATCTCGTTGGGTTGATATTAGGTGAAGAACATCATGCTATTTCACCATGTAAGTCCATCATGGTTATTCATTAACCGGGCTCACTCATGGGAACATTGTGTCATTTGGAAACATAGATCAGCAACTTACAGTGGAGTGATCAAAATTGCAGGAAAATGCAAATAATGAAGAATTGGATTTAGGTTTGACGATTGAAGTCGTTGTGTATTGGAACGCTTGATACAGATATTTGCCCATGCCCACTTCTAAAAGGCAGAATCTTAAGTCAGTGTAGCTCACAGGTCTACCATCCTTCTCAAAACCATGAGTGATTATCTAATGCCCATGCCCTTATTCCTGACATGAGTGATTATCTAATGCCCATGCCCTTATTCCTGACATGTGTTCCCAGTGGAAAAGCTTGAAATGCAAATAAGTACAATCATTCCTAAATAGGCTTATTGAGGTACTATATGATAAATTGTACAATGAGGTATGTCTAAAAAAATTTAAATTATAAACAATAATTTGGTTTAATAATGGGAAATGAAGAATAATGATGGTAGCTCCAACAAGTGCATAGAGCTGAATACTGTATCCAACATTTATAAAAATAGAATCATTCAACAGTGTAAAGTTTGCAAAGAAAGCACTCATTTCCAATAGTTAAGAAGAATGGCAACAAAGCAAATGAATCATGAATTGATCTCATTGTTATCAGAAATCGCCCACCAATGAGTACGATTGTCCAACAGAGAAATTCTTATCTTGGGATCTGTAGGTCCTTGAATGGCTAATGATCCTGATCCTTGAGCTGCATCTCAGACAACACATTTGGCAGGAGTTTCCAGGAGATGGAAGTGGTCCTTATCCTTGAGATCATTGGCATTCCTTTCTCCAGTTCCTTTTCGTAGTTTCTCTTGTGAGGGGAGCTGTTCTCAAAGAATAGTGTCCCTTCATACAGGAACTTCCTCCAAGTCAGTTTTCTTCTGAACAAGGGTCTCCCATACACCTATGTTGCATTTCTTGAGGGAAGCCTTCAAGGGGGTTTTTGAAACATTTCCTTTGTCCCCCTCTTGTTCGAGTTCTTACCTTGAGCTGGGCGAAGGAGATTTGCCTTGGCACTCAGAACGCAGGCATCCTAAGCACGTGGCCAGCCCAGAGGATGAGTTTTGGATGATCATGGCCTCAATGCTGGTGCTATTCGCTGTTTCATGGACACTGATGTTAGTATGCTGTGTTCCAAGCTGAGGTGGAGCATCTGTCTCAAACAGCATTGATGGTGTTCTTGCTCGAGGTGTAACATTTGATCAGAACTTGAAATTCATCACAGCTTTTCAAAGACAACCTGAAAGTTAGACCGACAAAGAGAACCTCAGTGTTAATCCAAAAGAAGGAACATTGATATTCTGTAAACTATTACAAAGAAAACAAACAAGGAGTGACTCTACTGATCCCAAAGGTCCACTCCCTTTGCAACGAGATTGTAAAATTAGCCAGTTGTGGCCATTATTATTACAGAAAAGTACAAACCTAGGAATTACTGTTGGCAACATTAACAGTAAAAGTTTCAACATGCGCAATTAGCATCCATTTGACTTATTTTCAGTAGAGATATTAACCCAGTAAAATAACTAGGTTAACATTTGCATTCAAACAATTTGAAATATGTCATAGAAACACATTAAAAGTTTTTCCAATGACTTTTCAGCTCATAAGACTTCATGGATAAAGCTCAGAGGAGGTTCACAATAAGGTTTCAAATTTCAGGTCAATAAGCTACAGAAATTGGCTAAGGGTGACTGACCAATTTTCCTTTTCATTCTTTCATTCAAAAATGAATTCAAATTTTTGTTTAAGAAATGAAAGAAGCAACATTGCTAGTGGTCGGTATGGTACATATTAATGTCTCTTAGAGAACGTCACCATCCACAGTTCAAATTCTTGTTGCACTGTGGTAGTGTTCCTAGCTCTGAACCAGGAGGCCTGGGTTCAAGTCCTACCTGCTCCAGAAATGTCTAATAACATTTCTGAACAGGTTATTTAGAAAACATCCTCATTTCAGATCACTTATAGTGACAATTGCAAAAGTATCTTAGCAGCTTCCCACCAGCTTCCCCATATTATCATGCCTGCTCTTGGACCAACTCACACATCACCTCAACACGTGAAACATATTTTGCTTTATGGGTGCCATTGGAGTGTTGCTTCCGCATAAGTACATAGAACCTGAACATAAATAACATTATACATAGAACATAGAACGTAGAACAGTACAGCACAGTACAGGCCCTTTGGCCCACGATGTTGTGCCGAGCTTTAACCCTAAACCTAAGGTCTATCTAACCTCCACCCCTACCTTAAACTATCATCCATATGCCTATCTAATAGCCACTTAAATGCCCCCAATGAGGCCGACTCCACTATCCTCTCCGGCAATGCATTCCACACCCCTACCACTCTCTGAGTAAAGAACCTACCTCTGACATCTGATATATCGATAACATGCTGGGGTAGACATTGTACAGATATCCCTGGTACCAGGATGATTCTAATACTGTGCCAGTATTCTGAGAAATGAACTTCTTTAACAAACAATACAGAAGTGTCTTCGCGCTCAGCATCATGGGTACCATACGAATGTTAACAATTGGGTAACATGGGCAGAATTTTGCCCTCCCTACTGTGGTATGGCCAATGGCAAGAAAGGTTGGATAGTAAGGCGAGAATGAAAAGAATTCAGAATCACAATGTTTAAGGAACTCCTGAGTTTTCCCTTAAGCTTTAAATAGTTATATTAAAGTCTCACTGTAAGGCAGCGACTACCGATTGTCTTTGCATTTATATCTCATTATTAACCCAACTCGGCTTTTGGATATACCCTACATCCAATCTTCTCCTCTTTTAAGAAAGTAAACAGAGTAAATTCCCAATATGAAAGTCTAAGTAAGTACCTGATGGCTATAGCTCACCAACTGCTTGTCCTGGCCTTCATCACACTCTGTTCTTTTTTTGGTTCATTCATTGGATGCAGGTGTCATTGCATGGACCAGCGTTTGTTGCCCACCCCTGACTGCGCTCGGATCAATCAAATGGCTCAGTTCCAAGACCCATTAAGAATCAACTATGTTGCCATGTGTCTTTAGTCACATGTAGGCCACATTGGGCAAGGATGGCAGACATTCTCCCTAAAAACACATTAGTGAACCAGATGGGTTTTCCTGACAATTGACATTCGGTAAGTTTTAAATTCCAGATTCCATTGCATTCAAACCCATGTTCCCAGAACATTATCACATGTTATTGGATTAGGAGTCTAGTGACATGTCCATTATGCCACAGCTTCCCCCATATCTATCTATGGCCACTGTCCCCTTTGACACTTCATCCAAACCAGTCAGCCCCAGGAACCTACCAGTATCGTGCCTGTTCTTGGACCAACTCACACATCACTTCAACACTTTCCTATGGATCTCAGGGACAACTATGACTCACTTATTTCTGCCAGGGCACTTTGTATGCAGGGGCACACATACATATCACGGACATCCAAAGACGATGCATCTGATAGCTCTTAGCTTGCTACCTCAGTGCTCACTCATTCAGATGCTACCAGCCTCTGTGGCTGCATTGCTATATAACACAGAGAGAGAAAGAGGTAGCTTGTGATGTTTGGGGCAGTAAACATCAAGGGGGCTCTCAATTATGCCACTCCAGGCTACATCAAAAACAGCCCGCAGCATGGGCTTCAAGTAAATGGCCATGTCCGAAAGTCAAACAGGAGAAGCCATAAATGGGATCAAAAGGGAAGACAGGAAGTTAGGGGGCATTGTCACAAGCAGTCTAATTCTAGTCTGGGAGTTGGCCACACGCAGTCAGCCACTAGGTCTTCCCAAAGTGCGGGAACCTGAGTCCTTGCAGTGCAGGGATTGGGTCATTGTCGACTTTGCAGGATAAGCATTTTCAGTCTGAAGAATACAGGTGGGTGAGTCGGGGCACTGTCGTATCATCAGTGCAGGGAGAGGGCTAATTGCTCCTGTAATGAGAAAAACAGAGGGATTGAGTCTGCTGGAAGTGAATGGAAGAGCAGTTAGTGATGATGCAGGAGTAGAAGAAGTGGGAAGGTGTCTCCAGTAAGTGAGTAGGAAGCACGGACAGCAAGAAAAGTTTGGGATGATGAGAGCACTTGAGTGCAGGTGATGTGTGCAACACTGAGAGCTGTGATCCATGAGTCTTGGTGACGTGAGTTAGCCGCGAGGGAGTTCAAATAAGTGATAACCCTGTGAGTGTGAGATAGCTCATGAACCATCTTTCTGAGCTTCTGGGCTTTCCTTTTAATCTGAGACATAGCAGCACTTACCTGGGCCACTATCTGGAACCGGGCTGATGGAGTTTGATGGTGTGGCCTCCTTTGGCATGCAGCAGGAGAAAGGATTGCCCTCCTTCCAGTATCCCAACCACCAGCACCTCCAGGACCCTGTCTGTGAAGTAGGGGGAGAGCTTTCCTTTCGGGGCAATGCCCTCAGTGACAATGGTTGAGCCCCATCCTGTGAGGGGCAACAAATAAAAACCAAAAGAACTGTGGCTGCTGCAAATCAGCAACAATAACTGAAGTTGCTGGAAAAGCTCAGCAGGTCTAGCAGCATCTGTGAAGAAAATATCAGAGTGAACGTTTCGGGTCCGGTGACCCTTCCTCAGAACTGATGGTAGCTGGGAAACATTGTTTTATATGCAGAGGGTAGGGTGGGAGGATGGGGTAAGGAGTAAATGCTAGGTGGGGATAGAGCCCAAAGAGACAGAAGGACAGTTGGACAGACAAAGGAGTTGATAACAATCTAGCTAGGAGGGTGAATAGACCATAAGATCATAAGACATAGGAGCAGAATTTAGGCCATTTGGCCCATAGAGTCTGCTCTGCCATTCAATCATGGCTGATAAGTTCTTCAACCCCATTCTCCTGCTTTCTCCTCATAACCCTTGATCCCCTTGATAATAGATATTAATGGGGACTGTTAGTGACTAACAATTAGGTAGTTTGTAATGGGACACTATGTGGTAACAAGGCCTGGTGTGTGGGACTGGGGGCTAGGACATGGGAGAGTTTAGGTCCTAAAGTTATGGAACTCGATTTTGAGTCTGGAGGGCTGCAGGGTCCCCAAGCGGAAAATGAGGTGTTGTTCTTGTAGCTTGCGCTGAGCTTCACTGGAACACTGCAGCAAGCCAGAGACAGAGATGTTGGTCAGGGAACAGGGTGGTGTGTTAAATTGTCAGGCAACTGGAAGCTCAGGGCCTTTTTTGTGAGCAGAACATAGATGTTCTGTAAAGTGGTCACCCAGTCTATGCTTCGTTTCCCCAATGTAGAGGAGACCACAATGTGAGCAGCGAATGCAGCAGACTTGATTCTGGGAAGTCCAGGTAAACTGATTCACCTGGAAGGTATGTTTGGGACGTTGGATACTGAGAAGGGAGGATGTAAATGGGCAGGTGTTGCACCTTCAGCAGTTGCAGAGAAGGTGCTGTGGAGCAGTGGTGGGAGTGAAAGAAGAGTAGACCAGGTGTCCCAGAAAAAATGGTCCTTGCAGAAGGCAGGCAAGGGCAAAGAGAAGAATATGTGTCTGTTGATGGCATCTCACTGGAGGTAGTGGAAATGGAGTCTGATGATCTTCTAGATGTGGATGCTGGTGGGATGAGAGGTAAGGACAAGGGGAACCCTATCGCTGTTGCGGGAGGGAAGAGAAGGGGTGAGGGCAGAAGTGCGGGAGATGGGTTGAGGCCCCCTGTTGAGGGCCCTGTCGACCACGAAGCTGGGGAGTCCTCCGTTGAGGAAGAAGGTGGACATTTTGGAGGGCCCCTTGTCAAAGTTGGCCTCATCGGAACATCTGCAATGGAGACGCAGGAACTGGGTGAATGGAATGGTGCCTTTATAGGTAACAGGGTGCAAGGATTTACTGTCCAAGTAGCTGTCAGAGTCAGTGGGTTTACAGTGGATATTAGTGGCCAGTCCATCCCCAGAAATGGAAACAGAGATGTTGAGAAGGGAAGGGAGGAGTCAGAGATAGACCACATGGAAGTGAGGGCAGGGTGGAAATTGGAAGAGAAATCGATGAATTTTTCCAGTTCCAGATGAGAGAATAAAGCAGCACCGATGATATCATCCGTATTCCGGAGAAAGAGTTGTGGGTGGGGGCTGGATTTGGACTGGAGCAAGGAAAGTTCCATGTGCGGGTTAGTTCCTGTCTTACAGCATCTGAAGTGGTGCAGAGCCACGTTTTGAAAATGATGCCAGCAGCGTGAATGCCAGACGATCCCAGTGGTGGTGCGTGTTCTCACCTCTCCTGCCATGCAATACCTCAAGCAGGGCACCCAAGACCTCAGCAGCATAATTATCAATGCGAAGCCAAAAGATTGCATGTTGGCAGACTAGACACCATGTGTGTCACTCAACAAAACACTTTCGCTGAAAATGGGAAGTTCAGCCACTTTCACTGTCAATCCATATGATGGAAACTGGGCTATAGTGAATAATATAACTGGCACAACATAGGTCTATATACAACAGAAACTGTAATGGGCTATAGCATTGACATGGTCAGTAATATAAGTCACAGTATGGAAGTCTGATTTAACAGAAACTGGACTGGTGTTAGAAATACTATTAACAGAATGGCAGTCTATATAAAACAGAATCTAGACTGGGGTTAGAATTGGAATTAGCAAAATAGAGGTTTAGACATAAAGAGAATGAAAGCTGAACTGAGGATGTTACCAAGTGTGGTAACGAAATGTCTGCGAAACAAGAAACCAGCTCGGCGAGCCAACCAACCTCAAAAATCTCAAGAACTAGACTGAGATCAGTGCTACGAGATCAGCATCGCAGGTACAGTATTGAGGTCAATATCTCTTTCATCTTGACTTTCAAATGTTACAGGCAGTGCCTCTACTGTTAAAAGCCTTTCAACAGAAACGTAATAATTATTTGCAATGGGCCAACTCCACAGTCTCTGAAAATGTGCTGCTGTTTGTCGCATAAGAAATTAGTGCAAAAAGTAAGTTAATCATAAAATAGAATCCCTGCAGTGTGGAAGCAGGCCATTCAGCCCATCAACCTCCTGAAGAGTATTCCTCCCTGACCCACCCCATAACCCTGCATTTCCCATGGCTAACCCACCTAGCCTGCACATCTCCAGACACTATGGGCAATTTAGCATGGCCAATCCACCTCACCTGCACATCTTTTGACTGAGGGAGGAAACCAGAGCACCCAAAGGAAATGCACACAGACACAGGGAGAATGTGCAAGCTCCACACAGACAGTCACCCAAGGGTGGAATCAAACCTCAGTCCCTGGTGCTGTGAGGTAGCAGTGCTAGCCACTGAGCCACTGTAACACCACACAAAAGCATTTCAGGCACTTGATTCTTCAATTATTTTCATGGCAAAACAGTTTAAATCTCGGTCCACAAGTATTCTTTTAAACATAAGGAATTTGAATGCAAAGGTACTTTTGGAAAGGTCCTGGAAGAAGCCACTGAAATAAACAATATTGTCTTTGGAAGGCAATTAAATACATTTCAGCAATTAGTAAATATGAGGATGTAGCTGAGATAGATTGATCCAGAAAAGAAGGTCAGCCTGTAGGTCCTAAAAAGGATGTCACTGTTTCCTAAGCCTCTTGCGCCAGTCAAATTATTATATTGTTGATCCACCTTTGTGATAATTGTTGTTAAAAGTTCCAACATCCCCAGCTTACCATGTTATGCATTGAAAAATGTTGATAAACTCAAATGGTTGCCACAGAAAAGACTGGTGCATTCTGACCAAGCATTTGAAGTGTAATTTTAGAAATAAAAATGTCACAGCCAACATGAATATTGTTAATGATTAGGCTTATGAAGTAAGGCTATAATAATGACTGCAGGCACATTTCAGAGTCTCAGGCTGAAATAGGTAAAGTTTGTTGGAGAACTTTCAAATTCTGCTTTTTAATCCCCCTGCATGGTGAGCATGGTTATTAATCAGGAGACCAACAAGGCTTCACATGCCTTAAAGACCTGACAATTTAATTTTTTTATGGTCAAAAGGCCATGCAATGCCATAAAGGATGTGATTCAGCATGTAACAATGCATGCAATCTTTCCTGTCACAAAACTACACTATAAGGGATGTAGACAACACTTACATGTGTTTATATATTAATTTTCTACAAAAGCACTTTGAAGATATATGTTCAAAGTTGTTGAGGAAAATCCATACAGTGAATTATAATTCTCTTTATCTCTCACCACCACAATATGTGTTACCAGACCAATTATTCCTGGAGGTTTTCAAAGTCAAGAGTAATCCTACCCTCACTTTGCAGAAGAGCTCAATGGATAGTGATCATTTTTTTCTTCTCACACCCAGCTCAGTGGAGCCAAAGCCAGTTGTCTCACTCCAACTGCTGTCCTGGCTGAGAACAGGATCTCAGACTTGGCCCTGAAGCACTTCACTGTCAATTTGTTTGCCAACATCTATTGTCCAGTCACAGTTATGAAGAACAGTTACGCAGGCAGCACACTGGACAGCACCCAAGATCAATACCTCGCCACGAGTCAGCAGCGTTGGGAGAGATGGGGAGATGATCAGACAACTTATAAACTAAGAACAACTGAAATTACATATACTTTCCAGCGATGTTATAAATAGCATAACAACTACAGTGCACAGATACTGAATTCAGACTCAGGCTGCATATAATGAACTTAAATATTCATGGTGTGGAAAGACTGTCCCCAACACACACACACACACACACACACACACACACACACACACACACACACACACACACACACACAAACACACACACACACCAAGGCAAGGGTCAATACAATATGTTTTATTGTTCATATTTAGGGAATCAGTCTGTTTGCATCCAAAGAGGGCATCTCAGGGTCAGAATTGGAGTCTAGTTACATAGTGTGACCATCACCATGAGTTACTGAGTAACTGGCACTAACGTGAGGTGTGAGGCAGAATACCAAGCATGATTAATTGGAGGCACTTCAACCTCCAGTTACATTATGGAAAAAAAAATTGCTGTATGTTGCAGGGACGGGCAAACAGTCAGAGGAGAAAAGAGAAATAACCCAAGAGAAAAGTAAAAGCAGAAAAGGAAGAGCATAGATAGAAGTAACAGTGACAAAGGTAGAAAAAGGTTGAAAGGACAAAAAAAATGGAGCAATAAGAAAGGGAAAGAAAAAAATACATGAAGGAAAGTAAAAGATCAATAGAAAATGAGCAACAAACTGTAAACAATGAATGGGAGGTGAACTTAGGAAAAAGTAAATAAAAAGTTAAAAAAAAAGGCGAAATAATAGTTCTTTTACTTTGCAGTTTCTAGACAATGAAAGGGGGATTCGTTTTTCCACAGTACTGTTTATTTATGTACTAACTTATTCCATTTGAAATGTCTCATTCTTGTTCTCTTATTGAAGGCGAACAAATTTTCAATTGTGTTACCTGTCTCTACAGTCCCTTCTATTTCAGCAGGTAACTGTTACATTCACATAAATATGTTCTTTGTACCCAGGAGGGCGGGAAAAGAGTAAATTAGTTCCATACCACTTCCATGACAATGTTCAACTTCAATACCGCGTTTAGATTTTTGCAATTAAAGAAATATATACATTTAATATTCATCGCTGCTTCGCAGAAGTAATAGATCAAGTACTCTTATTGTGAAGTTGTTGACTTTTTAAACTCTTTTTTATGATAGCAATATATAACTTTTACAGAATTTTAGATATTATTAACACCTCCTAGTGGAATCTCCATGTAGCGCCCTACTATCTGCTCTCAAGGTACAAAGTCAATCTATTAACATGAATTTCCCTGGGCAACATCCTGTTACTCACATAATTATCATTAGCGAGAATAGGTTCAAAGTTAACCCAACAACCATAAATCTCAGCCAAACTAGGAACTTTCAGTTATAAAGCATGTATCATCACAGATTATTACTATGAGCTGACATTTATCTTTTTTTGATAGGCAATTTTAATATCTATGGATCCAATTTTGGCTAAGTTTAAAACTCATTCACTTATACAGATCTGAAATTAGGCTGCATGTGTCAACTCGGTTTAGTTTGTTTCAATCTTGTTGCTGAATTAAAGGACAGAAGGGTTAAGCCCGTTTCAAGACTTGTGTACTTATCTTAGACCAATACTTCAGTCCTGAATCAAGAAATTGCTTAGTTGTCAGAGATGCCATTTTTCAAAATGCTAAAATACATATCTGCATGTTAAATGTTCAATGTGCATCATCATAATATCTGCGCGGGAGTATATGTAAAAATCCTAAGGAGCTTATCTGACAAAGAATTTTCCTGTATCCTAACTATCTTTCCTTCACATAGATGACATTCATTATCTGGCTGAAAATTGACTGCCATGTTTATCTAAACAATTGCAGTGATCACCCTTCAAAAATAATCCACTAGGGAGAAAGTACAAAGGAACATCTCTAGTGAGTGAAAAGCTGACATGAAAATGCATATTCTTGACTGTTTATGTCTCAACATCCTTTTAATCTTTCAGACGTTATGAAATATTGCTTTTCTATAGAAATAAAAACTTAGCATATCAATTTTCTCTTTTTCTGCAATCTGTTTTCTCATACTAGAATATATTGTGGGTCAACAGCTACAGGATACCTGCAAAGTGCCATGAAATAATGAACAAACGCCTAACATATTTGCATTAAATTTCCTGTGGCTGCTTAATCATTAATCCTTTATTTTACAAGACTTGATCTGGGCTGTTGTGGCACCATGGGTCCAAGTCCTACCTGCTCCAGAGGTGTGTCATAACATGTCTGAACAAGTTGATTAAAATTAACTATACAGTATGACTTGGAGCCAATGTTAAATGATAATTTCACAATATGGAATTTAATAGTAAAGGGCTCATGTTAAGTTCTACACTGCGTATTTCTGGCCTCAATTTATCTTTAAAGTTCTCTTGTTCTGTACAAAATGATGACTTTTTCTGGATTTCCCCATTAGCTCAGCAACGTAAAACTCATGCAGAAAGTAAAGTAGATTATGCCTATCCTGCTTATTGAATGGTTCAGAATAGTAGACCCATTGAAAAGATTAATATGGTCTTCTTTACTCCAATATTGCTCCCTATAGCTGAAGCAATTGCCAGCTGTAGGATATAGGGTAATGACAGCACTGACCGTGACATTTGTATAATTGGAAATGAGTTTCAATTAGGGCATTGCAATTGGCCACCATTAGAAGAAGGATTATCAAACAGGGCCCTCAGCACTGATCATTAGGCCATGACCCCTTGACCTCACATTGGAAATGAACAAAGATCAGGTGAGGAGAAGAAAGAAGTTGGCTCTGAAATCCTTTTTGATGGGAAGACTTGTTAACATTCAGTGAGCCTAAGCACAGACCTGTAGAACAGGAGGTTACCAGTAGCTGTGTAGCAATATTCCAAGCACATTGCAGAGAGAGAAAATCAATACAGTAAAATCCAACTCCATAGGAAAGCAACGTTTACCAGCTGAAATTATATAGTCGCAGTTTCACCTCATTTTCACCTTACCAGAAATCAATATTTGTACAGTAATTTCTGGACAGCAACCAAGTAATGGAAAAACTAATAAAAGAAAATAAACTTTGCAATTCCCTAACCACATGTGCTGTGCTATGTAAGGGCTTCCTGCTCAGTATTTAAAGGAATTAAATGACTTCATTTGGCGCTGATGCATGAATACACACTAATATTGTGATTCCATTGCAAATAATATTCCAACCAAAGCACGTGCAACGCATTTAAAATAATCTATCTGTCACAATTTTCTTGCTCATTAAATTGGGGATCTAAGATTCGAGGAATGGAACATTTTAATCTATCATTCAGAAAGTGTGCCCAGGTAATAACTCAGGTTAGGTTTAAAAACAAATCTGTCTCAAGAATATCTGACTGCTTCAAACTCAGAAGAGCATGCACTAATGTTCTGGTGTTGTCTCTCTGTGTAACTAGATTATTTTTTTAATATTGGGTGATAATCTAAAATGCGTGTTTAGTCCATCTAATTTTAGTTTGTAAATAGCACTTACAATTAAACATTAAACACATTTTACCCCATTAGTCAGAGCCAAGGCCAGAAGTGATATATTGGAGATCGCACCATGGACCTGACTGTTATGTATGATTCAGCTACAAGAACAGAAAACCTTGTTTTTATGTAGCACCTTTTATAGTAAGAAAATTATCATGGGTCTTCATAGGGAATTTTACCAGGCAAAAACTGACGCTGAGTCACATAAGGAGATTAGGGTAAGTGGCTAAAAGCCTGGTCATATGTAGATTTAAGGAAGAATCATCAAGAGGACTGAGATGCAGAGAATGAGCCAGAGTCAACCTAAAGTCAGCTGAGCCTTCTTGCACCCAGACAGTTAATACAAGATGCTTAAAGAACATGTAGATGAAGTTGAATAGCTCACAGACGGAATATTTACTGTAGCTTTGTAAAGTAGTTATTTCCTACCATAGGCAAATAAAAGACCAAGTTAAGTTCCAAAGCCATTAGATTTCTATTGTTGCAAAATTAATTTATTAGTCTATGTTGCCATGGTCCAGGATTGGAGACCATTGAAGGACTGAATGTGGCTTTGTACACAGTGCCATAAGTCATGGCCTTTTAAAGTGAAGATATATGCTCTTTTGTCAAGTGTATAAAACTCACACTGTACCAAGTATTTCTCTGCTTTTGCTACCTTTTCAACTGAGACAGACAAAAATCCAAAAGCTGTTTTAAAATGCAGAGAACATCTTTCACTTTGAACAAGGCATAAGCACTACCACAAGATAAAACTGCACGATGAATCTAGACAAGCAATCAGCTATTCAGAGTTATTAACGTATCTGCATGCTAACACTGAATTGGAATCGTTCAGATAAAATGTACAGTTAATGCATGTTAACCTCCCACTATTGAAAAAATAGGCACTGATAATGGGGTACTACACACAACGTGACGCGTATCTCAGCCTTTCAGATTAACGTGTCTCACATAGAACCTCTGCTTTGATAAATTAACTGCTCTCAGCCAGGGCAGAGGTAAAAGAAGTACAGTGTGCCTCATTTACCCAGGGCTAGGATTGAGAGTGGGGATGGAGATTCAGTCAGGATAATTGTGGTTGTTTGTAAAGCAGGGCTCCAGCTGAAGCGTATATGTGAGAACCTTAGGTTTCAGCAGGACTTAGCTCTGCTGCAAAACGTCCCTGTATATATAATAGAAAGAAAGACTTGAATTTATGTAGCACATTACACAACTTCCAAAACTCTCAAAAAGGCTTCACTGCTAATAACTGGCCAGTGCTCACTGTCCAGAAAGGAGGACAGAGAAAATGAAACTGCACTCAAGCAAGAATTGCACTTTTAGGAAAAGAGAGTCGAATATTGAAACACTGAAATTATTTTGAGCAAAGAATAAGATTGCCCCTTGTGCTTATCAAGATCACGGCAGACAGTTGTGGAAGCCTTACTGAGACTTAGTTAACTCTTTTTGGAGTCTTGTAATATTAGTGCTCCCAGGTCATTCTGTGTTTGATGAAAATAAAGTTGAGGCCACTTTGCTTAAGATCATACAATATTCTCAGAAAAGCCTTTTTCTAATTCCATCACCCATTCTTAATATTTTTGAGAGTGAAGTCATGAATTAATTCCGAACTATGGCTGGTGGATTCAATGCAATTGTAATATGAGTTGAAAATAGTTTTCATAATGAAATTCCAATCATCCAAAAGCTGACCCACAGTAGATTTGAGCTAAATCCCAATCAGATCCGGGAGTAAAAGACAGTTTTTTGAAACTTCATTTGGCTTATTTATTGTCACATGTGCCTAAGTACAGAGAAAAGCTTTATTTACAAGCAGCACAGGCAGATCATAGTAAGCAAGGACACACAGACCATTAGGTGAAAAAGAAACTTAGACAGAGGCATACAGGTTATGTTGCACAGGGGTGTGCACTAGGCAAGATCAGCATTAGCTAAGATCAGCAGACTTAGAAACTCAAAGAGGAAATGTTAACACTAGGAGACGGTGTAAATTGGATGATATCAATTCAGTTCCACATTTTGCAATCTTCTGGTTTTCGTTGCCACATGCAATTCTCAAGAAATGTCTGACTAAATCAAAACTATTGATTTTAAACTATTGTTGAATCAAAATTACACCCAAGTGTTCAATTCACTGTTGCTTTATGACATCTTCATTTTCACCTTATTTTATATTATGTAGACTTTTAAAATCCAATTTTTACTTATTTCCCTAGCATTGAATTGTTTGTTGTTTGGTTATACGTGGCTATTACTACTCATGTGTATTAGCCTGAGACAAGCTGGTATAAGCATGATGGAGCAAAGATTTTAAAGCATTGAATAAAACTCCAGTAATGCATGTAGAAGCTGGTCTGTCATCTCCGCATGTCTCTGAGGCACAAAAAACAGCAAAGCCCATCTTCACTTCACAGTCCTGAACTCTGGATATTGGCTTTTCACCCATGTTTCGCAATAATTGAAGAGATTTACATGTTTTGAATTGTAAGGCACAAAGTCATATGTATGTTATACTGATTACTTGAGGTGGCCATTTATCATGCCTTGTTTATCCTTCCTGAAAAACTTATTCCACCTCAAGAGATAATTTAACAACTTTATGTTCTTAGAGCTCTCTCCTCCACTAACCCACTCAAAATAACACTTCTAGTAGTGACAGTTTTTTGCATGAAGATGTGCTTCTAGACATTAATTCTCACTCGTTTGGTTCAGTTTATACACTGAGCACATTTCCTTCAACTATGGTTTAACTCCAGCTAATATTTGGAATTAATCTGCATTCTGCATATTATTTCATATAACTATTATTTGTCACTATTCTCGGCCATGAGGTCTGAATTGTTCTAATCTTTAAAAGAGGTGTCATGATGGCCCTATGGTTAGCACTGCTGCCTTACTGCACCAAGGTTTTGGGTTCAATTCTACCCTCAAGCAAGCAGAGTTTGCACATTCTCCTTGTGTCTGTATGGGTTTCCGTCCATAGTCCAAAGAACTAGAAGTTAGGTGGATTGGCCATGCTAAATTGCCCATGGTGCAGGCTAGATGGTTTGGCCATGGGAAATGGAGAGGTAAAGGGATGCATCTGGTTGGCTGCTCTTTGGAGGGTTGACAAGGGGTTAGTGGCCTGCCTCCACACTGTACAGATTCTATGATTTACTCATATTTCAGTGCTTACACTAGGGCTGAATACTTAAGTGTTGCAGTGCCTGTTTTTGAGTGTGAAAGTAGGCACTGAGGTCTCAAAGTAGCATGGGCCACATTCTGGACTGGGTATGTGCTGTATGCCCTACTGGTTAGGGAGCTATGTAATCACCCATGGGCCACTTCCTCATTCTACCTTCTGAACAGGAATTAGGTCCATTGTCCAAGCAAACTATAAGCTTAATACCAAATCCTAAAAATATACCTGTCGTCTACAGAAATGGTTCAGAAGGTGTTAATGTTTATGATACATTGGCTTCGCCTATTCTACTGATATTTCACAGTCTGTCGATGGAAACAAGAAGTTCTGCTCTAGCTTTTGGAGGAAGCAGATGTATCTGTACCTGTTTCCTAAGGTCCAGGTAGTTATGCCTAACCAAATGTAGTTGTAATTATTGTTATTGTGCAGTAAATCTTCCTATTAACAAAGAACTACACCTCTTCTCTTGGTACACTGTGGTGGTGTATCCTGTACTACTAATCACTAGATAGATCCAAGGCAAAGCAAGGACAAAGGAAGATTGCTGATGGCAAACTACCTCAAACAACCTTTACTCAGAACCATATGACAGGGGAGGCGGAAAATAGCATAAGGCACTAGGAATGGTCATCCGGGAAGATACCATACTCAAAAATAATTGGTGCTGAGGCTGATGTGCTCTAGGGTGCTGATAAGCCAAATAAGTATTCCTTATGTAATCACTGGATGTTGCCAACAAAATGGAAAGTAACAAATGTTTTGACTACCGAGAATTGTGAACAGAAGTCGTAGTCCCAGCCGTCACTTACCTCCCCCTTCACCTCCACTGCTAAAGACTCATCACTCGTGCTCCAGAACAGGATCTTTTAGATAATTGCTGCCAGCTAGCATCCTGTTTTTTCTGTTCGAATGATGCAAGTGAAACACGTTATGTATGGTCCTCTTGATCATTGGTTTCATCAGGATGGTTTCCATTTGGAATTGTGTTTGTGCCCAAAGTCAGGCAAAAAGAAAATTCTCAGCTTTGAGGTGGACCTTCTCTGTATGGTCAGATCATTCTCTTTGTCCCAGAACTGAATTCAGTTCTGAAAGTGTAGTCTGATCAAAAGAGCCACGCAGTTTCAACATGATTTGACAATATTCATACTCTACTTACTTTTGTTTCACATGCACACTGGTTGGTATTAAACAAGGTCACCAGCCTGAAGTGTTAACTCTATTTCCCTCTCTACAATTGCTGCCAAACCTGCAGAGTGTTTACAGCATGTTACACCGAGTTTAGGGACTGCAGCCCTAGAAAGTTCACATTTTATTGCATACATTTTTCATCTCTGAGTGTTAGTCTGCCTGCAATACAACAGCTTCGGCATTGAATTGTGATTGCATATCTTTTTTTCCCCATATTTGGAAATTAGATTTAAATCTGAAGAATGGGTTATCTTGCACATAGGGACAACAGAAGTAGCAACTTGATATTTTAAGGGACCAAAATATCACAATTTCCCCAAAGGTTGGTTGTGGAAATTATATCCAAGGAAATTAGAAGAATATTTAATTTCTCTTTCTCTCTAACAGTTTTCAGAAGATTGACACGTAATTCAATTAAACCAGCTTGTGAAATATTAGTAACATATGTTAATATGTTTGTACGAATTAGTTTTCCATTATTTTAATACAAAATTAAAACAATTAAGCTTGTGCCTTTGTTTAAATAGACAAGGTTAGAGAAACCTATTAATGCATTTGCAATGATAATATGATTTCAACTCCAGTGAGTCTAAACAGTGTCTGAAAAGGCAAGTAAGCAAGACCAAACAATTAGCTTTGCTTCATTTCTGTTCTGATCTTTTTTTAAATACTTTGATAATCTTGGTTTAAAAGATTGTAAGCTCAAAGAATCCAAATTATAATACATTAATTCAGTTAGAAGGGGTTTTGCCTTGCACTGGAACCAATCCTGTTGTTGTACCCAGACAGTGAATCTAAAAAGCAGCATGCAGCAAATTGCCATTGAAAATAAATGATGAGTTTGGGAGAGCATGGTTAAGAGATGTGACTGAAAGTTTAGTTGAAATGGTGGTTTTGAAAAGGCTGTTAAAGGATGGCGAAGTAACTTGTGGAGAGATCCAAGGTGAAAGTTCCATGAGCAGAACTAATACAACTGCAGGTTCTACCAACAAAAGCAGGATTAAAGAAAATGAGAAATAATTTGCTCATCAGAATTTAAAGGGCACAGGATCTGGGAGACCTCATAAGACAGAAGGAATTTGCAAAAGTAGGGTGGAACAAGGTTTAGGAGCAGGCTGTAAAGGAGGTACTCCAATCTGCCTGGCCTCCTGTGCACAAGGTGCCCATGGATGAGGAACAAGGGACTGTGCAACCAGAAATTTTAAAGCAGCCTCTTCAAATAGACAATCATGGGCCACAAACAAAAATATCCAAAATAAACATTACAAATTGCCTCCTCCAGACCACAGAAACTACATGTAGTCTGGCGCCCAGTGAACCTCCTGACATTGTTAATTGTATCGTTCTGCTACATACACCGCTCTTCACCCCAGATCATCGATGGGAAGAGGGAGAACTCTCTTGTGGAGAGGGATAACAAGGTGTAGAGCTGGATGAACACAGCAGGCCAAGCAGCATCAGAGGAGCAGGAAGACTGATGTTTCGGGCCTAGACCCTTCTCCTCTTATGGAGAGCCCTGCCACATGAGAATTTCCATTGTCAGAAGATGGGGGCTGTAGATGAAGTTGAGGAAGTGGAAAGTGAGCAGCAGCAGCCCATACAGGAAAGACCTTTGTGCCATTTTCACAGATACAAAAGGGATCTTCCTCCTTCAGCTCAAACTGTGGAGCATAGGTTCCAACGGAAGGCTCAGTCTCCAGGGTCAACATCAAATTCCAGACAAATGAAAGTCAATCTTCTGGAGGGCCAATGCATGCAATGCATTGTTGGGGCTATTTAGTATCATTGCGAGGGCCAATCAGAGGGCAGTTCGAAGTCAACCACATTTTTGTGGGTCTGGAATTATACATGCACTCAGTGATAAAGGATATCAGTGAATCAGGTGAGTTTTTATATCAACTCACAACTGTTACACAGTGATAATTGGGACATTTATTGAATTCAGATTTCACCACGTGCCAAGCTGAGATTTGAATCCATGACCCAGAACATTAGTGACCTGAAGACAATAAGGACTGCAGGTGCTGGAAGCCAAAGTCAATAGATGTGAAGCTGGAAAAGCACAGCAGGTCAGACAGCATCCGAGGAGCAGTCTTATAGGATCTAAGTGATCTGGGCTGTGCAAAATTTATAGCAGAATCAGGTGAGAAGTCTGGTGAGACTTATCTCGATGTTGGGAACAGCTCCCTGCATCTATTATACATTTGCTGTCTGGTGAGGTGAATTTCTCACTAGGCAGGGGGGAATCATTAGTTGTCAAACAATTGATTAATACCACAATCTACCTCATTCATATTCAGCTTCACATCTTACCAAACACATTGAAAATTCATGAAAGAAAGTGTTCTGAAGTAGGGTCACCAGACCTGGAAAGTTAACTCTGCTTTCTCTCCACAGATGCTGCAAAACCTCCTGAGCTTTTCCAGCAATTTTTTGGTTTTGTTGTTGGCAATTCATGACATGGTTTTCAGAGCAGATACCTGGTGACTTCAGCTCACTGCTCAGCATCAAAACAGCATCTCAAGCTTCAGCAGGCTCAAACACACCCCTCATCCACAGGCATTAGCATTCAATATTTGTCTCAGAGCAAGCCCACTCCAGTCCACTTGCAGACCACTGAAGAAACACAGCCTTGCATTGCAGGATGCATCAGCAACTAGGGTTGAAAGGCTGGAGTAGGAATGGACACAGGCACCCAGCTCGCTTAGCACCTACCTGCATAATTGCAACATCTCTGTATTGCCTTGCTTTGTCAATGGGTCTTAAAATGGTGCTTCAGCCAGAAACAAAGGCTGTATTGAATTGATGTTGTTCTTACAGACGCAAAGGAAGGCTGCTTGTCAGTGGGGGTTTATCCAGGGTGGAGGGATGTCTGGCTGTATGGCACACCAAAATGTTAACCTAACACCCACAGCATGTGTCAGCAGCCCATGTGGTAAACACAATGCATATTCATTCAACCGAATGGCCATTTTGGAGAGTGGGTGGGGCTAGTCTTCAGTCCATTCAAGGGGGCCGGGGTGGGGACTGGGTATCAGTTGGGGGCTTTCTGTACTGTCACCTAGGGGCAGAGTCCACATGCAATCCAGGGGTTTGGTCACAGTCAGTCGACAGCTTGGGACATTCACAGTCAGGGGATCTGTCTGACTGCAGTCCAGGGAAATTGGCAATTGTCCACAACATACGGCCAGAGCCAGCAGCCAGGGGAATCGTATATGGTCAGTCAGGGAGCTGCAATGACAGCGGTCAGTGGCCTGCTCAGTCTCGTTGAGGGGCTGCTTCTTCCATTTGTGTTCAGTTCTGGAGGTTGTCAATAAAAGCTCATGTTAGGATTGTCTAATTTCTTGCCTTTTTTTACTTATTCATTCACAGGGTAGGCTAGCATTTATTATCCATCTCTAATTTCCCAAAGGGCAGTTAAGAATCAGCCAAATTGCTGAAGGTCTGGGGTCATATGTAGGCCAAACCAGATAAGGATGGCAGTTTCCTTTCTTAAAAGACTTTAATGAACCAGATGGGTCTTACCAATGATTGGCAATTGTTTCATGGTTGTCATTAGACAATCAATTTTTAATGAGTTGAAATTCCACAATCTGCAATGGTGGGAATCAAACCCAGATCCTCAGAATATTACCTGAGCCTCTGGATTCATACTCTAGCAATTATACTACGAAGCCATTATCTCCCATCCCCATGGGAAGTCCCTCCTGGACAATGACAAGATGCAGGTCTCCAGTGGAAGTAGAGGACAGACTAGTGGTAACACAGAGGACCTTCAGACAAGGTAGCTAAGGCCAGGTAAACTGTGTGGTCTGATGGTTTAACTATAATGAAGGTGAGAGAATGGGGTTGCATGGTGCAAAGGACGGTCAGCCATAACAGCTTTCTGCCATGAGCAGCATGGCTTTCTGGCCATTGAGCCCTGATGTTGCTGGTAGATGCCAGATTGCCAAAGCTTGTTCCGGTGCACAGCTGCCTTTTAAAGATGGCATGGACACAAGGCATGCCTGTCTTTCAGCAGGTATTCAATGAGTGCTGAGTTGTTCCAGGAATGGCACATGGCAAAATGGGGATAGAATTGGAAATAAAGGACACCTTGGGGACAAAGTAGATCATCAATGAAATTTAGTAAGATGCAACAAGAAATTTAAGTTCTGAGGAAGGGTAACTCGACCTGAAACATTAACTCTGATTTCTCTCCACAGATGCTGTCAGACCTGCTGAGCTTTTCCAGCAATTTCTGTTTTTGTTTCTGATTTACAGCATCTGCAGTTCTTTCAGTATTTAACGAGAAATCTTATTGGAGCCCATGGTGCAAATCCCTCAAAAAATTCAATAAAACTCAGACTTCAGCAAAAAAAGCATAAAATTCAACCCATAATGACAAAGGTAAAGAGATTAAATGTCTCATATTGGAGAATAAGATGTCATTGGGGATTATATGCCTAAAAATTGTTGCAATAAATATTTAATTTTCTCTGTCCAATATTCCAGAAATGTTCTTGCTTCTACGTCCTGCATGACACTTTTGATTTACATTGAGTTTCTCCTGGAAGCTGTGTTCCGCTCCTTAGTACTACAGATAAAGTGTTAAAGGATTCTTGTCATTGCCAGTATGGACCATTTAAAAATTTACCATTTTTGTACACATTGTGCACTATTGCATGCTTGTATCATTTACTTTTGCTGTTTCAGTTTGTAAAACCAGAACTGGGGAAGGCACTTGTCAATCAGTTCATTTTATCTGCTTGTAAGTACTGAAGTTGCGTCAGGGAAATACAATCCTATGTGTCAATAAACTACAATCATTCGAACAACACAGATACGTTCAGGTTCCTTTTTGGGTCTTTGAAATATCTCGGTGCATCTGCTTAGAAGAAAGAACTTGAAACAACAACTTGCATTTATTAAACAACATTAAAGTAATATAACTCAGAATGGGCATTACAGGATCGTTATTTTAAAAAAAGCATGTATTGAGACAGAACTCTGTAACTGTCTCTCAGAATTCCCCAGTGCATCACAATGTAAGTGTAATCTGCCTGACCCACTGTGATCGCCAGCATTTGTTGTTTTCAGTATAAAAAGGAACTTTGCTCCTGGTGCGTCTTCCTAGAATGGCATTAGTAGCACTAAAGTTAATATCTTAGCATCCTCGATGAAGAAAGCGTGCAGCAAGATATATTCAAGAGACAGGAATATGTTCCAGTGGACATTTAGTGTGTTCAAAAACAGCTTTATATGTTTGCTCTACATCGCCGATGCTTCACAATCTGTGTATCTGCAAATTAGAGCACAATAAAAGGAGTTCACAAACTCATTAGTCCCAATGAATTGTTCAGTACAGTTCACCTCCACATTATGACAGGATACCAATTGTATCACTGCAGAATTTCAGGTCTCAGAATATGATCTTTATGTCCAACAGGCCTTTTAATATATTTATAAAGTTTTTCTCTTCTAATTGTAAATCAATGATGACAACATTCATTTTTTTACAGGTCAAAGGAACATGGACAGTTAAACACTTCAAAATCCAAATGGTTCCCTTCAAAGATCAGGGAGTTTGGGAAAATGACCATTCAGATTAAATATTGCCGTACACTTCCTACAAAGTGCTGAAAAGAAATGGACCAATTTGTTAACATAGTCTGTGTGCAGAGTGAAATGTGTGCAAATAAATCTTATATTACCCAAGTTCTGTAAGTACACATCTAATAAACGGCAGGACAGTTTGACCAGGAAACTGCCAAACATTCACTTCCAGCAAGCTCAATCTTCCCATATTTTGGCTAAGTTGCATTTTTTGTCAAGTTTCACGGAGTTTCTCTCAGTGAAGCTCAGCAGGTTTTTTTATGCTATCATTGCAAACTCATCTCATTAATTACCTATGACGTCCCGTGGTGTCCCTCTCATTCAACACTAGCCCGATTCTTCCACTCATTGTAGGCTGAAGGACTCACCACCACTGGGACATCCTGGGTTCCTGGTTCTGAAGCTGCCTTTAGAAGACTATTGTGACCTGACCATGGCAGAGAAGGGGAAATTGACAATCCATTTTGTGGGCAGGCATTGGGAGGTCCTACTGAATGGGATTGTGCGGAAGGATGTTGCCTTCCCCAAGGACCAGCAGACAAAGCCACGACACCATTTTGCCACTGGAGTCCATTCTATCCTATTCTACTCTATTTCACCCTCCTCTCTTCTAATCAAATTTAGATTCTGAACTCTTGGCCTTTTTTTACATTTCACAATTTTAAAAAAAACCAATGCATTCAAATGGAATTGTGAATATACTGTATTGTATAGGCAATTCTTTACGTGATTAAGAGAGAGGTGGAACAACTGGACCCTCCATGCATGTTAGTAGAAGTGTCCTAGAGTCTCTGTCCTGACAAATGGTCATCAGACTGAAATATGAACTCTGTTTCTCTCTCCATCTACTGATTAATTCCAGGGTTTTTTGCTCTTATTACAATATGGAAGTCATGATATTTGATACTTTTCTGTGCTTCAGTCCTTCTTCCCATACGTAATTAACCCCTGACATATGAAAACTGAAGAATGCTGAGGTATCTATTAAGCTTGCAAGTTTGCTGTTATTAGCTGCAGACTGGTTTAAATGAGAACTAAGTCTGATATTACTTTTGGTGACTTGTCAGCAAGGCACTGTCCTCAGCAAGGCTGGTTCACAACTGAAGGTGGATCACAGCCACACTTCGAATGCTAGGTGGGATCTTTAAGCCATCATATTTCAATGAGTTTGTTAGCAGGCTACGTTGAAATGCTTCACATTTTAATTTTAGTCCATCACACTCTATAGAATTGGACTGTGGGCCTCTCTTACCATATAATAGCTTCAGTGGAAAGTAAAATCAGGCAGAATATAAATCAAGTGGCTGATAAAAAGCCTATCAAATAACCCCGTGGTTTCAAGTGCTGAGAGGAAATATGTGAACAAGGATGGTAAGACAATGAGCATATTTTATAGTGATGGGTAATCCTACTGACGGAATATGCAGATTGATTCATGACGAAGAGAAGGTGTGTCTAGGCAAATCAGCTACAGGAAGATCTGAAATGTGGGCATTTGTTGTTCAGAATAGTGAAATGTCAGCACACAAAACCTGTCAGAAGTATGTGCAAAAAGTGGATATTACTGCCAGAACAGATTTGCCTGGGACACAATCAAAGTTTTCTGTTATCAGCTCTGTTCATAAATGTCTCAGGGCTGGCAAAGATTCCTCCCTGCATGTTTCTTCCTCCAGCAGGGTCTAGTCTGACTGGTCACTCCATTGACTTTGTTCACTTTCTTCCACCACCTCCAGGGCCTTCATTGAGATCCTTTGCGAATCCAAAACTGTATGCATGCAAGACATAACATAGAATACAGTGTGAAACACCTTGTTTGGAGTGTACTGGAGCATTACTCTACAGATTGGTTATGATAATTTTGATGATGTTGGTACGTTTGATTACACCTTGCAGCTATCGACATCCTACCAGACCATAAATGTTAACAATGCAATTACATTGTCATGTGAGGCTCAAAGTAAATGATATAAACTGGCTGGATCATTCAAACAAAATGTCAGTTAGTTGTTTCGTGTAGAATCGACATCAACGTCTGGACCAACAATTATTGCCCATCTCTAGTTGCCCTTGAGAATGCGGTGGTGAGCAGCCTTCTTGAAATGTTGCAGTCTGTGTGCTGTGAGTAGACCCACAATGCTATTAGGGGAGGAATTCTAGGATTTTGACCTAGCAACAGTGAAGCAATGACAATATAGTTCCAAGTCAGGATGGTGGGTGGCTTGGAGGGTAAATTGTACAGATTAATGTTCCCACGTATCAGGTGCCTTTATCCTTCTAGATGGTATTGGTTGTAGGTTGAGAAAATACTGTCTGAGGATCCTGGATGAATTATCTGCAGTGCATCTTGTAGATGGTGCACACTGCTGCTATTGAGCGTCAGTGGTGAAGGGAATGAATGTTTGTCACCTGTTAGAGCTGGTCATTCCCTGGCATTTGTGAGGTGTGAATGTAACTTGACATTTTTCAGGCCAAGCCTGGATATTGCTCAGGTCTTGGTGTACTTGAACATGGACTGCTTCAGCATCTGAGGAGTCGCAAATGGTACTGAATATTACGCAATCATCAGCAGACATTCCCATCTCTAACCTATTGATGAAGGGAAGGTCATTGATGAAGCATCCAAAGATGGTTGGGCTTTAGATAATACCCTGAGGAGTTCAGGCTCTGTGGCCCCTACCTCATAGCTAGAGGCCCAGGTTCAAGTCCCAGCATGGCTGAACAGGTTGATTGAAACAGATCAGCCTGAAAAATGCCTGCAGAGATATCTTGGAGCTGAGATGACTGACCTCAAACAACAACCATTTCCTATGTGCCATGTATGACTCCAACCAGTGGAGAGCTACTCCCATTGATTCCAGCTTTGCCAGGACTCCTTGATGCCACATTCAAATGCTGCCTTGAGGTCAAGGGCTGACACTCTCTGCTCACCTCTGGAATTTAGCTCTTTTGTCCATGTTTGAACCGATGCTGTAATGAAGTCAGGAGCTGAGTGGCCCTGGCAGAACCCAAACTGGGTGTCACTGAGCAGGTTATTGCTGAGCAGGTGCTGCTTGATAGCACTGTTGATGACGTCTTCCATCACTTTACTGATGATCGAGAGTAGACTGATGGGGTGGTAATTAGCCAGGCTGGATTTGTCCTGATTTTTGAGTACAAGACATCCAGGAAATTCTCCACATAATCATGTAGATGCTAGTGTTGTAACTGTACTGGAATAGCTTGATGTCACACGTGTCCCTGAGTGAAGCTGAAAGCAGCCAGAGGTGTAGAATTTCAGTGCCATTCTGAATTTGATGAGCACATTCATGTCTCACAAGTGCCAGGCAATGACCACCTCCTGTAAGAGAGAACTTAGCTAATTCCCCTTGTCATTCAATGGCCTTAACATCACCGAATCCCTCACTATCAACATAATAGAGGTTAGTATTGATCAGAAACTGAACTGCACCATATAAATACTGTGGCTGCAACAGCAGGTCAGAGACTGGGAATTGTATGACGAATAACTCAGCTCCTGAATTTCCATAGCTCGTCTACAATCTACAAGGCACAAGTCAAGAGAATAATGGAATACTTCCTACTTGCCTGGATGAGTGCAGCTCCAACAAAACTCAAAAAGCTCAATACCATCCAGAACAAAGCAGCCCATTTTATTGGCACCCTATCCGGCACCCTAAATATTTACTTCCTCCTGTGGCAGCAGTATATGTTATCTATACACTGTACTAACTCATAAGGGCTCCTTTGACAGCATCTTCTGCCATCTGACAAGGGCAGCAGAAACATAAGAGCATCACCACCCAGAAGTTCTCCTCCAAGCTGTACACCAGCCTGACTTATGTTTTCTGATTTTTGACTGTGATGATTAAAACCCTCAAACTCCCTTCCGAACAGCATTGTAGGTGTACCTATGCCCCAAGCACTGCAGCAGTTCGAGAAAGATGCTCACCACAAAATTCTCAAGGGAAATTCAGGATAGGCAATAAATGCTTGCCAAACCAGCAACGCCTGCAATCCAATAATAAAGAATGTTTAAAATGCACAAACACTGCTGTGCCTCTAACAGAGGTTGGCTCCAATTCAGAGGCGAACAGGTAGCACAACTTTGGTTACAGGCAAAAAAAAATTGTAGATGCTGGAATCCAAGGTAAACAAACAGGATGTTGGAAGAACACAGGAAGCCAGGCAGCATCTGGAAGAAAGGAGAAATCAACATTTCAGGTATTACCTTTCATCACTCCTGAAGAAGGATAATACCCAAAACATTGACTTCTCCTTTCCTCAGCACAACTTTGATATTGTCAAACAGTGGAAGCACAGTGTCCTCGAGCAATGGGAAGATTGAGACTTCGCCACTTTGCTTTGTATACACCGAGTATTTTGGTTACTAGACTGCGTCTATAGTGCTTAATTAACCTGAATCTTTGTGCAACTCCTTATGATAGTCTTCTTCTCTGACTTAATTTTGAAAAAAAAACATATGGAACAGTCAGTATCCTTCAATCAGTGAATGGATTGAGTCAAATAAAAGGCCATAACAGCTAGAACAATCCTGAAATGATCAGCAAAGATGAGATGCCAAAGCAGTACCAAAACAATAGCTTTCAGCAACAAACTCCCTCTCCTCAGAAGGAGACCATTAGCTCCAGTTTCTTAAGGTGGCAACTTCTTCCCAACACCACCTGCCTCTTCTTTGCCAGTGCTCATTTCAGGGGTCAGGCCACAAACTGTGAAGAAAGGAAATTTAACATTTGACATGGGGCACTGAAGCTATATCTAAATCTGACCTCTGTACAGCAAATTTTCACACTCTAGTCACATAGAATGGAATCATTGAATGTTTATAATAATGAAGGCAACAATTTAATCCATCGTGTCTATGCCAGTTCCTTGTAAGAGCCACATAGTCCCTCTCCCTTGTCTTTTCCCCACAGTCCTGCAAGTCTTTTCAGATAATTAAACAATTCTCTTTTGAAGGTCTCAATTGAATCTGCCTCCACCAAACTCATTTTATGATACACATTCTTGAGTCTTGTGGTGCAACTGTAGTGGCCCTGCCTCTGAGCCAGAGGGCCTGGGTTCAAATCCCACCTGCCTGAAGTGCATCATAATATGTCTGAATGGGTTCATTAAAATAACTATGATGTGTTGTTAGATCTCAAGCACTCATTGTGGAGGAGGATTGCACCTTATGTTTCTGTTGTCTCTTTTGCCAATCAGTTCCCATTAGTCCTTAACCCTTCTATCAATTGGAACAGCTTCTTCCTAACTGTCTGTTCAGATGCCTCATGATTTTGAACAGAAATTATATCTCCTCTCAACCTTCAACAAAAAACTTCAATACACTTTTTCAGGGAAGGGATTCGACAGTACAACACCACAGCCCAGATACATCACCGTGAATCCACCCAGGAAATAACAATAAACATGAAGAAAATCCCACTCAGGAAGCCAAGAGAAAGTTCAAAATTACTTGCCAGCTTTGATTTCTTCTGTTTCTTCAACATCTCGTTTGAAGTCATCTGTTAAGGGTTTATATTTATATGTGAATTTAGTGGCGCAGACATTTTGAGTTATAGCTCAAATGAAAATATATCAAGCTCTAACATGAATTCGACACGTTGTTCAGTCTTGTTGTTAGAGTTTAAGGTGAGCTACTAAAATGTGGAATGAGGTTTCGTGCACCAGGGATAAAGGTGAGCAAGAAGACCTGCAAATAGTTTTTGAAGTATCACAGAGTTCAGAAAATGAGTATCATCGCTGAAAGGCTATTTATAATCAGTGTTGAATCTGCACACTTACAATTTTAGATTTATTGCCCCTTACTCAAATATTCTCAAAATATTCTGAATAATTCACCACAACTTCAAATATGAAAAGTTATTGTGCCACTGATCTTTCCTAATTTGCTTACAAAGCTCAAACTAGTCTATTATTTGTGTTACTGAAATTTCCTTCATCTTCCGTTCCTTGTGAAAATGGGTCATTGAAACCTAATCAATAGCTTCTACATGATTGACTTCCTTATTTGTAACTTCACTGCAATCTGTGTCTTCCAACATCAACTAAAAATAATCCATCTTCACTTTCTAAACTCACACAACTTTTCCCTGTTAAATAGTAATCTGGCAAAATACAGGGATTCTCTTGACTCTTTAAGCTCATCACAATTGACAGTGATGATGCTTGCTATGCATGATTCCAAAAGTGCCAAACAACCTACTGACCTTGTAAAGAAGCATCTTTTAAGGTTAGACTAAGATAGTAAATGACAGTGCTTTCATTTTGATATGTTTGGTCCCAAGAAAATAACATAAACTAGGCACATGCAGCAGCCCTTGTTGATATTGCAAATATCCCCGATCCCACCCAAAAGGAGCTAGTGACATAGGAATTGATTCTTCTTGATTTATCCAAAAACCTAAACCTTCAGTACCACCTATCCCATACGTGGTAGAGTCTGCAGGTCATGAATTGGGCATAAAAGTCATTTCAGATTTTATCGAACCAGAGGGGAAGCAAGTCAACCTTCATCCTGAGAAGAAGTTGGTGAATACCACAATGGTTTTCATCAACATGAGAGGCACTGCAACAAGGTTTGATCTTGTCCTATTCAAAGACTCCAGTAGTCAGAAGCCGAAATTTTAGTCAATTTTCACCTATTTGACATGAAGTGTGGGCTCAATTGAGGCAGCTCTTCTCCTTGCACTGACCTCCTGAAAACTTACAAGTTCCTTGGTCCTTGTGACTCAGTCACTCAATATATTAGCCATATAACAGAGCTATCTGGAGTGCCAGTTATGAGGTGTTTTGACATTGTGAATATCCTTGCATTTAGTAAGATTGCACTGTAATATTTTCAAACCCTGTCTTTGAGGAGTACAATCTGTTACAAGACAAATATCCTTTTCCTGTAATTGACTTTACATGTTGTTAAATATGAAACCTTCCTATTTGGAAAAATCGTCAATGCTAAATTCCTTAGAAAAGCAGAGCTACATAGAACTTCGTGAAACGGAGCTAATCTACTTTATTGTTAATTTAACTGTTTAAAATATTTTCCCTCTTTACCACATTGTGCTTGGCAAGTGGCCCAGTGCTCAGTAGTAAATCAGTCATTTTTCAGTGTCTGTAGATTTGATTAATAGGGGTGCCAAGCCCATGCTTTATAAAGTGATAACAGGAGACCTGCACTTCCTCAGGTTGTGGAGTGGGAAAGGACAGCACAAAAGATTAAGACAAATTGAACTTGGAAAGTGGTTTCTTGTAAAGAGCCAACCAGTTTCTTCTAGGAAATGTGTCATGTCTTACTATACCCAAAAGGTCATCACTTGTCTATACTCCTACCTTGAGCCTGGGAGGTAAAAACAAGGTAAAGGTAGCTATGAAATATGTAGCATTATCATTTTTACAAGTACCCAGACTTTTGGAAATCAGGTTTCTTCTCTGTAACATCTATCTGTATTGATTTCCAAGGCATCCCACATTAGGAGAAAAAAGATCAGTCTATTAGCTTGCAAACCATGCTATATTGCATCATCAGTCCACGGTTTTAATGAAGAGGTGAATTTATTTTTGCTAGATTAATGTCTCCATTAGAACAGTGAATAAAAGCTAGCATTCTGTATGGTACATTGACATCATGCAAGCAAGCAGAGAAATATTTTTCAAAGTCATTCTATAATAACAGATGAGGCAATGCCTGTGCTTAATTCCCTGACAACATTATGGCATTGATATTTACCACCTTTTCTTTGCTTGTTTCATTTTTGTTGCTAGCTTGTTGAGGGTAAGAGTGACACAGTAAGGGTAGGCAAAAACACAAATAGCAAATTGTGTTCACAAAGGTTTAAAAAGTAGAACTTCAAATGCTGTAAAACATAAAAAGAAAATTCTGGAAATGCACAGCACGTCAATTGATGTATGACAGAGTATCTCTAATGCCTAGAAATAACTTTTCAACATTTAAAGAAGTGACTTAGACAGAGACAAAATTATCAAAAATACTTTTAACAGTGTGGCAACCAGTTATGTTATGTATGACAAAGAATAATAAGAAAATTCAATTTTAAATAACCATGTAGTCATTGCAAATTGCTTCCCAAATGTAGCTCAATGTCAGCAATGTCATTAGGCCATATCAAAAATATGACGGTAAGTTTAATTTTCTGCATGCTGTTTATTTTTAGCATAATGGTTAATGTATTTGTGTGAAATTCCTGTCTGTTCTATTTTAATGCAGTTCTAAACCTATTGAAAATAAACAGGCTTAAGTTGTTGTTAAAGTAGCTAAACATGTATCAGCAGGAGATATTTCAGCCACAATACATCTCACCCCATTGTCTTTCCAACATGAAAGCAGCTGAAGAGTTTCATTTCCCATACAATCCATTCCTGTAACCTTCCTTTATCTTGAGTATTTTCACTATTTTTGAACGTTACACCTCCTTTTTCAATGTCATACATTCTCCCACATTACTTCCCACTGCTCCGACAATTTGCAATGCTCAATACCCAGAATTCCTCTGGTCCTGATGATTCAAGACTCATCTCACCATAATGTTATGATTTTGATCATAGGTGAAGAATGTTATTGCTGAAAATGGAATATATTCTAAATTCAGGCACTGCAAGGCCATGAAATACATGATAGGTTGGAGCATATTATTTCTTAAACTGTCTCATTAACACTTCCTGATGCCTTGCACGATCATCTAGTTCATCAATTAACTACCATCTATCTTTTCACAGACAGTCCTCCTTTCCTCCTCTTTCTCCAACTTCCCCTTCCTTTGTAGTTGATTAAAAGCTGTTACATCCCTATCTTTTTCCAGTTCTGCCAAAAGATCATCAACCTGAAACGTTTACTTAATTTCTCTTTCTAAAGGTGCTACCCGAACTGCTGAGTATTTCCTGCACTTTACGCTTTTACTCTAGAAATTACATGTTCAGCCATAACCCATGGTTTAATGCCAAATTGATCATGCTTTTGTGAAGCGCCCCGGATGTGTACTGCATTTTCTGTTGTACCACAGTTAGTTGCAGTGCAAAATGCCCACCATTCTCAATCCAAACAACAGAAGTGTGTTGTAGTACTACTGTGTGAAATGTTGCTTTTCCCAAACTAGCCATCCTATCGCTTCCTTCGGTGAGTTTTCCAAATTATTGCCAAATGTGGACCACTACGTGGATTGAGTTTTCGACTCAGTGGCACTTTTCTGAGTCAAAATGGGGTTGGTCTAAACCATACTCCAGAAATTGCAAGCAGCAGTTCTGAACAACTCATTGAACACAACATGGATACTTGTATCCGATACATGCAAATGTCACACTCCCAATAGTAAAATGCCTTGTTTGATGACCAAAAGAATGTACTCTGAAGGTAAAAAAGAAACAACAGGAAGGCAACAACAAAGCTCTTCAGTTATTCTTCCCCAGTAAGTGGATCAATTTTGTATGAGATTGATTAAGACCTACCTTAAGACGTTAGATCAATGGAGATACTGGGATATGAATTAATCCTTATACAAGTTCTTTCATAATGCAGCTTTATTGTCAACAGACAAAGGCAACAGTTTTTAACTGGCTTGTCAATTTAGGCTTGATTTGAATCTGGGCCCATTTTTAGTTTTTGATTCACATATTAAATATCGCCAGTTTCAATAAGATCCAAACACTATTCTAATGAATAGTCTGCTCCTTAGGGTCACATTCCTTCTATTTATTCTCAGGTATCAATCAGTGCTTGAATCCAGTCCAATATAGCCTGAGAGCATCAGATCAATATTGCCAAATTACCAATTAACACGACAGTAATATTGCATCCTACAAAGTGTTTTCAACTTGAAACCTTCAAATGTTCACAAAAAAATGGAGCCATGCCTACATGTAAGGCCAAACAGGAACTGGCTCTTAACGCAGTTCAGTCATTCACTTTCAGACGTTTTGCAGGTAGAGCTTCCTTCCAGCAATAGACTGCACTGAGAAACAATCATTGCTGAGTCAAAGCTTCCAGGTCTAGGTGCAGCAGTACGATTTTGTCAAAGATCTTCAGCAGATTATTTCAAGTAAAAGAATGGAATATGTTTCCAGTTTGGCCATCATTAACTTTTATAAGCCTGTTCAGGTCAGGTGCAGAGTGTGTTAGATTTACTGTAAAACCACCTCCATTGCAGAAAACTAGTGCACCTTAAATGCAATTTCGGGAGAGCATCTGCTATTGAATCAGCGCGACATTACCATGACAACTATCCTTATATCATTAATTTAATGATAATGCATGTTGAAGTATGCGTACTGTCCACCTTTAAAAAGGGCTTAATTAGTATCGCACCTTGCCCATCCTCAAGACATGCCAAAGCATTACTTTTCTTTCATATGAAGTGCTTACATTTTGTCAGTGCATGGAGATTTGGTCAGCTCCGTGTCTGGGTTGGATTGGAGCACAATTGCAGAGGTGAAACTACGCTCCTCTAGTGGAGTTCCTTTAGTAGTTTAAATGTCAAAAACTAAGCGCAAATGGACCAGGCACACTGATTGCGATGACCATGTAATTTATTTGTCATCCACGAACGGTGAAAAGCGAGCTGTCTTGCAAACGGCAATAGCTCTTCCTCTCCCTCGCCGCACCCTCGCCCCATGAACTGGGGGATCTACTGCCGTTGTATTCTGTCATAATTGATCCTTTTATATCAGAGATAAGAGCAATTTCTATTGACTCCAGTGAACTGTCCGGTCTGCACCAAAAGCATACAGAAAGTGCGGACGAAAATCAACGGGTCTGGTAGCATCCGTGGAGAGAGAAACAAGAGCCAACGTTCCTAGTTCAGTGAACCTTCTTCAGAGTGTGGCTTCTGACTAGTCTCTGTGCAAAAGTTTACTTTACTGTTAGGGATCCTGATGGGTCGCTGTGATCTATGATTCCTTCCTCAGTCAGTTCTCATCGTTGCTATCAACACTAACCTTGGGAGTAGATTCTTCCACCATCTGTAATTGAATCACAAACCTGTTTGTGAAGAGCACGATTTTGTATAGGCATGGGTTGCGTGAGCCTATTTCCCTGACCATTTCGTTTCTCCCTGTGATACTAGCTAAGGGTATACAGTGACATTTTCAGTTTGAAAAGTTGCGATTTTTGCCTTGTTCCATGCAGTGGTTAGTCCACTATCGGAATACTTTAGTTCTGGTCTCCCGGCTGTAGGAAAGATGTTACGAAACTTGAGATGGTTCAGAAGAGATGGACAAGGATGTTGCCAGGATTGGAGGGTTTGAGCTATTGGGAGAGGCTGAATAGGCTGAGGACTATGTTCCCTGGAGTGTAGGAGGCTGAGGGCTAACCTTATAGAGGTATATAAATTCATGAGGTGCATAGATAGGGTGTATAGCCAAAGTCTTTTCCCCAGGGTAACAGAGTCCAAATCAGGAGGGCATAAATTTATGGTGAGAGGGTAATGATTTAAAAGGGACCTAAGGGGCAACTTTTTTCACACAGAGGGTGGTGCGTGTATGGAATGAGCTGCCAGAGGAACTGGTGGAGGCAGCTACAATTACATTTAAAAGGCACGGGGACGTGAATAGGAAAGGTTTAGAAGGATGTGGGCCAAATGTTGACAATTGGGACTAGATTTATTCAGGATATCGGGTCGGCATGGACGAGTTGGACCGAAGGGTCTGTTTCCATGCTGTTAATCTGTATGACTCTTATGACTAAATGTGACAAATAGACAAGAGTGCTCAAAAGAACTGGGAGGCTCTGACCCCGTCGCCGCCTTCTGACCCACCTCCACCTCCCCCCAACCCCCCATTCTGGAAAGGGCGAGGATGAGTGAGAACAGGTTAAGGCTTGCATTTGGATATGCTGGCAGAAGAGACTGCCCAACGTTGAACTTTCCAATCTTGTCCACGAAGTGTGACTTAATTGGTTGATGTCCCCAAGGGATGCTGTTACAGAGACTGGGAGTGCTAAGACAAACAGAGGGCATTTCGTTTTGATCAGAATGAAAATGGGAAGCACTTGCTGGCGGTTGGGGTGAGACATTTGGTGGCTGACATTCTCGTTTGCTTCTCTCCCTCTGCCGGTTGTTTTTGGAGCTTTACTGTCCAGCTCGACTGTATTCAGTGTCAGATGGTTCTCCTGTCAGTATATCTGTGACTCATCAGCGCCTCTCTATACACCACACACAGCGGCGAATGGAAACGGCCTGTTGGGCTTGATTGACAAAGTGGCCGGTCCAACCCTGAGCTACCATCCCCGCCCGCCCCCCCACCCCCCTCCCGGAGGGAGGTTGGAGGGGGGAATCTGTGCCTGATCGGGGATCCGAGCAGGGGCTCGCTTCGGTTCCTCGCATTCTCTTGCTCACCCAGCCTCGGCGCAACATCCCACGGATACAAGACTCCGACACCGCACCGGGACTCGCAGCGCTAACTCCCGCCTGTGCAACCCCAACCAGAGCTCGCCTGGACCCGGCTAGGGCTCCGCCGAATCTCCGCTAAACTCACATCACATCCCTTCGACCGCGAAAGGCTTGTACTATTTCACCAGAAAACACTTATAACCACACTCTAACAGCACTTAAAGACTGTCCGTATATATTTACACAAATATATATTGGCGACATCCACGATTTATAACCTTAAGAAAGAAAAAACTAATTGAGTGGAACTTTCTTTGGTCGAAGATTTGTTTTAACCTGTAACAGACCGCCTGGAAAGCTAAAGAAAGACTCATTGCACTTTATGTGATTTTTATGAGGGAGAAGTTCTGATACGCTAATTTCTCTTAAAAAAAAGAAAACATTGTCTGAAATTAAGGAGAGAAATATTTCTGCTGGATTGTAGGTTGCTGAAGTTGCCTTCGTGATGACTCCGGTCTCCTTCCTGCGTTCGCTTCTCGTCCTGATCTTGGCTCTGTTTTCGGCAAATGCTAGTAACTGGCTGTAAGTGTTGATAATTATGACTTATTACATTTGTACTATTGTTGCAAAGAGGAGGAAACGTTCTAATTCTCTCATCTGAGGGTGAGCTGGTGCCACGGGCAGAATGCATGAGGTGAGGGGTGCGTTCAAGTTTAATTCTCTCTCCCGGAAAGATCACTTTTTTCTGCGTTTTATTTTTTTTTAAATTAAGACTTCCAGATGCATTCGGATCAGTATTTTCTGACCCCCTGACTCTCGTCCTATGCTGTCATTCAGCTCTGAAAGATTTCCCAAAAAAGACGGTGCCATCTTCTATTATCGTTAAACGTACTTGGTAATTTTAACTGATCTTATGATCTGTAATTTTACTGTTAAGTATAAACGTAAATTCACTATCTTATCACGTGTTTTTTTTAAAAAAAACTCGCATCACTGTGCTCTCCGGGCGGAGGGTAGCAACCTTATTTATCTATCTCGATTCACAATTTTTGATTAGTTAGTGGGGTGGTCCAAGAGGGTGAGAGAAAGAACAGGGTCGACTTGTACAGACCTGCTCTAGACTACAGTAGATACGTGCTTTCAATTAATCCTCATTTTTCATTCATACTGTGAGCGAAGGTACCGGCAGATGACAGGCGTGTTATTTAAACTGTGGGCTGCTTTCTTCCCGTGGTTTTATTTTGTAAGAAAGAGACGAGTCAAAATATGTTGATAAAATTGAGGAATAAAAGCGAGACGGTATCTGGATTGTAGCCTCTCCCTGTATTGTGGTGATGTTCAGTTTGGAATGCTAGTCAGTATTCAATTATTGACTGTTCAACAATAAAAAAAGTTTAGAAGCAGACCATGTACAGTATATTACCGAGGTAAGGAGAGGATTCTGAATTGTTTGCAAAAAAAAAGCATGCATGTGGAAAATTACCGTGCATTTAAATTGTCAGGATGTGGAGATTGTTAAAAAATATATAAAGGAATTCTACTGAAGTGGAATACTGGTTCTGTACAATTAGCATTTCATGCGATCGCACGGAATTACGACAATTAGTCCGTCATTGTCTGTTGTTAGAAAGTGTATATCTTCAGTCCCAAAACCATGAGAGGGAAAATGTGAGAACTAGTGAAACAGAGATAGGAGTGTGAGAGAGGTGGGCTCCTCAATTTCCCATGTCTGATTAAAGAAAGCATTTGTTTTCCAAACGACACTGGGCAAATCGGAGAAGGGGGAGCTGTTTGGGGGAGCTGAAGGTCAGCTTTATACGTACAACAAGTCTCGTACACTGTCATAGGGCTGCGAACCGCCCAAACAACAGATATCTCGCCAGTCTTGATTGTACTTAGTGGTAAGACCCTAGCCTAAAAGAGAGAAGGCAGAGCAGCCTACAATTGATCAAATTATTCGAGGGGTGTGTGTGTGAGGGGGGAGCGTTATAAGGTTAAATAAAGGTGCACCACAATACAGAACGGAAAATCCAAACACCCTTAACCCTTTAATTGCAAAAAGTGCGTGTATCTTTGTTGCTCTGGTAAGGAAATGCGTTAATTTCCAATAACTTTTTAGAGTTTGAGAAATCTGTGAAACAGAGAGTGTTCCAGCTTACAGAAATCTGCATTGTTACCATGACCAGAACTATGTTGACTGACCGAGCAGGCTTCATGCTGGTATATGGAGAGAGAACTCAATAACCGCAAGGCAAGTGGTGGGTGTCCCTAATTCACCACAGGTCTTTTTTTTCTCTAAAGTGGAATTTAGAGAGATAATTCCCCATAAACTACAAGTGTGCATGAAGTATCTGATGATTTTACAACTGTTTTGGTTTAATTGATTCAAATTTTCGGGCTGAAAATGTGTCTTGTGAAGAATACTTTAAGAATTTGTTTTAAAGTGTAGACAACAGCAATGGAGCAGCTAAAATTTTGAGGTTTATTTATTAATATACATTAATGCGAGAGAGGAACCCGTTCCCGAACAAATAACATTTCATACTTTTGGACTTGTGCGAAAAATACAATATGTGACCAACAGGATTCCCAAAATCCATGGTCTCGTTTTTTTTCAGAAATTATTCTGCCCCCAACGTAAAAACATAATTGTTCCTACACCCCTCCCCCAAACATACGTACAGTTCTGTATGCATCCGTTTTAAATACACTGTAGGGAAGTGTTGTGAAACTGCTTAATAGCGAGTTAAAACGCTCCTCTCAACAAATACTTGCAGAAAATAATACCAATTAATTAATAAAATATTACAAACATTATTAAAGAATGATGTAAAAAAACAAGCCAGATCTTTCAGTCTAACTGGTTGTCGAATCTGAGCTGTTTAATATGCCTTCCTACTCCGGTCTTCCTCCCTTAGCAATTGTCATGAGTTTTATCTCCAGCTCGTTCAGATTATTTAACTCCAATTTTACTGGAGCAATGAGTGGATTTGGAAAGTTGGGGCTGACAAACAACTTTCGTCCCACGTGCTTTTTAAAAAACGAATCTCCATCGACTGTTGTCCTTGTATGATTACAAACATTTGAGAACAAAACATTAAACATGAAGTGAAGTCATACGAAACAGACAGCTGAGCTATTTATTCTAAGGCACTGGCCCAGCAAATGGCTTTCTGATATCTGGGTTGCATTACAATAAATTTTACACTGAGGTCGAATTATTGCTTTCTATCCCGGTGTACACCCACCCTGCTTTGCAAAGTGGCTGATCCACTTTGTTGCACTTTGTGGCGAGATATCCAGTTTATTTTAAACTGCTGCAGTGCACCCCTTGTTGCAGCACAATGACGGATTCTCCTAACTGTTCACCCCCCCGCCCCCCGTCCCCACCGTTTGCCTTCTGGCTGTTTCAACAGGTATCTGGCCAAGCTGTCGTCGATCGCCAGCATTCAGGATGAGGAGACGTGCGAGAAGTTGAAGGGTTTGATAAACCGACAGATCCAGATCTGCAAGCGGAACGTGGAGGTGATGGACTCGGTGCGGAGGGGAGCGGAGCTGGCGATTGAAGAGTGTCAGCATCAGTTCAGAAACCGACGCTGGAACTGCTCCACTGTCGACACGCTGCCTGTATTCGGCAAAGTGGTCACACAAGGTACACAGAGAGAAAACAGAAATCCCGGGTTATTTCGCGCAAGGTAGACAGCCCAGAGATAACAAACCAAGGGCATGAATGAAGTGGCAGTTCACCATTGCAACAGTTTCAGAGAAGGCTACATCACGCTGCACGTAGCTTGGGATTCAAGAAACAATTGCAAATCTGGAAAGAGACTGATAATTGTATGAAGAAGTTTGGGGGAGCAGAGGTTAGCCAGAGAGGAAAAGGCTTGCTATCTTTAATGATCTGTTTTTTTTTTAAAAAAACTTACATTGTCATAAATCCAGGAATGTGGCTGGAGAATTACAGGATAGCTATCCAGTGAGCTAAAGACACACAAGACATAGATAAGAGAGAAAAAAAGGACGTGCGTGTAGAAGAACTCTTGCACCAGACATATATCTGTCATTGCTATCGTGGGAATTAATATACACAGATCAAGAATTGTAATCCAACATGCAAGAACATAAAAGAAATTGAAACCAGCAGTGAATATTACTCACAAAATAAATAGATTGATACAAAGATTGTGATGACAGTGGCATATACAAAGTTGTGACAACAAGAACAGGTAGAATAATGGGAGGATTGGGATATTCTGTGCCTGGAAACAAGGATTTAACTACTCAAAAACCTAAAGTCTAAGCCACAATGATAGGCCTCTTGCCTTTTTCGAATTTATCAACATTCCCAGGGCTTTCTTCTCCTGTTGCTCCCAAGCTGCAAATATAGTGTCCTGTTCTCTGTGCTGAAGTCATGATTCATTACACTATCTTCTGTGCTAACGCACGCTTTCACAAAGTTTTTAAACAGCACAATTTCTTATCTCTCCTAGTCTGCCCTTTCTGGCTTTAAACCCAGGCCTCAAAACATTACTCCTTCAGGAAACTTGTCTTCTTGCATACGCTTGTCAATATTGGGGGCTATTTTGTGCTGTGAGCCTCTGCCCTTTACCTGAAATACAACACTAAACAATGTTCTGTAATAACGTAGAAATATATCACTGAGAGACTGAGATAAACAATTGTAAAACCCAAAGCAAAGGTATTTTTTTCTAATCCACAACTAAGAAATATAGATCAGTGATAGCAATCAAGAGGTAACATGTGAATCTGGAGTAGCAAGTTCAGATAAGGACTAGAATTTAGAGATGTATGATACACATATGTGCCTTTGAAATGACAGTCTTCGTCTTAGGCAGTCCCTCAGGGCTGAAGAACATGCAAACATATTTGTTTCCACTCCAGTTCGATGCATTCTGAAATGCCTGGTTGTCTAATGATGATAATATGGGTACTGATTATAATCTAGAATAATGCCAGTTAGGGACCTTCTCTATTAGCTCAGTGAGTTTACCCAGTGAATAGTTGAGCCTGACATATGAAGAAGAGTTAAGCTTTGATCCCAGTTCATGGCCAGCAGTCATTATCTCAGGAAAGAAACTACGGACCAGGGTTCACTTCCCATGACTCATCCAACAACCCTCACTATGGACTGTGAACATTCAGCAAGGGTAAGGTTAGTCCCTTTGAAAGTGTTGCCCCTTGAGGTTATTAGGGCTGCTGATTGTTAGAGCACACACATCAATGATGACCGAGGTGAGAATATCAAATGTCCTTTTGGCCTAAACTATCAACAAATTCAGGGGAGCTGGGGAGAAGACAAAAATCACGTATCAGTCATGCAAGAAATAAGACTGAAGTTCTGGGCTGAATATTCAACTTCCATGGGTGTGGAAAACAAGCCAAAGTAGACTGGCATTTATTATAGAGCCCACATGGTTTTCATTCCAATTAAGTCTTATGAAATGAATATTTAGAGGCTGTGTAACAGGTATAATCTGCTCCTAACTGGTTTATCCACCCCCGCTCCAACTAAGCATGACACTTCCACACTAACCACCCCCCCCATCTTTCTATTTCAAATCCGATCCATCTGTTATATGTTTCCAGCATCTTCTGTTTTAATCCAGTGTTTATTTTTATCTATAGTAATTCATGCATTGACAAATAAAATGCGTAGGATTAATGTAATTGAGATGTACCAATAAAAATCCCTGATAACATGCATACAGAGCAGACAGTAATCCCAGTGGTGCCACAAATATATCAGTGATGGTGATATCTGAACAGCTATGGTAATCTTGAAACAATCAGATACAGCGTGGGAGCAGAATCCTCGGGCTATCATTTAAAGAGCCATGACTGTATTCTATATTCTCGGAAACAAAAAGACATCCTCCCTCACAAAGACAGCTACTTCGCCTTCTGTAATATCGCCTGTCTCCACCTCTACTTACTGCTGAAACCCTCATATAAACAATTGATACCCTCCATCTTCCATAAACTCATTCAGCAGTCTCTTGCCTATATTTGAGCTCACTCCAAGTCCTGTTCATCCATCATCCCCTGTGCATGATGACCCACAGTGGCTACATAGTCCATCAATGTCCCAATTTTAATGTTCCCATTCCCATGTTCATTCCACTCCTGACCTCAGCATCCATATTTCCGTAATCTCCTGCAGCCCTATAAATCTCAAAGAACTCCATATTCCTTCAGCTCCAGATTCTTGCATCCCTAATAATCCCAGATATGCAGTCAACCACTTCGGCCCCAAGCACTGAAATTCCTTTCTGTCCCTCCTTTGAGATCCCTCATAAACATGACTGCGATTTTCATCACTTGTTTACTCACCTGTCTTTATAGCTCGTTCTTTGACCGTGTCAATGTTTGTCTTATTACACACCTGCGAAGCACTTTGGGATGTTTGCATACAGTAGAGGGACTAAATAAGTGCAAGTCGTTGTCACAAACAGGGCAATCAGAGACAGTGACAATAATCATTGTACAGACATGCACAGAGAACTGGCAGCAATGTTGGAATAGTTGCAAATAGTCATGTTGTGACAGGACTGCATATTGTAAATCAAATATTGCTAAAATGAGATAATAACATGGGAACCAGAGGCAGGAGATCAAGATCAGGTCGGGAAGGTTTGAGTTATAAGGAGACGTTGGATAGGCTGGGACTTTTTTTCCCTGGAGCGTAAGAGACTGAATGGGTGACCTTATAGAGGTCTGTAAATCATGAGAGGCGTAGATAAGGTAGATAGCCAACAGCTTTTCTGCATGATAGGGGAGTCTAAAACTAGAGGACATAGGTTTAAGGTGAGAGGGGAGAGATACAAAGGGATCCAGAGGGTCACATTTTTCACTCAGAGGGTGATGAGTTTCGGGAATGGGCTGCCAGACATAGTGGTGGAAGCGAGTACAATTCCATAATTTAAGAAACATTTAGACAGGTACATGAGTGGGATGGGTATGGAGAGTTATGGACAAAGTGCAGGCAAATGAGACTAGTTTAAATTTTGAAAAGTGGGTGGCATGGGCAAGTTGGACCAAAGGGCCTGATTCCATGCTGTAGACTGCTATGACTCTAAGTCCAGTGTGGCAGTTATAGTGCAGCTGATTGATTACAAGGCAGTTAAGAATCGACCACATTGCTTTAGATACTATATGTGTCTATGGAGACACATATAGGCTAGACTGGGTCAGAACAGCAGGTTTCCTTCTCAAAAGGACTTTAGGAGATCAGTTGTCTCATGGTCACTTGGAATTAAGTCTGTGCTATAGTTTCATGGGCTGATCAATGTAAGGATGGCAGATTTCCCTCCCAAAGGGGCGTTAGTAAGCCGATTAGCTTTTTACTGACAGTTCTGTAGTTTCATGGACATCATCACTAATACTAAGTTTTTGCGCCAGATTTAAATAATTAATGAATGTAAGTTTGCCAGTGACCACAGGAATTTAAACTCATGTCTCCCAGTTATTGCTGCAGCATTTTTGCTTACCAGTTTAGAGGCTTGACTACAGTGCTCCTGGATACTGTAATACAAGGAAGTATCTCAAAGATTTACCAAACTTGTATGGGCAGTTCAAGGACAAGACAGGAGATCAAAATCAGACCTAAATAAAAGAAGGATCACATTCAGATTACATTAATATTAAGTTATTCATGCCAGGATATAGGTGTCACTGCCAAAACCAGCATTACTGTTCTTCAAAAGGCGCTGGTGACCCACTTCTTACGAAGTAAGAATCACTAAGAGCCCCAAAAACATCTCAAGTAAAATAAACCATAAAGCCAGCCAAAGATTGAGGTCACTGGACTAACTGAGATCTGGGGAAAATTGTAGGAATCAAAAGAAATCAGGAAGGGATAACCTTGTTGGAGCAGCATTGCCATCAAATTTTCAGTGGAATCTTAAATTTTAAGTAGGGCCTAGCATCCCTGTAGAAATAGAGATGTACATAGATCTATGAAATGTGCAAGTGAAGTATCAACTTACATAGATATTAGATTGTGCACTTCATGAATGTAACATGTTCAGGAAACTAAACAATGACCTGAGGACTGCTGGTTAACTCAGTTGGTGAGATGGCCAAAGCAAATTGGACCAGCGATGCAATCCCTGTTCTGGCTGAGGTAATTCTTGGGGCATGCCTTCTCATCTTGCCACGTTGTGATATCATGAGTTAAGCTGTGGTTGGCAACCCTCAGAGCACAAGGACACAATACAGCGAGAGGACACTGAACCCTGGGCACTGGAATGGGTATGTGTTATCTTACATTAAGTTCAGGGTTAACAAAGGATTCAACATGAGCATAAATATGCAGAACTAGCTCCAGGGGTATTGCTACTAAAGCCACCCACACACACACACACAGATACCACATAAAACTTTAATTATGTAAGTTAAAATTTCATTGGCAACAATTTGCATTGGTGACTTTTTATTCATTTCTTTATGGATATTAAGTAGTAGGCAATTTAGATCTCAGTTTCTGCATTGACGTATATAGCACTGCTTAACTGTGGTTTCAAATCCGAATTCCAGTTGACAGTTTGACACATAGTGTGAGACCACCTTAAGAAGGTAGTGTCACATCACCTGGACTTCATTCAAATTGTAATATAATTATAGCTGCTCTAAACCCGTTCAGAGTTTTTAAAAAACATCCCAGGTATCCTTTACATTCTTAATTCGAGTGCAGTTTATCTTAGGACAGTCTGTCTTTACCAATGCAGAACATTTCGTTAGCTTCAGGCCCAGCTGGGTGGAACTCTGCTCGTATGTGTGCATGTGCTGATCTGCCATTAGTATCTACTCTTACGACTAAACTGGCAGCCAGCCCAGCTATATAAAGATGCTATGTAATAATTCACAATTCATTCGCCATTATGATATTGAACATGGTGATCAGTGCAGAACTGAGACATACAGACCAAGGTGTGGAGGGGGATTCAAGGGACAGTTTCTATGCGGTAGACTTTTACTTTGGGTGCTCAAGTTCGTGTGAGATGGCCGTACACCCCCAAACCACTTTGTATCAATACAAATGCTGCCCTTTAAAGTCAGTCTTGAAGTATTCCATTTGACCTTGGCATAAGTGAGCGTGAACATGTATTGGGTTGGACAGTGATGTCCTAATAATCAGATGGGCTATCCAGACTCAAATCCAGGTTTTTCCAAAATTCTGACAAATGGAATCATTTTATTTTCTTCTCAACATACCTGCTGTATATTTTCCACACTGTCTTTTCAAAATCCTATGATACAGGTCAGGCTTCGTAAGGCTTCGGCTCACATCGGAGATGATTCTAAGGTGCCAGGCAGTAGACCTTGCTGGTGGAACTGTAACCAAAATCCTTTTTATAGCTCTATTTCTTTTATACAATGCAGACCCCTATGAGACTTTTTCTAAGTGGGGTCATTGAATGACCACTGTTGCAGATTTGCAGTTGAATAAAGTCATGCACCAGAACAGGCAAAAACAAGCCTAGAAATGACCTAAACAATAATTGATCTGGTGATATTTAAAGGATTGGCCTCTCCTTTAGCACTTTAATCTCAGGTAACCTGTGGTAGATGGTCCCCTTTACCTTTTCGTTTGTTCCTAGTCAATTTTGATCGGCTAAATTGGGATGATTGTGTAGGACCTCAACAGGCAGTGTTGATGGAGCTTTTTTTGTTTACTGTGCAAGCTAGCTGGTGAGACAGAAGCAGATGTTGGGAAGTGTGGAATGTGTTTTTGTGCTTGTGTGTATATGTGTGTGCGCAAGAGGGGATTCCATGGATTAGAGCGACCTCCACTGTCACTGCTTAACCCTGCAAGATGGGCTCAGCTGGACGGCGAGGAAAGCCCATCCCAGCGAGCTTCTCTATCAGCCTCATTTTCCCAACGAAGTCAAACAGTTTAACGCTCAGACAGATGCTGGCGTTCGTTCTTTGGGAGAGGAGCTGTTTCCGCCTCTTGCACTCAGGGATTCAGCGCATCCCTCACCGAAAAATCAATCAATATTGAACACTTGTAACTGTGTAACTTGTTTAATGTTTTGTGCCTGCTGTCAATGCATTTGGGAAAATTGTTTTCTGTACATTTAATGTTGCCGATATGTTAAAAACGGACAATGTATATAGTTTCTTCCCAATGTTCTCGGCTAAATGCTGATCACGCAATGGTGTGATCCCACAGCATTAGATATCTTACTCTTACCTGTATACTGCCCTCTTCATACAGTGTTGACTGGTGTCCACTGTTTTGGCCAGAGGGATAGCAACCCAATGCAGATTCATGCGGTGCCTTGGTAGTGCCCCTACGTCTGCAACAGGAGGCCCAGGTTCAAACCCCACTTTCTCCAAAGGTGTGTTATAACATCTGTGAGCAGATCCTTTAAAAAATCTAACACCCGAATATATCACTGTTGAGCAAGTATTTTCCAGGGGGATCGATGAAGAACCTAGGAAAGAGAGGCCATTCAGCCCTTTGAGCCTGCTATTGCGTTCACATCATTCAGATCACAGCTGATCTGTAACCTTCTCCCTTGATAACCTCAGCTGATAAAAATCCAATCATAGCTCCACTAGGAGCAGATTTTTCACACCTGTCTGCGGAGCATTGAATCAATTTAATCCCCGTTCCTTCACCAAACACAGATTATGTTTATAGAATCATAGAATCCCTACAGTGTGGAAGCCAGCCATTTGGCCCATCAAGTCCACACTGACCCGCCAAAGAGCATTCCACCCAGGCCCACCTCCCTAGCCTATCCCTATAACCCTGCATTTTCCATGGCTAATTCACCTAACCTGCACATCCCTGGACAGTATAGGCAATTCAGCATGGCCAATCCACCTCACCTGCACATCTTTGGACTGTGGGAGGAAAACCAGAGAACCCTGGAGGAAACCCACGCTGACAAGGGGAAAATGTGCAAACTCCACACACACGGTCACCCAAGGCTGGAAACAATGTTCCCAGCCTGCATAGGATCAGGCCATATATCAAAGACTCAAAAAAACACAGAATGAGTCCACTCGGCCCACTGTTTCCGTACTAGTATTTTGAATGATTTACCTCTTCTGCTGATTCACCATTGTCCCATAAGCAGCTTCTCTTCAAGTCTAGCTAGAATTGCCTTGTGAAAGTTATGATTCTTTCAGCTTTTCACCATCATTTCGGGGAGCATGTTGAACAACTTGAACAAGCTACGTGCTTACAAATCCTGCCTTGCCACGGACATTTGCACCAGTCTCCATAAACGTTCCCATTCACACCATTAAAATGAAACTAAACTCAAAGCTGTAAACTTTTACAGTGAGCACATTGTGTAAAATGAAATCCTATCAATTTCGGGGAGCATGCATGTAGCATGTTCAAGTTGTTGTGGTTTATTTATTTACCAAAACGTGCACTCCAGGCACATCTGTTTAATGTTTTAAACTCTCATTTAAATCTGCACATCCATCACCACTGTCAGTCTTGTTCCTGTCAGGTGAGACAAGCCGCCAACTTGAGATAGATGAAATCTCTGCTTTTCACAGATCAAACGAATAACAATTTCACTCACTCACTGATTCCCATTTCTGAATGCTTAATCACAACACTCTTGTCGGGTATTAAAACAAAAATGACAGGGAAGGGGCACTTTGGTCACAAAAACGGGAGGGCAGGTTATTATTTGAATCGGAAATGGTGAGGTGCAGCGAGACCTGGGTGTCATGGTGAAACAGTCGCTGAAGGTTGGCATACAGGTGGAGCAGGTGGTGAGGAAATCTATTGGCATTTTGGCCTCCATGGTGAGAGGATTTGAGTATCGGAGCAGAGATGTTTTGCTGCAGTTATGCAGGGCCTTAGCGATGCCTCACCTTGAGTATTATGTGCATTTTGGTCTCCTATTCTGAGGAAGGACATTCTTTCTATTGAGGGAGTCCAGTGAAAGTTCACCAGACTTATTCCCAGGATGGCGGGACTGACATATGAAGAAAGACTGAAATGACTGGACTTGTGCTTGCTGGAATTTAGAAGAATGAAGGGGGAATCTCATAGAAACATATAAAATTATGATGGGATTGGCCAGGCTAGATACAGGAAGAATGTTCCAGGTGTTGGGGAAGTCCAGAACTAGGGGTCACAGTCTAAGAATAAGGGGGAAGCCATCCAAGGCTGAGATAAGGAGGAATTTTTTCAGAGAATTGTGAACCTGTGGAATTCTCTCCCACAGGAAGCTGTCGGGGCCAGTTCATTAGCTTTATTCAAGAGGGAGCTGGACATGTCCCTTCTGGCTAAAGGGATCAAGGGGAATGGAGAAAGAGCAGGAGTGGGACACTAAGATTGCATGATCAGCCATGATCATATTGAATGGTGTGCAGGCTCGAAGGGCTGAATGGCCTACTCCTGGACCTATTTTCTAAGTTTCTGTGTTTAACTTAAGTGTTTCAGCACAGCAACGGGCCATTTGGACAAAAGGCAGACCCTACTATCCTCATCGAGATAAGTCCCAACCTTTTGAGTTCATTACTACCATTCATTCAGAGGTAGCGCATTTCTTTTGATAAACTGTTTATTGTTTTTTCCATTACAGTTTTTATTCTCTCACCACAAAGATGACTCAGATATAGGACACTGGGTAATTCCAATGCTCAGTTAAAAGAAATATTTGCCCTGGACTCTCACCAATCTGAATACTGCATTAAAGTTACTTAAGATTGAATTTATATTTTGAGTGATTCAAAAATACCACTTTCTCCCACTTTTTTTGTATTAAGTTGTGCAATCATAGATCTTGTGTGACACTCTATCTGTTCAGACTCTGTGTCACAAAATCAATGAAAAATTCATGTCATGTCACGTGAGTCCCACAGCCCATTTAAAGATTTGACCAATTTCACAAACAACTTGAGTCAATTCTATTTCAGCACTTGTAGAATCAAATTACTGAAGTGGGCATTCACCCCATTCAGGAGTGTGCTAAATCACTTAAAGATCCACGTACTAATTCCCAAACTCCTCTTCTTTCACCTTTTAGTTTTCTCCCATCAAATAATGATCAATTTGTCTTTTAAGGATGTTACCAAACCCCATTTCATCATTGTACAACATCCGATGTCTCCATCAAAAATTTAATTCTAGTTTCTACCTTCAGTGTTTTGGTAATTGTCTTAAAACAAAGTCAGCCCAACAGGGTTCAGAAGAATAAAAATGAGGCAGGGACGAACACTTGAGGAACTGGTTTCATTCCTTGCCCCCAGGAGCAGATGGCACTCATGAGCAATAGCCGATTGGGACCATTGGTTTCTTTACACTGTAGGTAGGTGTCAATTTAAAACCCTTCAATATAGGATTGCAGTCCAATTTTTATTAGTTTTCCCTTCTAATCAGAGATGCGCTGTCAGAATGAAAATGTCAGGAACATACCTTTGTAACAGCTGCAAGAGAAATAAAATTAAGTCTTTGCAACTTGGCTTTCAGGTAGCCATCCACAATGCGATGCAGGCTGTATGGCACAAGCTAGATTAATTCATACTGGATATCTATTGAATGGCTGTTCCTTTCATGCAGCTCCTACTGTTCTGTTGCCAAGGTGTGAAGCTCAGCTAAATACACGTTCATGCTGTTACTCTGGTGAAATATGTAAGACTGGTCTCTTTTATTGCTCTCCTTACTTCCTTCAATTCTTTTTTTCCTCATCTGAGGCAGTTGTTGTAGGGTGGGATTCTTTTCTTAGGGTGGGGATCCATGGTATCAGCAAGTATCAGTCGCTGAACAGGGGAGGGGGCACCATTGCTGAACCCTACCTTGTCTCACCCGCCTATAAGGTCCTACAGTTTATTACTCATTAATAGTTACCATGAATGGGAGCCCTCCATAGCCTGGGGTGCTGAGGCCATTTGTAGCCTATCTACAGTTGTCTTGTCTTGGTTCAACAAACTCAATTCCGGCTGGGCATTAAACATGGAATACCTAATCGTTTTTTTTCCCCTGTGGCAATTTTATCATCCATGGCCTTATTCAAATGTAATCAAACAATACATTATAGAAGCACATTGTGTGGTATTCCGCATCACAGTGCACACTTAAAAAGCAGATCCCTGGCCCCCTGTCTCAAATTTCAAAATGCTGATCTGTTAATTACTTGGAGTAGTGGGTCCCTTTTACACTTCATAATTCATTATTGCAATCAGTTCACTGCTTTGTGAGCTGTAATAAAACAGGAACACATATTGTCATTTCTAAAAATAAAATAGCTTCTTTGTACTATAATGCATTTTATACATTTGCACTTGAAATTTATACCTGCTGTCAGAAAAATATTTTTAAGTGTTACCCATAAGGGACTTAGGTGAAACAGTCACTTTTACTCATTTATATCTAGTGAAGACGAATTGATGCCTCTCTCCATCTGTCATTGTTGCACATAACATTATTTCGTGTAATTTGACTTTCAGTTCATTGTGGCCGTAAGCCTTGTGATATTGCCCATTACAACACTGTTAACGTTATAATGGTCTAATGTTGTAATTTCACTCAAAGTAACATTGGAGTGAGTGTTGGAAATGAGGAATTATCTAACCTTCTTTGAAATTGGGATGGAGTAACATTGAGGATAGAGTTGGGCAATTTTATTCTGCAGTCAACTGGCCTGAATCTTTTGATGCTGCCACTGAGTGCCTGAAATAGTGAAGGATTTCATCATGAATCATTAAAGTGTCTCATCTAAACAAGGACTAATACTCTCAGCAAAATAAGTCTGTAAGAAAAACTTAATTGCAATTCAGTTAAGGTAAGTTTTATATAAAAATGCGTTAAGTTAGCATTTCACAACATTTCTTTTTAAAACTTAAGGAAGAACCGATTTCTGTCTTTGGTATAGCTGGGTTCTTCAAGAATTTCCTGTGTAAGTATCACCAAAAACAGAACTAGTATAGTTACAGTAAGACACAGATTTAACACAGTCAGATAGAAAAACTGAAAAGAAAATGTTGTTATTAACTCCCTTTCTGGCTGCTGTAGCTTGTCCAGGATCCAGGCTAGAGAGGGCAAACTACCTTTGGTAGGGTGACTGACGAATAAAAATCACTGCTTCTACCTCTCAAAGCAAAGTCTGTGATTGCTGCTGGGGCAGTGTTACTTCCAGAGGTGCCCATCAGCGCTGCTTGTTTTGGATTGGGACTGAGAGCTTCGCGAAGTAGCAGAGATATCCTCTTAATGTGATTGATTTTCTGCTACAGTTGGGTCTACTGTCAGTGGCGTTGTAATGGAGGAAATGTAGCTCAAGTTAATGCAGCAGGGAACAGCTGCAGCAGGACTGCACACCCAAAGGACCATGTGCAGTACAAGTGAATGCTGTTTCTCCGCCCTTTGTACAGACATTGCGAGGGATTTCTCCCAAAGGAATGACACAGTGCAGCAGTTGAGACCCTGAAATTGGCCTCCCTGTCCTAGGGCTAGAGCAGGGAAAGAACGAGCCAGAGGAGCTGCTCCTTGAACATTAACCGATGACTTAGATTGAAAAATGGACATTGAGTTAGCAGAAAGGGGCTCCGTGAATATGTTCCCCACTATTAAATGACTAAGTGGCTACACTCAAACAAGGTAATAAAAGACTGTCAGAGCCCTACAAAGCAGTACTCCCACAGTCTGTAACTTCAGGACAGGAAAGGAAACAAGAGGAGGAAACTGGAGAAAACTATTGGTAGCAAGGGGATGAATTGCACATTCTAGAGTGCTATGCTCCATTATTGTAAGGGAAAGTTGCATCATATTCCTATAATGTAGTACAATTATTAATAGCATTGGTATATATATGTGTCAGCTGTCCAGTACAGGGTTTATTAACAGGAAATAGTTTTATTTGTAAATGCATTTTTAATATGGTAAAATTCACTCTAATATTGACTGAATGAGGCTGGGGATTAGCTTTAATAACAAAGAAATTCCCTTTTGCAACAAATAATACCACTGTGTGTTAGCAGATACTTAATTAAAATGGCGCAATCCAATTGGTACTGCCAACTGTTGCTAATTCCTCTCAGAAAGTCTCAATTCAGAGAATATAATATTACTATGAAATACTGTTAGTGGAGCACCACATTGTGAAAGGCAAAGGAAACTACATGAAGCTTCAAGGTTGAAAACTCTAACCTATTGATTCAGGTCCACATTGCTTATGCTAAGCTTAACTCTGGTGGTGCTATGACTGCTGCAGTTGGCTTCAGCAATGTTGAGTAAGGTAGAGGAAAATCAAAAAGGTTTTTTTTTGCAAGCTCGTCATTTTTCAGTGGGCACTGGTGAGAAATATGTATGTGGATTCTGGACGTGGGGGCGAGACTGCCCTTAGCTCTGATGCCCACGTGATACAATACACTTACCCTTCGATCATTTTCTAGCATCACACGTGAAGAATGCTCATAGTTTAGGGCAAAAGATGCTCTTTAAGTTTTACCCCAGCAAGCCTTAGCACCTTTCTGAGAGAGGGGGAGGAAATATGGGATGAGAATAAATCTATTTGCAATGGTCAGAGCAGAAACACAGTCTTAAATGTGGTAATAGGAAACCTCAGTTCTGTTTTAATGAGATTACTGTTCTCCATACCAGCAGGGAACTGTTTCGTTCTTGGCTATCATCTCGTGGCTTAATCAGCTTCACATTCCTACCCACTAGCCATTAAAGTAACATGATCTAAAACACTACTAATCTTTGTTGGCCCATCAGTAAATGCTCAGTCAGAAAGAGTTGTTGGGCTTTATGTTAAGGGTTAGTTACACTATAGGTAATGGTCATGGAGCAGGTGGGAGCAGCTGGATGGACATTTAGCTGACCCGAGCTTCTGTCCAGTCAATATAATTTTGAGCACGTGTGCACCTGCTGATTAGGTTTTAATGCTCAGAGTGAGGAATAGACTGAGTAAATGATGATGCTGGAAGAGGACTGTGTAGAAGCTCTGAAAACCGCACCATTTGTAAAGTTCAGTGGTTTTACACTAGTTCCTGGTGCTAGTCTTACAGGTGCGCCTTTCGTGCAACTGATAAACCAAACAGCACTCTGACTCACGAATTGCAGTGCTAACATTTGTGCCAACATGTAACCATTTCTACTTTGCCAGAATGTAAGAAAAGCCGATTGGAGTGTAAGTAAAATCAGGAATGATTGTCAACATTTAACTGTTACAACATCGCTCCCAGATGGTCTTTTTAATACATCACTTTCCATGCACTCACCAGCCTGCTCTTAGCATTAAAATCTAACTAGTTGCAATGAACAAGCACAGAACTTGGTTACTGCTCAGCAAGCAAAATAGAAACTGGCAGCATCACTAAGGTGTGCTTATCCCCTTCCATGAAGGTGTTGTTACATGCCAGTTTGACCTTGATGTGATTGAGTAAATTTCCTTATGTCTTTACATGCAGGAACACGAGAAGCAGCTTTTGTCTACGCAATCTCATCTGCTGGAGTGGCCTTTGCTGTAACTCGCGCCTGCAGCAGCGGTGAGCTGGAAAAGTGTGGCTGTGATCGTACAGTCCATGGAGTGAGTCCTGATGGTAAGTCTAAATGAGTTGCTCCCTCAGGGGAAGAGAATTAGCCACTATCCTTTAACCTATGAAATACATGATCAAAATTAGTGCAGAGCACCGAGTTGGAAGTCTTAACAAAGCAAGGAACTGCACATGCTGGAGATCTGAAACCAAAGCAGAAATTGCTGGAGGTCAGGCAGTATCTGTGGAGAGAAAGCAGAGTTAACATTTCAGGTCCAGAATGGCAGTTCTGAAAATGAACAACGATCGCAAATGGTCCACTCTCGATGTCGGATTAGGACTCATTATTGAGGTCAAGCATTCCGCGTCCAGTGGTGTTATCTGAGAGTGTTTGCAGCCTGAGATTTTTGTTACATTTATGACACCTTAAGGGCAGGGACAATGATGCCAAACCCCCAACCAGTTCTTCTTAATTCCTGGCATGCTGGAACTACTTTCAATCCGTAAGGAATTTTAAAAAAGACAGATTCCGTCACAAAATCATGTCCAAACGCAACTTGAAACAATTGTCAAAATCTTAAGTCAAGATTCCTCTGCCTGTCTGAGGGAATAAGTGACTTAGTTCAATTACAAACATCTTTTAAAATTTGTGGCAGTATGAGAATTGGCAACTGTTTTGAATTTAAATCTGTGAGATCATGGTCAAGGATTTTAAAAGGGTTTTAAACAATCACTGCCTAATGACTTCAAACAGAGATAGTCATAGAGTCATACATCATGGAAACAGACCCTTCAGCCCAACCTGTCCATGCCGACCAGATATACTAAATTAATCTAGTCCCATTTGGCAGCATTTGACACATAGCCCTCTAAATGCTTCCTATCCATGTACCCATCCAGATGCCTTTTAAATGGTGTAATTGTACCAGCCTCCACCATCTCCTCTGGCAGCTTATTTCATACATGCACCACCCTCTGCATGAAGAAGTTGCTCCTTAGGTCCCTTTTAAATCTTTCCCCTCTCACCTTAAACCTATGCCCTTTAGTTTTGGACTCCCCCACCCTGGGGAAATGACATTGGCTATTCACCTTAGGTCAAATATTTTTCACAGTCAGTGAGAAAAAGGAAAGAAACACACCATAATAACTTGCAATAATAATAAACTATTTATTATTGCCTAGTATTTGAAGAGTGAACTGTGTTTAACAGATATTATAGAAATCAACGTTACCACTGTTGTTTGTTATTTTAATGTTTAACCTTTATGTCAATCAAGAGTCAAGACCTGTCTTCCAAAATAAGGAACATCACATAAGGTCATATGATAAAACTTATAGCCGAAATAAACTTTACGTTCGTATAAATTTACATCCTATCTGAGACAGCAAGAACATTTTTTTTCTACAGCACCCAGTGTAAAGAGAACTAAATGAAACCAAAATCACAGACCAAACGTATCTGCTTTGGTACAGTGCTGGAGTTGGTGCGTGAACATTGAATTTGATCACTGATCTGATGGCCCATCACATTTAAAACTGGGAAATAAAACTCTGTGGAGGTGTGGAAATGGAAATCAAACTGCAAATCCTATAAAGCAGTGTGAGTGTGATCTCCATAATTGGCAGAAAACCTCCATTTCAGTTTACTGTGTGCAGTGTAATGCACCTCAATAACTATTAAACAATTAATACAAATTTCTTAATTTGTAAATGCTGAAAATATGAAATTGACAATGCTGGAAATACTTGAATATCAAGTTACATCTGTGGAAAGAGACACAAAATTGACACTGCAGGTCCATGACCTTTCATCAAGGTTCTGATGGAAGTCCAGTTCCATTTCTCTTTCCACAGATGCTGCCTGACTACTGAGTGTGTCCATCATTTTCTATTTTCGTGGACAATTAACTCAATTGCACCAGTTTGAAACTAGTGCATATTTTTGGGAATCCAGTTGGGAACCCAAACTTAATGTTATTGGAATGGTTCTGTATTGAAGATCCATCAGTAAATATTGGAGCACTCATGTTGAATTGTTACATGTCCACATGCTAAAGCAGGAGTCAGTTTGTCTTCCCAAAACTATCTATATCGCTTCACGCAATTCAAACACGGATTTGTTCTTTCCCCGTATGTAACCAACCACCCCGCGTGGGGAAAACCAGCCCTTAAATGTGTACTGTGACAACTGCCTGCTGCTCTATCAAATCTCTCTCTTAAGTGGGCCATCTTTTACAATTTTGTTAGCTCAAAGGGATTTTGTGATCAATTTTAATCTTTCTAAACCAACATATGAATGTAGAATAAAGCCTACTGTATGGGGTGAACTTGATGAACCTGAAGGTGTTTTCTCACATTTCTTTTTTCATGTTCACCTATACTCCAAAAAAAATTAATACTTTCAGGAGTGGAAATAAGGAAAATATTGATTTTGTTTTTAAAAGTGAGTAATATGTAACCATTAATTAGCTATCAGGTTACTGTTTATGTGAAACGGTATACTGTAATTCCAAGACTTTAAATTTGATTTAGTTCCTGGTTTGACCTAGGCCTGACTTGATTTTGGAAATAGCTGGATTGTTCACTTCTGAATTAGAAAGGCTTTTTTGTTCCAATTATCAGTATTTCTTCATTACTGTCACATTCAGGTTTCCAGTGGTCAGGCTGTTCAGATAATATTGCATACGGCGTTGCCTTTTCCCAGTCTTTTGTGGATGTAAGGGAACGAAGTAAAGGAGCTTCTTCGAGCAGGCCACTAATGAATCTGCATAACAATGAAGCAGGAAGGAAGGTACGTTGTTTATAATCCTAAAACCCTGATTCTGTTCTAAGTTGTTCCCACTTGTAAATTGTGCAGCATCAAATCAGATGTGAAGCAAACTTCTGCTGATAGAGAACGGAATCATAGAATCCCTCACAGTGACCCTCCAAAAAGCATCACCACCCCACCCCCATTCCCATAACCCTGCATTTCCCATGGCTAATCTACCCAACTGGCACATCCCTGGACACTATGGGCAACTTAGCATGGCCAATCCATGTAACCTGCACATCTTTGGCCCGTAGAAAACTCATGCAAACACAGGGAGAATGTGGAAACTCCACACAGACAGTCACCTGAGGCTAGAATCGAACCTCAGTCCCTGGAACTGTGAGGCAGCAGTGCCAACCACTGAACCACCATATTGCCTCATTATTGTATTGTACTGAAGTTCCAGCTGTTTATTGTACAGATAACCTCCTGTGTTCAACATTATAATTCTGGGGAAAACAGATTAAATAAATGCGTGTTTGCAAAGCTGATTAGTGCTGACAGGTTGGCAACTGATGGAGCACTATTTGCCAACATATGGTGACAAGTGTATTGTTGGATCGCAAAATGACTATGGATGTGAAAGACCATTTGACTCATATTAGTTCATCCATCCTAAAGTTCACCGAACAATTGTAAACTACAACAATTTCAGGGCTTTGCCTCTATGACTCTGCTTGGAAATCCATTCCATATAAAACTCTTAGCTGAAAAACTTCCTTGCATCAGTTCTAAATTGCTCATGTATGCCTGTGTCCCTGCACCAAATTTCATAATTTGGGATAGTATTCTGCATCTACTTTTTCCATGTCCATGTGAGCAGCTGGACTACTGCCCCAGCTCATATTGCAGCTTGAGGACTGAAAGTGAGACATTTCTCATCGATTTGATGGGGCACTGTGTTTCAATTCTGAGCTTGCATTTTGGACATGAATGCAGGAATGCTCCCTTACACTACATTTCCCTGAATTCCCTATCTGTTAAGCAAGAGTAGGGATTCCAGTGGTCACAATTCTAAAGTTACAATTCTGAATTAATTAATTGGGATCGATCGTACATCTGAATTTTAAATATAAATTGATTTTGCAATCTTGATATCCAATCCACATATAATCCATGAAAGATCAAATGTTTTAGAGTCTGCTTGTCTTGTTTCCATTTCACAGAATTCAAATTGTCTGATAATGTTAAGTGCTAAATTTCGACTTCGCAGTTTTATTAATTGATTTATCCAACAACTTTAACTTAGCAATTATTAATGCAAGAAGCAATTAAATCGTCAAGAGCTAAAATAATCTGCATTAAACAACATTTCTGGATTAATTTAGTGGCTAGTTGCCAGTATTTCACCATACTGTGGAAATAGAGTAAGTCTTTTACCCATTTGCAAACTTGTTCAGCTAAATTATTGACTAGTCTTCAAACATCTATTTTGTGGATTTTATTGACTTGCTGCAGATTTGACTCCAACAACATCATGGTAGTATTTTCTTTTTAAGTTACTGAATAGAAGTAAATATGTTCTGACTTCATTAAACTTCATGTTTTTTGTCACTATCTTACATTATGATTGGAAAGGCCTTTTTTTAAGCATCATGTGTCATTGACCAATGAAATGTAGAAGTTAATTCAATCATGTTCTTACTCTAATACTGGCACAAAACAGGTTCTTTTGATTTAGCTGTCTGTCAAATGCAATATGTGATATTTAAGTCTACGTATAAGTTATTTACCACTCTGGAAATCACTATTAGGCTTTGCACAGAACAGGAGGCGAATCCAGGACTTCCTGCTTTGTGACACCACTTCAGATGAATTTCAACCCTCAAGTTTGTCTCCAACCTATAGGAAAGGCACTTCGTCCTTTATAGAACTTCATTATGTACAAAAGGGGCATAAATCAAGTAATATTTATGTCTTTTCTCCATCTACTTGTTCAGAGATGTTATTAGATACCACTGAAACAGGTGGGACTTGAACCCAGGCCACCTGGCTCAGAGGTAGGGACAATACCACCGCACCATCAAGTGTCCCCTGCCAATTATATTTACCCCAAAAGAAGCAATCAGTTTCAATCCATTACAATGAGGACAGCCAGCTCCTTTAACATTGTATCAATCAATTATCCTACTGGACTATGTTGCGGGGCAAGAGTGTGAGGGCTATTTTAGTGGCGTGTTAAACCTTCTTGTGTTCTAGGTCCCATAGCTCAAGACTGTTGAGTAGTCAGTTACCATTTGGAATGTCTCACATTGATATCACTTGGTTAGTAATATTTCTGTCTTCTGTGAGCTGTATGGAGATTGTAGAAGGTGTGGTAGTAAATCCTATATAGATTGTATTTGTTCTTTTCAGAATACTCTTCGTTAGCTTCCAAAGTTACTATTTTTCTCATACTTCCAAGTACATCTACATCTCCTTCCAAGTCTTTCCAACTCATCCTCCAACATATCCATCTATGTGCTATTTGCCCCAGCTTGATTCAATGCTTATTGACACATTACACTTCATAGAGTCATACAGCTGTACAGCATGGAAACAGGCCCATCGGTCCAACTCATCCATGCTAACCAGACAGACTAAATTAATCTAACCCCATTTGCCAGCATTTGGCCCATATCCCTCTAAACCCTTCCTAATCATGTACCCATCCATTGAAATGTTGTAATTGTACCAGCCTCCACTACTTCCTCTGGCAGATCATTCCATAGACATACCACCCTCTGTGTGAAAAAGTTGCCCCTTAGGTCCCTTTTAAATCTTCTCCAAGGGGCAAGATTTTGCTCCTTTCCCCAGTGTTCTTTAAGTCTTTTTCCTTTCCTTCTCAACTATATCATTTCTCCCTGTCCGAATTTACTTTTCTCATAGTTGTGCCGCACTAATTTACCCCAAGATAACTTCAGTATGTTCTATCATGGTCACCATCACCTGCGCCGACTCAGGAACTTCTTCATCAGCAATCTCCACCAATCCTCCTCACTCCTCGAGCCAATGCCAAAGCTGCCTCTGATGCCAGATTGTTTTCATGGTTTACATATAACTTGGTTCTTAAAAAGGGAGACAAGGATCATGTGATGCAGGGGATGAGACCTCAATCAGATCAGCTATGATCTTGTTAAATAGTGGGACAGGCTCAAAGAGCCAGTGGCCTACTCCTAAATGCTATCTTCCCTATCTCCCTATGGCATGTGTAACTAGGCACACTGTGTGGATTTTTACAACTACCATTACCACATTGTTATAGCTTACTTTCAATGTGAAAGTGTCTGAGCTTTGAAACTCATAGTGAGGGGCAGCAGACAAGGCATCTGCTGTCGCGTAAATGTTCCACGATAGCAGGATGTTCCAGGAACTCGGCAGTACCATAAATTCCCCATCAAAGCAACACCACCCCTTGGAGGATGCAGCTGTTTCCAGAGTCAGTCGCAATTGAACTATTAAAACAAACACTGTTCAAAATGTGACCCGGACCTCCTCCAACAGAACTGTAACACATGAACAATATTGTTGCACTGCATTGCATCGAGTATGGAAATAGTTGCGCCTTGGTTGTTTTCCACATTTTCTAATTGTGTCTTCTTTTTCCAGGCCATTCTGAACAACATGAGAGTGGAATGCAAGTGTCATGGGGTTTCGGGATCGTGTGAAGTGAAAACCTGCTGGAAAGCCATGCCTCCATTCAGGAAAGTGGGCAATGTGCTGAAGGAAAAATTCGACGGTGCCACTGAAGTCGAGCAAAGGAAAGTCGGTTCCACGAAAGTCTTGGTGCCCAAGAATTCGCAGTTTAAACCCCACACAGACGAGGACCTCGTGTACCTCGACTCGAGCCCGGATTTCTGTGATCATGACATTCGGAACGGGGTCCTGGGAACCTCCGGGAGGCAGTGCAATAAGACATCCAAGGCCATCGATGGTTGCGAGCTCATGTGTTGTGGACGCAGCTTCAACACAGAGGAGGTAGAGATTGTGGAGAGATGCAGTTGTAAGTTCCACTGGTGCTGCTTCGTTAAGTGCAAGCAATGTCGTAAAGTGGTGGAGATGCATACATGCCGGTGATGAGAACCATTACAGGTCAGCCAAGGCAAACCCAGGTCAATCCCCGTGTGGGGGACTAGAACACTCCAGCAATTCCAAGAAGACAGATAGAGAGAAAACACTATTTAAGATGTCCCAAAGGATCCTTGTTTTATTTTTTTTAATTTATTGCTGACTAACAAAGATCTGGAGGTACTTCTCCATGGACTGTTACTGCTCCGGTTGAACTTACCTCTCTGTTACTGATGCTGCTTATAAAGGAACAAAGGGGTGGAACAAGGAGGCAGAAAATGGTCTGGTTTGACACTGGTATTATTGCACAGGCCTGTTCTGGAATTGATACCTCTTCAGTTATACACTGCTATCTTACAAACATATCTGGTTTTGAACTCACTTCACTATGTCTCCAATTCTCCATTAATTCCTGCTGTCCTCTGATCATGTTAACGTTACCTCCAGCTGCCAGCAGACCCTGCCGATGATCGTGCAGTCCAGGCGATCTGGCTCGTCCTGTAACCTCTCCATCCATTCACCAGCCTTGTGATTGTCTCCCGTTGCATAGCGATGCCTCTCGCAGAACTCCAGTGGTCTCCGGATGACTCCGTATGTCAATACCTCCAAACTGCGTACATTCCAAACTTGTCATTACAAGCCTTCACACAGCTCCCAACAGCTTGCAGTGACTGGCACATGGTGGTTTCCCCCACAAGCATGTGTGTGTGATTTTACTTTGTAACAGAGAAGACAGCACTATACCGTCAATAATTAATTTAGATGGTACCAATTGTAAAATAATGTATAGAGTCGGTGAAACAGAAACAGACCAAATACAGAGAAAAAGCCTTATCAGGCTGAAATGCACGCTGGACAGACTAACAGAATGTATTATAACAGTATTCTGAATATTTCAGTTACAAATAGACTATGTCAAGATGAAATGAATCCTGGAAGATTCTATCTCAAACAATGCTTCTAGTACGATGTAAAGCACAGTACAGTTCAGCCTGTTCAATGATCCTAGTGTTCATGTATTGTTGACCATGTTATCTGGACAGAAATTTGTGCTACAGATTTTAAAGATCTAGAATCCTAATTTTTGATCTTCTGCAGTTGTTCTTGTGCTGGAGTTACCTTTTCTCTTCTTTCTTCTATATATACATGTGCATCACTTTAGACCAATGCAAAACTTACACCAAAAGGGACTGAGTGCCTCTAAGAATTAGACCTTGAGCTGGGTCTAAATCCACTAAGTTAACTGCTGACTGTCATTGTGCTTGGGCACTTAACCAAGTTGCTAGTGAATGTGGGCCCACAGCACTAAACCACCCCCCCCCCCACGCCATTTAGCACAAGCTTGCATCAAATTTGCGATATTTCATAGAAGGACCACAGGGTGGTTGATTTGGAAAGAGGAAAACCCCTTGGTGCAGAAGCTCTTTTAAACCTGATTGTCTGACCAAGTGGGGAGCTTCACTCCTCATCTGATAGCTATATATTTCCTGAAAGAGGTGATGCTGACATTCGATAATTCAAACAGAAAAGTATAATATTTCCTCTTTATAATGTCCCTAATCTTGAAGATTTCCTAGCAGGTGGCCAGGCTAGTTAAAAACTTCGATATGCTAACTTCAATGCTGCTATCTTGAACTGTGGATTTTTTTTTCAAGATTCCAGTATGTTATTTCATAAAATATAGGCTGCTCTTTAATATTAATCATATGTTAGCTTGTCTCATATTTCCAATGCTTTTTGTAACAAAATAAGAAATGTTCCTTAGAGTTATTTGTAATTCTGTGTGTGTATTTTAAATGAACAGGCATTTTTATTTAACAATAATGAACAAGAGTGGGATCATCCAGGCAAATGCAAAACACTGAGCATTGTAATAAAGAAAGGGACTCTTTTCAATAACTGTGGTTTCATACCAGTTGTAGTTGGATTCAGATTTAATGGCAGCACCTCCAGTGATTGGGATTGGGCTATAAGTACTACAGTGGCAAACAATTGTAAGTCGATTAAGTTCTGCCACTTCCAGAGAAGCTAGACTAGTTCTCCCTGAGAAGAAGCAAATTTTAAGGAGCCATCATTTTAAAGTTTCAAGGCTCACTCAGCGCACCACAATCCTGCAGGTTCTTGTCTATACAGTGGTAGAGGCCGGGCCTGTTTCAGTGCTGTATGACCCTACAAACTATATCAACCTGATACCAGGGGGGAATATAAATTTAAAATCAGGAATTTGTTGGTAAGAAGGACGGTCAAGCGAAAAAAACATCTAGAGAGGTAATAAAGTCGTAGAATAAATGACCAGGGAAGGTTGTTGCAAAAATGACTCAGAGGCAACCAGGTCCACTTGTCCTTTGGGGAACCTAATAATCTTTTCCTGTTCCTAAAAGTAACGTTTACAACCTTCACGGCCCACCCCACATGCCATCAATCAGTTTTCTCTTCCACTTTCCCTTTCTTATGACTAAGTCTTTAGCAGGTCCAACTCTGACAGGTTCCTTGCTTCATGCATTCACAAATCAGATGTGTGGAGTTTTTGCATGAGACAGCTCCAGTCATACTGTGGACTTTATACTCGTGCTGTAGCTATGGCAGGTTGCTAAGGATCATAGTGGCCTTCTGAGATGTGATGTCACAAAGGTGCCATCTTGTTTTGTAGAAAGAATTTGCTGTCATTTTTCATAGCATGACTTAGGACTCTTCACTTTTGAATCTACAGCTTCCCCTATTCAAAACTCACGAATTTTAAGCTGCAACAAGTTGCAAAATTCCAAAGGAGGAATAGTCCATCTTAAGAAATGGCAGTTGATTTCAGCTGGGCATTCAAATTGGCCTCAATAGAAAAGGGACAAGATAAGTCAAAATCAACTTGAAGTCCCTCCAGCTCCTGCTTCCTGTAATTGACTGTGTCTGGTAGCAGTGAGCGGCTCAACCCTTACTGAATCACCCACAAACTTTGCTGTTGCAGTTCAAACACAGAAAATGCCGACTGAAGTCAGGACTCAGGGGCAGCTAGCTATTATTAACTATTACAGCACAAGTCAGCACCTCCACCAGAGACAGAAAGGAAATTGAGAAAGAAACTATTCTCACTCTGAGAATGTGACTGTCATCCAAGTTCATTTATTTGACAGTAGGGTAGTGAGGCGGTCTTGCTTATGGATGGAAGTGGGCTGGGATGAAGAGAAAAGAAATGACCCTCTTCAGGAAGATGGACGAAGTAAGATAACACAATTCCCTCATCCAACAATAGCCTGCCTTCTGCTGGTCAACCGTGCAGCTACACCAATATTGTTTGAACAGGGCCATAGACTAAAATCCTACCATTTAAGGGAGTTTAAGAGAGAGCAGCCTCACTAGGAGGCTACAGAGCACACTGAGGGGAGACTGCAGTAGCAACAGTTCTATTCTAATAAGAATAGAATAATCAAACACTGGAAAAAGTTGTAAAATAGATTTGTATAGGAATGCCAGTGTAATCTAAATAATGTACAAATCCTAATATATTTGTTTAGACAGATTCTATGTGATTTTCAGTCTACGATATTCTTAATACAGAATTAATAAACATGATGTTTGCACTCCCAAGTGAAATCAGCCTTATTCAGATGCACCTATGTTATACACAGTGAATATAAGGTATTACCAGCTCCTGGTATTATGAGGTCCCAGTGCTGAACAGACACAAAACACTAAATGCATTTATGTTTAACAAGCAAATATTTTCATTTTCAGGTATGTTACTTCCTTGTATCGTTCAAATAAAATTAGTATAAGTGCAGTTTGAGTCATGTGGTGCAATATTGCTACCTGCCAGAAAGTGAGAATGAGCAATATTATGAAGTGGAACTCCATCCCTGGACTAAAATGAACACAGAGAATGCCAGATAAACTCAGCAGGTCTGGCAGCCTCTGTGGAGGGAGAACCTGAGTAAATGTTTAGAATCCATCATGGCTCCTCTTCGGAACAGAGTCTGTTCCTGTGTTTGAAACAAAAACAGAAATTGCTGGCAAAACTCAGCAAGTGTGGCAGCATCTGTGAGAAGAAAGCAGATTTAACGCTTCGAGTCTCGTGACTCTTCATCAGATGTTTTTGTTTCAGAACTCCAGCAGCCGCAGTTCTTTGGTTTGTTTTTCCGTCCCTGTGCTTTATTGCTTTAGCGAAATGCCCTTTTAAAATTGCTGGTGCTCTACTAAAACAGGGACCCTTTAGTTTATTGAAAGGATTCCTGCATTGAGGAGAATGTTCAGGTATTCCTCCCTCCTCAACAGGCGTTCGGTTTCCACCAATTAAGGAGATAATGAATCCCAAAGTAAAGTGGATCAGAGTGACCTTGTATATGATTGTTCCAGTCTGTAAGAATAATTGTACGTTCTTAATTCATTCTGAATTACATTGTGACATTCAAAAGGGCATTTTCCTTCATCTGAAAGATGGATAGTCAATGACTTAACCCACAACCAAACAGAGTTAGCAAGATCATAAAGAACACCAGTGAAATTTATTCCGTCTTGCCCATCATTGACTGTTCACTTTGAAGAATGAGGTAAGTGGGATCGCTTTGGGTTTGACGTAGCCATACAGTTGGCAACAGAAGATCAGAACCCAGAAATCCTGTTCAGTAATAAAAACAAAGTGCTGAAGAAACTCAACTGATCGGGCAGCATCTGTAAAGACACGGAGTTAATGTTTCGAAACTAATATGACTCACCATCAAAACTGAAGAGAGAGGTGGAAAAGTGATGGGCTTTATACTCTGAAAAAAGCTGGTGTGGGCCAAATGGAATAGGAGGAGGAATTTCATGATGAAGGACATTTGAAATCTCAACAAATGCTACAACTCTTGTGTACAAATGACTGTACCAGTGCTGCTTTTTGCTCTCATCCAGAACTGGATTCGGTGGTGATTTAAAAATTTTGGTTGCAATTTCCACCCTTATAAATTTCAACTAGTCCATCTTTGACTCTTACCTTCTATTCCTTGACTTGTCAGTCTCCATTTCCAGTAATAAATTGCCTATTTAATTTTCGTTGCACTCATTCAACAGCTAACCTGACTAGACTTCCTCACACCCTCATTTCTTTAAGGGCACCGTTCCATTTTCCCTGTTTCTACATCTCTGTCACATGTGTTCCAATAATGCTACGTCCTACAACTGTGCTTCTGACATGTCTCCCTTTTCCCTCAAGTGAGGATTCTCCCACGCTGTCTCCCGTACTTCTGTCCTCACCGTTAACCCCCCCCCCCCCCCATTTCAGGATCAAAATGGGGTTCTCCTTATCCTCACTTAACATTTCATCAGCATTCATATTCAAAGGATCATCCTCCTCCATTTCCACCTCATTCAGCATTATGACACAACCAGAAATTATCTTGCCTCCGCTCCCCTATCGGCATTCTGTTGGGATACCCAGGCCCACTCCTCTGTCACCCCCAATAACTCAGCCCTCTCCAACAGCACTTACTCCTGCAACTGCTGAAGTTGTAACCTTTACCCTTTCCCCTTTATTTCCTCACTCCCCACTGCCCAAGGTCCCAAACATGCCTTCCAGGTGAAGCTGAGATCTATTGTACTTCTTTCAATCAGGCTAGCTCTATTCTCTATTCACAATATGGTCTCCCTTACACTGGTGAAACCAAACAGAGATTGAGTGACTGCTTTCTGGAACACTTCTACTCTGTCCTTAAGAATGACCCTGACTTTCCAGTTGCTTGCTATTTCAATGCACTATCTTGCTCTCATATCTGTCCTAAGCCTGACGTAATGTTTCAGCAAAGGCCAATATACGCTGGAGGAACAACACCTCATTAGTTGCCAAAGCACTTTATAGCCCTCTGGACTCGACATTGAGCTCAATAATGTCAGGGTATCAGCCCTGTCCTCCATTTTGTTTCCTCCAGTATTCACCTGATCACCTCTCCTAGTGCCTCGGTTTTACTTTCAGAAAAGCTGACCTGTGTTCTGCTATTAACACCTTGCTTTGGACTTATTCCTCTTTTCTACAATCATTACCACTCCCTTAACATTTTGTTCTGTAACACCTCACTGTTTAACTTTCCCCTGACCTCTCATCTGTTTCACTTTTTCATCCCTATTCTATAGTATAAAACCCATCCCTTTTTCACCCCCTCTTCAAGGGTCATATCAGACTCAAACTGTATTTTCCGTTTCTGTATGCACAGATGCTGTAAGACCTGTTAACTTTCTCCAACACTTTCTGTTTTTATTGCAGAGTTCCAGCATCTGCAGGTTTTTACTCCCAGTTGTTTTAGCACAGTATGGAACAGACTGTCATTCAGTTAGCAAACTAGATCTTCTAGAATACTCTAGCCAGGTGGAAAACAAAACCCAGAAAAGTGAACATTGCTCTGGGGCCAGGAATTATCTCCCATTCGGTTCTAGATTGTGGACTGATGTCCTAACTGGATGGGTAGCAGTAGATCTGTGCTGACAGCCCACATGTTTGAAGTTGATTGAAGTCTAACAATATTCCTGCACGTAGGTGGGGTTCCAAATGCCATGGGCCTGCCAGCCTGTGGCTATGTTCACCGTTTTTAAATAAACAGGGCACCCCTATGGCAAAGAGAGCCTGCCTTCCATATAAAGCAAAAAAAAAACTATAAGCTTTGCAGCTTTGATAAAGTTGGTAATGATCTCTGTGCATGGTAGACACTCATTTGACCACAACCCAAACTGATCATCACAGAAGATCCATTACCCCAATCCTAATCCTAAACCTCAGCAATAATAAAAGCATATAAATGGGCATGTTTCAAGGTGGCAACTCATCTTGTGTTTCACGTCATGAAAATAAATTCGCCTGGATATGTAAACACAGCCTTAAAGAATATTATTTAGAATTCTGCATTTAGGGACTTACCTCTGAAATAATACTAAGGAATTTCTTCCAGAGCTTAGTTTTGACTTGCAAAAGTGGCTAAAATTTAGCAAAGTCAGAAGTCTCATGTCACCGGGTTATAGCCCAATGGGTTTGTTTGAAATCACAAGCTTTCTGAGCGTAACCCTCCGTCACCTGATGAAGGGTCTGCACTCCAAAAGCTTCTGAATTCAAATAACCCTGTTGGACTATAACCTGGTGTCATGTGACTTCTGACTTCGTCCACCCTAGTCCAACACCGGCACCTCCACATCATAAAAGTTAACAATGCATGCTTTGTACTCTGTCTTCCACCATCTCCACTGACAGTCACAGCACAAATAATTACATTTATGAATCACTAAGACTCAGAATTCAGGATGAGAATAGAGAGTGTGAATTCTGGTCAACCAGAAGAAAGTTTTATTCACTCATGGGACACTGAAGTCACAGGCTGGCCAGCATTTATTGCCTGTCCCTAGTTGTCCTTCAGAAGCTGGTGGTGAGCTGCCTTTTTGAATTGCTGTAGTCCATGTGCTGTAGGTAGATCCACAATGGCCTTAGGGAGAAATTCCAGGAGTTTGATCCAGTCACTGTGAAGGAATTTTGATATATTTCCAAGTCAGAATGGTAAGTGGATTGGAGGGGAACTTGTGAGTGGTGGTGTTCCCACGCATCTGCTGCTCTTGTCCTTCTAGAGAGCAGTGCTTGTGGATTTGGAAGGTGATATCTAAGGATCTTTGGTGAATTTCTGCATCTTGTAGACAGTACACGCTGCTGCTACTGAGAGTCAGTGATGGTGGGAGAGGATCCTTGTGGATGTGATGCCAATCCATTTGGCCTGGATGGTCTGAAGCTTCTTGAGTGTTGTTGGACCAGCACTCATCCGGACAAGTAGGGAGTATTCCATCACCTTCCTTACTTGTACTGTGTAGGTGGTGGACAGGCTTTGGGGAGTCAGGAGGGGAGTTACTTGCCGCACTGTTCCTAGCCTCTGGCCTGCTCTTGTAGCCACTGTGTTTATGTGATGAGGCCAGTTGAGTTTCTGGTCAATGGTAAGCCCCAGGATGTTGACAGTCAGGGATTCAGTGATGGTAACACCATGGAATGTCAAGGGGTTATGGTTAAATTGTCTGTTATTGGAGATAGTCATTGCTTAGCATTTGTTGCACAAATGTTGCTTGCCACTTGTCAGCCTAAGCTTGGAAATTGCCCAGATCTTGCTGAGTTTAAATATGAACTGCTTCAGTACCTGAGCACATTATGCAATCATCGGCAAACATCCTCACTCCTGACCTAATGATGGAGGGTTGGTCATTGGTGAAGCAGCTGAAGATGGTTGGGCCTAAGACACTACCCTGAGGAGCTCCTGCAGAGGTGTCCTGGAGCTGAGATGACTGACCTCCAACAACCACAACCATCTTCCTCTGTGCTAGGTATGACTCCCTAGTTTGCCCTCTGATATCCATTGATTTCAGTTTTGCTAGGGCTCCTTGATGCCACACTCAGTCAAATGCAGCCTTGATATCAATGGCTGTCACTCTCACCTCACCTCTGGAATTTAGCTCTTCTTGCTGTAATGAGGTCAGGAGCTGAGTGGCCCTGGCAGAAACCAACTGGGCGTCACTGAGCAGGTTATTGCTGAGCAGGTGCTGCTTGATAGCACTGTTACTGACACCTTCCATCACTTTACTGATGATCAAGACTAGACTGATGGGGCAGTAATTGGCCAGGTTAGATTTTTCCTGCTTTTTATATATAGGATCTACATAGACAATTTTCCAAATTGTCAAATAGATGCCAGTGTTGTAATTGTACTGGAAGAGTTTGATCATGAGAGCAGCAAGTTCTGGAGGATAACTCTTCAGTACTATTGCCGGAATGTTGTCAGGGCCCATAGCCTTTGCAGTTTATAGTGCCTCCTACTGTTTCTTGATATCATGTGGAGTGAATGAAATTGCCTGAAGACTGGCATCTGTAATGCTGGAGACCACTGAAGCAGGCTAAGATGGATCAACCATTTGATACTTTTGACTGAAGATTGTTCTGAATGCTTTAACCTTATCTTTTGCACTGGATGTGTTGGGCTCTTCCATCACCAAGGAGGGGGTTCTCCTCTAGTGAGTTGTTTAGTTGTCCACCACCATTCACGACTGGATGTGGCAGGACTGCAGAGTTTAGATCTGATCCATTTGTTGTGGGATCACTTAACTGTGTCTGTCTCTTGCTGCTTATGCTGTTTAGCATGCAAGTAATCCTGTTTAGTAGCTTCACCAGGTTGACACCTCATTCATAGGTATGCCTGGTGCTGCTCCTGGCATGCCCTCCTGCACTCTCCATTGAACCAGGGTTGACCCCCTGGCTTGATAGTAATGGGTAAGTGGGGGATATGCCGGGCCATGAGGTTACAGATTGTGCTGATGTACAATTCTGCTGCTGTTGATGGCCCACAGTGCTCATGGATGTCTAGTCTCCAGTAGTTAGATCTATTCAAAGTCAGTCCCATTTTGCGCAGTGATAGTGTCACACAACAAAATGGAGGGTATTCACAATGTGAAGTCAGGACTTCATCTATACAAGGACAGTGCAATGGTCACTCTTACTGATTCTGTCATAGATAGATGCGTCTGCAGCTGACATATTGGTAAGCACGACGTCAAGTATGTTTTTCTCTCTTGTTGGTTCTCTCATCACCTACTGTAGACACCAGTCTAGCAGTTTTATCCTTTAGGACCCAACAGCTCGATCAGTAGTACTGCTGCCGAGCCACTCTTGGTGGTGGACATTGAAATTCCCCACCCAGAGTACATTTGGTGCCCTTTCCACCTCAGTGCTTCCTCCAAGTGTTGTTCAACATGGAGAAGTATTGATTCATCAGCCAAAGGAGGAAGGTATTTGATAATATGTAGGAGGTTTCCTTGCCCCTGTTTAACCTGAAGCCCTGAGACTTCATAGAGCCCAGAGTCAATGTTAAGAACTCCTAGAGCAACACCCTCCTGACTGTATCCCACAGTGCCCCCCCGCTGGGTCTGTCCTGCCGGTGGGACAGGACATATCCAGGGATGAAGATGGTGGTGTCTGGGACATTGTCTGTAAGGTATGATTCCATGAGTATGACTAAGTCAGGCTGTTGCTTGTCTAGTCTGTGAGACAGTTCTCCCAACTTTGGCACTAACCCCCAGATGTTAGTGAGGAGGGCTTTGCAACATAGACAGGGCTACTTCCACTATTGTCTTTTCCGGTGCCTAGGTCATTGCCAGATGGCCCGGCCCTTTACATTTCTTTGTTGAGACTTTGTAGCGATTGGTACAACTAAGTGGCTTATTAGGCCATTTCACATGGCAGCTGACAGTCAACCACATTGCTGTGGGTCTGGAGTCACATGGAGGCCAGTCCAGGTGAGGACGGCAGATTTCCCTCCCTGATGGGCATGGATAAGCCAGATGGATTTATATGACAATACACATGGTTTCACAGTAATCAATAGATTCTTAATTACAGATATTTTTTATTGATTTCAAAGTACACCATCTGCCATGGCAGGATTCGAACCTGGGTTCCCACAACATTAGTTGATTTTCTGGATTAACAGTCCAGTGATAATAACACCAGGCCACTGTCTCCCTGGTAACAGACCAGGACTAATACACTGTCAATACCAGGCAAGCTGACCCAGATTTAATCAGAATATATTACAGTGTGGTAGAGAAGGAGATAAGTGGGGAGAGGGAATGCGTTGCAGTGAGGGTGTGGGGGCCATGAGCCTTGGTGAGAGGTGTGTGCAGTGGGGCACTAATAGCGTGAGTGCAAGGTAGAAGAGACACAAACATAGCACCTTGTGTGGTCCAATGGGGGAAGGTCATGTACCTTCTTTCTGCATTGCTGGCTGTTCATCCATATCTTGCAGATGGTACTGAGACAGGTGGTGGCATCAGACCAGACTGGCAAGGCCTGGTGGCACAGCCTCCTCTAGCAATTTCCTGGGAAGAGGACACCTCTCAGCTATACCACCCTGTCCATCAAGAGCTCTAGGTTCCTGTTGGAGGTATGTCATGCCACCTTCCCCCTGTCCAACGTCTCGTGCACACGTTCATCAATGAGCAGGATGGATTCACTATATCAATGTTTGTCTGGGTGCATTGTGGCATTTTAAAGGGTGCCAGGGATGCCAGTCTTTGGGCAAATAGCTGCTGAGTGCTGAGTTGTTGTGGAAATGGCAGGTGGTAAGATGGGACAGAAATCAGAGGTGAGAAACACTACGGGGCAGTGTAGAGCATAATGAGGTGAGTTTGGAAAGAGAGGATGAAACCCATTCGGCTTTCTGGCAAGAAACCCTCCAAAAAACTCAACCTAACTCAGACTAAGCCAAAAAGATAGGACTCGGCCCATTGAGTGTGCTCAGGGGTACCATCATATCATATCTGGATCAGTAACCATAATATTTATTTGTAGCCACTAATACCTTGTTTCTGGTGTCTGCTGATGATTGAGACCATCACATCCAAGAGAAAGGACTGTGCTTTTGGCTTACACATTGCACCAAGCTCCGTTCCCAATGACTAAATATTACATTTATTAAAAATGCAAGCAGAAGCCTTTGAATTTACAATGCATTCAATGTTAGCTCTGAATAAATTTTCAAGTGACATGAAAATCCTGAGAACCCTTTGCGCTCTTTCTAAACCCCAAATTAATCTTTGGGAACTAGAGTTGCAATTGAAAGCCTTAATTTTTAATTCACAGTTCAACTACACCAACAATATGTGTAGTCCCAGGGATTTCGACACACTTTTCCAGACCCAAATGCAAAAGGCAGTAGTTGTAAAGCATGCTAAAGATCAATGTCACAAATAACGGTGATATTCTTGATCAAGTCAAGTCTCTTCAGTTTTGAAACATGTAAAAAGTGCACCTTGATCATGCTTTGAGTAGCTGAGCCAGAGAAATTAAAGTCCCGGGAAGAATGCAGTGTCCATGCAGGTTTAATGTCTGAAATGGAAATAGTAGTTCTATGCTCAGACTCAGACCATTAGATATTTTCCTGATTGGTACCCTGTAAACCTTAAGGCTAATCTCTGGGGTATTGCTACAAACAATCGAAGAGAAATGCCACATGGAAAATTAGGAATAAAAGGTATTCTTTTCATTTTCTTTGAACACTTTATTAATGATAAAAGTATTGGAGATGGGAAAACAGGACTGCTCAGCTGACAGTCAGGAATCACCCAGTCAGGTGGGGAAGACTGTTTACCAATTTGCAGGAGAAGGTGTATCACCACGAGGTTTAACGTATGAGGTGACCCATGCAGGAGTGTGGAGCTGTATGTTTGGAGGGACTAACGCTCTCTTAGGATCATAGTACACCATACAACGAAACCCTCAATAACATGTGCAGCTAGAGTTGGCAGAGTTACCTGTTATAAAATCCTTTGAGATGTTTCTGAGAGAGGTAATAGGGTGCTATGGAAACGCAATCCTTGTATATATTTATATATACGCACATGTTCCAAAATAATGATGCTTGCTGTTGGACACAGGACTAAGAGTAAAAACAAGGAAATGAGAGTTATTGAGTTCCTATAACAGGGCCTCTTCAGCTAAGCATTTTCCAAATTTCATTGAGTGTGTATGACTGACTGCCATTTAGCACTCTGTATATAAAATATAAAAGCTCGAAATGTTACAAGCCAAATCTAATAGCCTCATAAAAGAGATATATAATGGAGAGCTTTATAATGAGGTACAAATCAGTTACTTCAACCCTTTCCCTGGAGATTTCTGCTGTTTTTACTATTATTTCACATGTATTCAATAACACAGCAAGCCAAAAATAGAGGTATATTTGCCAAGGAAGACAAGATGGCTCAAGTACTGAGCCTGGAAGCACAGATGTGGAGGGCTGCCAGCTACACTGTTGAACACAGGTACTGCTGACAACATAGGGGCTGTTTGACAGTAGGGATCTCTATTACCTTGTCACCAAACCCCAGAGACTGTCACCACGACAATCCATCAGGAACTTGTTATGACAGGTCTCTAAATAGGAGGATAGTCACTTTCAGAGCAGCAGGTGGAAGCTCAGATAGCATGCAGTGGTCTATTCAAAGGCTATGAAACAATATTTGTGAGGAAAAATCATTTGCGCGGATGTGAAGATAGCATTTATGCGAGCAAAAATCTGGTTGTGATCAGGCTCATAGTTCCGTAAAATATTTGTTAATGAGATCACTAAACTGAACAATCTGCCTGCTATATTGTACTTTCTATTCTGAAAACACAGACTTGTTGATTAGGATAGCCCGTAAAAGCTGACTTTTATCAGCCATAGGGAGTCAGCATTGCAGGAAGGTCTGACATTTATTGTCTACTTTTATGCACAATATAGAGGACTGCAAGGTCATTTCAGAGACCAACTAGGAGGAGGCGACCACACTGCTTTGGCTATGGAGCCACATACAGGATGACATCTGAAGGTAATAGATTTCTTTCCCTAAAGGGCATTACTGAACCAGACAGGCTTTTACAACAATCTGACAGTTGTATGATCACCAATACTGAGATCATCTTTTCGTATTAGGTTTATTACATTAATTGGATTTAACTTCACCATCTCCACCGGTGGGGTTTGGCTTTGTACCATTAATTCAGGGCCCTGCATGACTAGTCTACTAACATAACCGGTGCACTACCGCTGCCCCAATTGACTGATGCCTGACAATTTGCTCAATGGTTGTCCTTCTTTTATGAGTCCAGGTTTTGGGACTTAGCAGACTATTCAGCTATGGAAGTCAACACTGTAAATTGTGATCTTTGCCTCACCCTGCATGCACACAAGTGAAGACAGCAATCAGGAGAAAGTATCAAGAACAATAAGGAATGGACAATAAATGTGGGGCTGGACAGTGATGCCCATGTCCCATGAATGTTTTCTTCTGAAAACAGCCATGCCACTAAATGGCGGACGAGACATTTAGAAAGGTCTCAGAAAGGTGGAAAGTTGGCATAGTTTTGCAGTAAAGTGAACAGGAAATCTCCATGGAATGTGCCGGAGTTGCAAGACGGAAGAGGGAAGATTCAGGACGGGATGTCTGAGGCATCCCAGAGGCTGTGACAACATTTGCTATTAATAGGGCATCAGGCCATTATGCCAGGCTTGCAGGGATCTATCTTAAAGCAGAAAGGCTGCCACTGGAAATGGATGGAGGTCCAGTACACCAATGATCATTAGACAGCAAGAGGATTGGTCTTATGAATTGACGCCAAGGAGGAGGACCTCAAGAATACATGCAGCATGGGTACAACACAATAGGCAGACATACTGAGTGCCAGTGCAGGAGGAGACTGTACCTGGCCAGGTAGACATCTGTGCCCTCTTTAATGAGTGCCTCCTGGAGTGGCATGCTGGCACAGTGGTTAGCACTGCTGCCTCACAGTGCCAAGGACCTGGGTTCGATTCCACCCTCGGTAACTATCTGTGTAGAGTTTGCACATTTTCCCCGTGCCTGCGTGAGTTTGTCTGAGTGTCCTAGTTTCCTCCCACAGTCTAAAGATGTGCAGGCTAGGTGGATTGGCCATGCTAAATTGCCCTGTAGGGTCCAGGGATGTGCAGGGTGGGTGGGTTAGGCATGGGAAATGTGGGGTTGTGGGGATGGGAAGGGATGCTGTTCAGTGTGTCGGTGCAGACTCGATGGGCCGAATGGACTCTATCTGCACTAGTAGGTTCTATAAACCTCAATGTACTTGCTGCAGGATCATTTCTGGGCTCTACTGCTGACCTATGTGGCATCACAATTGTTAATGTGATGTTCATGTTATCACTCACACTTTCCTGACAGAGATCACAGATGCAGTTTTCATGAGGGCAGAGGGCAATAGTGGCACAAGTTGGGGGCCTTCTTGCGATAGCAGGTCTGCAAGGCAATCCATCATCACTGGGGCCTGCTCCACAGATAATCCCATGGCTGGGGAAGCTGAGGATGATTACATTCCTGCAAGCTGCAATTCTACTCTTAAACATCCTCAGCTGGCTTGGAGGACTTCGCTGCTGGGGTACAGATGGCATGCCATCATTGGGTCACCTGTGCCAGCTTCCTGTTCAACGAGGCCTTACCTCATCACATCTTCCATGGACATCTGCACTCAGGATCGGGTCCGGCCTACCGAAAGAGGCTATACGTCCTGTGCAAAACATCATGCTGTTTCTACACAGTCTCCAGCTACAGCCACATATGTCTCACCATGAAATGGACACACTCAAAACCTGAAAATGACCCATTCGTGACCTGCTCTCTGTAACTCTTTTAAATTGCCAATCTTCTTTCCATGCCAATATGTTGCACCATGCCATGAACCTTTAGTTTCCACCATAATTTTTGATGTGGTACCTTCTGGAAATCTAAGTACAGTACATCCCTTTAACCACAGTACATGGTACTTCTCCAAAGAACTCCAGAAAACTGCTTAAACAGGATTTCCCTTTCACAAAGCCGTGTTGACTCTGCCTAATTACCTTGACCTTCTCTAGGTGTTCTGCAATTATGTTTTTAATAGTAGCTTCTAACATTTTCCCTATGGCACATATTAAGCTAACTGGTTTGTAGCTCCCTGTCATTTGTCTTCCACCCTTTTTGAATGCAGGAACTTTTTCTTTATTTTCAAGTCTAATAGAACCTTCCACAAACCTCAGGAATTTTGGAAAGGTAGAGCCAACTATCTCACCAGCTTTTTTTTAAGACTCAAGGGTGAAACCGATCAGGATCTAGAGAGATGTCAGCCTACAGCTCGAACACCACTTCCCCGGTGATTTCAATTTTCCTGGATACCTCACTCCCTTCCATTCTTAATTTCCTGGGATATGATGTGAATATTATAGTGAAAACTATTGAAAAATACCTGTCCAACTATCTACCATCTCTTTCTTTTCCATTATTAATTCCCCAATCCATGATAGAAATCTTGTCCCAGCTATATCCTTGACTGAAGTCTTAAGTGAGGTCAGATAAATCAGCATCAAACATTGGAGCATCTGGTCTTTAAGTCTTAGTAGCCTTTTACCCACAAGAAAATTGAGGGAGAGTTTTTTTTTGTTTCTGTATATGCTGGAGGAGTGGTCAATCCTATGTAAAAGCCAACTCCCAGCATTTGGCCAAACTAATCATTTATTTCACATACCCCTCATGTATAAGTTGAATCGCAACTAGTAGCGAAAAATCCAGGCTCTTTATATTTACCACTTGTTGCTAAAGCCAAGATCACACTGCTGCAACCCAAAGGAGAGGAGCAAAGGAGATTGCTCAGCTCCTTACATCCATTCATGTCAATATGTGATACCAAGGCTATTACTTTGCTGGTGCACACTGCAGTGCCAATGGCCCCCACACTCTAAAATGGCAACATTATATCTGGGCAGAATGGTATACACATAGATTCAGAGAGTCATAGAGTTATACAGCATGGAAACAGACCCTTCGGTCCAACCAGTCCATGCAGAACATAATCCCAAACTGAACTAGTCTCACCTGCCTGCCCCTGGCCCACATCCCTCCAAACCTTTTCTATTCATGTACTTATCCAAATGTCTTTTAAACGTTGTAATTGTACCCACATCCACCACTTCCTCAGGAAGTTCATTCCACATGCGAAACACCGTCTGTGTAAAAGATTTGCCCCTCATGTCTTTGTTAAACCTTTCTCCTCTCACCTTAAAAATGTGCTCCCTAGTCTTGAAATCCCCCATCCCAGAGGAAAGACAACAGCCATTTATTCTATCTGTACCCCTCATTATTTTATAAATTTCTGTAAGGTCACCTCTCGACCTCCTATGTTCCAGTGAAAAAAGTCCCAGCCTACCTTTATAACTCAAACCTTTCATTCCAACTGAGAGTACAAATTGATGAGGGCAGAGTCGTAGACATTGTCTACATGGCCTTTAGTAAAGCCTTTGACAAGGTTCCATATGGTAGACTGATTTGTAAAGTTAGATCACATGGAACTCAGGGAGAGCTGGCTAATTGGATACAAAATTGGATGACAGTAGGAGAAAGAGGGTAGTAGTGGAGGATGGTTTTTTGAACTGGAGGCTTCTGATCATCGATGTTCCACAGGGATTGGTATTGGGTCCACTTTTGCTTGTCATTTATATAAACGATTTGGATGAGACTATAGGATGCATGGTTAGTAAATTTGTGGATGACATCAAAATTTGTAACGTTAACAGTGAAGAAGGTAATCTAAAATTACAAAGGGATCTTGATCAATTGGGCCAGTAGGCTGAGGTGTGGCGGATAGAGTTTAATTTGAATAAATGTGAGGTTTTGCACTTGATAAAACGAACAATGGCAGGACTTACACAATTAATAGGTAATGTTGTCAAACAGAGAGACCTAGGGGCTCAGGTACATTGTTTGAAAGCAGCACCACAGGTAGACTGAGATAACAAGGTGTAGAGCTGGATGAACACAGCAGGCCAAGCAGAATCATAGGAGCAGGAAAGCTGCCATTTCAGTCCTAGACCCTTCTTCAGAAAATTTTCTGTGCTCATCCAGCTCTACACCTTGTTATCTCAGATTCTCCAGCATCTGCAGTTCCTACTATCTCTCACAGGTAGTCAGGGTGGTTTAAGAAAACATTTGGCACACTTGCCTTCATTGTTCAGATCATTGAATATAGGAGTTGGGACGTCGTATTGATGTTGTACAGCATGCTGGTGAAGCTACTTTTGGAGCACTGTGTACAATTCTGGTCACCGTGCCAGAGGAAGGATATTATTAAACTCGAGAGGGTGAATAAAGATTTACCTGAATTTTGCCGGGACAGGAGGGTTTGAGTTGTAAGGAGAGACTGGATAGGCTGGGACTTTTTTCACTGGAGTATAGGAAGTTAAAGGGTGACCTTATAGAGGTTTATAAAACCATGAGGAGCATTAATAACATGAATTGCAAAGCTTGTTTCCCAAGGGTGGAGGAGTTCAAAACCAGTGGGCATATTTTTAAGGTGTGAGGAGAAAGATTTAAATGGGACCTGAGGGTCAACTTTTTCACACAGAGGGTAGTTCATATGTGGAATAAACTAACAGACAAAAAGCAGATGCAGATACAATTACAATATTTGAAAGACTTTTGGAGAGATGCATCAATAAGAAAGGTTTAGAGCAGTATGGGCCAAATGCAGGCAAGTGGGACTAGTTTAATTTGGGAAACTTGGTTGGCATGGATGAGTTGGACCGAAGGGTCTGTTTCTCTGCTCTATGTCTCTATGGTAGGCAAGTAATTATTCAGCAGCCAGAGGATTTAAGATATCGGAGATGGATGCTAGAGATTGAAGTAAGATTTCTACACAACTAAGGCAGATTTGAGACTAAATGCGCAAACAGAAGTAGCCTAGAAAGTCGTCGCAGTTGGAAAGTGTAAAATATGTCAATGAAAGCCACCAAAGTGAACGCTCAGTTTCCCGTGGATCTATCCAAGTCTTGGACCCGAAACAAACAATTAAACATTGCTAGGTTCAACACCAGCCCTGGTGGTGTACCCACATTTATGCAGAGAAACAATTTTGTACTGCAAAAGTACATCAAAATTTCACAATATCTCCCAGCAGAACCTGATGACAGATTTACTGAATTCCAGCAGATTATAGCCAAACACTGACCAAACAATGGATACAGATTGGCCTTAATTAGGAACGTGGATGAGATTCCCTGAATTTTGATATGGCAGCCAGTGAAATGGTTAGAAAAGTGAAGGAAAACAATGTTAAGTGAAGGCAACTGGCCATGAAAATTGTAGGTTCTTCATTGTGCTTTCGTATATGTCAGATGGGACAAAATATAAACCAATTGTGATATTCAAGAGAAATAAAAATTCCAAATTAGTAATCCCAAATCTACAGAGACAACAGAGAATAAGAAATAGAATAAGGTTTTTATTGTGATGTGTACTCAAGTACAGGGATACAGTAATGCAGTGAAAAGTTGACTGTCACCATTCACTGCACCATCTTAAGTACAAGGTATCTAGGCAGAGGATGGACAGATAAAGGAGGCTTGAAAATATATCTGAGGAATGTCTGGGGTTCCCAACCAAGAGGACTATGTAAATCAAACATTTTATCACCTGGATTCATTTAGATCACACCTTGTCGATGATGTTATGGCTGAAGTTAGATCACAAGAAGCAATATTGTAGTGATTCCTGCATTAGATTCCCGCTCTTCAAGGATAACATGAGAATGAATTGGAATGGCCTGCATGGTTAGAGGAGAGAAGACATTCCTCAAGGAAGAAGGTACATGGACTCCAAAGTTTTAGCAATCCTATCTGAATCAAGGTAATTGGAATTGAAATTGTCCGCAAATCATTCAAGAAATGAGGGACATCCAACGCACATGTTGGCACAAAGATGGTTATTTGTGGAATGATATGGCCAATGACAAGATGATTCTAATGATCTAAAGAATGCCATTCATAAAGGAAATTGGGATTAGTTATTTGGTTCTGAAAGTGAAAAAAAGGTTGATTTTAATGGATTTTAATACACATGCGGAAAACACGGTATAGCTAATAGAGCATATCTCTGTTCTGTAAAACAACTGAGCAAAATCCGACACATCGGATTATGGGGCTGTCGTTTTTGATGAATCTGATAAACCTGATGAATTTAGTGTGTGCAAAATAATGTCTGTCTCCATGAATGTTATTAATTATGTTAAAAATCTATAATAAAAACACTTTTGGCTTCTTGTGGGATGGATTTGGAAGGAGCAATATCTGATGTGACAACAATGTGATAACATGAAGAAGAGAGAGGGGTCAAACTCCACCAAAATGTTGCTCATGTAAAATTTGACACCCTACTTTTGGACTAAAAATTGAGTATCAGGAACTCAATCTTTATACAAATATATCTCGTATTTGTTCTTGAGACATGAGCATGCCAACAAGGCCAATGTTTATTATATATCCCTAATTGCCCTTGAGAATGTGGTGGTGAATCACCTTCTTAAATAGCAGCAGTGCATCTGAAGTAGATACACAAACAGAGCTGTCAGGAAGGGAATTCTGGGATCTTGATTCAGTGATAGTGTAGCAACGGCCATATCACTCCAAGTGAGGGTGGGTTGTGACTTGGAGGGAACTAGGAGGCTGTTTGTCTACACATCTGTAGTCTTTTTTTTGTGAATGGTAGAAGTTGTGAACTTGGAAGGTGCTGTTGAGGGGACTTCGATGTTTTCGCTGTTGATCATTTTTTTAAAATATGGGAATCGCAGGCCAGGCCAGTATTTATTGCCCATCCCTCAATGCCCAAAGGGCAGTTAAAAGTCATCTATATTGCTTTGGGTCTTGAGTCACATGTAAGCCAAACCAGGTAAGGACAGCATTTTCCTTCCATAAAAGGCATTAAGAAATCAGAGGGGTTTTTCCTGACAATCAACAACTGATTCACAGTCATGATTAGACTCGTAATTCCAGATTTCAAATTCCACCATGTGCCATGGTCAGATTCAAACCCAACTCACCTGGAACATAACCCGAGTCTCTGGATAAATAATGATCATGCCACTAGGCCATTATCTCCCCTTGTAGGTGGTACATGTTATTTCACCATTTAAAACACAATATTAGTTGCTAAAAGAATGATCACTTTGTGCATTATTATAGTTAATTTGCAAGGGTAAACATTATTCTTAAAAGAACATGACTTCCAAGGAAGCTTTTCTTGGTAGACACTCCATTCACCTTCCAATGATACATATTGTGGAGATTAACTGGCACAGCACATTGAAAATGCTTATGTTGAACCAGATATAGCAATGCACAAGATTCTTGGAATTAGCTGTAATATTGTTCTTCTTGGAAATGCTTTGAAAGTTGACTGGAGAGGCAGTAATAGTGCATTTAGTGCAGTTATACATCAACATTTGGTCCAGCCAGGCAGAAAATAAAAGCCTATAGAAATGGCCAAAAATGCCAATTAGAAAATTGTTTTAAATGGGACCATGGCACTGAATTCATTTGACTTTCTGGTCTTCCTAATTGTAGAGATTTAATAATAGTGAGCATTTAACCAGTCTGAACAAATCACATTTGTTTCTAATACTTAGGACTGGTTAGCTCAGTTGGCTGGATGACTAGTGTGTGGTTCAGCATAATGCCATCAGCATGGGTTAAATTCCTGCTCCAGCTGGGGCTGACCACAGCCTCTCGTGCCATCGTTGGAAGGCAATGGCAAATCATTGCTGAAAACAAAATCAGCCAAAACAACAGTTCAGGACGAAGTATCAGTGGACAATGACCCAAAGTCCTAACTTCGGGCAGAAGTCACATCACAATAACTCACGCAGCATTGCAAACACTAGGGGCAAGATGCGTTGAGTCAGATTGAGAAAGCAGGCATGTAACCCATTCCAATACCTCAAACCGAAGAACTCTGTCTTCATTTTTAATTCATCCAACTCTGTGACTTCTTCAACAGTCTAGTCTCTTCCTCTGACTCTCACCTATTCTGTATCCCTTTCTCCAATGGCAGAAAAGCCTTGAGCTGTTTAAAGATTATATTTTGGAGCTCTTTCTCTTTGCCAACCCTTACTTATCCTTCAGAAAAAGGATTCCTCAAAATTCATCTATTCAACTCAGCTTTTAGTTACCACTGCTAACCTTTCCTTCTCTGGCCAGCATCTGTATTCCATCCATTTGCCTGTGTGACACACTGCCCACTGCTGAACACAAAGTATTGTGATTGTTGGGGTCTGCTTTAGTTGGCTCAGTGGTTAGCACTGCTGCCTCACAGGACCAGGGACCCAGGTTAAATTCCACGCACGGGCGACTATGGGCAGTTTGCACATTCTCCCTATGTCTGTGTGAATTTCCTCCCACTTTCCAAAGATGTGCAGGCTAAGTGGACTGGCCATGCTAAATTGCCCATAGTGTCCAGGGATGTATAGGTTAGCTGGATTAGCCATGAGATATGCAGGGGTGGGTCTAGGGGCATGCTCTTCAGAGTGTAGGTATGGACTTGACGGGCTGAATGGCCTTCTTCCACACTGTCGGGATTCTAGGAAAAGGAATCAGCTCATTTTTAATCCTGCCCATCCTTCTGGAGGGCTGCATTATAGAATAAGTTACTGCCACTTTGTAGCTGTATATTAACCAACAGATTCTCAAACGTCAGTGCATATTTTGGAGGATGTGTTTAATCTGATGACAGCATTAAGTTTGCAATGTGGGCAGAGCTAGGAAAAATTAGTGTATTTTGAATTCTATACATTGTCATGAATATACACCTTCCAATGAGTTGTTAGACCCTCCATGGCAGATGTTGGAATTGGAATCTAATAGAAGTCTGACATTAAGAGTTTAATTATGAACAAAAACAGAAATTACTCGAAAAGCTCAGTGGATCTGGCAACATTTGTGGAGCAAAATCAGAGTTAATGTTTTGGGTCCAGCGGCCCTTCCTCAGAACTTTCGGTCTTTATTTAAGAGTTTAATTATGACCTTGAAACCATTGTTGATTAAAAATCCATCTGGTTCACTAACGCCCTTTAGGGAAGGAAGCTGCTGTCCTTATGACTTACATGTGACTCCAAACCCACAGTTATGTAGTTGACTCTGGGCAATAAGTGCAGGTCCAGCACACATACTGTGAACGAGCAAATTAGGAAAAAAAAGTCTCCAGCAGAAATACTCACAATCAACAATGGTCAGTTTTTTTTTAACTTTTCTCCTCCTAATTTCCTGAAGAGGTAATTGCCTTGCATGGTGTGGTACTGACCATTGAAGACCCCAATCTCGAACCTGATCCCTATTCAAGTAGATCATCATGGTGGCACAGTGGTTAGCACTGCTGCCTCACAGCGCCAGGGACCCAGGTTCGATTCCACCCTCGGGCAACTGTCTGTGTGCAGTTTGCACATTCCCCCCATGTCTGTGTGGGTTTCCTCCCACAGTCCAAAGAGGCGCAGGCTAGGTGGATTGGCTATGCTAAATTGCCCATAGTGTTCAAGGATGTATAGATTAAGTGGGTTATAGGGGAATGGGTCTGGGCGGGTTGCTCTGAAAGTTGGTGTGGACTTGTTGGGCCAAAGGGGCCTGTTTCCACACTGCAGGGATTTGATGATAATTTCATCAGGGGCAGGAATTGCAACATATACCCTCAGCACCTTGGATCATCAAAGGTCAAATAAGTTGGAGATCTCCTTTCTAATTGCTGTCCTACCATCCCTGTTGGAAAGTGGATATGCAGGTGTCAGCTTGGTATAGGAGTAGACCTGCTGTGATATTCTCTTTGGTTGAGTGGCCTGCTGACCCTCTTTTTGAGAGTTCACATTGATAAATTTGGCAAAATGTATTCCAACGTCAATGCAATGGAAGTCATCAGCATCTTCAGAAAACGAGGGCAAACAAACTAGGCAGTACACCTCACCTCTGCTCTCAGAGCTTCTGGATGACAGCTGCAAAAATTCAGCCCATTCCAACAATGGGCAAGTTTGATTCAGAGTCAGCTCTGGAACTTCGCCAGACAACTTATCAACCATGCAGCCAATAGCCTTCAGAGATGCAAGGAAACTACGGTTTATGACAGGGTTAATCAAGGAAATTTGCCTGAGCTGAAGCTAAAAATCCTGAAGACCAGCTGGCAATCTAGCAAAAGTGCTTACTTCATAGAGACAGATAAAAAGGTGGATTTTTTAGAAATTCCCTGTGCTTGCTGTTGCTTGCATTCTTTGGGGTTATTAAGTAGAAAATGTTAGTATTATTTGACATTGTTGTGACAGTATGTACTGAACACTCTGGGTTTCCAGGTGGATGGAAGAATTTCAGCAATTTTACAATTTGTAGAATTAACAGCTTTCAGCAGCTATTTACTCCAAGTACTTGTTGACAAGTGATACTCACGAATAATACAGCATGTCAGGATCTGCATGGGGGTTAGGTATTCTGCTACAATCTCCAGTCAACTAGACACAAAACTGACAAGGTGATGCCAGAACTGTACTGTATCACATAAACAAACTGTAAATCAAACTCATTTGGTGCACCAGCAACAGCATTGCCAAAAGCAGAAATAAGATATTCAAGGATCATGCCAGTCCCATTCCCAGTTTGTGCTCAATTACCTAACTGCAGCCACAGAGAGGGGGACAAAATGAGATATTGCAGTTGGGACAAGCATCTGTGTGGAGTGTGTGTGTGTGTCCCACTCAAAGTACATGTCTGTAGACACTGTGCCAAAGACGATCGGCCTCCTTGCTTATGTTCATATGGAATCCCTACAGTGTGGAAGCAGGCCATTCAACCTTTGAGTCCACACTAACCCTCCAAGGAGCATCCCATCTAGACCCACATCCTTACCCTATCCCTGTAACCCTGCATTTCCCATGGTTAATTCATCTATACTCAACATCCCTGACACAACAGGCAATTTAGCAAGGCCAATCCACCTAACCTGCACATCTTTGGACTGTGGGACGAAACTGGAGCACCCAGAGGAAACCCACACAGACACAGGGGAGAATGTGCAAACTCCACATAGACAGTTGCCCGAGGGTGGAATCGAACCCGGGTCCCTGGCAATATGAGGCAGCAATGCTAACCACTGAGCCCACTATGCTTACGTTCGAAAGAGTGGCAGCTTGGTTTCTGAGGATTTCTTAGTAGCTGGCTCAGTGCTTTCAGAAGGCCAATTTGGAGATTGGAGGAGGTAAACCATGCATTACCTAGGATTTATTGATGGGCTCAATAACCACCTTACTACTGCACTTGCATTAGTTTCTGTAACTGTCCCCCAGAGAGCATGCGGGAGCTATATCTTCTTAATATTACATGTTTTCTCAGCTTTTCCCCTTCGAATATCTGAATCTGCTGATTCCTGGCAGACCATGTCCAGTTTTCTCTGTTAAATCAAAATTTCTCTGTCCCAGCAACCTCCAGTACTTCACTCAAACTTTTATGCTCAACCTGCGATCATCAGTGGGTTGTAGGGTGTAGCCCACATGTGCTCTCTTTGGGCAGGGCATATTGGACTGCAACTGAGGCAGAAACCCGACTGAGGTTTACCTCCCTTGCCAATAGAGGATCTTTGTAGTTCCTTGGAAGAAATGAACAAACAAATCACAGCTCGAGATTAGTTTAGATCTGTGCAGCTCAATACATGCAGAATAGTGCATTCACCCTCTAGGCCATTGGGGAAATTACTTATTCTGGATATTTTCCATATTTCATCAACCAGGGCAGTCCAGCATCCCACTAACACCAAATTACAACCCACTTCACTTGTGATTCATTGCGGTAATATCAATATTTCCTCCATTTCCAAAATACTCATAAAACAAGGTGTGAATGAATTAACAGAAAGTTTAAGCCACGGAGTAATACTATAAAGAATTTAACTGCTGGCAAAAGATATCTTGGCCAAGAATCAAACTAGGGGTTTTGATGGTACTGTAAACTGTGAGAGAGCTCCATGATTCAATTGTATTTTACTGCTGGCTATTGAGGATACTTCCAAGACTTGTGATTATGAGTGAAACTGGCACTTTCATTACAGTGTTTAGACAGCATGTAGTAAATGCAGCTATTCGTGAGATTTGTTGCATGATTTCACTGTACTTACAAAACTCGTAAATTCGTGAGCTACAGATTCAGCTGACGTTGTGTTGAAAAGTGAAAAAAGGCAATGCTTTTTTCTTAAAAAGCAAAATTTTGCTGAGTCGTGCAACTTTCAGTGAGACAGCGCACTATACAGATCACATGGCGCTCAGTCATAGGAGGGACAAAAAGAGAGAATTGCAACTGTTGTTAAGGCTGAAATAAACCTGAACAGACTTGTCCGTTCTCATCTCTCACTTCTGATAGAGTGTCTATCCAAATCCTATTGTTTTTCTGATGTTCACAAAGTTGCTGTACATTGTATGTTTGAGGTTTTTTTCTGAAACATTTGTGTATATTTGAATAGCACTGCACATTGATTCCAGTCGACCTTATGTGTGTGGAGAAGCAGGCTGTCTGCAGGTTTTGAGTGGTACCTGGTGTATAGAGTTCTTGGAAAAGCAGCAAGTTACTGGGGCCTCAATATTCTCTTTATTCCGCCCTCCTGCAGATGTGGACAGTTTGGAGTTTCTCCAGCTTCAGGTGCATTCCATATGTCGCTCATTCGATCTGGCTTCTACCACAACCCAGCTGTGCAGTTCAGTTTTGGCACGGAGGGGAATGGGTTGAGCATCAAATACAGGGATGCACCTTCCCATATACATAAACTGATACAGTGCCAACTTCAACAGGAATTACATTCCATCGTTGGCACAAAAGCTTGGGGCTGGGTCTCGGGAAATAGTAAAGTCACCAGAGCTCTTTCGACCAGTCCAACTATTGTGACCTACACAGAATTTTTAACATCCAAAAACACTCCAAGATGATTTACAAAGATGTAATCAGAGAGCACATCTTTCTAGAAGGATTTTTTTTTGAATGATTATTAATAGACTGTGTGGGTAGTTATTGCTCAGTGCAAAACCAGAGTGTGCTCTGACCCACATTGTTATGACCAGTTAAAGAGGGGATGACTTTTAAAAGGATCTCAGTTGATCACAACTTTTTTTATAATTTCACTTTTTCATCCCACAGCTCTCATGCTTCAATTAAAGTTCAGTTAGTAAATCAAAATGAAGGAGAGACCATTCCAAAGCTATCTATTAAACCTGAACAATATAAGAAAATGTGACATCAAATGTCTACACACAGAAATAATAAGTTTAAAAAGAAATGGGAGAGAGTACCTATGCAGACAGGAAGGTAAAGGTAATTAGAGTTTAAAGTCTTTGTAGGTGTTGGGTCCCAGTGTTTTAGCGGTTACCCTGGTGTTTTAGTCTCCTTACTTAAAGGTGAACGCAAATATATTGGGATCGGTCCAGGGGAGGTTTCGAGATTGATACCCAGATAAGTTCAACAACAACACAAAGCCCACAGTCTTTGTTCACTATCTTTGTCCTAATCTGGGTTCAAACCCTGCTTTGGGATTGACAGATAGACATTCTCTAGATTGTGCCACATTCGCAAAAACCTTAATCCTTTACAGCCCAGTTCTATAATCCATGTACCAGGTATAACCATTTTTTTCACGAATGTGATTACTGGGTGGTTGATGGGTGACAATCTGAATCTTGTCTCCTGCAGTGTGTCAGCATTGCACGCTGCACCTCATGCTACATCAACCCAATTTGACTGATTGAAATTTGAGACCCGGTCATGTTCCTTCCATCTCCCAGTGGGAATTCTGCATTTAACTCACTGGTAAACCCTGACGTTCCCTGCTGTCTGTTGTGTAGTATGTTCCCTCCCTGTTCACTTTGTTCCAGGAATAGCTTTGCCCCTAACTTGCCCGGGCACACTATTACCATCAAGTGGATGTTCAACTTCTGCTGCCCTCCCCTCTGGCTCCTCTACTAAGTGGGGCATTATCTTCATGTTCCTCTGACCTTTCCTCCCTTCCTTTATGGCTGTAGGTCTGGCTCTGACCCTGTTATCACCCTCTAGATCTGTTCCAATCCTTTCTAACTCTTCTGGCTAGACTTTGGCCGTGTTTAAATCAAGTCACTCTTTCTTGGGGACCCCACATCTAACAGGTTGTACTGACCCCGTAGGGTTTCTGAACCACATTTCTGCCACTTGCTTCTGGCTTTTACCATTCTCCCTACACTCTCTGGGTAATCCTTCTCTGTTTGAGAGGTATATTTTGCCACCAGCAAAAAAAAGCATTCCCCAATAAAATCACAAATTCACTGCCCAAGTAAACTCTAACCAATGGCAGTTCTATGCTCTTTCCTGAACCCCTCTGTCAGCACAGTGGAATTTAATTTGTTTGCAGGTGAAAAATGATTTATTTTCTGCACTAGCAAGGCCTATGAGCACCCAAAGTCATAGAGTCATACAGTCTGGAAACAAACCCTTTACTCCAACCAGTCCATGCCAAACATAATCCCAAACTAAACTAGTCCCACCTGCCTGCTCCTGGCTCACATCCTTCCAAACCTTTCCTATTCATGTACTTATCCAAATACCTTTTAAAAATTGTAATTGTACCCACATTCACCACTTCCTCAAGAAGTTCATTCCACACACAAACCACCCTTTGTGTAAAAGATTTGCCCTTCATGTCTTTTTTAAATCTTTCTCCTCTCACCTTAAACATGTATCCCCTGGTCTTGAAATCCCCCATCCTAGGGAAAAGATAACTGCCATTAACTCTATCTATACCCTCATTATTTTATAAACTTCTTTAAGGTCACCTCTCAACTTCTTGCGCTCCAGTGAAAAAGCCTTGCTAATTTCTCTCTTAGCTTGTTTAAGGCAGTCACTGATCACTGTTCTAACTGATGTGAATTCCTAATAGCTCTCACAGTCAACAGTCACTGATTAGTCTTAATGTGACAGAAACAAGCTTTGGGAGACACCCTTACAAACTTTTTTTGCCCTGGTTTCCTGAGGAAGGCACTTGGGATGGTTTCTCACCTTTCTCTCATTCAGTTTCATCCTTTTAACAGTCATGGAGAGTTCTGATCTGTTTCTGGCTTCCCTTCTCTCTATAGCCTGTCTCTGAGGTATTGAGCTAGCCCTATTCCTCACTGGTCTATGACAGCTCCTGGATCCCAGTTTCCTAAGTTATGGGTCTGTGTGTAGAGCAGCCAGAACTGCCGTTCTGGGGAAGGATCACCAGACCTGAAACGTTAACTCTGTTTTTTCCTTCACATGTGCTGCCAGACCTGCTGAGCTTTTCCAGCAACTTTGTTTTTGTTCCTGATTTACAGCATCCGTAGTTCTTTCGGATTTCAGCCAGAACTGCTGCTTGTTTGAGCCCTGCTACGCACTGTTCCTCAAGATAGGTCCAAATTAAAAGCTTTTTACCTCCTCAAGAAAATTTACCTCAAAATGGCTTTTGTCAGTGGTGCCCATTTTAATTCCTCCTGCCCTCTAGTCAACTGCCACTTAAGCTGAATATATTCTCGGATTCTGAGGAAGGATGACTAGAACCAAAACATTAACCCTGATTTCTCTCCACTGATGCTGCCAGACCTGCTGAGCTTTTCCAGCAATTTCTGTTTTTGTTTTTGCATATTCTGGTTCTGTCTGGTCAGGCTGTTTCTTGACAGTATGGATGTTTTGCCTGTACACCTTTGGCACCTCCCTGGTGAGCCCTTAAACTTGCCCTGTTTGGTGCTCTGTAAATCAATGGTGCAATGGGTAAGGAACCTCAGGTTAGGTGGAATCAACTCACATGATTTCCCTGACAGTTTTCTCTGACAATGGACTGACTACTTAGACTGTTCTGCTCATCTTTCAAAAGGAATTAAAAAGCTCGTTCCTCTTCCTCATCAAACTTACGGGGAGCTGAATATTTTGGCACTTATGCCCGAGTTAGGTCTAGCAGCTTTCAGTCTCCTTTCTAAGCTCACACTGTTTCTATTGGACGTCTCCCTTTCACTTTCTTAGAATCTACTTTCTTCCTTCCTTTCCTGACTTTCTGACTCTACTTTCTGTTCCTGGAAGTCCCTTGTTTCTTTTCTCTGTCGGAATTCCAACTCTCATCTCTGCTGCTCCAGGATTGATTTATTATTTGAGTACCACCCATGTTGCAATTTCTGCTTTCCAGGCTCACAGATGGAATTCCACCTCTAAGTGCTTAGCTATCGCTCCTAATTTTTCCAAAGATAAAGCTAATAGTTTTTCCGTTGATTATTTCATCCTGTTCTATGAAAGTATGAACATCAAATATGGGCATCTTAACTCCTTTAATCTTAGTGACTAAAGACAATCTTCATGCAGTTTCTTCTTTTTTTTAAAACAGCTTTTGAAGGAATAATTTGTTTTCCCCATTTTAATTCTGTCATTCGCCTGTAGCATTCTGAGCCTTTGAATTTGTAATAACCAGTCGAGAAGGAGTAATCACCTTCCACTTTTTAACCCCCTCTTGCTCAGTGCCAATAATATTTCTATTTCCTTTTTAGCACGCAGCTCATATGTTTTAATTAAAACTCAGTTTACTAGATCAGACCAAAGGAGATATAATGCCAAGATTGTTTCTGGGGGGAGGGGAATGATGGCATTTTACTACCTAATGCATCTGAGAAAAATGGAAAGTGTGACATTAGACACAAACAGAACGTAAATAACGAGCTTAAACATAAGGGGGATGCTGACTGTGTGCAAAAGAAGGCAAAGGCAGCTTCATTTTAAAGTTTTTAGTATCATTCGGTTGTGAGACTGAAACTAGAGTCTCTACTGTTGAGCTGTTGTCCTGTTTCCTCAGGAGTGGTAAAGCCTATGGCCAAGATTAATTTCTCAGGTGGGTTGCTTTTTGATTGTCGCTAGCGTCTAAGGTGAAGAGAAAGAAGAAGAGAAGAGCTTTCAGTTCCCCTGCTGTTGTCAGCCTATGTTAATTTCCTTCCCTTTTATTAGTCAAGGAAATTAACATAAAATATAGTTTTTCTTGTGTGTTCCAAATCTACCCCCATGTTTTTTTGAACACTCCAGAGGTAATCTTTCATCTTAAATACGTGAATTTATCGCACGACTGTGAGGTGAAAAAGAGATGCAAATTTCTTGACCCCTCACTTCTTGATTAAGATAGTAATTCCAATACTGCTATTTGTGTTTACAATGTGGGTGCCTGGCCAGGTGATCAGAGCAATCATTTTATGTCAGTAGTATCATTTTTAAAACAACATGAAGCAACTGCACAGCGGCTAATATTATGTCGCCAAGTCACCCTTTATTTACACACATCCCTGAGTTTTACAAACAAGAAGCGTCATTCACGATACACAGACTCCTGGAAGTATTGGTCATGGACAATGGGATGTCATTTACCAGCAGGGAGTTCAAGTATTTCCTAAAGCCTAATGGCATTTGCCAGGTTCGGACAGCTCCATATCATCCATTGTTCAATGGTCTGGTCCAAACATTGAAGGCAGGCTTAAAGAAACGGCCTACAGCTGATACCAACCCGTCCTGGTTCCTGTTTGAATATAGGGTGACACCTCATGCAACCACAGGGACAGCTCTAGCAGAGTTGCTTACAGGGGAGAAAATTCCCCACCAGGTTAAACCTGATCTTCCCGAACGTGGGGGGAGGGTGGGGTGAAATGGCATCAGGAATGCCAATGCCAGGCACAAGGCTCCTTCAAGCGAGAGAGACAGTTTACTTCAGGAGCGTACTGTTTTCTCTCACTGCCACTGAAATAACTGCACAGAGACCGGTATCCCATTACATGCACAGTACATGGATTCTGATCAGCCAGCTCAGAGCCAGCCCCTAGACTGAAGAGACTCTTTGAGTCTCCTGTTTATATCTGTCAGTCAGGGCTACCTGTTTGGCCCAGGTTAATAGCCCCAGTCAGAGATCTCATACTCAATGGGATCTACCTGGCCCAGATCATTCCAATTACTGCACAATGAAAGCCTTAGATATTAGAATCAAATGATGGAAGTTGAATATTGATAGCCCATTTTTACTGTGCTCATCACAATATTGATGATCATATTTATTTCTCATACAGAAAACAGCTTTTTGCCAAACAGCTTTCAGATTCCAAAAAAAAACTTAAATGACCATTCAAAAAAGGTTCTCTATTCCAAAAGACCTGCTCATTTTCCCATGGCCTCCCACCATTACGTGAAAAGGAAACTGGCCCTGGAAAAGGGCAGGGATTTGAATAGCAGGACAATGAACTGACTACTGGGGTCTGCAGTGGACTTCAGCAGAAATTCCTTCCATCTCATACAGGGCATTTATGCACTACAACTGGAGCTCACACTAGAACATAAAGAAATAGGAGCAGGAGCCAGTCATCTGGCCCATCGACCTGCTCCATTATTCAATAAGATCATAGCTGATGTTTTTGTGAACTCAGCTCCACTTACGCGGCCGCTCACCAGAACCCTTAATTCCCCTACTGTTCAAAAATGTAACTTTGCCTTTAAAACATTCAATGAGGTGGCCTCTACTGCTTCACTGGGCAGGGAATTCCACAGAAACATAACCCTTTGGGTGAAGAAGTTCCTCCTCAACTCAGTCCTAAATCTGCTCCCCCTTATTTTGAGGCTAAACTACCTTGTTATAGTTTCACCCGCCAGTGGAAACAACCTCCCTGTTTCTATCTTATCTATTCACTTCATAATTCTATATGTTTCTATAAGATCCCACCGCCTCCCCCAAAATTCCAATAAGTATAGTCCCAGTCTACTCAAAATCTCCTCATGAGACAACCCCGACAACTCAGGAATCAACCTAGTGAACCTCCCCATTAGTAATGATACAGTAGTGATGGGGTGTATTTCTGCAGAATGTAAGACCAAGTCATTTTAGGAGTGCTGGTCCTCCAATTTGGCCACGGACCCCACAGGATCCCAGAGGCGCTGCATTTTTCTTCAACATGAGGCAGACTGACCACCCAATGCGCCATGGGTACCCGCATGGGCCCAAGCTATGCCTGCCTCTTTGTAGGTTATGTGGAACAATCCCTCTTCCGTACCTACACTGGCCCTAAACCCCACCTCTTCCTCCGTTACATTGATGACTGCATCGGCGCCGCCTCGTGCTCCCACGAGGAGCTCGAACAGTTCATCCAATTCACCAACACCTTCCACCCCAACCTGAAGTTCACCTGGACCATCTCTAACACTTCTCTCTCCTTCCTGGACCTCTCTGTCTCCATCTCGGGCAACCACCTAGAGACAGATGTCCATTTCAAGCCCACTGACTCCCACAGCTACCTGGAATACACCTCCTCCCACCCACCCTCCTGCAAAAATGCCATCCCCTATTCCCAATTCCTTCGCCTCCGCCGCATCTGCTCCCAGGATGAGACATTCCAATCCCGCACATCTCAAATGTCCTCATTCTTCAAGGACCGCAACTTCCCCCCCACAGTGGTCGAGAACGCCCTCGACCGTGTCTCCCGCATTTCCCGGAACACATCCCTCACGCCCCGTCCCCGCAACAATAATCAAAAAAGAATCCCCCTCGTCCTCACATACCACCCCACCAACCTCCGGATCCAACGCATCATCCTCCGACACTTCCGCCATCTACAGTCAGACCCCACCACCAAAGACATCTTTCCCTCCCCACCCTTATCTGCCTTCCGGAGGGACCACTCCCTCCGCGACTCCCTTGTCCGCGCCACACTCCCCTCCAGCCCCACCACACCCGGCACTTTTCCTTGTAACCGCAGGAAGTGCTACACCTGCCCCCACACCTCCTCCCTCACCCCAATCCCAGGCCCCAAGAAGACATTCCACATCAGGCAGAGGTTCACCTGCACATCTGCCAATGTGGTATACTGCATCCGCTGTACCCGTTGTGGCTTCCTCTACATCGGGGAAACCAAGCGGAGGCTTGGGGACCGCTTTGCAGAACACCTGCGCTCAGTTCGCAACAAACAACTGCACCTCCCAGTCGCGAACCATTTCAACTCCCCCTCCCATTCCTCAGATGACATGTCCATCCTGGGCCTCCTGCAATGCCACAGTGATGCCACCCGAAGGCTGCAGGAACAGCAAATCATATTCAGCCTGGGAACCCTGCAGCCCAATGGCATCAATGTGGATTTCACAAGCTTCAAAATCTCCCCTCCCCCAACCGCATCCCAAAACCAGCCCAGCTCATCTCCGCCTCCCTCACCTGTCCTTCCTCTCACCTATCCCCTCCTCCCACCTCAAGCCCCACCGCCATCTCCTTTCTACTAACATCATCCCGCCCCCTTGACCTGTCCGTCCTCCCTGGACTGACCTATCTCCTCCCTACCCCCTACCTACACTCACCTTTACTGGCTCCATCCCCGCCTCTTCGACTTGTCTGCCTCCTCTCCACCTATCCTCTCCTCTATCCATCCTCTATCCGCCTCCCCTTCTCTCCCTATTTATTTCAGAACCCTCTTCCCCTCCCCCATTTCTGATGAAGGGTTTAGGCCCGAAACGTCAAGTTTTCCTGCTCCTATGATGCTGCTTGACCTGCTGTGTTCATCCAGCCCCATGCTTGTTATCTCGCCACTTGTACCCATCTGATTTCTGCAAATGAGCTGCTCTTTCATTGTCCCTGCGACCTCACAGTCACATAGCTGAATATATGTATGTTAAAAAAAAAAGCAGAGCTTGCTCACACTGCCCAAAGTAACACTTGGATCTTGTCCCACGCCATTTTTTTTGCCTCCAATTCACGTCGTACCATGCATTAAAGCAAAGCTGCCAAAGCAAACTTCTTTTCCCTTTAAAATCTCGGCAAGTGTGGAGCCCAGAACTGTGTACATCCATGGATTTATGGTGCAACACTGCCACATGCTGGTAGCAAAGCAGTTTTATTTCTGCAACCGCTGGGAAAAATAACAAGGTGAAATTCCCACATCAATAGATTGAGCAAAAAAGCCTCCTTGAGAGCATAAAATTGTACCATCAGGAGAAATTCCACCCTTAGGGTGCTGTTATGCTTTCTCCCAAGTATTCTCAATTTCTTTGCATATAATGAAACCAAACTACACTGATGCTGACAATCTGAACTAGGAAGAGAAAATGATGCAAATACTTAGCTGCTCAGGTAGTATCAACAGAGTAGGAATCAGTGTTAATACTTCAGGTCAATGACCTTTCACTGTACATTACACAGCTGGTAAAGAGACTGTGCTGGATGCATATCACTTCACAAGACCAGCAACATTATTGTAAGTACAGCAAGCGAAGCAAATGGAACTTATTTCTTCTTTATTTGTTGCAGTTACAACATTGGTATCTATCCTACAATATGGGAAATAGCCTCGCTGTGTCCTGTCCACAAAAAAAGGGACAAATCTACCCAGCCAATTTTTTTTTTAAATTCAGCGGTGAGACATGTGCTCAGCAGGCTGGGTCAGCATTTATTGCCCGTCCCTAGTTGGTGGCGAGCTGCCGTATTGAACTGTTATAGTCCAATTATTGCCCTATCGGTCTACTTTTGATGGCAAGCAAAGTGCCAGAAGGGTTCATGACCAGGTGATCAGGAGGCAACTGCAAAATAATGAGCTGCTCACTGATGCACATCTGTGGCTCTATCAGAACTACTCGGCTCGTGAGCTAATTACACCCTTGGTCTAAACATAGAGTCATACAGTATGGAACAGGCCCTTCAATCCAACTAGCCCACGCAGACCATATTACCAAACTAAACTAGACCCATCTTTTGCCCATATCCCTCCAAATCTTTCCTAATCATGAACTTAGCCAAATGTCTTTTAAATTTTGTAACTGTACCTGCATCCACCACTTCCTCAGGCAGTCCATTCCACACATAAACCACGTTTTGTGTAAAAAAGTTGTCCCTCATGTCACTTTGAAATCTTTCTCCTCTCGCCTTAAAAATATGCCCCCTATTTTTGAGATCCCCTACTTAGGGAAAAGACCCTTGTCATTCACCTTATCTGTGCCCCTCAAGATTTTATAAACTCAATTAGGTCACCCCCAACCTCCTACGCTCCAGTGAAAAAAGTGCCAGCCTTTCCAGTCCCTTTTTATGTCTCAAACCTTCAGAATTGTTCTTATGCCTGAAGGCAAAGTCTTCTTCAGGCGGTAGAGAGTTAGTTTCTCTGGTAACAAATGTTTACAATGAAGGATAAAGATTTACTTCACCTTTCTAAGAGTGTAAAGGCCTCAAAAACCTCTGCAACGTGTCTCTAAGAAATCACTTTTCCTGATGACTCTGCATACAGCATTCAGTTCTAACTACATTTTTATCCACCACACCTGGGTGCCACACCTGCTACAACTTGTAGTCAGATGTATCTCCCCAAAATGGCAGCGTTGTTCAAGGCTTCACCGGAGGTGTACCAATGACGGTACCTGGTATGGTGACGAAATGTTTGCGAACAAACTTACCGGCTTGGTGAGCAAGTCGACGACCGCACGGCAGCCTTGTGATTGGAAGAGTGGAAAATTTGAAGAGATATTAGAAAGTCATGGACAAAAGAGCTGAATTCCAGAGGTGAGGTGAGAGTGACTGTCCTTCACATCATGACTGCATTTGACAATTGTGGCATCAAAGAGCCCTTGCAAAGCTAGAATCAATGGGAATTGGGGAGATGGGATTTGGGGAAACCATCCCATTGGCTCGGGCACAAGGGAAGATGGTTGTTGTTGAAGACCAGTCATCTCAGCTCCAGAACATCTCTTCAGGAGTTCCTCAGGGTCGACAATCTTCAGCTGCTTCATCAATGGCCTTCCTTCAATCATTAAGAAGTGGGGATGTTCGCCGATGATTGCACAATGTTCAGCACCATGCGCAACTCCTCAGATATTGAAGCAGCCCATCGCCAAGTACAGCATGACCTGACCAATATCCAGGTTTGAGCTAATAACTGGCAAATAATATTCTTGTCACAAAAGTGCCAGGCAATGACTATCTCTGACAAGAGAGAACCTAACATCGCTCCTTGATGTTTAATGGCATTGCCAAAATAAATCCCCAATTATCAACATCCTGGGGTGGTCCAGATTGACCAGAAACCAAACTGAACCAATTACATAAATATTGTACCACAAGGGGAAGGCTAGGAATTCTGGGTAACTCATTTCCTGGCTTGCAAAGGCCTGTCCACCTTGTACAAGGCACAAGTCAGCAGTATAACAAAAATTCTCTCTAATTGTCTGAATGAGTTCCATTCTAATAAGTCAAGAAGCTCAGCACAATCCAGGCCAAGGCAGATGACTCGATAGGCACCATTTCCACCATATTCAAACACTCATCTCTTCACCATTGATGCAGAATGCAACAGTGTGTTCCATTGAGAAGATGCAGTAATTCACCAGTGTTAGGGACCTGACCAGACCCGCTCAAAATATTTTAAGGTGGTAGCCTAGACCTGAACGTCTTCTGATTTGAAAGGCAAATGTGAAGTGCCATGTTCGAGATGCAATGTGATTGGTCAACCTACTTGACGTTAAGCAAAACACAATTAATTTAAATGCTATAGTTAAAATACAAGCAAAGAAAGATGAATTTGGAATAACCTAACTCTATTGGAAATCTTAACAGAATAATAGATACAGTAACCATTAGTTAACTGTTCCAACATGGTAACGTCCCATAAACACAACCCTTGGCAAAAAAGAAAATTCAGAAACAGTTTCTCTTATGCAGTTCTCCCATGCAGGAAGAAAAAAAAAGAGAAAATTTATAGAGATTAGCAGCTAGGGGACATTCACTGAATCTTCCAACTCTGTTGAGAGCCCAAAAGCTTCTGATGCTACTTAAAAAAACAAAAGCCAGAAATCTGGATCTGCGAGAGCTGGCAACACCTACTCATGCTTTTAAAAACATCCCAAGGCCTCCCAAGGTGTTTGTATTACTGCCAACTACTCGTCACCTCTGCTTTACAACCTCTCTTCAAAAAAAAGTACAAAAATAATCTTTAACGCCACAGTGCTGTCACACCAGGGCTTCTTCAACAGCGCTTACTAAATCTATGACTTCTACCATCTCGAAGGACAAGGGCAGCAAATGCAAGGGAACTCCATCACGTGCAAGTTCCCCTCCAAGATACGCACATCCTGCCTTGGAAATATATCACTCTTTTCCATGTCATTGGATCAAAATCATGGAAACCCCTTTTCAAAAGCATTGTCAACATCCTCACATCCCAAGGACTTACAACAGTTCAAGGAGGTAGCTCACAATCAACTTGCCTAAGGCAATTAGGTATGGGTAATGAATGCTGGCCTGACCAGTGATATCCACATCCCACGTACCATTAAAACAAAATACTTACATGCAAAAGCCAGTCAGACAAATATTATTGTATTATTACATTACAGATAGTTATTTAAAGTAGCTATTGGTCTTAAATGTGATTTGAAAACATTTTCTGAGCTTTCTTAATGATTTAGTTGGCATCATACATAAAATGAACCACACAGACAAGGAGGCTGTCATGTGTAACCCTCAGCAAATTATGATTTCATTGATCTCAGTCTGAGTGAAGATTAAGAAGCTGTGTGTGTGTGACACTGGAAGAAGAGGTTCTGCATGGAATGGTAAATAAGAACTTTAATTTTTACTTTTAATGGTAAATTGCATTCAATGTCCACCCTAAGTGCCTTTAAACTAAGTGGCTTACGAGATCATTTCAGAGTCCACTACATTGCTGTAAAATTATAGTCACATGTAGACTAGACTAAGTAATGATGGCATTTTCATTCCCTGAAAGGCATTAGTGGAATTTGAACCCATGTCCCCACATAACTAGCCTGCACCTTTAGATTACTAGTCCAGTGATACTAACAAAATGCCACCAGCTCCCTCAACTGATGGAAGCACATCTCTCACCATTTTCATTTCAAATCCCACTCCAAAACGTAAGCACAAAAATAAAGGATGAGTGTTGAGGGAGTGCTGCATTGTTGGAGGCGACAACTTTTCAGTAAGATGTCCATCCCAGAACCCTGACTGCCTTCTCAATCCAGTGGGTGCTGAAGATCCTTTACCCCTATCATGTCCTATCTGAAATTTGTCCCTCACTCAACACCACAAGAGTGTTACCTGATAGCTGACACTTCTGAGATCTCACTGTGTGAAAATTGGCTGCTGTGATTTTAGCATTACAACCCTTCCAAAATAAATCATTTCCTTGGGTCTGGAGCAATTTGAGACCTACTCTGGTTGTGAAAGGTGCTATATAAATGCAAATTTATTTTGGGGGGGTTGAACTCGTGATCCCTAAACTTTCACACATAATTGTAATTTTCTGATTTGTGTTTTTCAAGAAAGTGTGACATCTTTGTTTTAAAATACGGGGTCCCCTTTCCCAAGCCTTTTCACTAAGGGTAAAATCTGATATAATTGCAGATACCCTCCCTGCAGTGACTCACCTACTGCTCAGCCCACCCCCCCCACTTTTGCTATTATTCCTCCCAGCCACTAGAGTCGCTGTAGTGACTGATGAGTCCACACTGCCCCGTTTGTCATGACTCCTCCTAGCCCCTGGTGTCGCTGCAGACACGCAAACGCTGCCGTTGACTGAGCTGCCACTCAAACCCCAACCCCTAATTGTCATGACTCCTCCTTTCCGCTAGTGTCGCTGCATCCACCTGCTCCGCCCGGATCATTCTAAGCGACGGAACAGGAGTCTGCTGTGTCCGAGCGTGATTTCGGATCGGCTGCTGTGGGTGGCACGGAGTGGCGAACGGAGGTTCCGCAGGGTTAATTGCTGTTATTTAATTCGGTTTTGGGTGAGTGTTTTAGAAGCGGCCGCGGGGCAGAGGAGCTGCAAAAGGTTTTATTTTTTGTACTAAGAGCCTGTCAGTCCTTCGCCCCCCACCCCCGACCCTTGTTAATTCAGTTGCAGGCTGTGGCTGAAGCTGGTGTTGATGTTAAGTGTCTCCACCCCATAGCCCACTTCATTGACCTCGCAGTCTGGGCAAGGTCCTCAGTTTCCAGCCTTGATTCATTCATTCATTCGTTCGTTCGTTCATTCCTGAGCAATGAAAGCTGTCTCTCTGCCAGATTAGCATCTCAATTGACCCACACAATTTCTCTGGAGGGGAGGGGAGTATTAAAGTCACACCAGGGCCCCCACCTCTCAGCTCCCTCCATTGTGTGTGGCCTTTAAGGCAGGACAGGGTGAGGAGTGGCTGCAATACCAAACACTCCCATTGCTTTGTGAACTCTTGCTCGGCCACAAACACAAGAGGCTACTCACAGGATGCTTATGAAATTGTTCCCCTGTAAGAAAACTTTATTATCACAGGGAGAGAACAATTTAGCATTTTTCAAATGGGTTGTAGCCCACTGGGGTCATGTATTTAAGTTTCCTGTGTTTTAAAATCTAAATGACTTTATTTCTTCATTTTCTGCTTTTATGTTCTATGTTTTAGTTTATTTTTCTGTGTTTTAAGATGGTGCTGGAGAGTGGTGACACTATACAACACTCTCTCACTATTTTTGTGACAAGATACACCTGACAATAAATAAATCAAATCAAATCAAATAGAAGCAATCATTGTATGTCCACTGTGGTCTTGGTTGTGTCAATCCCTTTCAAGTTGCATTTGGAGCTATCTTTCCTTTCAAATTGTTACCTTTGTAGGAGATGGAACCATCCTGTCGTAAGGAGAAGCCAAAGCCAAAGGAGCCACCCTATCGAGGGGATAAAGCCAAACAGAAATCTGCTTTACAAGAGCTCAAACAGAGGCAGCGTGCTGAGGTATAGACTCTGATGTTGATACCTGAATTAAGCACCCTGCACTATAAAGCCAGAGCACAATGGGTTGGTTGATGCCCAATCTGCTGCAAAATCCATTGAAGAGATTTTAAGCTAGTATCACAGGACTGTGAACCAAAGCGTAGGCTTAGATGGGTCAGATTTGGGTCAGGAAATAGGAGGTAGAGCATTAGTTAATGATGTAGTCAGTGACTCGGAAGGACAAGAAACAAGGATTAAAAAGCATTTAAATGTGATTCAAAAGGTACGACGGAAATGCCAAACAATTATAGATCAGTTAATCTTGCGTTGCTTGTGGGCAGATTCATAGATCATAGAATCCCTACAGTGTGGAAACAGGCCCTTCGGTCCAACAAGTCCATACTGACCCTCAGAGCATCCCACCCAGACCCATCCCCTATAACCCACCTAATCTACACATCCCTGAACACTATGGGCGATTTAGCATGGCCAATCCACCTAGCCTGCATGTCTTTGGACTGTGGGAGGAAACTGGAGCACCCGAGGAAACCCACGCAGACACAGGGAGAATGTGCAAGCTCCATTCACAGTTGCCTGAGGCTGGAATTGAACTTGGGTCCCTGGTGCTGAGACCCTAAAGGTAGTAGTACAGGTAGATAAAGTTGTAAAGAAGGCATATGGAATGCCCGCCTTCATTAGCAGAGGTAAAGAATACAAAAAGTAAGGATATAATGATGAAACTGTATAAGACACTGCCAAGGGCACAACGGGGGGATTGTGTGCAGTTCTGGTCCCTACATTAAAGGAAAGACATAATTGCTCTGGAGAAGGTGCAGGGAAGATTTATTAGAATGTTGCCAGGGCTGGAGAATTATATCCAAGAGGAGAGTTTGGGTTTGTTTCCCTTGGAACAGGGGTTGGGGTGTTGGTGAATGACATGATTTGAGGTATACAAAATTGTGAAGGGATTGGGGGAAGGGGGTGGTCGTGACCGATTATAGTAGACCTGTTTTCTTTAGCAGACAGTTCAAAAACCAGGAACCATATACTCAAACTAAATGGCAGAGGATTAGAGGAGACATGATGAAACAGATATGAAGAGGGTGGTAAGAATCTGGAATTTCCTGCCTGAGTCTGTGGTGGAAGCAGAGACCCTAAACTCTTCCTAAAAAATACCTGGATCTGCACCTTAAGTGCTGCAGAGTGGTAGAATTGAATAGCTTAGAAACAGACCCTTCAGCTCAACTTATCCATGCCTACCAGAGATCCTAAATTAATCTAGTCCCATATGACCCATTTACCCCTCAATCTTCCTACTTATGTACCCATCCAGATGCCTTTTAAATGTAATTGTACCAGCCTTCTCTAGCAGGTCATTCCATACATGTCCCTTTCATTTCTTTCTCCTCTCGCCTTAAACCTACAACCTTTCAGCTTGGACCCACCTAAGCTACAGTACTATGGAATGTGTTCAAGAAGATGGGATTAGAAAGGACATTTGGGTGTCTTTAGGTCAGCATGGACAAGATGGTCGAATGACCACCGCCGCCACCCCCCATGCTGTGTCATTTCTAAAGTTCTACTACAAGAATAGAGCTCAGCTAGTTTATGTTTTGTCATCAGATGCATTATTAAATTACCATCTTTGGCAATGGTTATCCTGTGCTACTTGACAGTAACTAATTATATTTAAACAAAACATTGTGGTTCCTGCTGCAATTTAAAATAAAAACAGAAATTGCAAGAACTATGCAGCAGATAAGGTGGTGATGGTGGAAAGAAAACTATTAATGTTTCAGAGATAGTAGGAACTGCAGATGCTGGAGAATCTGATATAACAAGGTGTAGAGCTGGATGAACACAGCAGGCCAAGCAGCATCAGGGGAGCAGGAAGGCTGACGTTTC
>JAHRHZ010000004.1:25141927-25173268 GCA_024137785.1 Ginglymostoma cirratum | reverse complement strand
GAAACGTCAGCCTTCCTGCTCCCCTGATGCTGCTTGGCCTGCTGTGTTAATGTTTCAGACTGATTAAAAAAATCATTGAATGTTTCCTGACCTGCTGAGTATTTCCAGTAGTTTCTATTACCAGAATTCTACAGCTTGGATTATCTGCTCATTGTCAAAGGAGAGGTCTTCTCCCAGTTAGTAATTTTTGGTGGGCCTGCCAGTGTGGACAGGAGCATCTGATTTCTCAACGTGCAAGAATTTGCCTGTCAGGCTGCTAATTTTCAGGTTGTCCTTAAATCACCTTTTCAACCTGGATAAACTTCACAGTGATTTATTGGAATTAAGGCAAGCTTTCCAAGGAGGAGTGTCTCACACCCCCCACACTCTTGAGTCATATCAGAATTGCATTACCATTTTGTAACATAAACAGAAATTGCTGGAGAAACTCAGTAGGTCTGGCAACATCTGTGGAAAGAGAAACAGAGTTAATGTTTCGGGTCCAATGACCCTCCTCCAGAACTCCATTTTTGTGTTGTTTTGGGAACTGCTTCACAACACAGAAGTCAGTATCGATCAAATGTTGTGAGAGGTATAGTATATTTAGAATTGCTTTTGAAAAGTGGCATTTTTTTCATTTGAACCGTCTGTGTGATTTTAGCCAATTTAGCTAAGAAGTTCCACAAGTTTAGCTTTATCTCAGTCAACATTCATTAAGCGACTTGGAAAAATATAAATGTTCAGACTGATAGGTTGAAATTCTCTCCTGTGGACTGGTATAAAGCCATAACTGTCAAAATAGTTTAGAAAGTTTCCACCCGTTTTTCCCTAGTGTCTTAAAAAAACCCCGATTTGTAATTCCCTGCATAAATAAAGTGACAAAGGATTTGTTTGATCAGCCCCTTGGTCCCAGTGGCGAGCTTCTAATAACAACCATGCATGTCAGAAGTGGTACTGCAGTATAATTAACTCCAAGAGGACTGCAGAATTTCTGAAATTACCCTCGTCTGCCTGATACTGCATTGCTTTCATTGATACAGTGTTGAACTCGGTACTGTTTTCACCTCTCCAGATCTACGCCTTGAACAAGGTAATGACCGAGCTGGAACAACAACAGTTTGAGGCTTTCTGCAAACAGATGCAATCGCAGAATGACTGTGGACAACACTGATGGCTTGACACTCTACAGCCCAGGAACAGGCAGATTTTGTTTCTTAAAACACTAAATGCTTATGCAGAGCAACACATTTCGAAACAAGAAATTCTGGTCTTTGCTCATAAGTCAACTTCAAAATTTAAGGCAAAAAAAATTAACTCATCTCAGATCACAATTTTTTTTTTGGAAGGAGAATAGAAAACACGTTGAGTTACTTTGTCTCCACAGAGGATTGTTAATCTACAAAATTCTCTTCCACAGAAGTCAATGGAAGCAGGGTTGTTGAATATTTTTAAGGCAGAGAAAGATAGATAGATAAATTGTCGATTGAATGAGTATCAAAGTTTGGTAGGTCAGTACAGTTGACACCACAATGAGAGCGGCTATGATCTTGTTGAATGGCTGAGCTAGTTAAAGGGGTCAAATGTCTTTTGCCTACTCCTAATTGACATGTTCCTACAAGTTAAAACATTTCAAGTTAATGTAAAGCTAGGGTAGCAATTGACCGAAGTTGTGCTCCTTATTACTGTCTGGTGTTTCGTTTTGCTTCTGTATGGATGTGCCAATACTGGATGAAGGCTAGTTGGACTTCAGCTGCCATGTCCTGCTGAAATAGCCTTCCATTAGCTTGCTACTCAAGCTAAGTGAAGAATGAATGGCCTGCGAGAGAGGTACCAAGGAAATGTTGTCCTCTCCTGAATCTAGATTTTTTTAAACAGAGCTTCAATACTGATTCAGCTTCTATAGCTCTGTGAGAATGATGCCAGCATTTACCATTTTATCAAGTAAGCGGAGATGAATCATCCTTGCATGCAGTTCCTATATTTAAATATCATGCTGTAAACTTTTGTATAGAAGAACGAGAGGCCATTTGAACCATTGAGGCTGCTGCCCCCAGTATCCAATTATTAAGTTAATATATTAGGGACTCCATCCTAAACAACCATTTCCTGCTGACCTCTCAATAAGTAACACACAGTTCCTCGTCACTGTCTCCCCTGAAATGTATCAAGCAATGCTTGTATCTTTCCAACCTACAAACACCCTCCTCCTTGACAGAAACCTCAATGGTTACTCTGAGTCAAAACTTGAATGTTCTTCATTCAGGAGTCCCTACCAATTGTGCACTATCCTGGAGGGGGAGAAAATGCTTTCTCTGATCTCATATTGAGTATAGAATCCCTACAATGTGAGTGCAGGCTATTCTTCCCATTAAGTCCACACCAACCCTGTGAAGGGCATCCCACCCAGACCCACCCCCTACCCTATATTTCCCGCCCTAGACACTCGGCAATATATACAGCCAATCCACCTAACCTGCATATCTTTGAACTGTGGGAGGAAACCGGAGCACCCGGAGGAAACCCACGTAGATACGGGAAGAATGTGCAATCTCCACACAGACAGTCGCCCAAGGCTGGGATCGAACAGGGTCTGTGGTGTTGTGAGGCAGCAGTGCTAACCACAGCCGCAGTGCTGCTCCATCACTTTTTTTTGAGCTTTGTGAAGCTTACAATTGCGTCCTCAAAAATACTTGCTTTCAACAAAGGTATCTCTCTCCCAAACCAGAAGAGCTGAGCAGCTTCAGTTTGCACCCCAAGTTAGGAAACTTCAGAGCCAAGCAATGAGACTTCATTCTCCAACTTTACAGTGCCAATAGAAATGGATTTTTAAATCCATCATTTTGTGTCATTGGCACCTGAGGTCAATAAATTTTAAAGAATGTTTGGAAAATTATTCCTAAAATCTCTATTTGAATGTTTCCTTTGTCAGTGAATTTGTTTTGAACAGAATGTTCAAATGTTGGTAGCATCCAGGGATGGTGTTCTATCCTTCACTCTAGCTTAACTGCCAATTGAGAAGGCCAGAAATGTCTTCCTTTCACCCTCACACTTTGCTTTGGACAGAGTACTGCGGCAAAATAGTCAAGATAAGTGCCTGTTATGATGAGGGCTGGGATCAGCACAATTTCACTAGATAGATTTTGAAATGTAAGCTGTAATGATCAGAGTCCTCCTTGGAGACTGCCATTCAGAATGGTAGCGCGGGAATAATGAGTCATTGGGATAACTACTTGCGTGGTGCTAATGTGACTTGTAATCCACAGGCCCAGCCTAATGGATTGGGGACAAGGATTCAAAATTCCCCACAGCAGCTGATGGGGTTTGAATTCAATAAGTAAATATAAAGGTAGTCCTGGTTACAATTAGATACACGAATAGGAAAGATATGGAGGGCTATGGGCCAAACTCATGCAGGTGGGACTAGTTTCCTTTGGGATTATGGTCGGCATGGACTGGTTGGACCTATGACTGACCCTGATAACTATCATCAGCTCTTGCAAAATCTCATCTGGTTCACTGATGTCATTTCAGGAAGAGAAACTGCCATCCTTGCCCCTATATATGACTCCTGATCTACAGGAATGTGATGAACTCTTAACTGCTTTCTGTCTAGTAGGTCACTCAGTTCAAGGGCAATCAGGGATGGGTAAGAAATACTGGAATTGCCAGCAAAGCTCTTTTCTCAAGAAAACATTTTTTTAAATCATCATCTTTTACCTTCATTTTTCAACTAACAAGACTTTTTCATTGTGCATCATTCAAGAAAATTTGTATTTATAAATATTTTTGATCAACCTGTTCAGACTCGTTATAACACATCTCTGGACCAGGTGGGACTTGCACCCAGGTCTCCTGGCCATGAGAGAGTGACAGTACCATTGCACCACCTGATGTCTATTTATACACTGGTATTTATGTTTTGATGTATTTTTTGCGATTATATAGTGTAGTTTGTACTTTGTTGTTTCAACGCCCTGGAGAAAATGGTATCTTCCACTTTAAGTGATCATGAAGAAAGAGTTTCAGCTGGGAGTGTCTTGGGTAGGATATTTCATTCATAAATTGCCCATTGTCAATGTAATAAAAGAACTTGTGAAGTTATTTTGTGTTAGAATTTCTGCCTTGTTGTGTTTCGTTTGCATAATTTGCTTTAAACGATTACCATGAAAATGACTGTGGACTTTTAACACAATTACATTTGCTGCATCTTGAGTTGCACCAGTTCAAAGACATCCTGTTCCACAAAGCTGACCACGCTCCCAGTTTGAAAGGATCATTAGAGAGTTCAGCTGCTAAGGCAGCAGATATTTAACTGGTTCTCTCAGGTGCAAAGACACCAACTTAAAAGGATTTTCAAAACTTCTAAAAGTAACCTTTTTTAAAAATTTCAATGAAACAGACAACTGTATCCCAATGTAAATGGTTCCATAGAACTCTTTTTTTAATGTTGTATTCAAAATTTGCTGACTACAGGGAAAAGTGGGCTACCAGGGGTGGTGTTTAAACTGAGTTGCTCTTACAGAGAGCGAGCAGAGACACAGTGGGCCATATGGCCTCTTAATGTGTTCTAACAGGTCATGATGTAGTCATTTAAAATCAGAAAACTCACTAGAAGTGGGTTGACACTGATCAAAAGTGGTTTTCTTTTGTGATAAATCATTCCAACTGTGTGTTAATCAAGCTGCACCAAGTTACCATTAAATATATCATCAAAGATTTTTAAACAATCTTTGAAAATACTGTCTAATGTCAACTAGCTCGGTGGATTTTGTAGGAATAAATGAGTGCAATTGTGTAGAAAATCAAGAATGAAAATACGTTTTCAAAACTTAGGTTGCAGTGTGTGTGCTTGGATTACCAATGCGTTCAAAGCAGAAACTCTATCCTCTCCTGTTAAACCAGTTATGATTCATGCTTAATGGAAACCAGCTGTCCTTCCAGAGCCATGTTGCCGACGTGCCTTATGCATCATGCTGTATCTTCATTCATTTTGGTAAGGACAAAGATCTTCTCTCATTTTGCACCATGCAGAAACACTATCATTTGATAAATAGATAGTAGGAACTGCCGATGCTGGAGAATCTGAGATAACAAGGTGTATAGCTGGATGAACACGGCAGGCCAAGCAGCATCAGAGGAGCAGGAAAGCTGATGTTTCAGGCCTAGACCCTTTTTCAGAAAAGCAGCTTTTCTGCTCCTCTGATATTGCTTGGCCTGCTGTGTTCATCCAGCTCTACACCTTGTTACCATTTGATAGATGTTTCACACGTGCTGTATTTAATCAGTACTGCCCTACAGTGGTAACATAGATTGTGTTCAGATCTCTCAAATGAGTCTTGAACCTACCAATGCCTGAGTAGAGGCAAAGAGCACTTTGAGTATCAAGGCTGACATCTGAGCCCTATCCAGAAAGAATGAACGTAAATGTGACCTATTTAAGCATGCCTTCCCTTGAAAATGGCAGTCTTTTGATTGTTGTTTCATTTAGACTTTTATTTTCCCCTGCTCCTCTCTTTGCTTCTCAAACATATCTCAGCTTTAGCTCCAGCAACATCCTAAGGTTTAACTAAAGTGCTGTGCTGGAATCATGTGTGTACTGCAGCACAACAAAAACAACTTGTGGAAATTGGTTCCTCGTTTTTGGTTGAAGCGAAACCGGTGCTTGCATTGATAAAGTTACTGAAGAAAGAAGTCAGACAGTTTGTGGGTGATGCTGAGTATTCATTCAATGTGGTTATTTATAGAAGCTGTGAAGTAGCATCATGTAATGTTCTCTAAAATGTATTGTCACAGGTATTTTGTGAGCCTCCTGTAATTAAAGATTGTGTTAACACTCTCAGGCAAAGTGTTTGGGTTGTTATTTCTGTTACTAGCATACTGTCACCATTGTCTTTTGTTCCCCACCACAAATTCTGTTCCCCAGTTGCTGACTCCATTTACCTTCACTAGTCACTGTCTGGGACTGAACCAGATAGATTACAGCCCCACGCTCATGCTTGATCCTGAGCTGAACCTGTTATCCTTTCTATCAACATAACTGTCTGGTTCTACCCGTTTTGGCTGATCTGCTGCTAAAATTCTCACCCGTATCTTTGTTCCTTCCAGACTTGACAACTCCCATGTCTCCTGCTGGCTTTTCACTTTCCATTCTCCACAAATTGAGCAGTCTGTAACTTTCACTGAGTGCAATCACCTATCATTCTTCCCCTTAACAGCCTACATTAACTGGCCCATCAATTTGCCTTATTCTAAAATTTTCATCCATTCACTGACGTGGCAAAACACGATTCAAATTCACAGCCTACTCAAAATAAATTGGAGACATCAAGATCATCACTTTGTATTGGGACATTTGTCCTAGGATCAGGTAGGTTGAAAGTGCTAGCCATCATAACTGAGGAAAACACAAATTCCACAAACTTGGTATTTCATAATTACATTTGTTTACATTTTTTTAAAAATTGTGTGTGTGTGTCCATTGCATGATATCAGGATTGTTGGGAATACATATTTATAATTGAGGACTGTTTGAAAGATAGGCTGGGACTTTCCCCCCCCCCGGAGCCTCAGAGGCTGAGAGGTGACCTTTATAGGGCTTCACAAAACCATGAAAGGCACAGATAGAGTCAATAGCCAAGGGTTTCTCCCCCTCCCAGGGTTGGGGAGTCCAAAACTGGAGGGCATAGGTTTAAGGTGAGAGGGGAAAGATTTAAAAAGGGCCTGAGGGGTAACGTTTTCACAAAAGAGGGTGCTGTGTGATTGGAACAAGCTGCCAGAGGAAGTGGTGGAGGCTGGTACAATTACAATGTTGAAAAGGCATCTGGATAGGTATATGAATAGGAAGGGTTTACAGGGATATGGGCTAAATGCTGGCAAATGGTCAGATTGGGATGTCAGGTCTGCACTGACGAGTTAGAGTGAAGGGAATGTTTCTGTGCTGTTTGACTATTTTCAACAATTAGGAGATTGGATTGGAAAGGGATTTTTTTAATTCACTTATGGGACGTGGACATTGATAGCTGGTCAGTATTTCTTGCCCATTCCTATTTGGCCTTGAGATGGTGGTGGTGAGCTGCCTTCTTGAACCGCTGCAGTCCATGTTTTGTAGGTTGGACCAAAATGCCTTTAGGGTGGGAATTTGAGGATTCTTTACCACATGATTACTTGAAAATTAAGCCAATAATTTAATGTAAGCAGCGGTTTGCCTGCTTTTTACTGGAGATCAAGTGACTTTGGAGAAACAGCTAAGCAAAGCTTTCAAGGTGGTAAAAAATAGGATTTATTGTCATAATTACTGAGAAGATCTACTTTTGAGAGGACTAATGACCCCTAAACTAATAATTACCTCCCTGAATGCAAGCTTCTGTCCTGTAGATCTACCAAACACATCTCTGAAACTCAAATCCCTCTCCTGAAATCCTGTACTCAGTTTCCAAACACTAGTTTCCATGCTAGTTTCCAAACACTAGTGTCTCTGTCTACCTAGTAAAGCCTGAATTTGTGAACTGTGACTAATTTCCAACTACTCAAATCCAGGTTGGTTGGAATCAGAGCTAGAAATCAAAGTACGGCTGTCGAAATTCAGCTTCATTGACAGGAAATACTGAATGTGGGAAGTCTTCACTTTCGTTCTTTTATTTCCAGACTTCTGGCTTATGGGGTGTTTCACGCACCTCGCACCATACCTCCCACCTTTTTGCTTTTTTATAAAAACATCCCAACAGACCCTTATCTTTTTTGTGTTGTGCATGTGATCTCAGCTATGGAGGGATTTTGTTATGAGGAGAGGTTGAGTCAATTGGACGTAACTCACTTGAGTTTAGAAGAATGAGAGGCAACCTCATTGAAGCATATAAGATTATTTGGAGACGCGACAGATTATTTCCTCTTGTGGGCGAGTCCAGGAACAGAGGGTATAATCTCAGAGTGAGGTGTTGCTCAGTACCTGACAAAGGAGCAGCATGCCAAAAGCTTGTGATTTCAAATCTGTTGGACTGGAACACAAATCAGTGCAAGACTTTTACACTTAATGGTAAGGTCCTGGGGAGTGTTGCTGAACAAAGAGATCTTGGAGAGCAGGTTCATAGTTCCTGGAAAGTGGAGTTTCAGGTAGACAGGAGGGTGAAGGACGCATTTGGTACGCTTGCCTTTATTGGTCAGTGCACTGAGTATAAGAGTTGGGAGGTCATGTTGCAGCTGTACAGGACATTGGTTACGTCACTTTTGGAATACTGCATGCAATTCTCGTCTCGCTGCTATGGGAAGGACGTTGTGAAACTTGAAAGGGTTCAGAAAAGATTTACAAAGATGTTGCTAGGGTTGAAAGGTTTGAGTTATAAAGAGAGTCTGAATAGGCTGGGGCTGTCCTCCCTGGTGCATTGAAGACTAAAGAGTTTTACCTGAGGTGTATAAAATCATGAGAGGCATGGATAGGGTCAATAGCCAAGGTCTTTTCCCCAGGGTAATGGAGTACAAAGCCAGGGGCATAAGTTTAGGGTGAGAGAGGAAAAAAGTAAAAGGGACCTAAGGGGAAACATTTTTATACAGATGGTGGTGCGTGTATGGTATGAGCAGCCAGAGAAGGTGGTGGAAGCTGGTATAATAACAACAGTTAAAACACATCTGGATGAATAGGAAGGGTTTAGAGGGATATAGGCCAAATGGGACTAGATTAATTTAGGATATCTGGTCAGCATGGACAAGATGGACTGAAGGGTCTGTCTCCATGCTCGTTGACTCTATAACCTGGTGTCAAGTGACTTCTGACTTTGCCTGGTTAAGATGGACTTGAGGAATTTTTTCTCGCAGAGGATTAGATAATTCTTTGAGGTTTGCATCACATATAGCCAGGGGTTAAAAAGGCATTTGGCATGTTTGCCTTCATTGCTCAGACCTTTGAGCATAGGAGTTGGGAAGTCATGTTGAGGGTGCACAGGACACTGGTGAAGCCTCTTCTGGAGTACTGAGTCCAGTTCTGGTCACCCTGTTATCGGAAGGATATTGTTAAGATAGACAGGGTTTTGAAGAGATTTATCAGGATGTTGCCAGGTAAAGAAAGTTTGAGTTATAAAGATAGGCTGGGATTTTTTTCACTAGAACGTAGGAGGTTGAGAGGCATCCTTGTAGAGGTTTATAAAATCATGAGCGGTATAGATAGGGTTAATGGTAGATGTCTTTTCCCTAGGGTGGGGAATTTCAAGACTAGGGTGCATATAGTTAAGGTGAGAGGAAGGAGATTTTAAAAAGACATGATGGACAAATTATTTACACAGAGCTTTCTGAGAAGGTGCTGGGTGCAGGCACAGTTACAATGTTTAAAAGATGTTTAGATAAGTACACAAATAGGAAAGGTTTGGAGGATATGGGCCAGGAGCAGGCAGGTGGTATTAGTTAGTTTGGGATTATGGTTGGCATAGACTGGTTGGACTGAAGGGTCTTTTTCTATGCTATATGACTCAATGGGTAATGAATCTGGATTACTTTTAATGACAGAGGGCTGTAGACACTGGTCATTAAGTATACACGAGACAGATTTTTAATCAGTCACGGAAACAAGAGTTGTGAGAAAAGGCAGTAAAGTGGAGTTGAGGATTATTTGAGCAACCATTATCTTATTGAATGGTGGAGCAGACTCAATGGGCAGAATGGCCTACTTTTGCTCCTACATCTTATGATCCTAAGGTGATAAGTTTTAATTCAGGATCATAGCTTAGGTTTTAGCCAGAGTTTTCCACTTGCATTAAGAATTTTTATTTCATAATTTACAGGATATTTTGAGGTCATTAAAGAGGGTCAAGGATGTTTCTTTTATTATGGAAAGTAACAGCAGTAAAGAGAAGCAATTGGCCATGATTAGTAATTGAATAAACAAATTGGAGAGACTGGTGGGATAATGTGCCTTGATTATAATTGCATTCGTCCCAATATAATCGTGGCAATATTGAGAAATACATTTATTTAAAACACCTGGTATCATCAAACAGAAAAGTTGTTCCAATGCTGTCCTTAGAAGAGCGTTCCAACCTTTGGAAATCTGCTAGTTTACCATTTCCTACAGCCTGCAGCTTCAATAAGTAACAATCATAGAATCTCTACAGTGTGGAAGCAGGCCATTTGGCCCATTGAATCCACATTGACCCATTGAAGAGCACCCATACCTGCCACCGCTGTCCCTGTAACCCTGCATCTCCCATGGCTAATCCACCTAGTCTGCACATTCCTGGAGACTATGGGCAATTTAGCATGGCCAATCCACCTAATCTGCTCATCTTTGGGCTGTGGGAAGAAACCGGAGCATCCGCAGGAAACCCATGCAGACGTGAAGAGAACATGCAAACTCCACACAGACGGTTGCCTGAGGGTGAAATTGAACCCAGGTCCCTAGTGCTGTGAGGTAGCAGTGCTATGAGCCACTGTGCTGCCCTAATGCCAATGTAATTTTACAGTCTAATTTGTCACTGTGTACCCAAGCCCCACCAACATTTGGGTTGTGACTACTGAAACTAATTTCAACTTTACAACCAATAGACAGTTGGGTCATCCCATCAGACTGGACTGAATTTAATGCCAGCTTCCTGAGGAGAATGCCCGAGTGCCCAGCTCACTACAGTAAGTTGACCCCCCTTCCCTCCACTTCCCATTAAAGTTTACCCTCTTCCCATTTAATGATTTAGAATCATTTGTGCACAAGTTTTTTCAAGTTCTACGGTTTCTGAAACATCCTGTGATCAAAGTACAAATTTTAACATTGAAGTGTTAATCATTAAAGAAAGCTAGTCAAATGGTGACCATGTTACGACTTTTGATTATCCCAAAGTCCCATCTGGTTCAATAATGTCCTTTAGGGAAGGAAGTCTGCCATTTTTACCTGGTCTGGCCCACATATGACTCCAGACCCAAAGCAATGCGGTTGACTCTTACTATCTTCTAAGCGTTTGGGGATGGGCAATAAATGCTGATCTCGCCAATGACACCCATACACCATGAATCTTAATTATTGGTGAAACAGTTTGTGTGTACAGACAGTGCAATCCATTTAACATCATTTTGTTTTTCCTTTTGAAAGAAGCAGAAACCAAGATCTATTATTTTAGCTAAGTAGTTGTTTCTTAGGCCTTCTGGCCAGAATGTGCTGGACATAGTCACGGAGCTGCAGCGTCCATCCTGCCAAAGTGGTCATTTGTGTGTCTCACCAGCTGAGACTGTCTGAGCTTTCAACAGTCATACACACAGTCTCCAGTAGAGGTCACCAGATAGTAACCAGAAACACAATTCATTCTTTTTAACATCTTCACAAACACGCACATACACACCCCAACTCCTTGACCAGAGACGGAGGTCTCAACCAGCTAACTCGGCACAAATCATTCTTCAGTCACACAAATCTGTCAGTGAAGCCTTAACGTTTTATAGAAATCCTTGCTTGCTCCACCCAATCTCTGCAAACACTTACTCAGTTAACTCTGCATTCCTGAATACCTCACTCGTAAGGATTTAGGTCTCTCAATGTCCCACAGCTGTGGTGAGATTTTAGTTGCCTCAATCCCACCCTCTGGAATCCCCACCTTAAAAAGCTCTCTTAACCTTTACAAACTTATTTAACAGAACCTTTGGCCAGCCCTCTCAATCTCTCCCTTCCAGGCTCCCCATCAGTTTTCGTCTGCAGTTTCTTAGATATTTCAGGTTAAGGCTCCATGTCACTGTCAGTGAATTCCATTATAGAACCTAAATACTATTTCTGAATATTGCTGCACTCTTTAAAATCACTAAGATTAAAATGCTGGTTTCAGCTCACCCTGGGTATTCTACTGTTATTAATCAATGTCAGTAAAGTAATTCACAGCAAGTAAATATACAACGGTATTTTTAAACAGGGCAATGGTATGTTTTTAAAAATAAAAGACAAGTGCTGATGCTGAACTTCCAACAATTAATTGGAAACATATAGCCAAAGAGAATGAAAGAGGATATATAAGCATTCTTTCCCTGCCCCCAACTCTGAATGCACTAAATTACACTGGGTACTGTTTCACAAGTGTTATCAAGCTCCCTGGAATGTCACTGAGAGAATAATTTCCACAATGCTTTTCAGTATTAGGCCACGAACATCACAGAAAATGGTAGTCATTCCTGTAATCACCAAATACAAACTTAGAATCCCTACGGTGTGGAAGCAAGCCATTCAGCCCATTGAGTCCACACTGACCCTCCAAAAAGCATCTCACCCAGATTTTTATCTCTATCATTCTATCCCTGTAACCCTTCATATCTCATGGCTAATCCACCCAGCCTGCACATCCCTATACACTATGGGCAATTTAGCATGGCCAATCTGCCTAACCTGCACATCTTTGGACTGTGGAATGAAACTGGAGCACCCAGAGGAGACCCACACAGACACAGGGTGCATGTGCAGACTCCAGATAGTCACCTGAGGTTGGAATCAAACCCAGGCCCCGGGTGCTGTGAGGCAGCAGTACTAACCATTGGGCCACTATGCCGCCCCATTTTCTTTTGAGGCAAAGAAAACTTACCAGCAGGACTTATTTGGCAAAGATTAGAAACAGTAATGAGACTGGTTTTGCCTAATCTCTTGGATTCATGGATCTGAGTCTAAGCAATAGCACTGTTATACAGTAATTCCTCTGTATTTGCAAAACCACAAATTGTGAAATCACCATTCTGTGTGAGAAAATAAGAACAAGATTACACCTGTGGACAAAAATTGCTCATATGTGACAGTTTTAGCCATTTTAAGGAGTTCCACACTTGCCAATTTCAACATTTGCAGGAGATCTCAGGAATGCAACTCTTGTGGGTATGGGGAAATGACTTGTAGATGTCTCTAATTAACCTATCAAGTGTACCTGGGCTAGGTGGGATTTGAACCTAGACCTTCTAGCCTAGAGGCAGGGACGTTACCACTGTGGCACAACAGCCCTTCAGAATGTAGAGTCTTAATGAGAATTTGGTTGCCATCACTTTTCAAAGTTCGTTGAAGGATAGATTAGAAACTCAGGTGGTACCAGATGATTTATCTTGATTATCATCAGAAATCACTGAGTTGCAGTTTTCTTGGGTCATTTTATTGTTCATGAGGCCGGCATTTACACCACACATTGAACATATGGGGCTAAAAATAGACACAAGGAAGACCTTAGCTCAATTCCCATTGGGTGGCATGGTGACTCAGTGGTTGCCACTGCTGCCACACAGTGCCCAAAACCCAGGTTCAAACCCACCACAGGTGACTGTGTGGAGTTTGTACTTTCTCTATGTTTCTGAAATCCAAAGATCTGCAGGTTAGGTGGATTGGCCATGCTAAATTACCCATAGCACCCAGGGTCCTGTAGGTTAAGTGCATTAGTCTGCGAAATGCAGGAGCAGGGTAGGGGGATAGGTCAGGGTGGGATGCTCTTTGGAGGATCAGTGTGGACTCATTGGGCCAGATGGCCTGTTTCCAAGCAGAAGGGATCGGATTCTGTTCTATTATCTAAGTGGCATTCTCTCACCTCAAATGGGCTGATACAGTGGGAGTAACATTTCACCCTTGGCTCTCTTTCAGCTGTTTCTTCATTACTGTGTGATACTTGCTGGGTGGTGTGCGTCTGCCACATTAAGCAAGGTCAGCCGCGATGACTCACATGGTTGAATATGCAGATGACACCCACTGTTTAAACAACTTTTCTCTGAGGAGCCAAAAGATAGTTAGCCCCCAGAAACAGTACCTTGACAACAATCAACACCTTTAGGGTAGGAAGGACAGAACATTAAAGAGGGCGAGCTGTGAGTTTCAATGACGTTAAGATCTTTTGTTATCCTTTGCAGGCATCTTAAACCCAGACAGCTCAAACAAAATGAATTCTCACTGATGTCGCCCATAAAAAAAGAACCACAAATGTAAGCAGCATCCCACAATTTTATTAAAGATGTAATCAAGGAAGAAACAAATTATGCATGTTACATTTTGGAGGTTTGAAACCAACATGGCAGGATTCCTACTAAACATCTCCCACTGCCCAACAATCCCACTAGAACCAACTTGAACAGTTTCAAAAGTCCTTGAGGCCGGCTTAATATTTTATGTGCCCAAAGTTTTTTTTAATACAAAGTTCGTGAAAAGAAAGGACCTTTGAATGGATATCTCTTGAATAGGATGGTTGTATAGGTTGTATTGATGTGAGGTAGCATGGTATCCAACTTCACAACAATGTGAACCATGCACCATTAGGACACATTAATACAATGCTTAGATTTCACATGGTCTGCGGGAGAGTGCGAACCCCAAATTTTAGAAGTCATTTGGGTGGAATGGGAACTTTCTGAAACATTTCATTTGCTTTCATTCCAGCAGCGAGCTCTCAACGTCACAAATACCAAAAGGTCACTGGTTTTTGAATGCTTCAATCAGCTTGTCCCAGGGCTGCTTGTCTCAAAGTGACTGAGTAGGCTCATCACACCCAGTTCCACAACATTCACTGCCTCAAAAGCGCAGCTTTCATAACCAGTCAGGGCTGCGAGACAGAATATTCCGAGAAGTCTGCAGTTGACAAATCCTAGAGTAGAATCTCAGCACAGCAGTACTTTTTCAACCCATCTTGGCCATGCAGATACTCTGAGGGACGAGTTTCATCAGTGCCCCATCTCCCCACCTTCTCCCTGCTGTCCTGCATGTTCATTCTTCTCTGGTAATAAGCCAATCCTCTTGTAAAGGCCATGATAGAACCTGCTTCCACCCCACTCTCAGGCAATGCATTCCAGAACCTAGCTCCCCACTGTGCGAAAGCACATTCTCGTTAAACCACTACTAATGACGGTAATAAAATAATGTACCAATTTAAGAAATTCTTGCACTCCAATTAATGGTGCTTTAAAGAGTTGCTTTAACCACCCAAATTGCCCATTTTGTGGTGTTACTTAAGATGATTTCTACTCATGGACATGATTTTGTTGTCTTTGACTGTTCTTCAGCAAGCCTCAATGAACATAAAATGTTTCTCTTTAATTTGATTGAAGAGCTGTTTGGTTCAGTTGGGGTCAAGAACAAGAACTGCCTTTGGTCCATCAAACGATGGCATCACCCAGAGGAGGTCCAAGCCAGAGAGTCTGAAAGTTGCAGGATTCAATTTCAGGTTTGTGCTTAGTCCATTGATAGGACATTAAGATTCAGCGCAGCAAGCTGAGGGAAGAGAAGATGGCAGTGAAATAAGAGAAATTCCTCACTCAGGATTTTCTTTTTACTCATTGTCAAGATGTGGGTGTCGCTGTTTAGATGAACATTTATGGCCCATCCCTAATTGCCCTCTGGATCAACCATATTGTGTGTGTGTGGAGTCAAATGTGGTCCAGACCAGGTAAAGGTGGCAGTTTCCTTCCCTACAGCGCATTAGTGGCCCAGTTAGGTTTCTCCCCAGCATAGACAATGGTCTCATGGTTAATATTTGACTCCTGGTTCTGGACATTTATTGATTTCAGATTCCACAACCTGCCATTGGTGGGATTTGAATCGAGGTCCCCAGGACATTACTTGAGTCTCTGGATTAATATTCTAGTGATAATGCCACTAGATTATTGCCTCCCCATTATTGGTCTGATCAGTGGATGATGCGTCCTTTTGGTTAAGTGTATATATGTATATATGGAGTTTATCTGGAAACAGGTCCAAGGTCCATTTGCAATACACCCTGCAATCTTCATAGCCTCCTGGCACTCATCTTCTGGGTTCACAGAACATTGCGTGAGGTACTGGATTGCAACAGGCACCCATGGAAAAAGGCAGCAAGGAGCCAAAACCATTTGAGGGACGAGTGAAAATAAGATATGTATCGTCAGGCATTAGAAAGTTAGCCAAGTTTCAAAATTCAATGAACAGGCTAGTGGGCTTAAACTACAGGAAAAGGGTCAGCATCCAATATGGAAAGGATCTCAGATTCTCAGGTTTTGGTATCATTTTGCCCTGAACTGTAGTCCAAACAAAGACAATCACGTGAAATTAGCAGTGAAACATGCTTTGCCAGCTCTAAAAATGAGGAGATGTTCATCAGTAGGAAAATCCACCTCGCATCAGTGAAACAGCCTGGCGAGGAACAAATAAAAGACTTCAGATTAATGAACCCTGATTTGTCCTCAGAGTGTAACGCTTAAAAGGAGTTGACATATCATTAGCTACATCTCCAGCTGCTTCTCTTCCAGCAGGTTGGGTTCTGCTGCCTTTACATGGCACATCTGATTGAAGACAGCCTCTGTACCAACACAGAGAACATGAGGCACTCCCCGCACGAAGCAGCGATCTCACATCACACAGAAACTGCAACACGCTGGGACTCATTATTGTGGGATTGAGGAAGTGTAATCACTGAATACAGCAGGACAAATCAGAGCATTTAAAATTAAACATAATTCCAAGAAAAAGTCAATTTAATGTTACATAGCAGCTACCATTTTATGTTCCAGCTTCCTTTGAGCCAGCATTGCGGAAGTCAAAGCAATAAAATGTATAATTGTACCTTTAAAAAATAAATACTCAAGTGAAAAAGGGAAGAAGGTGAATGGTGGGCCTAATAAATCATGGTTACCCCACATTACAAGAACAAAGTCCGACTGTTAAATTGGTTAAAACAAAACTTGACAGCACGTTTTTCCCAATGGTTCAGTCAGTTTGTTCATTAGAAGACTGAACCAAACCAACCAGAAAGGTCTCAGAGCTAATCTCTTGTTGCGCTGAATGTGAAACTTTTACTCTCAACGGGTTTCTGAGAGCCCAGGGGTTAGGGGTAGAAAACAAAAAGAAACAGCCCACGGTACTGCTATCATGTGACTATCCAATAGCCTCTGCTGCAATTGGGCAAGGATAGAAAGTGAAGCCTTCCACAGTTAAATAACCCACTACCCACTGCCAGAGCTCACGCCTGTGGGTGTCACAAGGAAGTGGACTGGGCTTAGTCTGTGCAACACTCCCCAACTAGAAATCCGCTCCTGAAGGAGGGGAAGAATTTTTTTTTTAAATCATTCAATGGATGAGGGCGTCGCTGGCTAGGACAGCATTTATTGCCCATCCCTAATTGCCTGGAGAGCAGTACAGGGTCAACTATATTGGTGTGGGTCTGGAGTCACAATAAAGCCAGGCCAGGTAACAATAGCAGTTTCCTTCCCTAAAGGGGAAAAAGTGAACCAGACAGGTTTTTCCCCACAATCAATTTATGGTCTTCATTAGACTCTTGATCCAGTTTTTCTTAAATTGAGTTCAAATTCCACCACTTGCTATGGCAGGACTTGAACCCAGGTCCCCAGAACATTACCTGGGTCTCTGGATTAACTGTCCAGTAATAATACCACTACACCATCAGCTCCTCTATAGAATTGGCCAGAAAAGGACTGGCCAGGGGTTGGAAGTGGTTAAATATTATTTATTTTGAATAAATGATGGAGAGAACTTCTCCCAAGGCAGCAAATGTCTATTCTTGACTTTTGACTTAGGAAAATTTCGTGCAGAAATATGGCATGGTGCAAAGACAAAAAGCACACCAACAGGACTGAAAGGAGTTGGCTTGTTGCAGCGATTTCATGTAGTGAGCCAAGTGGCAAGTCTTGTTTTGTCCTAACCCTGCAAACTCCATTCCACAGTCTCCATAACAACTACAAAACATCGCAGCATTTTCTTTCTCTAAATAAATGCTTATGGTGGATGATGTCAGTGCTGAAGGGGAGAGGGGACAAAGCGCAGTCTGTTTTACAGGACCAGCACACCACCACCCCCCACCCCCCTCCCCCCAGGGCAGGAGCTGCACGTGTTGAAGGCACCTTGGCTCTGTCCCAACTTCAGAACAGCTTCCCTGCTGCGTTAGTGCAAGTTTTGGTGCCCCATTCCTGTCAAAACCCTTGGCCCGAGTACCACATTCACACCATCTCAGGAATCAGCAATTTCTAACTACGTCCAATTGAAGAAGTGGACCAAAAGACTAGTCAAAACAACTCACAGAGGGAGAAAAGACTTTCACCCCATCTGAGGCCCAGTTGAATTTGAACCCAGTCTGAGGGTGCACATTTGTGACAAGATTCTGCTGCTAGTCAATCGTTACAGTCTGAAAGTCCAGAGTCAGGGCCCAATCTGACTCCAAAGCTCTTCCAGCACAAGGTAACTGCTTCATGTCAGCATTAAAACTGCAGTCTAAAATAATTCCTGGCAGATAAGAACAGACTGCATTCACTACCTAATCCCTAATCAAAATAAATAATTTCGGTTTCATTGAAGACACACTGAACCGTTATTAAAGCAGTATCCCAAAGCCTATTTGCAAATGTCCCCCAGAAGCCCATGGCCCCTTTCCTTCACTGCTTCATCCATCAACCAAAATCCTTATTCAAAAATAATCAACGGAAAACAAGAGAAAGAGAGTCCCAAATCATCCTCTAATCCATGTGCTGAGATGCTGTGGTCATTGTGAAAAGCCCTCCCAGGTTTGGTGGTTCACAACTTTTATTTCTCAGTTCAGCTGAAATTTCCCAAATCAGTTCAGAGTCTGTTTCGCCTTTGATTGCTTTGCCATCAATTTGTGTCATTTTAGTCTCTCACTGATGCACCCTGGCATAGACAGCTAATCTGCAAGGAAGCACAAAGAAACAGACACACACACACTCTCACATACACGGGCACACTCTCTCTCTCTCTCACACACACACACACACACACACACACACACACACAGAGGCATTCAAAACAGACTCTTAGCGAAAGCCATCTGCTGCACTTTCTGCATAAAACTCCACCGTTTTACTTCATGCTGGTGACTGGGCTGTTCAATCAAAATGCGACAAGTTTCAAGCACTGTGCCCAATAGGAATGGAGCAGGATAGAAAAAGACAGACACAGAAACGGGGAAATAGGTGCAGGGGGGAGAGACAGAGAAAACTGTAGTGAAGAGGTGGGGTGGGGAGTGCCAGAGGCAGAGTGACGGAAAAGGATGCAGAAAGAAAGAAAGAGATGGAGACAGAGACAAAAACATAGGGAGATGGAAGAAGAGATAGATGGGGAGTACAGACAGAAAGGGTTAGAAGACACAAAGAGAATGATGAGAGGAGACAGAGACAAAGGGAAGAAGACAGAGACCAGACAGAGATGGAGAAAGACAGAAAGAGAGATGGTGAGGGGACAGAGGGAGTGATGGAGGGGAGATTGAAAGAGGTGTAGAAAAGACAGAGAGATGGGTGGGGGAGACAGAGAGAGAGATGGAGCAGGGAGACAAAGTTGCAGCAGAAGGCAGTGATAGATGGTGAGATAAATGGGGAACAATAGAGAGACATGGGGCAAAGACATGGGTGCAAAAGGCAGGAGAGATGCAGGGGAGATAGTGAGAGGAAGAAAATACATAACAACTCAAACATAAAATCAAATGAGGGGCACAATGCAATGGAAAGAAATGAGCACTTCTGCCCATCCCAATAAGTTTCTGATCACTATCTTGTCATTCTAAGGAAGGAGAGAGAATTGGTACTTGATATTTCCCAATAAACTTGGGAGAAAGGGGGTAAAGAAGTTACAGGGAGAGGCTCCATGGGCCTATAACGATGCTCTTCCCAGGAGGGCTGTTGTCAGTGGTGCGGTGATAAACACTGATAGCAACTGGCACTCCTGTGCCCTCTTGACAGTTTCTGCCATGATCCACGATGACCAGAGGCTGAGAAGACAAATGGTGGACTCAGTCATAAATTAAAACCAGGGGAAGCGGGTCGGAGGAGAGAAAAGAATCCAGAAGGGAGCTCTGATTTCATCCAGAAAATCTCCTGGCAGTTTTTTTTTGTTTAGATCCGGACGGTGTTGATTCGCAATGGCTGAACGTTTTTCCCATTGGCGTGACTCTGCCCCGGGCTAAAGTAAGGGAAAAACTTCCCGGTGAATTTCTCCCGGAAAGTGTAAAGCCAGGACATGTCATCAGCATTGTAGAAGGTCAGGAGGCCTTTGTCGTAATCAAAATAGACACCGACTTTCTCCAACTTGGACTTGACGTTCAGCCGGGTCCAGGGTTCGGTGCAGGCGCTGTACTGGTTCCCATCATGCATCACGATGCAATAGAAGCCTCTGGAAGGTTGGATCTGGATGCTCCCTTTCCGGTTAACGGACTCCAGGGCCACGCCAATCATCCACTGCGTTTTCTCGGACACCATCACCTCCCAGTAGTGGGCGCCGCTGTCGAAGCCGTCAGAACCCAGCACGGACACCTCGACATCGAAGCGCTTGGGTGAGTCTTGCAATGGCTGCGGGTGGAGGTTCCCGTAAGCCACGATGGTGCAGTCGTCGGAGAGGATGAGGCGCTGGTGGGCCGTTATGGGATCCAGCGTTAGGGCCGCTGGCACTGCAAACAGGAGGGATTAAAATCATCAACATCCTTCCGAAATGCCAAGCGCTAAGTACAAAATCACTGGGTTCTGACTCGTCTATGCCCCCCCCCCCGGGTACATGCTCATCTCCGCTGTTTACCGCCCTCTCTTCAAAGAGCAGAAAGAGGGTTGCATTCGCATAGCGCCGTCTGCAACACCCCCAGGTTTTCTTCTCAGCGAATTAAGTCTGCTCCTTGCTGTGATGTAGGAAGCACAACAACCAACTCGAGCATAGCAAGCTCCCACACACGGCAATGTGCTAACGAACAGATCCTCTTAAAAAGGATGCTAGCCCCGAGGTAACAGTTTGATCAGGGTGATCTCCCCTCTCCTATTTAAAATAAGTGATTATGTTCATAAGGGCCTCAGTTTAACATCTCACCTGAAAACCAGCCCATCAGTGCTGCACTCCCTTAATACTGCAGTAGACAATTAGCTTTGATCATGTGCCCAGATTAGGGACTTTGACCTAGAGCTTTCCTGTTTCAAAGGCGGGAATACTGCTTCTGAATTACGGCTGACAATTTGGTATTTTGACGGCAATTCAATTCTACAGCCAATCGCATCCCTCCTCTGACCACTATCCACTTGTTAGGCATGTAAACCGTTACAAGGATGTGATTACACCATCATCAGATGGTTACAGCACAGTAGCAGGCCTGTAATACAGATAACAAGGTGTGAAGCTGGATGAACACAGCAGGCCAAGCAGCATCAGAGGAGCAGGAAAGCTTGACGTTTCGGGCCTAAACCCTGTAGCTCATCGTGTCTGCTTTAGCTCTTCAAAGGAACAATTTGCCGAATTCCAATCCCGCACCTTCTCCCCATAAACCTACACGTTCTTCATTTTCAGATTATGATCCCATTCCCTTTTGAATGCCTATTTTGACTCTGTCTCCAACGCACCCTCAGGCCCTATCCACTCATGTCACTATTTCTTCTTTTGCCAATTGCCTTAAATCTGTGTCTATTTGTTCCCAAACCTCTCATCAACAGAAACCTTTTCTGGTTCTGTCTATACAGTTCTGCCCTGCTGTCCCTCTTGCGACTATCAAAAGTCTTCACAAAACTGATGTTGACCGTTCCTCGCTTAATTCTAAGATTTGGTGGTTAATTGCCTCCACTTTTCCCTGCAAAACAGTGCAAGAGGTTTTTGCAGCAATCAAAGCACTGGAATAACAATGCACTGGGTCTTTGATAACAAGATGTGGAGCTGGATGAACACAGCAGGCCAAGCAGCATCATCAGAAACGTCAAGCTTTCCTGCTCCTGTGATGCTGCTTGGCCTGCTATGTTTATCCAGCTCCACACCTTGTTATGTCGGATTCTCCAGCATCTGCAGTTCTTATTATCACTGGGTCTGTGGTTGTCTGGGGAATACCATTTGAGGTTGATGGTGACTAGTGTTTATGGGTGTTTGTAGCTGTTGGGTGGTGGGTGTTGAGGTTCCTTAGAGTGGAGGTTTGCAAAAGTAAATGCATGGTGAAATTTAGCTTGTGTAAATATTGATTAAAATAAGACAAAACGTCTCAGAGGCCCAATTGTGAAAAGATGCTGCCCTACAGGCCAGCAAAGTCTTTGGTTCAGTCCTGAGTCTATGCTAAATTTGCAGACTTCAACCACTGGCTGGCCAGAGCATTATTCCTCTCTGTCCTAAGTGAAACAGCCCTGCCACATTCCACATCATGGCTTACCCTTGCAAACAGTCACGTGGAACAGGTACTAGACTGTCAGTACCTAGTGAACTCCATCCTACGATACAGTTTAGCATTTTTCAGGAATGAGAAAGCAAAGAGATATCACCCAGAGTTCCTCAGATTGACATGTACAACAGTCAGGAATAGCTATGGCAGGGAGGAGACCATCCTCAGACCTGGTCAAACTTCACTTTGTTGGTAACTCACCTGGTTGAATGTCCTGAAACAAGGATTTCCAGATGGTGTACTGTAGGGGGCCCATGTACTTGGAGGTTGGAAAGTCCTCGTAGGTTAAATTGGTCTCATGGATCTTTCCCTTTAACCTGGAAGAGAAAAGTTATTTTAATAGCAAATCATTTTAGACAGAAAATGAACACCAAGTACAAACCTGGACCAGACCTGACATAATCCAACAGAAAGCAAAGAACTGCTTCTTAGTCTTACGGTATTCTATATCCAGAAAAGTATGAACAGGGTTTGTAGGCCATATTTACTCAGATGTCAACAATTCCCTTGTGTATAACCAGACATGTTCATGCTATTGCAGAATTCATTCAATGCTAGCTTTGACCAAAGTGTTGTGAAAATGTTGTAGTGGCTCCTTTGCTGAGATCTCAGAATTGTTAGTTTCTGCACTTAGGAAGCGAACCACTTGTGTGACATTGAGTGAAATAATCTTTGATGAAGAAGGGGAGGAAAGGAAAACCTTTTAAACGAACAGAGGTAGATGATGCCGAATGAGGTCATCTCAGATTTTGGTTCATATGTATCAGAGTAAACTCTTACCTCGTGCCTAATCGATGTGATAGGGATTGTTGAGGACTGAGTGAAAAATTGCCTCAATATAATCTAAACAGTGGTCGCACAAATTACAGTACTAACTTCAGGACATGCAATCTGATAAAGCAATGGATAAAACTGAGGTACCATTGACTGTGTGAAAAGAAAAGTCCTGTCAACACTCACTCAGTCACAGCTCCCTAATTTTTGAGAAGTGTGGAGTGCCAGTCCTTTTAAGTCAGCCCTACTGAACTACTAGTATAGTGCATATGCAAAGCAGAAAGTCATGAAACAACCAGATTTCACACCTCCCACTGCAAGGGAATGGCACTAGCACTGATCTCCACCTCTAATCAGACAGCAGTGTCTGAAAACCATGATTGCAGCAGTATGGCAAGAGCTGTGTGTAGTCGCTGGAGTCTCATGTTGTGCCCCTCAAATTCCCCCCCCACCTCAAATCTCATTGGAGTATGAACTGTAGGCTATAACCAGTCATTTTTAGACACCCATGTTTCGTTAACCAGTAATTTGAATTACGTGATGCGACACACTGCAGCAAAGTGGGACAGGGTCTGCTAAATTATTGAATGAAATGACTTTGAACTTCGAGGAGTAGACCACACTGAAAACCAATGAGGGCTGACAGGTTGCAAAAAGCACCAAGTGGGAGCTGGTAGGAATTGAAACAATAAAGGGAGGCACCAGAATGTCTTCATCAAAGACTTGGGTACAGGGTCTCAGTGACAAATCTCAGGAGGTGTTCGTAGAATCCCTACAGTGCAGATGGGGACATTTGACCCATCAAGTCTGCGCCAACCCTCTGAAAATCATCCCACCCTATTCTCAGAATCCCACATTTACCATGGCTGGTCCACTTAACCTGCATATCCCCAGAGCAAGTTAGCATGGTCAATCCACCTAACCTGGACTGTGGGAGGAAACTGGAACACCTGGCAGAAAACCATGCCGACAAAATGCAAACTCCATACATACAGTCACCCGAAGCTGGGTCCCTGGTGCTGTAAGGTAACCATTGTACCACCATGCCGCTCCTAAAACATTGCACTGTTAGACTGTTTCTGAACTGGACTAGGTGGGCTACAGGGGGGAAAGTAACCTCAGGAAGTGAGGACACAATGGTTTGTTAAAAATCCAAGTCCATGTATCATTGAGGGTTAAAAAACTTCAATTCTAATCAGGTGGATGTAAATAAATGAGGATGCACAATGTTTTCAAGGCAAAATTCAACATTTCCAGGTATTGTTTATTTGGACACTGAGAAATGTGCCACCAATTTTGCAACTGGAACTTCTGGAATCCTGCCTTCCAACTTTCATGGAATTGAACATTTCTCCCATCTCAGGTACAGGCGAAGAAATAGTGTGAAAACTGACAATTCAACTCACAAAGTTATTATCATTTTTGCACTTCACTGTTAGATTTTGAGCTTTTTGTAAGCTACTTAGCTTTTGCCTGATTTCTGAGTAGGTATATGTTGTATGTAGAAGAGAATTCATTGCGTGTGCTCTGTGTATACACTATTAGGACTCTGCCTGACAGTCTGACATGGGTGTGCAAACTGTACACATAGAAACTGGTTGGTTTGCTGTCATTGCTGTTTCATTACTTGTAATTTTTTTATTATGTTAAAAAAACCAACACAAGGAATGAATCAACCACCGATAAGCCATTGATTATTTGACCATAAACATTTACATGAGCAGCCATGCAAAATATTGTGCTAATGAGGCCTTTCGTGCTTCAACAGTAAACAAGAAAGTTAATCAACATGTGAAACTTACGGTCAACAGTATTAAATTGTGTTAATGTGACAGCCAACCCTGAATGTCGTTGTTTGTTGAGTTTTTGGACACTGCTTGTTGTCAAGAGGCCTATTTAGTTCACTTGAGAAAAGCAAGTGATTAGGGTATGTGCTGGATTAATAACAAATGAGGAAATGCCAAAGGTATCTTGTCAGAATGTCCTCAAAATTCCTTGTTCTAAATTGGGCCACAGCAGACCTTCTAACACAATGTAAATGCTTAAACAGCTTTCAGAGCAATTGTTTCTAGATTCGGGTATGTCCAGTACAGAAAAGCAAGCCATTCAGATTTGCTTAGCAATTGAGAACTAAGGTCTACACACAGGATTAACAACTAAAAAACTAAAGGTCTCCAAAAGGTATGGATCACATTAGAAGGCCAATTCAGAGTCACATTAAAACTCTGTTCAACGACTAGAATTTATGTTGTGTAGAGAACATTTACAGAATGCAACGACCACTTTGTAAGCAGATCCAGTGAAAAGGCTGCATGATGAGATTTTTGAGATGGGTTGCGAGAAAACATAATTGTTGAGTTAATGGGCACATCCAACCCCACACAAGCTTTCCAGAACGACTTCCTACACAAGTGGAAGACTTAGCACGTAAAAGAGCTGCTGAGGGATGGAAGTAAATACGAAGCAATCCTTGCAGGTCGACAAAACTCAGAGTCTCAAGTACAAATTCATCAACTGACACAATCATTGGAACACCTAATCATAGCAACACATATGGAATGTGAGGCTTTCTGCATGCATCAACATAATGCCCACCTCTCAGTTGATTTTGCAAGGCATGTTCTAGAAAAGGCCCATTGGCAGAGGCAATACTCTAGGGTAAAGAATGATGCAGCTATTAAGAGTCATGCATGACCCAAATAAACAATGCACAAGGATACCTCTAAACTACAATAAAGACAATCTATTATCCGAACAGAGGTGTATACATGAAGTGATTGACAAATCAGAACCTGACAATATATACTACGAGCCAAAGAGTGGTGAACATAACTTTAACACTGGCAATTTGGGCTACACTGTTCACAGGTAAAGGGACAACTGACAAGTGGCAGACTTTCAAAAGTGAGATAACAAGAGTTCAGAGGCTTTATGCTCCTGTTAGAGTGAAGGGTAAGGCTGGTAAGATTAGAGAACAATGGATGATTAAAGATATTGAGGAATAAGAGCATATGATAGGTATAGACAACTGGGATCAAGTGAATGTTTTGAAGAATGTAAGGAGTCTAGGGGCATTGTTAGGAAGGAAATCAGGAGGGCAAAAAAGACGATATGAGATAGCCTTGGCAGATAAGGTTAAGGATAATCCAAAGAGATTCTATAAATACGTTAAGAGCAAAAGACCAACTAGGGAGACATTTGGGCCCCTTAAAGATCAATGAGGAGGTCTATGTGTGGACCCACAGGAGATGTGAAAGATACTAAATGAATATTTGCATCAGTATTTACTGTGCAGAAAGACATGGAGGCCAGGAAACTTGGGAAAATAAATATCAACGTCTTGAAAATAGTCCACATTACAAAAGAAGAGGTGCTGGAGGTTTTAATAAACATAAAGGTGGATAAATAAGTGCATCCTAGGATGTGGTGGAAAGTTTGGGAGGAAATTGCGGGGCCCCTAACAGAGATGTTTGTACCATCTACAGTCATGGGTGAGATGCCGGAGGACCGGGGCAGTTGGGGGTGTGGGGGGGTGCGAGGCTAATTTTGTGCCGTTTTTCATGAAAGGCTGCGAAGAGAAGCCTGGGAAATACAGACTGATGACTCTGACATTAATGGTGAGTAAGTTGTTAGAGAAGTTTCTCGAGAGATAGGATTTACATGCATTTGGAGAGACAGGGGCTGATTAGAGATTGTCAGCACAGGACATCATGTCTCACAAACTTGATTGAGTTTTTTGAGGATGTAACTAAAATGATTGATGAGGGCAGAGAGATAGACATTGCTTTTTGTGTGCGAGCTTTTTTCATATGTTCCTGTAAGCTGGCAATTTTTTCATTGAATTGATTATACTGAGTTTGAAGTTCATTCTGCTTCTGTTCTTTCTTCCTACTCTTAATTCATTTTTTTGAGCTGAGTGGAGGTTATCCCTAAGGAGTTCAACTCAGTGACTGTTCTTGCATTTGGATTTGGTAAAACAACTAGGGAGACAGTTGGACCCCTTAAAGATCAATGAGGTGTTTGGTAAAGCCTTTGACAAGGTTCTGCATGATAGACTAATTAGTAAAGTTAGAGCGCATGGGGTTCAGGGAGATACAAAATTGGCTTGATGGTAGGAGACAGAGGGTGTGGTGGAAGGTTGTTTTTCGGACAGGAGGCCTGTAACCAGCCATGTTCTGCAGGCATCAGTGCTAGGTTCACTGTTGTTTGCCATTTAAATAAACAAGTTGGTACGAATTTAGGAGACATGGCTATTAAGTTTGCAGATTACACCAAAATTGAAGGTAATCTAAGATTACAAAGGGATCTTGATCAACTGGGCCAATGGACTGAGCAGTGGCAGATGGAGTTTAATTGGGATAAATGCAAGGTAATGCATTTATTGCATCAAATAAGGGCAGGACTTATACTGTTAATGGTCAGGCCCTGAGTAGTGTCGTGGAACAGAGAGACCTAGGGGTCCTGATACATAGTACTTTGAAACTTACAACATCAGAGAGACATAACAGAAACTGCAGCACACTCCCTAAGAAATATCTGCCCATCTAAATATAACGGACGAAGAAAACACTTCACTGTCTTCCAAATTACTGGAGATAAAATCGTAGCCCTCGGCTGTGGAGAGAAAAGTGAAAGCCAAGAGGAAATGGCTGAAAAATCAACTCAAACTAAATCCAAATGTAAGAACAATCACTGAGTGAGCTCTTTACGGATAACTTCCATTCAGCTCAAAAAAATGAATTAAGAGAAGGAAGAAAGAACAGAAGTAGAATGAACTTCAAGCTCCGTACAATCAATTCAATGAACAAGTTACCAGCTTACAGGAAGATATGAAAAAAAACTCACACACAAAAACGCAGGCTCAGCAGGAGTAACTACAAGCACATCAGCTTGAGCTCACAGCAATGCTGGAGAAAATAACAGGCCTTCAAAAACAGGTGGAGATGCACAGCACACACAACAATGAGTTGCAAATCTCTCATGAGACGTGCCTTTCAGAAATAAACTCCAGCAGTAATGCTGTAGGGAAAGAACTCAAACAGCACACCGAGAAAACCAAACAACCACTGACGCAGCAAGTGGAAGAGATCAAACAAACAAAGTCTGGGGAGGCTGGACGGTTATTTGAGCAGGTTGTGAAAACCAGACCAACAGAAGGCTTTGACAGAAATTAGAAAAATCCATGGAATAAAACCAGAGCTTCAAACTGAGCCACTATGACCAAACAGTAAATGCCAGGAAGATTTAATCTATTTGGAATTAGATCCATTAGTGGCTAACCTGGGAGAAAACTTGACAGCAGTGGACCAGGATAAGTAAACTCTGGGCCAGTAACTGCAGCCCATGAAAGAAAACTTTGACAGTGCAAATAGAAATGACAAGCAATATCAATGATGACTGGAAATCAATGGGACTACCAAACAAAGTCACCATTATGAGGTCTTGAACAGCTCGGCAAATTAACAATTCTTTGGAGACATAGGCTCGCTTGTATTTGTAAATAGTTAAAAGTTTCATTGGGAAAGAAGTATATCTTGTATATGTACCTTGCCTTTAAAAGAATTCACCATTAAGATCTGTGTGTGGTGTGTGTTATGCAATGTTGTGACTCTGCCTGGCAGTTAGTCTTCTGGTGGTCTGCACACTACACATACACAAACCAAGTGGTTTGCCTCTACAGCTTTCACAACTTGTAATGTGTTTCAAGTAAACCATTGCACAGAGTTAATGAACCCCAGATGAGTGATGGATTTTAGGAGCATTACATTAAACATAACGGTGTACAAGAAGGTTTACTCAGTCTCTAAGGTTAAAGAATCCATACAGTGTGGAAACAGGCCATTTGACCCGTCAAGTCTACACTGTACTGGTGGCACAGTAATAATATCACTGGACTAGTAATCACAAGGCGCAAGCTAAAGCCCTGAAAGCAAGGGTTTAAATCCCACTTTACCATTTAGAATTTTAAATTTAATTATTAACCCGTACATATTGCTAGCTTCAATAATGACCATGAGAGCTACCATTGGTTATTGCACAACATGGCTCTATAGTACCCTGTCAGGAAGGGAATCTGCTATCCTTGCCAGAACTGGCCTAGATGTGACTCAATGTGGTCTACTCTTAACAGTTCAAGGGCTATTTAGGATGAGGAACAAATACTGGACTTGAAAATTATAGTCACATCCCATGGCAGAAATTTCTATTAAAATGAAATGATTGTCCTTATATTCACTCTATGGATGGGGCTAGCTTTGCCTTTCACTTGATTACTGATCACGGGAAAGTTAGGAAGGCAGTGCACAATGAATGATGTTCCATGCAGCAGTGCAATGAAGCCTTCCTGGCAATGGCCCTGAAGCAAGAAATTGGTTGGGAATGGGTCAGTATTAAGTGTTTTAAATGCTTGCCTTCATTGCTCAGATCTTTGAGTGTTGGAGTTAGGATGTTATGTTGAGGTTGTACAGGACGTTGGTGAGGCCTCCTATGGAATACTGTGTACATTCTAGTCTTCCCCTTTATAGCAAGGATATTATTAAGCTAGAGCGAGTTCAGAACAGATTTACCAGGATGTTGCCAGGAATTAAGGGTTTGAGTTATAAGGAGAGGCTGGATAGGCTGGGACTTTTTTCACTGGAGCATAGCAGGTTAGCAGGTTGAGAGGTGACCTTATCGAGGTTTATAAAATAGTGAAGGGTACAGATAAGGTGAATGGCATATGTTTTTTTCCTAGGGTGGGGATTTCAAAACTAGGAAGCATATTTTAAGGTGAGGGGAGAAAGATTTTAAAAAGACATGAGGAGCAATTTCTTCTTAACACAGAGAGTGGTTCATGTGTGGAATGAACTTCCAGAGGAAGTGGTGGATGGCGGATACAGTTATAAAGTTTGAAAGACATTTAGATCAGTACACGAATCGGAAATGTTTGTATGGATATGGACCAAGTGCAGGCAGGTGGGACTAGCTTAGTTTGGAATTATGGACTGGTTGGACCAAAGGGTCTGTTTCCATGCTGTATGAGTCTATGACTTTGAAAATACAATGGAAATGTAAGACACAAGCAGGACTTGCAAATCCTTTACTGGTCCACGTTAACGCAAATATACCACATAATGAATGATTACTGTATACTCTACCTCTCCAAAGTTGTGTTGATTCCTTCTAAGAAGATTAGCTTGTCTGCTTCAACAAGCTTCTCCTGCAGGATTTGCATCCCTTCCTGCACCTCACGCAACTGGTGGCTGTATCTCTGGATCTTCTGTTCAATGTCATTCAGGGTGCGGGCTGTGTCGGTCTCCAACTCTTCCAGCATTGACTTCTGTTTCTCCTTCAAGAAACGGTGCAGGCGGTCAAAGGCTTCTGCAATGGTTGCTCGAAGACTCTTCGCAGAAGACTGAGTGAAATAGAAGCAAATAGAAGAGAAATCTAAACCAAGGAAACATCAACTACTCTTCCCACTCAAAACCAGAATATATCAGTTATCTCATACTGCCATCATTTGACTGATACTTTGGGGAACAGTCTTAACAATTATTTCTGTCGGCTTTTTTAAAAAAAATTAATTCCTAGGATATAGGCTGTCACTGGCTAGGTCAGCACTTTATTCCCCAGCTGTAATTGGGCGAGGGCAGTTAAGAATCCACCACATTGCTGTGGGTCTGTGGTGACATGGTGACCAGACCACTAAAGGTCAACAGGATATTAGTGAAATCCCAGATGGGTTTTTACAACAAACGACAACGGTCACCATTAGGCCCATTCTTTAATCTAAATTTTTTACTCTTGAATTCAGATTCACCCTCTGCTATGATGGGTTTCAAACCCGTGTCCCTAGAAATTAGCCTGGGGTTCTGGATTACTCACCCAATGACATTACCACAACTTCGTCTCTTCCCAAAATTCTATTTCTTGAAAGTGCCTATTGATCCTTTTCATCTCCTCCATTTTCACCACCCCTTATAAGCAGTGAGCTCCTAATCACTCATTGCGTTAAAAAGTTTTCCCTCACACATTCATGGTCTTCTTGTCTAAAGCCTTAAATCTGTGTCCCCATAACTCTTGTGCCATTGCCATATAGGAGCAGTTTTACTTTATCTACCTTACCTAAACTTGTCAGAATCTTGTACACTTGTCAAATTTCCCCTCCACCTCCCTTGTGTCAAGGAGAATAATATCTGTCATTTATGCTGTGACATATTCATTAAAACTGTTCAATTATTGCACAATTGGAGAAGACACTGACAATTGTCAATCTGATGAGGGACAGAAACAGAGTCCGATTCCTTCCTTTCACAAATGGCAAACTGAACAGTAAGACATTGCCAAGCAGAACCCATTATCTGTTCGAGATAAAAGGTACTGCAGATGCTGGAGAATCCGAGATAACAAGCATGGGGCTGGATGAACACAGCAGGTCAAGCAGCATCATAGGAGCAGGAAAACTTGACGTTTCGGGCCTAAACCCTTCATCAGAAATGGGGGAGGGGAAGAGGGTTCTGAAATAAATAGGGAG
>JAHRHZ010000004.1:24975571-25136927 GCA_024137785.1 Ginglymostoma cirratum | reverse complement strand
ACCAGCCCAGCTCATCTCCACCTCCCTAACCTGTTTTTCCTCTCACCGCAAGCCACACCCCCATCTCCTATCTACTAACATCATCCCGCCCCCTTGACCTGTCCGTCCTCCCTGGACTGACCTATCTCCTCCCTCCCCCGCTACTTACACTCACCTTTACTGGCTCCATCCCCGCCTCTTCGACTTGTCTGCCTCCTCTCCACCTATCCTCTCCTCTATCCGCCTCCCCTTCTCTCCCTATTTATTTCAGAACCCTCTTCCCCTCCCCCATTTCTGATGAAGGGTTTAGGCCCGAAACGTCAAGTTTTCCTGCTCCTATGATGCTGCTTGACCTGCTGTGTTCATCCAGCCCCATGCCCATTATCTGTTCCAATGGGATAGTGTGTGAAATAAAATAACAGACTAATTTCCTATAGCTTCCTCGTGACCAGTTTCAGGAGACACCTGCAACAGCTTTGTGGCAGTCAAGCAAAGAAACCAACTTTCTGGGGATACCTATGGTGAAGATATTACACACCCATGTGCACATGTGCACACATACACACACACACAGTGACCCTCAAGGTGTTAAACTGACAGCACAATGTGGAGGAATCCATACTACTGTTCCAAGTCACTGCAACCACTCACAGAGACTTGCCCCAACAAGAGGTAGACAGCAGTTACACAAAAAGCGCATAGCTCCTTTTTCCTTTTGGCTCATGTACAAGCCAGATATCCTGGCTCGTCCGACTATGTGTGAGTCACAGTCATCTGGAAGTCCCGACTTTAATCTCTGGTTTGTGCTGAGTCAACCGATTTCAGTTGGAGCTGTTAGAACACTATTGTTAGCTTCCATTCACCTATACTAAGAAGGGCCAGCAGTGGAAAATCACCCAGGTCTCCTGCTTCTGGTTGTTATGCAGTGATCCCCTACTGGACAGTAGGTTTTGCAGTCTTTGGTTAAAGATATATAAGGATTCATTTGTGATTCAGTCGCTGTAACGACTGGCCATTAGGAAAAGGTAGCACTAGTTACTTATCGAACTACATTTGGGAAGATAATAAATTGGAAGGCCAGGAAGACACAAAAAAAATCAAACTCTACAATAAAAAGCCTGTTCCCAGAACTCCACCGCTCTTTCTGTGGAATCTGTACATGCTGTTCCAGACTATTCAAATTATTTAAAATCCAATTCAACCTCTGCTGACTGATGTTTCGTGTTATGCACTAGGTGGCAGTATCACAGACTCTATATGGTCACTGTTTTTCCCATTTTCTCTAGTCTTTCTCATGAAGGCACTGAATCAGAATATGACTGTAGGCCGTTCAAGTAGATTATAACTGATTGTACCTCATCTCCAGTTACCAACATTTGGCAATGAAAACTTACCTAATGAAAATCTATCAAATCATGTTGCGATCCATAAACATTAGTCATCCTGCCCAGCTGCATTCTTCATGTACAAGGTTAGTTGGTTATTGTAGACAAGAATTTTTGACAGAATGAGCAGGTTGTCTTATGAGAAAAGGTTGGGCAGTCTAGGCTGATATCGACTGGGAGTTTAGAAGTTTAGACAGAAGTGACTTCATTGAAATATTTAAGATCTTGAGTGATCTTGGCAGAGTGGATGCGGAGAAGAGATATCCTCTTCATATAATCCCTACATTATGGCAACAAACCATTCGGCCCAACAAATCCACACCGACCCTCTGAAAAGCATCCCACCCAGTTTCTTTTTCTCTCTTTGGATGATTGTCCAGTTCATTTTGAAAGCCACGGCCTTACCCTCCTGCGCCTCCATCTCAAACCAAGCCTTCATTTTCCTAACTTCTTACCGCCCTCTGGTGCGGAGCAGAGGAGTAATAGTGGAGAAGGGCTTGAGAGGAGAGGAGCAGCTTTAGGTTGTAATGCTACCCCACCACATTCGGATACCCCACAGCGGACCTCTGGTCTTTATGCCTAGGCCCAGACAAACAATTGGGAGCTGCCATTTGGAAACCAGAGTCTTTAGACTGCCACTCATTGCAGGGTCACTCTCTTCAGAAAAGCAGTAAAGATTATTTGCATGGAGGTGATTTGTCTCTGTGAAACAGGACAGTCCTCACCACAAACACATACCGGCAGCATTCTGAATTGTAACTAATGAACAGGGAAGAAATTGACCTGGCCCAAAGTAGGAGTATAAAGTATTATAGAAGAGATAAAGATTATTAAAACACTGGCTTACATAATCACTGTTTCACAAGAAGAACTTGGTCTCCGAATAACTTTATCCCCCAGTGTTCTCCAGAAGTTTCCCACACTTTTGGTTTCTGGTTCTGAAGATGTTGGGAGTCACCTGGTACCTAACTCTAACAGGGCATTAGATGGGAATCTAATTTGAAAAAAGGAGCGTTGGCAGTTTATTTGATTACATGAGGAAACTCAGAGAAACCAATTTCTCTCCTCAGCCAAAGTCCTCACACATGGGCTCTTCAGCAAGGACCACTCAATCATTATCAAGTGCAAGAAATTGGCCAAATTCCTCCTCTGTACTCCAAAATGCTAACGTTAATTGTAAAATTCCAGGCATCATCCCAAGAGATACAACGACCTAACATGGACAAAGGATTGAACCCAGAACCTCCTCAGTCAACTCCGCATTCATCAAGTGAGCCTCAGACATACTTTGGTAGTTTCAGCATATCTTAATAAGGTCACAATGGCATCAAACATCTGCAACAACCAATACTAAAAGCAGAAGCAAGATCACATTTCTGCTTCTATTCAGCTTTGAAGAAGAATCATAGTCAAAATGTTAACTTGGTTTCTCTCTCCATTGAACCTGTTGAATTTCTCCAGCACTCTGTTTTTATTTCAAGTTTCCAGCATCTGCAGTACTTTGCTTTTGGCCCTTCAAAGACAAAGTTGGTAAAATGGGATGAAACATGAAAAAGATGGACAGAACACATGTGAATTGTACAATGATGGAAATTAAGGGAGCTCTCAAGATTTGGAGGCAAATGATGAATCAGACAGAAAGAATGCTTTGAAATTGATGAGCACAGGAAAAACTCCAGGCATAGAAGAAGTAACAACAGAACATTTAAAAGTATTTGGAGAAATGATGTTAGATGTGTTAACAGAAATTTGTGATCAAATATATACCAAAGGATATATTCCAAGTAACTTGAGAAATTCATTATTTTAGTCACCAAGAACCCTGAGGCAATGGAATGCAATAATTTTATATCAAAAAGCTTAACGAGTCATCTCATTAAAAATGATATTGGAAATTATAATAACAAAATCCAATAACATATTAGAAGCAGAAATTGGTGAAGTGCACTCTGGATTTAGACCTGGGGTAGGGGAAGAGAACAATGTAAACAAAGAGCTGTGGCACAGTGGCTCAGTGGTTAACATTGCTACCTCACATTGCTTAAAGACCCAGGTTCAATTCCGGCCTTGGATGACTGTCTGTGTGGAGTTTGCCCATTCTCCTTGTGTATGTGTGGGTTTTCTCCCACAGACCAAAGGCGTGCAGGTTAGTTGGATTGGGCATGCTAAATTGACCATGATGTACAGCGTAAATGGAATAGCCATGGGAAATGCAGGGTTACAGGGATAGGGTTGGTACAGACTTGATGGCCTGTTCTGCTATGTAGGGATTCTAGGACACAGTACATCATCTAGATTGACTCCCCAATGAATTATCTGAGAGATGATAAACTATCTTTCAAGTGTGAAACTAAATTAAATATTCCTTTTCAAATGGATATTAAAAACACCACAAAAATTATTCGATTCCTCTCAGCGTCTTGGCCAATATTCACCCCTCTGGCACCAGTACAATAAAAGTGCTCATTCATCTCCAATCAAATGGGCTGTTAAGCATGTTTTTGTCAATAGAAAGACAATCAGTGACTGGATCCTATTGTAACCTAGGGAAAAACAATACTTTTGAAGGGCAGTCCCTGGTGAAATTGTTCAAACCACATTCAAAGTCCCACAAACAGCAAGGAGATAATGATGAGATCATCTTCTTCAGGGTCAATGGGTAAATGATAGCCGAGAGACCAAACAGGACTCCAGAGAAACAGTACCAGGAATTATTATGTCCATCTGATAGGACTTCAGGTTAACAGTTCATCTGAGAGACAGTATCTCTGGCAGCATGATACTTGGCACTGCACTGGGGTTTCAGATTAAGTCTTGTACTCTGGTGTGGGACAGTGACCAACAGACTTCTGATTTACAGTTAAGTGTAAAACCACAGAGCCAGAACTGACACTTAGTTAAGGATCTTAGTCATGCGATATATGGCAAAGACAAAGAATTTGGATAGCAGATCTGCAAATACCCTAAACAAGTGCCTGAACTGACTGGAGGAGTTGAATGACCTCCACCTGATCCTGTTTGAATTGTTATCTGCAGTTTGTGAGCACAGTGTAACTGTTGAGATTGCCTGCAAACCAGCAATGATTGTCCATCATAAAGAGAAACTCATATGGTGCTAAGTGTTTTGTGATGGCATTTAATAAGGTGCCATATAAATACAAGTGCATGAATTTGCAAGGCGCTCATGGAACTCCAACAGGGCAGATAGAGGCCATTCAGCCCATCAAGCCATAGAAGAGTATCTCACCCAAAACCAGTACCACCACCCAACCCATGTAACCTCACATTTCCCATGGCTAACCTACCTAGCCTACACATCCCTGGGCACTGTGAGGAAATTTAACACGGCCAATCCACCTAACCCGCACATCTTTCAACTGTGGGAGCAAACTGGAGCACCTGAAGGAAACCCATGCAGAGAACATGCAAACTGCACACAGACTGTCACCTGAGGCTGGAACTGAACCCAGGTCCTTAGCATTATGCAGCAGCAGTGCTAACCATTGAGCCACCGTACTGCTCCATCCAAAACATTGCAATGTATTGCCTCTGGTTTGAGAGGACAGTTGTGGTTGCAGAGGTCTGAAGCCTCAGGAGATGATGAGAGAAAATTGGAAGTGAAAATGTATTTTTTCATGTTTACCTTTGTCTCCGAGAGCTGCCGTTTGAGTAGTTGCAGAGCCTTCACATGTCTGTGCTCACTGTCCTGCAAAACCTCGTATTGATCCTTCAGTTCCCTCTGCAATTGAAAAAAGAATGCAAATATGTTTGATTGGCTGATAGACAATACCACCAGGGCAAGTTGGACTGGGAGTTTCTGATCCTGAATAACGCTGCCAATTTCGGACAAAGGCAGCTGAAGTGACATGACTCCATCATCCACCCAATACATCCCCTTCAGAAACCATTAACTGTTCAGCTTAATGACTTGCTCCTGCTCTCTCACTCAGTAAAGTCTTAGAGAAGAACATTTAAGGTTGGATATTCCAGAATTTGGTAGCTGCGCTGAAATGTATGCGCAACAAATCATTAGATGAAGTGGCAAAAGCAATAATCTAGACAACTGGCTTCTCCTTGCATCTCACAGCTTTGTATGGGGTGGGAGAAACATCCAAGAGGGCAGGGCAGACGTTAAGCAGAAAGTGCTCAGAGCTGCAGACAGCAGAGGAAGCAATGCCAGATTTGCTGGCCTGGTGCCTGGCTCCAAAGACTCTCTGCAGGGAGTCGAGAAGCTGGGGAGAGAGGCTCTTCCAACCCTGAAGAAATGCAGAGATGGGAGGAAGTGGTTGAATGTAACATCCAGCAGCTAAAAGGAGCAAGAGGGACTTTGGAAAAGAAATTGCTAAGCTTGAAGACCTTGGGTATCTAAACTAACTGCTTTGTTACAGATCAGGCACCAACATATTTGCAAATGCTAAAAACCAGTTCTACGTTCTCATAGTTTAATCATTTAAGGCTGAATGACATTAAAAAGAGAGACTAAGTTACCTAGATACAGTCCTGCAATGACACAGCCAAGTTTGTATATACTTTGACTAACTGCGGACAAGATGTGCTGACAGCTTTAAAATGGAGATTAGCACAGCAGCAATGAGGGCTTCGCACAAGGAATACATAATCTTACATCATTCAGTTTGTAAAAATAATGGCTTGTTGTTATTTCGCACTTTTCACGAGCTTGGGGCAGGCCAAACTGCTTTCAACCAATGGGTTTTTGAAGTAATTGTTGGAATGTAGGAAACACAGCAACCAATTTGTGCACTGCAAGCTCCCGCAAACAGAATATGTGTCACTGATCAGATAATCTGTTATTGTTGGTCAAAGGACAACTATTATCCAGGAGAGAAGAGAAACCTCCTCTGCTCTTTCTTGTCTACCTGGAGGAACAGACAAGACCCTCGACACCTCTAACAAAGCAGCACCATCTCAGTACTGCACAGAAGTTTTAACCTGGAAATTATGCTGATGTCTTTGATATATGTGTCCTCATTTTACATCTGGCAGTATATGTACCTGAAATTGCATGGCATGGGTTCCCTGTAGTTTCAACCCCACCCTTTTCTGCAAGATTACAGAACAACCAACCACCTCTCCCACCATTCCAGAAAAGATTTACCAGGACGTTGCAGGAACTGGAGGATTTGAGATATAAAAATAGACTGGAAACGTCAGGAATTTTCTCACTGGAGCATAAGAGGTTGAGATTGACCTTATTATCATGAGGGGTACAGATTTTCCCTGGGGGGAGGGTTCAAAACAAGGGGGCATACTTCTTAGGTGAGAGGAGAATGATATATAAAGGACAGTGAGGGGCAAAATTTTTTACACAGAGAGTGGTTCATGTGTGGAATGAACTGCTAGAGAAAGTGGTAGATGCAGGTACAGTTACAAAGTTTCAAAGACATTTGGATAAGTACATGAATGGAAAAGATTTGGAGGGATATGGGCCAAGCACAGACAGGTGGGACTAGTTTAGTCTGGGAACATGGTTGGCATGGACTAGTCGGACTGAAGGGGTATGTTTCCTTGCTACATGATTCAAAAAAGACGTTTCTCAATTATGAATAACAAACGTGAAACTGGAGGTGGTCCACAGCAGTTTAAATTACTAATTTCTCTTAAAATGCTTTGATGACATCTCAACCTTTTCTTAAAAATGGGAAATTGAAACCTTGAAGTTTAAATCCCCAGCTCAGGGTCAGCAACATAACTTCCAGACAGGTAGAGTCCCATCTGAAAGAAACAGTTCTCAAGGATGATTATTTAAAATTGATTTTTTGATTTTTTTTTTGCCTACTGAAGAATGGAAAAACAGATTGTAGCTACAGTGCTGACCCCTAGCAAACCAGCACCAACACCATTTCCTGCATCACTATTACAGTCTGCGTTAAGCATCAGAGTAGGTTGGCAAACTCTGGGCTTTCCAATTAGGGAGATGAAGAAGATTGCACCCTGAGGGTACAGTTTAAACCAAGTGAGAATGGACTCATCTACTGACTATTAAGCCAGTGAGAGAAGGAGCTTCAGTCATCTCCTCTGGGGAAGGCCCACTGTATCAAGTGTCCGTCAGGAACAGGGGTCCCTGGAGGCAGAAGTCCCAAGAGCTGTCGGACAGTCAGAGGTCAACAGCTCTTCATTGCAGGCAACACCACGACAGGAATGGTACTATCTGCCAGTATTGCACTCACCAAAAGCCCAGTGTATCAGCAAAGGGCCTAGGCCCCAGGTGATGGAAGGTGGGGTGGTGTCATGGAAATTTGGGAGGAGGGGGAAATCGTTGGCTGGTGGGGATGGCTCCCAACAGCATCCCCTTCCTGAGGCCAGCTCCCTTGACCTGGCAACACTGCCAATCCTGCCCTTGAAGCCAATAAGCTTTATCTCATCCCTTCATCATGACTGTTGCAATGTCGCTAGTTGAATATAAGTGGTGGCTGGACGAGGTCCTTAAGTGGGCATTAACTGAGGGCCTCAATTGGCACAGGGCAGGGAGGCCAGCCTGAATTTAAGTGGGATCCCCCAACCATGCCACCTAATTAAATAGTCCCAACCTGCAAACATCTCTCATGGTGTCATTATTAAATTCCACTAAAGTGCATCATGGGGCATGGGCAAGGAGCAACAGTGGGGGATGATTTATTCCCGTGAAGGAATAGGGGTAGTCACGGTGCTGTAAAGGCATTATGTTTCCTTCTTATTCCTTAATAACTTCGGTCACTGTTTCCATGAACCCATTCCCAGTTACATTAGCAATCTTCTTCTCCCCACCATTGGGCCACATTGGCACTCCTCAGCTCCCTCTTATGATGTACGCAGTTCTCCCTCAGATCCTGGAGCATTCTTCTCTCCTTCCCTGGTAACATGGCCTTGTGTTGCTACCTGCTATTTGTGGTTTCCACCTGTGTCTGTTCCTTATGGCTGGATCTCTGTTGCATGTTATCGAGTTGAAATTCCTTATACTGCAAAACTATTTGCAAAAATTACCCTCCCCCCCACCTCCAGAGCAGTTTGCATTCCGTGGAGCAGAAGCATTACAGCAGGAGCCAATTTTTATCTGCAAACACCAAATACATAATTACTTCAAAATACAGACTGTAATATGAATGTGTGAGATTTATCAAACAATATGTAAGTGTGACTTTTAACCGTGGTCTGTGCACTGGGATAGCTACACATGCCTGTGATATAATCAAGACATGACATGTACAGATGCATACACAGCCTGTCGTACCAACTCCCACTCACAGCTGGATACTGCAGTGTTGTCACTTGGGGAAGATAAGGTTGGAATTCCTCAAAGGGTGAGATTAGAAGGAATCAGCCTTTCTGGCTCAGAAAGGAATTTGATTAATTCTGGAGAGAGTGGGATGAACTATATATGATCATTTCATGTTTTCTTTAAAAAAAAGGAAAACACATTGACAATTGCAGACTTTATGAGGCATTCTTCAACCCAACAGAACCAAATAGAATGGCGAAGGCCAAGATATTTTGCTTCTCAGCCTCCGTTCTTTGGGGCAAACACTTTCCTAAGTCTCCAACATAACAGGCAGAAACCAAGCATTCGCTGCAAGCCAGAAATGCTCAGCTTGTCTTGTCGACAAAGGCACAAGAATGGTCATTGTTACACTGGCCTAGTGTAAATGTAGCTGGACCTCAAAATTCAGAGACCCAGGTATGTTCTGGGGACATGGTCTCAAATTTGAATAATCTGCAATTAAAGTCTGATGATGACCAGGAAACCACTGTCAGTTTTCATAAAAATGCAACTGGTTCATTAATGCTTTTTAGAGAAGAACCTTGCTGTCCTTACATGTGACTCCAAACCCACATTAATGTTGTCGCTTGAACAAAGGGCTCTTGTGGCACAGTGGTAGTGTCCCTACCTCTGGGCCAGAAGGCCTGCACTCATTGTTCCAGAAGTATGTCATAATACATCAGAAAAATTTGATTAAAGACATCAACACTGAAAACCAGAGTTTGAACTTTTCTATATGCAAATACCAAGATCTAGTATCCATCTGGAACCTTCATGTAAAAAATGAACGTGGTGTCCTCTGTAATTAGTAAAACGAGGCCTGAACAAGAAGGCTGCATATGAGAGCACAACCAGCAAGTCATTTCAAATGTAATGACCCTAATATAGAGCTGGGAGAGATGGAAAGCTCCTCTTCATCTTACATTTGAAGATCAGGTCACTGAAGCTGGCCATTGCTCAGATTGCTACCCATGGTAACTCACAATTCAATATTGTGCCAGAAATGAGCTCTAGATCCAATACTTAGGATGCCTCCAGCCTCACCATTTAGTGATTGACCATTGCTTCCCCAACACTCACCCTCACACATCCCAGACTGCCTTACTTGAATTTTCACCTTTTTCCCGTTACGTCAGAAAGTGCAGGGGTCTGCATGGATGGCAGTGTGGACCGCCAATGCCAACAATGACTCCAGGCATTTGAAAGAAACCTTTAAAATAGTAAAACATCTGATGATGTTTCACCTGGAGAGGGAGTGGCAAAGGATTCAAGATAGAGAGGGAACGAGTGGTTGAGTATTTCAGAGGATGAGGTGATGACGCAGCTAAAAGGTGTGAAAAAAGACACAGGGATGGGAGAGGTGCATGATGGGGGAATTAGGAAAGTGGTGAGGCATAGAGAAGACAAATAGCAAATAATCTGTCACAATTTTGTCTCCAGAATAGGGAAAGAATCAAAATAAACCAATCTGTCCCACTTTTTACCATCCTGCACCCCTGATGGAAAGTGTATCTGTGGCAGTCACTAAGGACAGCATGGTGGCTCGGTGGTTAGCAATGCTGCCTTGCAATGCCATGGGTTTGATTCCACCCTCAAGTGATTGTCTGTGTGGAGTTTGTACATTCTCCCCTCTGAGTGCTCTGGTTTATTCCCACAGTCCAAAGATGTGCAGGTTAGGTGCATTGGCCGTGCTAAATTTCCCCATAGTGTCCAGGAATGCACAGGCTAGTGGATTAGCCATAGGAAATGCAGGGTTACAGGGGCGGGTCCGGATTGGATGCTCTTCAGAGGGTCAGTATAAATTTGATGGGCCAAATGGCCTCATCCCACACTGTAGGGACTCATGCTTCTAAGGACGGATTTAGATTTGCCCACGATGATTCGACTGAATGATACTCATTGCCTGAGTTTACACTAAGAAAGTTGCTTAAGATTATGCTAGCTAGATTCATCCCTGGGGACCCTTTCTCTACAACAGAAAGGAACACATTCAAGCTTTTTGAATTGTCCAGGAGCTTAGGAAGCCTACAGTTTCCCATAGCTTTCCTCATGGCAACACCTCAGCGAATCAAAGTCAACTTGTCAACCAATCAGCACCGTCTTCCCCTGTAGCATAAACTGCTGTGACTGTTTTGTAGTTCTGAGAAAGGGTCAGCGGACCCGAAACACTAACTCTGATTCCCTTCACAGATGCTGCCTGACCTGTTGAGCTTTTCCAGCAACCTCTGTTTTTGTGACTATTTTGCATTTGGCTGTTTTTCAAAATTCAACTGCTTTCGGCCTGGGGTAGCTCGATAAAAGACTGGAGGAGTTCAAGAACGCAGCTATTCAACCCCTTCTCGAGGGCAATGAGGGATAGGTAATACACATTGGACAAACCAGCGATGCCCAAACCCCATGAATGAAGTTTTTTCTTAAATCTTGCATTTGTCCTGCTGAGCGCAGGATAAAAAGCCTCGACAATATTTAGATTGTTTAAGTGCGGAACTGGAAGGCAACCAGCATTCACAGAACTATCCAGAGTGAGCACAAAATGTCAAAATAAAAACAACTACATTAAAAAATCAGGATCTTCAGGTAAAATGGTGACCCTTTTCCCAATAGTTTAGTTGGGAACTCTACAATCTGACATGGAATTAAGCCACACAGATTGCAGTTAAACTAGGTTCAATTTTCACTTTAACCCCATTAAAGATTTGGCAGCACAGTTGTTGGGAAAAGCGGACAATGCATGACGCATTATATGTCACTGTCTGTCTCTCTGCTGCTGATTGCAATTTGCCCAGAATCTTTCAAACTGGAACATGATTTTTTTTTGTTACAATATGACAGCAGCTTAAAATATTCTGTAACCAAATGCTTGGACAGAGGGCTTGTTTAAAACAAAACGTCACTGACCAATTCTAGGAATTTGGCAGCACCCGGTTCCTGCGCATTATTTTTGTAAAAGTGGTCACACACTCAGCAACTTGTTTCTTCAAACAGTGCCCCTCCAAAAGCACACTTCAGTAGGGGAATTATTCTAGTCCGACACCTGCTTCTGGTGTGCGCACAGCATTTTAAGAGAAGGAAGTTCAGTTTCTCAGTTGTTTTCTCTGGGTTTGGCGTGAAATATGAATGAAACTTCTTTCAGTTTGTAGTTTTTTAGAAACGTTATTTCTCCCCCGCAACGCACTTGGGGTTCACATTCAAGTTTGCGTATAGTTCTGGACGGCACAGTTTGTTATGTATTCCAAGAGATCTTTTTTCATTCATGAGCTTCAATAAAGTGGTGGGGCTGGGTAGGGAGTTGGTCAGGAGGCTCTTCAATCATAAGTTGGCCCAGCTGATCCTCAATTGAACTTTATAAATGAGCACATTCTGGCGAGAAACACAAGATACCAATCAACAGCAGGAACGATAGTGGATATTTCCACCTCCAATAAGTGCCAGAACTACATTTAGCAGGCCAGCTATTAGTCTGCAAAGGAGTCTATAGACTCCTTTTCTGGTCTGGTTCAACTCCTTTTCTTCCTTTCAAAATCCAAAGGAATCTTATTCGTTTTTCTTGCTCTAGCATCTCACCCAAGATTGTTTGGGCCTTGTTCTTCTTCAGCATTATCCAGTTGTGAAATAGTTTACCCCGCTCAGGCTCCCCTGCCTTCCATAATCTACAGGCTCTTAACTCCATGCATGAGTGCTAATGAAAGCCAACATTTGCTCTGTGTTGAATACAGTTGAACTGGGACCTTCTGAAATTGAACATGTCAGTTTGCTGTAATTATTGTTTAATTATGGACAGATTTCAGTACAGACAGGACTCTACCATTAAACTACCAGCAATAGGACATGTGATATTCTGGTGTAAAAGGGACCTGCCTCACCTTCATTCATGGTCTCTGTGTAATAAAGTCAGTATAGTCTGTCAGTGATATGTGTGTCATGTACAACAACAGAACTGAGTAGAGCCCAGGCTGTGTGCAAGTTTTAGATACATAGATTTGTAAATAGTGTTGCAAACAAACTTCAAGTCATGTAACTAAAGAAGAGCCCAAATATCTGTGGGATATATTATGCAGGTAAACCACAAACCACGTCAACTATCTTGAGGAATCAATGTAAAAGCCTTAGTACAATTTTTATCATTTTTTTTAAAAGTGTTTTCTTCTCTTAATGACTTCCTTTCCGCAGTGTCATGTACAAACACACTTGGCAACTCATCTGAACAGACACTATTCGCATGTGCAACCTGATAGTAACAGCATAGTCTGGACCATTAGAGGGATAGCACAGTTAAATCCCATCCTGTACTCTCACATTGTTCACATTCACACTCGCAGTGTAAGGAAGGCACAGTGTCACCATCAGGGATGCTGGAAAGTCTTCCATTTCTCCATCCATCAAAACAGCGGCTGGCTGAGGCCATCAATGTAGCATACCAGAGGGATCGACATTGTGGTGACTTTACACTGGAGGAAGGGGCAAAGTATGCCAAAGAGAAAAATATCCTTCTGAGAGAATTGCATTGAGCAGTTATCAACCATGGTCCCCATCTTTATCATTTACTAAAAAGTTACACATCTAGTCCAGTAAACAGGCAGCTTTATACTTCAAACACAAATAGAAACAGGTGAAAGGAGTTATACCTGCAACCTTTTATTAATATTGGCAGATCTTTCGATGTGTTACGGTAAATTGGTTGGTACAATCTTATATAAAAATTATTACATGTAACCCAAAATGTATATTTCTGCTATTTAAGTTGGAGCTACATTTTTCTTTGCGACAGCAAAATCAAACTCATGTTAATACTGACAGTTACCTTAAAGGGGTTGAATTGATGTTTAGATGGAGATTCAGAATGTTGGCTTTGATTGGGAGGTGGAGAGGCTATGACATCTGTTCAGAGGCTGTAGATATTCTAGCACTGATAGCTTCAACTTTTCTCAACATTCAAGGAGGTTGCTAAGCACTTTACCAAAGTTAACCAGTAAATGGTTAACCAACACCATTACAACATGGATGCAGGATGTAACATAAGCTTGGCACTTGCAAATCAACATGTCCACATTCACTGTTTATGTGTGACTACATAATTAGATTCTCCCTTCCTGATACATTAATTCAGTGTTAAATTACAATGTTCAACAATAATTCAAGCTTAATAGAAAATACGAGTGGAAGTGGGTCTGTGAGCTTCCTTCCTCATTCAGGTGTGATCCGTCAGCCTCCACAGTGGCAACTACATCTTCCATATCCTCCATATTGTTTACTCACTCATGGGATGTGGGCTTCACCAGCATTGCCATCCCTAATTGCCCGGAGGGCAGTTAAGAGTCAACCACATTGCTGTGGGCCTGGAGTCACATGTAGACCAGAACAGGTCAGAATGGCAGATTTTGTTCCTTAAAAGGATATTAGTGAGCCAGATGGATTTTATTTTCCAGCAATTGACAATGATTTCATGGTCATCAGTACACCCTTAATTCCAGATTCATCGTTTAATTCCAAATCCACCATCTGCCATGGCAGGATTTGAACCCAGATTCCCAGAACATTAGCTGAATTTCTGGATTAATAGTCTAGTGATATTATTGTATTCCGGAATGTGAACTCTGGAAAAATACGTCCTTTCTAAAAACAAACTATTTCCCAGATCAGCCAACTTGACTCTTGGCCAGGGCTGTGAGGAGGCTCCTGAGAAATTCTTACCTTTCCTGTCCAACAAGAAAATGTTTTTAAGTTCCCTGATGTATGACAGGCAGGTAGCAAAAAACCTTCCTGATTGGCCCTGCCACCCACTGAGAGCATGCACGCAGGAGGTGCTCTTCCAGTGAATTACAAATTCACAATGTGGAATTACATAACGATGGTTACTAAGAACTGTTGTTTGTTTATTTGGATTTTGAACCAGTTTCATACATTTCTAAAATTAAACATTCCCAGAAATTTGTGCTCATTCCTAACTCAGATCCCTGTTGGTGTCATCTATCATATCGAATGTGTCATAAATCCTACTGAAAGGAGCCCGGATATGAGGTAGAGAGAGTTATCGAGTCATTGACAGCACAAAAGGAGCCCATGAAATCTACACCTACACCATATCTCCTCCCCCTGCTTTTCCCCCGTAGTCCTGCAAGTTTGTACCCCTCAAGTGCATTCCCCCGGCCCCCATTCTTTTCTTCCACTAGCTTTGTAGTTCGTGAGTTCCAGTTCATTAACATTTCCTGTGTTAAAAAAAAAGTTTCTTCCTCACATTCGCACTCTTTTCCAAAATCCTGAATCCATTCCAATAGCTAATGGGAACAGTGTTTTCCCTACCTTTGCAAAGTCCTCCAGCTGTAAGTGCCAATCATTGACCCCAGGGGGCGTCATTGCTGCCAGGAAAATATTGCGAGCAACGTATCTACCCAAGGCCAAGAACCACCAAGTGATGGCAATATGGACTTATGGGAGTGGCACGGTGAGAGGGCATCTGCAGTCAGGGCAAAGGCTGGCTGTCAGTGGGCTGCTCTCCATGTTGATGCCAGCCCCCTCGATCAGACACTGGGGTCCTCAAATGAAGTGACCCTCACGCTCCCTATCCCAGAAATCCACAGAGAAACACACCAGGGTTGGCTTTTTGGGTTTTCCTGAGAGCAGTCCCCCCACCCCCACCCGTGGGGATATACTAATAGTGGTGGCAATAAGAAGCCCTTAAGGGGGCACTAACTTACCCTGAGGGCCTCAAGCTGGCAGTGAGGCAGCAAGGTCATCCTGCCACCATGGACCCAATTGGGGCAAAGGTGAAAAAGTGACAGGGTCTGCACCTGTAACACCCCACCCCCAGTGCAATTAAATGCTCCCTGCCACCAATCAATGCACCACAAGGGAGTATATTAAATTCCACCCAATGTTTCAGGCATTCTGGATTTGCATTTCGTCAATTTTACTGACATTTCCATTTGCAAATGTTACAGTGGGGTTCAATTAAACTGTCCCTCCCGTGCTGCACTCACTGTACATCTCTGTTGCTTGCATGGTTGTCCAATTGCTTAACCATTACTCTGGTGATTTGTTTCAATTTCTGACCAGCCACCTGAGCCTGTTACTTCGGTTTTGTCTAAAAGTGGGAAGCAAGAAAACTACATTTCTGCGCTGCACACTGCAAGTTGGTGCCATTTTAACCCTCCACATTCCTAGCAACAGACACAAAGTAAGCAAGGTTAGACACCAAAAAACCTACAGCAAGAGTGAGCCTTACGCATGCATTATGTCCTCTCAAAGACAAAATTTAACTTGAAATGAGCTCTTGATAAAAAAATTATTGAAGTTCTTTGTATGTACAAATGCCCTCAAGCACTTGCTGTGCACCAGAACCACACAAGTTTTAAATTAATTATAGGCCCTTTGAGCTGTCGCCCTTCCAGCTGCCTCAATTTTAAATTGAAAGACTAGGAGCAGCAGAGTTTAGAAATCAGAAAAAACTTCTCCAACAAGAGGAAAAGAGAAAGGCTAAACAGGCCAAAGGAGAGAAGTCTACAATAATAGGACAGACTTCTCTGTCATTCTTACGATCATGGGGAGGGCAAGGCACATTTCCCCACATCCAGAGGTACAGCAGGAAGCCAGCAAGCAAAGGAGGTTTGCAAAGATTGCAAGGATTCAAGAGAAATGGAGACTTGAGGGATTGTAACAAAATGAAGCTGGGTTAAATAGCAGCACTCTTATTTCATGGTTAGAGTCACAACTAGAGGAATAGCATTCTGATCATTGAATGAATAATTGGATGACCAGGTGTAAAACTGAACCACGCTGACCTGGTGAAGGTCTCTGGTTCATTTGGGGGTCTATGGTTAACGAGCTGGTTTAAGATCATGAAACTCTGTCCCTAACAACATTGTGGATGTCCCTACACCCACTGCAGAGTTCAAGAAGACAGCTCACCACCAACTTCTCGCGATAATTAGGAATATCCAAAATTGTTGGCCTAGCCAGCAAAGCAAAACCCAATCTTGTCTAGGCTGATATCAGGACTATTACAGTCGCCCATTGATGGAAAAGAAAGGAACCAAGATTTTATTCCAAATTGCAATTCAAAAACCTCCCTCCACACTGTCCAATTGGAATGTACATGTAACATGGAAGTCTGGGGAACATATAATTAGGTTTGGCTATGATTCCATCAAAGTCAGGAATAGTGTTAGAAGCTTACCATCCAGGATAACACATGGAAGGTGCCAAGAGGCCGGTTTTATCCACGGAACATTACCCTTTCAAGGTTCAGTTCCATTGGAAAATGAAGCAAGAGGACAAAATGAATCGAACAGCAACTTGCCCTTAACTACTGTAACAAACATAATCATTGGGTTGGCACCAATTCCTTTGGTTCAATTTCTCGTAAGGCCAAGCCTCTGAGCTAGTAAATCAAATGGCTCCGTTTTATTTACTGTTCACTGTAACTTTACTCTTTCCAACACTGACTATGGACATACTCACAGTACTGTTTGATTAACACAAGTCAAGCTCTAACCCCCCCCCCCCCCCGCCCCAGGGCTCAAGCATTCAAAGAAAATGATCGAGGCTGACACTCCACTTGAGTACTGAGGGAGTGCAGCGCTGTCAGAGGTTGGATGACATGTTAAACCAGGCCCATCTGCCAGCTCAGGTGGATGTAAAGATCCTGTGGCATTAATTTAAAGAAGTGCAAGCAAATTGCCCTGACCTATATTTATCCCTCAATTGACATCACAAAAACAGGTTATCTAATCATTACTGCATTGTTGCTTGTGGAAGAGTGCTGTGTGTAAATTGACTACCACATTACAATGGTAACCACACTGCAGAAATACTTCATTGGCTATGAAATTCTGAGACATTCGTTAGTCATGCAAGTTGCTACACAAATGCATCTCTATCTTTTATGTCTTAGATGTCTTGTTGAGGGCCACTGTTCTATTCATTTACCACCATGGGAAGCAGGAGAAGTGACCTTGCTTCTATCATCATCAATTGTTCACACGTTCTAGGAGAGATTCTAGGGCAAATTCTGGCTCATTGCTTTTTAATTTTAAACCCCTTTCTTTCCCAGAAGGTGCTGTAGACTGCAGAGTTCTGCCTGGGCTGAGACCTGGCTGGGTGTGTATACATTTAACACGTTACTGATACTGGGCCTAGACTGGTGCACATAATCCCTGTCTTACAAAGTATGGTCAGTGGATGGAAATCAAATAAAGACATTGCCCGACATCATACATTCTGACCAAGTAAAATAGGGCCAGCAGCACAATTTATGTGACCAGCATCTGAGCAATTTTTCAGTTAGGTGAGGTTATTGATGGTGGCTTGTTTCCTTCCAAAAGACAGAGAATCAATTGTATTGAATCAGCAGTGTTTGGTTTGGGCTGATGATGCTCTCAGATCAATAACAATATAGCCAACAGCAAAATCACATCCAAGACCTGGAGCTGGGAATGAGCAGGGAAGAAAGGAGAGCAGGAAATTTAGTTGTTTGGATTTGTTTTCTTAAGTTTCTTAAGTCAAATTATTTGCCCCACATTTTTTGGCTCCAGTGCTCAGTTATTTCCAGTTTTTGCAGCTGCTTTGTTTGGATTTCAAGCAGAGACTTATGCCCGTCAATAATTCAAGGCTTGACAGATATTCTTTGCTGCAGCAAGTCTCAGAGGCTCTTAGATGATTAACTCGCTCTGGTTTCCAGAACAGAAGGCAATCTGTGTGTAGTTCGATTGCTGCTGATACTCGCCACAGAGAATGTAGATGAGAGGTCAATTCCTTCACAGTAATAACACAGCCATCCATTAATATATGCCAGTGCTGCCAATACTGGATAAGTCCCAGGCAAGAGATCTGTTGCAAGTTTTATTCATCACATCGCACATGTACATACTGTTAAAGGCAGCGTACTGGGGCTGATGCATAGCTGTAGGGGAAGGCAAAGTGGCTGTCTTTGCCAAACAGGAGTCATTGTGTAGAATCAAGTGGGACCAAAGGAGGTCATTCAACCCATCGCGACTGTCACTGTTTTTTGAATGGAGCTATCCAATTAACCACATGCCCTTGATCTTTCCCCACAGCTCTGTAATCCTCTCCTTTCTGGTATAGATCCAATTCCATACACCTATTAGGTTTTATTTATTCATTTGTGGGATGTGGGTGTCGCTGGCTAGCCAGCATTTCTTGCCCATCCCTAGTTGCCCTTGAGAAGGTAGTGGTGAGCTGCCTTCTTGAACCACTGCAGTCCACCTGCTGTGGGTTCACCCACAATGCTATTAGGGAGGGAATTCCAGGATTTTGACCCAGCGACAGTGAGGGAACGGCGCTATCTTTCCTATTCAGGATGGTGAGTGGCTTAGAGGGGACCATGAAGGTGGTGTTCCCATACATCTGCTGTCCTCGTCCTTCTAGATGAAAGTGGTCATGGGTTTGGATGGTGCTGTCGGAGGATCTTCGGTGAATTTCTGCAGTGCATATTGCAGATAGTAAACACTGCTGCTAATGAGTGCTAATGAGGGAGTGGATGCTTGTGAATGTGGTGCCAATCAAGTGGGCTGCTTTGTTCTGCATGGTGTCAAGTTTCTTGAGTGATGCCATAAGTTTCCAATTGGGAGTGTGGAAAGGAGAGAGTGGAGAAAGGGGAAGAGAATGGGGGGGTGCGGGGAAAAAAAACTGGAAAAGTCTCTCCTTTCCTCCCAACGAAACTGAGAGCAGCAATACTCTGCATACGGAAACAAGCATTCAAAACATTTAAAAACCTAAATAAACATGATGCTGTTTTATTTACCAAAAGAGGAATATTAATGACAAAAAGAATGTGTGCAATGGGCTGCCTGTATCTCTCAAGGCTTCATGCTGTGAAAGTCCTGCTGGGTAATCAGGACATCCTGCAGTGCCTGATATAGATTATTATATATTATACAGCACTTTGCCAAGTGATTGAGCGAATGGCTTCTGCAAGCCAATATTTAACTAGTAAGCGCCTGATAAAATTTAACTAGAATATTCTGGTTAATTATTGTCCCAGATTCCAGGATAAAGCGTCTTCGTTATTTATATTGACTGAGTATCATTTCTATCAACTCTTGCTTCTCGAGTGGGCCCTTCATCTACCTGAATATTGCCCTCCTGCTGCCCCATATCCATTGAAAGAGCAAAGGGAACATTTGAAGTCTGGGTTTCTATTGATCAGAATTGGTGCTTTGGGACAGCTTTGATCTCTGTAGGGTAGATCTCAAATGACTCCCTTCTCTAATCCAAACCAATAAAAACAGAGAAGTAGGTGGTGAAGCAGAGTGGAGTTTGCAGCTGGTTACTGGTCAAAGATCCATACTGGGAGCCCTGGCGGCTATTCTCTCTGGGTCTAACTGAGTTGGCCTGATGTCAATTAGCCTATCATAATCATAAAATGTCATTGATGATTATCACGAAGACAGCAAAGGACAATTTAGAAGAATTTTCTTTTGAACCATTAGGGCCTTGACGCAAGCACACCTGGTACAGTTTTCTATCATTCAATCTCTCCTGGCCTCCACCCAGAAACCTTTGTTTTATCCTTGTCCAAACTATCCCTTGCTCAAAGCCTTCAATGCCATAATTCTACCAAACCCCTCTCCAAACTCTGAGACTGAGGACTCTGCTGCCCCCTCTGCAACTGGATCGTCAATTTCCTGACCCACGGACCACAGTCTGTAAGGATATGCAACAACATCTCCTCCACAATAATCCTTAACATTGGTGCCCTGCAAGCCTGTGTACTCAGCTCCATACTATAATGCTTATACACTCACAACTGTGTGGCCAAATTCAGCTCTAACTCCATTTACAAATTTGCTGATGACACCACCATAGTGGATTGGATCTTAAACAATGATGAGACAGAGTACAAGAAAGAAATAGTGAGCTTAGTGGCATGATGTGAAATCTTTTCCTTATTGTCAGCCAAGTGAAGGAGCCGGTCATTGACTTCAGGAAGCAGAGTGGAGCACATGCCCTTTTCTGTATCAATATTGCAGAGATGGAAGTGGTTAAGAGCTTCAAGCTCCTAAATATCACTAACAATCTGACCTGGTCCATCCACATCGATGCTACAGTCAAGAAAGTACAACACTGCCTCAGAAGGCTAAGGAAATTCGGCATGTCCACAATGACTGTTATAGAAAGCATCCTATCCAGATGCATCACAGTTTGGTATGGCAACTGCTCTGCCCAATACCGCAAGAAATTACAGAGAGTTGTGAATTCAGACCAGTCCAACATGGAAACCAGCCTTTCTTCCACTGACTCCGTCAACAAGTCCCGCTGCCTTGGGAAAGCAGTCAATATAATCAAATACCCTTCCCACCTCACTTATACTCCTTTCCACCCTCTTCCATTGAGCAGAAGATACAGAAGTTTGAAAACATGTAACAACAGATTCAAGGACAGCTTCTTCCCTGCTGTAATCAGACTTTTGAATGGACCTCTCATATATTAAGGTTGCTCTTTCTCTGCGCCTTCTCTGTAGCTGTAACACAACATTCTGTATTCTGTCCTATTACCCTGATGTACTTATGTAAGGTATGATTGGCCTGGATAGCATGCAAAACAGTACTTTTCACTGTATCTTGGTATATGTGACCATAATAAATCAAATCAAGTCAAATTACAGTTCCAGCTTTCCCCACTTCTGATGCAAGGTCATCAACTTAAAACTTTGGTTCTGCCTTCACAGAAGCTGTCTGACCAGTAAGTATCTCCAGCACTTTCTGTTTTAACACACAGTTTTGGACTGTTTACTTAAACCTGTCAAAAGAAAGAGTGCAATATACGCTCTCAGATGGATTGCTGGAAGAGGTTGTCCTGGGGGAGAGATCAAGTGAATGCAGAAATAATTAAAAGGAGTAGAGTAGCTGCTCTAAGTTCCCTTGTCTCAAAGCCTAGAACTAAGAGAGCACAGGCCAGTCACTGAAAAAATGTGTCAGCCATTGAACACCGAGACAAAAAGAAATTTCTACACTTAAAGAGTTGTTGATGAAATTCTCCATTGAAAAGAGCTTTTTCAATGTTAAAGGAATTAAGGAATTCAGAGATAGTGTGGTAAGGTGGAACTGTGATGGAAAATCAGCAAAGATCGTATTGATGGGCTAAATAGCCTAATTCTGTTTATATTTCTCATTACATTCTTGAGGAGTTATTGAGGGATACAGTTTAATGTCCGTTAAGCATGGATAAATATTTTAAAATATAAATATAAATTTTAAAAGCAACACAAGAAAGCAAATCCACAGAACCAACTGAGGTATTAAAATCAAGGAAATTGCAGCAGGTACATCACATCTCTGCTCAGTTTAGACTTTTGACATCGACTTTCATTTTTACGCTGCACCCCACGGCTCAAAGTATAAACCAGGCCAACACTGCAGTTCAGTGCTGACAAATGCCTGCACAAATTGACATAAAAGAATTAATGAGACAGTTCAAATGGGAGCTTTCTTAGCAACCTGACCAATATTCTCCCTGTATCCAAAAAGACCCTAACAAATCTGCTGACTACAGACCTTGCTTTTTGCAATTGTTTATCCTTAACAGTAGCTTCTCTTCCAAACGAATTAATTGGCTGTGAAGAGTTTTGGAATATCTGAAATGTGACAGGATGGTATATAAATGCAAATTATTTCTTTGCTAACTAGCGCAACTTCCTCTTTCCCTGTTCCAATTTCAATGCACTGTTATCCTTGTTTTGGTGAACTAACACAGTGCAGCCATCCTGTTTGGATTACAGCCAATGGCACATGATACCTTTCAATATTCAAACTGTAGAAGGCTGATTAGAATTGGTAATCCTTTCTCTTTTGTAATGGAAGTTTTTTCTCCCGAGGATTGACTGATGTTGCAGAAAGATCCTCCTGATTTTTGACCGCAAATTATCTCTTACTATTAGGTGACGGCAATATTGCCCCAGGTGGGTTATTCATTTAACACGACTGAAATATTCTGGCTGTAAGAGATGCCCACAGTTCCAACACAAATGGTTGACGCAAGCACGAGAAAGTTGATTAATAGAAGTAATCCTTTATTCATTAATCCAGGGATATTATACATTTTCTTTAAAGGAATCGTTCCAGTTCAATTAGTCAATTCAGTCTGCAACAGAGCCAAAAGGAAAGGCCCATCCCTGGCTTCCTCTAATTTGCTAAATCTCAGCTTGGGAGCTGTGTGAGAGAGAGAACGTTTCAACCAGGCAGCAAGAAAGTCAAATTAGCTGGAATTCCTCTTCCTCCCCGATTCCTACTGGAAAGTCAAGATTGGGCAGTGTGAGAGGGCAGATTGCTCAGCAACTACAGGGTTCCCATTCTTGATTTGAGCTGTGTGTCCATGATCCCTGAGTACACATTAATGTGAAGAATACCCATCCTCATTCAGCTACCTGATGATGTTAGAACATGTGAGACCATGATCCGAAACATGGCATCCAGAGTGGAGGGGTTAAAATAAATGAGACGGAGGGGGAGTAATTACAACCTCCAGGCTAATTACTCCATTCTCTCTTTAAAAAGTTCATAGGTCCTTGAAGGTGGAGTCGCAGGTGGACAGAGTAGTGAAGAAGGCGTTTGGTACACTTGCCTTTATTGATCAGTGCATTGAGTATAGGAGTTGAGAGGTCATGTTGCGGCTGTACAGGACATCAGTTAGGCCATTTTTGGAATACTGCATTCAATTCTCGTCTCCCTGCTATAGAAAAGATTTTGTTAAACTAAAAAAGGGTGCGGAAAAGATTTACAAGGATGTTGCCGGGCTTGGAGAGTTTGAGCTATAGGGAGACGATGAATAGGCTGGGGCTATTTTTCCTGGACTGTCGAACACTGAGGGGTAACCTTATAGAGGTTCATAAAATCATGAGGGGAATGGATAGGGTGAATAGCCAAGGTCTTTTTTCCAAGGTAGGAGAGTCCAAAACTAGAGAGCATTGGTTTAAGGTGAGGGGCGGGGGAAGATTTAAAAGGGACCCAAGGGGCAACTTTTTCATGCAGTGGGAGGTGCATGTAAGGAATGAGCTCCCAGAGGAAGTGGTGGAGGCTGTACAGTTACAACATTTAAAAGCATCTCGATGGGTACATGAATAGGGAGGGTTTAGAAGCATATGGGCCAAATGCTAGCAAATGCAACTAGATTAATTTGGGATATTTGGTTGGCATGGACAAGTTTTTCTGACGGGTCTTTTTCTGTGCTGTGCAACTCTATGACTCTAAAACAAAAATGCTTTTGGTCTGTATAACGGCTGTCTTTGATATAAGGCAACAGTACTTCAGCAGGCCCAAGACTTTCTTACATTTTATGTATTAGTGGGCCTACTTTGGGGTTGCTCATAATAAATCAGGATATATGATAAGAATGAGAACATTATACCATCATAATGTATACTGTTGTATTCTCCTGTTAGGATGAAAGCATATCCCTTAAAATCATAAAAGTTGAGCCGTTAATTAAATGGAATGTAAGGTCAAATAGGATGATTTTTTAAAAAAATTGGTTCATGTAATCCTTTTGTTTTGTGGTTTTACTTTCACATCGATCACTCTGGATTCAAGACAAACTGGTCCAGGAGTAGGCAAGGTTATTAATTTTTTTTCAGGCTTGGGCTTTTTTACAACACATATTAAACATAATAAATATTGCACTGCATGGTATTCAGAGATATACCAGGCTCTCATCCAACACTATTGAAAGACTATTCTACAATCTCAGCCACCTCGTGCCAGTCAGTCTACTTCACATGCTTCTCTGTAAGTGTTTCTAATATTCTCCTTGCTGGACTTAAGGTTTCTGTCCAGCTCTCCATGTGTTTCCCTCTTCTTCTTCTTAACTCCACCCACACTGGGGTGGCCAGGAAGGAGCAACTCAATGCAAGATGGTTCTAGTGCCCTTACACGACACTAAACTGGTCAGAGCTCAGCAGACATTCACACAAAGCAGGAACAAGAACCCTAGCCAATTTTGCCCTCCCTATTCCAGAGCGACCAATGATACCTGTGGCACCAGTGACATTTCCCCAACCGAGGTAAGCTATTTCAGCACAGACTGGTTGCTTAAGCCTAGGGACTTCTCAGTCTGCATGGTTCAGCTACTCAGCAAACCTTCACAGCCACAGCATGAGCTTTGCTATCAGAAAACCTACTATCCAGTCTCTTCTCTTGAATATTTGGGTGTTGTTAGCTCTCCAGTGGCACGGTTCTATAAGCAGGATGGAATCTTCTGCCTTCCCTCATGGTATGTTTAGAGGCAGCAAGCAAGTTTAGTTGGGCAGTAAATATGGTAGGTGAACATCCAGTCACTTTCCCACCCCCAACTCCAAGAAAGTCCAGAGGAGGAAGATTCCTCGTAAACCTTGCTATCCTGCCACCAATTGAGGCCTTGAGCAGACAATCAATGACCACTTAAGGACCTCATCCCACCACCACTAGGTTTAACTCAGCGGGATAGGGGGCACACATGAGTCTCTTCATCCTCACCCAATATATAGGGTCATAGAATCACAAAACCATAGAACCCATGGCTAATCTATCTAGCCTGCATATCCCTGGACACTATGGGTGATTTAGCATGGCTAATCCACCTAACCAACACGTCTTTGGACTGTTGGAGGAAACTGGTGCATCTGGAGGAAACCCATGCAGACATGGGGAAAACGTGCAAACTCCACATAGGCAGCTGCTAGAGTGTTGAATTGAACATAGATCCTGGGCACTTTGAGGCAGCAATATTAACCACGGAACCACTGTGCCACCAATCCAAAAGGCAAATCAGTTCTTGTTTCCTGATTTCACTTGACCATCAAGTCAAGCAACTCATATTTCCCTTCTTCAAACCTGAATTATAAGAACCAGTTTTTGTCCCTCTGCATAGTTTGACTGGTCAAGTGGATTGATTGATTGGGTCGGAGGTGCCAGCCCCAGACAGAGGGACATGAATGAAAATGAGACACAGGCATCTGCCAATGTTTGTGCAGAAAGAAAAGTTGCCCAAAGTTGACCTGGCACTTGAGGAATTGAAGGGTGGAGGGGCGGGCATGCTGTGGCATAATGGGAATGGTACAGAAAGTTGAATTGGGATAGGGCATAGGATGGGGATGATCTGTGAGGAATGAAGGGAATGAGGGAATGGCACGGAATGGGATAGTGATTGAGAGAAAGAATTGTAACAGTGCATATACTAACTTCACTGTGAGTATTTCGTGGGACACTGCAAGCATTTTATTACTAAAAAGTAATGAAAGGAAAATACAATGACAAATACAATAATTTTAATATCCTCGTGAATTTCCTCATTGGGCTTACCTGTAGTGGGTAAATTGGAACACAGGCTTCAGTTCCTAAAGAGCTGAGGATATTCCTATTGACAGCCAGAGGTGGGAAAGGATGGAGTCAGAGATGGACTTTTTATAGGTCTATGGTAGAGTGCTGATTTTCAAACAGGAATTCTTAGGACTCTGAATACCCAAAGGAAATCTTAGTGGGCTATGTGATGATTAGGGATTTTGGTCTGTCCAAGATGTTTTTCATTCATACACAGCATATGGGCATTACTGGTCATTTATTGCTCATCCCTCATTGCCCAAAGGATAGTTAAGAGCCAACTATATTGCTGTTGGTCTGCAGTCACATTTGGGCAGGCTATATAAGGATGGCAGATTTCATTCCTTAAAGGCCATTAGTGAACTATAGGTTTTCACAAGAAATGACAGTGGTTACATGGTCACCATTAGGCCAGCTATTGATACTGAATTCACTTTTCAACCTTCTGCCATAGGGGGTTTGAACCCATGTCCCCAGAATGCTGGGCTGGTGTTCTCTATTACCAAGCCAGTGACATTACCATGAAGCCATCACCTCCCAAACCTGCACATGACAGAATCATAAAATAGTTAACAGCAGATAAGGAGACCATTTGGACCATCAAGCCTGTTCCACTTCTCTGTAAAAACAAGTCCATTACACAGTGCATCCAACAAAATTGATATTTCATTTTTTTTAATATGTTGGGTTAACTACCATATTATTTCTGCATCAACGAGATCACTATGAAGTAAGTATTCTATTCACTCCAGCTACATAGCTTCACATTATTATTGAACAGTACATACGGTCTCGTGAACTGAAAAACAAAAGCTGTACCCGGAAAATTTCCTGATCAACAGTTTCTGTGCTAGAAAATTTATGATCACTTGCCCTTGGCTAGCTGAGGCCGCAGATTACGACAGTGGACCTCCAGAGGAATGTCTCAATATTTGCTAGTAGTTCCCAGGAAGATACAAATAGTTGCATTGGATTGCGCTAATAATTGTTCAGGGTCACCTGGGACCAGCTCAGTATTAACATGGGGGCTGCCAGGCTTCCAATAGCTGCAGGGGGAATGCACATACTAAATTGAAAAAGCACTGCGCCATAAAGCCACTTCAGAAGGTTAAGTATTACTCTTTAACTTTATTGCACAAACCAAAACAAAATCTGTCTTAATAGATATTTCTAATCAAATTGTTCAGAAGCATTGTGATATTTTGCTAGAGCAGGTCAGACTTGAACCCAGGCCTCCTGGCCCAGAGGTAGGGACACAATGACCCCACCACAAGAGCACCCCAACCCAAACTCTGTGATTATACTCTGATGTGCTACTGAGATTCAGCTAGTAATCTTTGAGTCAGAAGACCATTGATTCAAGTCTCATTCCAGGACTCGAAGACAAAACAAAAACACACAGAGGCTCTGTTGTATTGTTTCACTCTCAGAAGAGCTGTCTCTTGGATAAGACAATTAAACCAATGCTTGGTCTCTCATCTCAGTTGCAGGATAAAAAAAATCCCAAGGTACAGTTTTGAAAACAGCAGGGATGTTATCCCTGATATCCTGATCAGTAATTACTCCTGAAAACATCACAAAAAAACAGATTATCTTGTCATTATCATGTGACTCCACTTCAAAGTGATTTTACCAGCTGTAAAGTGCTATATCAAATCTTATGGCTGTGAGAGGTGCTATATGAATGGAAGTCCTTCTTTTCATTTGAATTAATGGCTTTATAAAGCTTCTTTTAAATGGCGCAATTAATTTAAGCAGATGATTGTAATTTTTGGCATTGAGGGCAGTGGAAATCTAGAATCCTCACTCTCTCCCCACAAAAGGCTGTGAATGCTGACAAGAAAAAAAAAAGAGGCTTTCAAATGGATACAGAGAGAGACTTTTTTGAGATAAGGAATTTGCAAAATTGAGCTAAATGGGGTTGAGATGCAGATCAGCAGTGATTGAATTAACCACAGAGCAGGGGAAGTCACTAAATGGACTGGCCCTAATGTTGTTACAATTCATTATTTCAATTAGTGTGTGTGTGCATGTGTGTATGTCTGTATGTGTTTGTGAGTTTGTGTGCGTGTGTGTTTATATGTGTCTGTGCGTATGTGAGTGTGTGTGTGTGCGTATCCCAAATATATCTGTCCACCTAATACACTGTAATGAATCATCCAGTTCCTCAGTTCTATTGCTGGTGTCAACAACACTAATCTTCTTTGCCCTCTCTGTTCTTTCAAAATCCTCCCCCAGAACAAACCCGTTTCTTGTGATCTCCCCTCACCTCTCTGTTAGCTTGTGTTCAACCTTCAAGCTTTTTCCCTTTATACCCTGGGATGTTTTATTAGATTCAAAATGTTACACAAATAGACCTTGATATAAAACATTTAGAGTCTCTCTTTTTGAAAATCCGATTAATTGTTTTTGTTTGGACATGAACCAGAGCCAAGCAGCATTTTTGTTATGATATTTGCATGTGTTGCCATTTTAGAATTGTTAACTGTCCATACTTGCCTATGTTGAAGTAAACCAGGCAGCAAGTCTCCTGCTTTTTGCCAAGGTTTCTTTTCCACCCCCATATCTGGTATTATGGAATTTTATAATAAAAATCAACACTGGTCTACATGACTGCAAATACACTAGGGTATCAAAACTATTCAACACTAGCAGTGTAGTAAACGGCCAGTTAATAGCACTGCCTCTATAGATCTGGAGTCTTTGGCTTAGAGCTTGCATTCCTTTCTCGAAGTCAAAGAGTTCAAATCTCACTCCAGGCGATTCCACCGAGTGAGGATTACAAATTCTGCTTCATGTCCAAGTTTGACACGTGGAAGTAGGTATGGGCACTTCAACCTTTCCACTGTATGGGCTGAGAGAGCCTACAAAACCATCAACCATTTAGGACATACCAACCCAATCATCCATTGTAAAGGTAGTCACTGTTTTAAAGGAGTGTTCACATTGCAGCCTGCAAATCCTTCCACTACATCACACTATTCTCCAAGGAGAATTGCAAAATAGATGCAAAAACAGCTTGTATCCGGGCTGGGAAATTGGGACAAAATCCTTCAGCGGCACACAGAGATAAGAAATACAGAACAGATATACAAAGAGGGGCAGATAGGAGGTCAAAGGCAAGGACAGATAGACACACACACACACACGCTCAATCAAACACCCCAACGGTGACAGAAAAATAAGAAACAGGTAGATGGTCAAAAGACAGATACAGGCATGCACACAAGGGAATAGAAATGAAGGGGAAGTGCAGAGAGTGCACTATGCCCCAGTACCAATGGAAGATGAATCCATTCGAACATACCATTTCCATCTCAAGTCTGTTCTGCCATTCAAAAAGATCATAGCTAATCTGATTGTGGCCTCCACTCCACTTTCCTGCCTACCTCAATCCTCTTTGACTCCTTCGTTAGAGATTCATTCCTTAACCTGATTTTTAGAAGAAAGCTCGTAAGAAATGTTTTCTTTAGCTGTGACCCAGGCCTTCCTTCTGTCAGATTTTATGTTCAGCTGAAAGTGGTAACTTTATGCTACATAGTTCCAACTCAGTTAACACAAGCATTTTGTAACAAAGAAGACTTGGCTGTTGCTTTATTCTGAAATAGTATTCCTTGAGTAACTGCATGATAGCAGCAATAATACCTGCTTCTCAACAACAGCCGAGGGCAAAGGTGCGGCTGAACAAAATCATTGGTGTCCAGCAATGGTTAATGATGCTGAAGAGGACTGAGAAAATGGCTAGAGTTTAGAAATAGGGATTGGCATCTCAAAGGGATGGTTTGGAAATGACAGATGTCATCAAATTGAACAAGGCTTGGATACCAGGCTGCAATACTTTGCAGTATTTACACAGAGTAACAGACTGTTTTGAGGTGGTTGGAGGAGAAAATAGAGGAGCTGGAACAAGTCAAGACATGAGTATAAAAAAAAAGGATGGTTAGAGATGACAAGGAAAGCAATGATCATCAACAACACTAACATCATTAGATTACAAGATAAACACAGCACAGAAAGGTCAATTCACTCACCTTTACTCATCTTCTCTGTTACATAGCATTCCTCATGTTAAAATGTAGTCACAGAACACAAGGACAGAGGAGAAATAGTAAAGTACGTTGAGAATGACTATTAGCAGAATTTAGAATGCAGGGAAGGAGGCATAAAGACAAAATTGTTTGGGAAGGTGCTGCACAGGATGGGAGTGTATAATATTCCCTATTCTGTATTTATGGTGAAATGATGGAAGCAATCTAATTAACCTAGCAGCACAGCACAAGAAACTAGTAAAACCTGATGAGCGGTATCAATGAAATTGACAACTGACCAACTTACCTTAAAAAACACTGACAACCAACAGATCTGAATGCAATCTTATTGACAAATGAAAACAGATTGTTAGTATGCAAGTACATTGGAACACAGGCTGGTATCTTAAGTAGTATTCAATATTCAATTGCTTGTTACCAGCGGTGGTGGGGGAGGGAAGAGAGTACACAAAGTCATGGTCTAACAACAGTGGTGTCTTCAGAATCGTGTTTTTCTTAAAACGGAGTTTGAATGCTTGACGGTTTGATCGCTGGGAGCATGCTCTGGCACTCCAAAATGTTTGTTTCTTTGTCATACTATTTTCCACAGCAGTTTATGAAACTCCAGAAAGTGTAATTCCATCTTTCCAGTCAAAAATGATCTCCATCAGGTTTGCAATCATATTCCCACCAAACACAGAATTACATTAAAACTAGCCTCCAGTGAGTGGCAATCATTGCCAGAAATTTGGCATGACGAGTTGGTAGCTCCATAAATGTAGGAAAATAGGAACAGACCCCAAAGTACTGACTCTGTAAAAACATAAGACTGTCACATTGCAGGAAGTGGTCTGAAGTATGGATTGCATACAAAGAAAATTTGGCCCAGTTTGTTTTCCAGCTCAAAAAACAGAAGTTGATTTGCAGGACAAAAGTACTGAAAGAACTGTGGATGCTAGAAATCAGAAACAGAAACAGAACTTGATGGAAAAGCTCAGGTCTGGCAGCATCTATGGAGAGAAATCATAGCAAACATTTCGGGTCCAGTAACTCTTCTTCAGAACAAAAAAGGGTCTGATGAAGGGTTTAGGCCCGAAACGTCAAGTTTTCCTGCTCCTATGATGCTGCTTGACCTGCTGTGTTCATCCAGCCCCATGCTTGTTATCAAGGGTCTGAAGATGGGTTACTGGACCCAAAATGTTAACTCTAATTTCTGTCCACCAATGCTGCCAAACCTGCTGAGATTTTCCAGCAATTTCTGCTTTCGATTTGGAGGACGGTGGTGACACTTCAGATTTAAATCTGTTTTTCAGATGATAGTGTAAAATGGATGCTAGCGCAGTCTGCAACTTTGCATTTGTCCAAATTTTTATGTCTATTGATGTCAATGGATCAGAAGAGATCCAATGGGTGATCACCAGTTTTTTATAATTGTTCAGATAAAAACTTTATCTGTCAGTAAAACAGGACCAGCATTCTTCCTAATTGTATTATCCTTGGATGTGACTTTTACAGCAAAGAAATTACTGACTGGCAGCTCTTTGCTAGCAGGAGAAAGTGGAGCTGCTACAAGAATCTGAGGAGCAGCAAAGAGCTCAGAATGGGGGAGGTCTCTGAGACTTTGGAGCTTCTGCTATCTAAGATTGTTACCAGCTGGCAGCGTCTGTGCACAGGAGACTGGGAGAAACACAGCAACAATCGTACAGATCTGAATCACGCTGACTCATGGGATGACTGCTGAGGAGTGGAGGAAGATGTTGCTTTGATAAAGCATTCAACCATTTCATGTTGAAAAGTTAGTCAGCAAACCTAGGGCAGGGAGAGGCAGCCTGTAACTCTAGGTGATTTACAGTAAAAACCATCCGTTACTGTACCGGCCCTTTACCATTAATCAGCTTGAAATTCTTTAGTTGTTGCACCATTTTCAGACTGTGGCAGGATTGTGATGTGATGTAAGCTCTGGTATCTTGTGTGAAGCTAAAGCTGGCTTTCAATGGGTTAATCACACAGGGTAGCGGGGACAGACAACAGCAGATCACGTTTCACACAGGATATTTGAACCCAGCATGTTGCAGCCAATGAAAGACAGCCTGACCTGCGATCTTTCGCACTCATCATCGCTGCAGCAACTCGATTCACTTGAGTCCAGCAGGGGTCATTGTCAGGTTAGGGACAGCAGCTTCCAATCTGGCAAGGCGGTAGGCTTCGCTAACAGGAGACATTGCAGCTGGGCATTGTGTGTAAAAAGCACATCAACTGCAACAGTGGGAGACAGTCTGGCAGCAAAGGACTGCGAGAGGGATGCAGCATTGAGGAGCTAAGATAGAAAGTTAATTCTAGATCCAGTAAAGGTGACCTACTGCAATGGGATGGCGTGGCGTATTCTTTTATACATATATATTACACGGGCAAGTTGCATTGTTAGAAATGTGATTGCAACTATGGCAATGGCAAATGGGGTTTATTTAGGATATCTGGTCAGCATGGACGAGTTGGATCGAAGGGTCTGTTTCCGTGCTGTATATCTTTATAACTCTTAAGTGTATAAGTAAGGTAGCATCTCACCTCCGAAGAGTTGGAAGTGTACACGTGAAAGCCGCAAGTGGCTTATCGAGATCACAGGGAGATGCTATTGTTATAAACATATTGTCAAAGTCGCTTTAACTCAGATTATTTAACCCCTATTACGATGATAAGACCAATGACATCAGTGAACCTTTCATATTTCTAGCCCCAGAATAACAATGCTCGCTGTATTTCTGTGACGCAATCAGAAAGTTGAGTGAAAAATCAGTTAAGGTTGAGAAACCATTTCAAAAGTTATACAATTTGAGGATTAAAGTTGTTGCTACAGCAGTGCCTTGATTCGAAATAATCTATTTACCCAAAATCCTGACATTTGTAGTTTTGTTTTATAATGTGGGTAAAACTACTATCTGACATGTTGTCTGTTATTAAATACAAGATGCTTGTGAGATAGCAACAGGAGGTGAGTCATGCTAGCTCATGTTATTAATCCTATAACAGCTAAGGGAGTTTATGTCTAGCATGAAATGATATACATTCGCGGAAATCATGGTTTCAGCATCATTGTAAATGTCAAAGCATCGGCGTCACTGTGTAAAACCAACCACTGCCTCAGATGTTGACATGTCTGCTGTTCAATGTGGAAATCCAGAATTGCTGCCAGTGTGTGATTCTCCGCCCCAGGTAACACCCCCAAGCAAGCCTTTGCAGACAGCGTGACCAACCGTCTGGACTTTCTGGCATCATCTCGGGATTTGGCTTGATGTCCCACATTTTTCCCCAATTTCTCTCCTCTCAATGCTGCCTGATCATGAATGGTGTCTGCAGACGTAGATACAAAACAGCAGCCATTAGCAGAGTACCCGCACCCCCATCCTTTCTGCTCGCCCTAAAGTTTTTGATGCCTCAGCTTCTATCTTAAACCTAAATGCTTATTTTGTTCTCTGTGAAATTATTAAAATGCGAAGGATGATAAGGACTTTTTAACTTTGTGGTTTGCTGTCTGTGACAATACTTAGCTGTGATTGGCTCTGTGAAATCAGCCCTAAAGTTAGATGTCACAGACCCTTAATATTGGATACCAAATTGGGAAAGACAAAAATTATGTCAGAGATCATTATATTTCCATGGCTGGTGTTCTTCAAGGCCAGCAGCAAAAGTCATCATGCTGTTGTTGACAGCACAAAGTCTGAGTGACTTTGAAGTCTCGCTTTCAAAGAACAGAACCACTCAGAAAGATGATAGCCTTTGTGAAGATAGTGAAATTATCAGCTGGGAGCAGTATGGGGATTTTTAAAATGGATATTTGATTCAGGGAAGGAAAAAAGCACTGAATTAATCAGCTGAGGAACAGAAATTTAATTTGCTGCTTGCTGCGTACTACGTTACCAGATATGAAACCAAAAAAAAACTATTAGACTTTCAAAAGAATCTAGGGCATAAATCCAACCAGCAGCTTTAAGTAATAAAATTTAAATAAATGACATCAGCAGGAGATGACACAGGCAAAATAAATTAAGCAATGAGATTAAAGAAATCAGATTAGAAATTAAATTATTAGCTACAGATGTGTTTAAATATGGATCAGTTAGCTCTCAAAATAGATAAATAATTGCTGTATAATAAATATGGAATGGATAATTATAGCATGACCTTTGTTATATTTGGGTTGAGTTCTGAAGAAGGGTCACTGGACTACCAAAATGTTAAATCTGCTTTCTCTCTACAGATGCTGCCAGACCTGCTGAGTTTCTCCTGAAAATCCAGTCTTTGTTTCAGACTTCCAGCATCCACAGACTTTTTCTATTTGGGTTGGACTGCTTCGTATGTTAGTTTTTCAGATTTATCTCAGAACATTGAAGAAGAGCTTTTTATTCTACATCTTGACAGTTTATTTCCAGAACTTTTAACATCTTGAAACTTAACTTCACAATCATACATCTTTGAAGAATCCCCAGTGAATCTAAACCAGTGCCAATGGTTTAAGAAATCAAGTGATATACAAGAATCAGTGATCAGACTTACACAATCAAACGTAGATGAAAACAAACTATTAAAAACTATAGTGAGAACTAGAGAATGAGACAATGGACAGGAAATAAGATTGTCTCAGACAATCACACGTTGAGAGAATCATAGACTGCCTACAGTGTGGAAGCAGGCCATTCGGCCCATCAAATCCACTCTGACCCCTGAAGAGTAACCCATCCAGACCCCCCGACCCTATCCCTGTAACCCTGCATTTCCCTTGGCTAATCCACCTAGCCTACACATTCCTGGACATTGTGGAGCAATTCAGCATGGCCTATCCACCTAAAATGCTCATCTTTGGTCTGGGGGAGGAAACTGGAGCACCCAGAGAAAACCCAAACAGACACAGGGAGAATATGCAAACTCCACGCAGACATTTGCCCGAGGGTGGAATCAAACCCAGTTCCCTGGCGCTGTAAGGCAGCAGTGCTAAACATTGAGCTACCATGCCACCACAGAATGTCTGTGTCATATCTAACACAAAAGTAGTTAAACTGGAGCACCAGTTAAAGGCACAGTGGTGTGTGATGGATGGGATAGAATATCTGGATAGATTGTCCCCAGAGCACAGTTAGATCACATAGAGGTTCTCTTCAGGAACAGCTGTCAGTTAGCAAGGTAGAGAAAGGCTGGTGGAGATAGATATATCCTAGCTGTGGGTATTGGGAAGAAAATGGGAGGAAGGGGAGGTGGCAAGGGACTACCCAGAAATTTAATCAAGATCTGTGGAACAGAAGGCAGTCCAAGGATGCGAGCAGCAGGATACAAGTGCCATACAGAAGGATTTCATAATTAAGGAAAAGACTAGAGTTTGAGTTTGATTTATTGTTCTCACATGCACCGAGATACAGTGAAAAGTGTTGTTTTGCCTACCATACAGGCAGATCATACCATACAAAGTGCATCAAGGTAGCAGGACAGAGTGCAGAATACGGTGTTACAGCTGCAGAGAAGGTGCAGAGAGCTGAGTCCAGTGTTGTGTGTCAGGCAATCGTTGCTTAAAGATACCTCCAATCTACAGGAAGAGGACAATCTGGTCATCACAATCACTGTCGGAACTCAACAAGAAAGGAAAGTGCAGAGAGGAAGATCTGCTAAGGGAATAGCGGCAGCAAGGCAGTATATTAGAAAGCAGGACCTCTAGGCTGGTAATCACTAGAATGACAAGCCAGTTGCTAATTGACATAGGAATTAATAGATCGTGAAAGTAATGTGTGTAAATGAGCAAACAATGCAACAAGGAGGGTGTTTATTTCACGAAACATGGCATCACTGCTGGCACTGAAAGTAGCTGTACCACGGGGAGGGGCAACATTTGAATGTATCGGACTTGGGAGGGCATGAAATGGAAATGATCATGGTCTAAAGACAAGAAAAGGATGGGTAAGAGAGAAGCAAAAGTTAACAGAAGTGATCAAGACAATGTAAATCCATGGGCTGCATATAAAGTTATAGAAAGCAAGGAAATAACTTTGAGAACAGTTTAAATTACTTATATCAGAACACACAAAGTATCAGCAAATGTGAAAGGGCAAAATGTAGGAGAAAATCATCATCGGTCCAAATTGTCAAGGTGGGTACAGTTTGCTAAAATGCAATAGAAAAGCAACTTCAGTTTAAATGCAAACACAGTACGAGAGGACTACAAGCTGGGTGTGACTGCAATAGTAATACTCCAAGATATAAGATTTTTGTAAAAAGATGCAGCACAGTGGCTCAGTAGTTAGCACTGCTGCCTCACAGCACCAGCAACCCAGGTTACGACCCCACCCTCGGGCGACTGCCTGTGTGGAGTTTGTACATTCTCCCCGTGTCTGCTTGGGTTTCCTCCATGTGCTCCGGTTTCCTCCCAGACTGGCCATGCTAAATTGCACATAGCGTACAGGGATGTGCAGGCTAGGTAGATTAGTCATGGGAAATGCAGGGTTACAGGAATAAGGTAGGGGTGGGGGCTGTGTGGCCGTGTCTTCAGAGGGTCAGTGTGAACTTGATGGGCTGAATGGCCTGCTTCCATACTGCAGGGATTCTATGTTCTATATAGATTATATGGAAAGGAGAAATAGCAATATTGATTTAAAGCTGAAAATAGATGTAACCCTGTACCATGAATTGAAGGGTAGCTGACAGAGTGCAGAGATTAAAAAAAATGTACTTTGATTGGTTCAATCTATCAAAAGGTGTTGCCTAGGGATCTGTACTGGTTTTTCACTATATAAAGCATATTAATGAAGGGGAAGCTGTATTTCTAAGTTGTCAGATGGCAATATGCTAAGAGGTGCAATATTGCATAGATGAAGCAGTAAGATACAAAGCGACATAAAGAAGTTGTCTAAGCAAAACTGTGACAGATGGCATTCCGTATGGGGAGGTGAGGGTCATTAACTCTCGATCCAGGAAAAACAAAGGGCAAAAGACTAGCATCTAGAGATGAACAAAAAGTTTGGACGTCCATATAAACTACTCAAGGAAAATGTCTAACAGGTCCCTGGCCTTTATCAAGACAGTAGGAGTACAACAGGGAGGGAGTTATGCTTTATTGGCCGTACTGACATGCTAAATTCAGTTTACCCTCACATCACAGCATGTATAGAATTGGCCTCGCAGAGAATGTGGATTTGCCAGACTCATATCAGGGCTGCCAGGGTTAGTTCACAAAGCCATATATAAGCTTGATTTGTAGTCTCCCGTGTAGAGCAAGTTGACAGGTCATCTTACAGACATAGAATTATAAAGGCTGAGATAAAGAGAAATTAATTCTTATGGTGTGAGAATCTAGAACAAAGACACCTCAGCCATAATATAAGAGGTAAGCCATACAAATGGAGAATAAAGGAAACAATTTCAACCCTCCACCACCTCTACATGCACATCCACAAAGGGTAATAGAAATCTGGAACTCTCAATAGTTATTGATGCTGAGTTTGTTGAAGGTTTAGATTTAATATAGATTTTTGTAAGATATGCGTATCAAGGGAAACAGAGAAAGCATGAAAATGGTTTACAAATCACCATGGGAGCAGAGATACATGAGGGGCTGAATGGCCTGCTCCTGGTCCCATACACTAACCAGTGACTATAAAGGTTGAATTTTACATTCAGCTTTAACTACATTACAACTATCTTATGGATAAGGCAGTTGAAAATAATGTCAATGAGCTGGTAACAAAGGCATGGGAGATGGAATGGTGGAAAAAGAAAAATAAATTAGTGAGGGATCCCAAGCCTGATCCCTTTATAATGCCCACGAGCCCCTCCATCATCTTCCAAAGGTATGGCCTGGATTTTGACCCACCACCAAGTTTGGGAATCATCAGGGATCAGGCCCAGGTCAACGGTGATTGGCTGAATTCAATTACATGGCTGCAAGCTCCTGAATAGGGGATACCACCAGATGAGGTGGTGGGGGGGGTGCTGGTTTTGATGCCAAGATGCCCACACCGCTCTATTGCTGTGGACGAGCTGGTGGCATCTTTCAAGGGCAGTCGGTACTGTGAGAGCAGGAAATCATCTTGCAGGCGTTGTGAGAAAGCTGTGCATTTCAAATCTCTAACATTTGAATTTCTGTTGCACAACGTACAGGGAGAAGATCCCTCAGGCTTTGTACGAGGTCATTCAGGGCCATCAATGGTTTCAACAGGAGCGCAGGATGTCACAGTCCAACTTTACATCCTCTCCAGGACTTGATGGACAGGGTGGATGATTTTCCTGTTCTTGTTCCTCCCTCTTCCCTTTCAAGCAAGCCTTCTATGTGCCCTCCCTTTTCTCTAATTGATCATATAATTGATTATAACAAAAGGAGTCTTTTCAGAAGGAGTTCCACCCCATATAGGGGATGGATCTGGGTGGGATACTCCAAGGGTTGGGTGGACTTGTTGGGGCAAAGGGCCTGTTTCCACACTGTAGGGATTCTATGATTCTATGATATCCACAAGTGCTCAAAAATAGAAAGAGGTGGGAAAGAATGTTTCAATTTCCTTATTTTATTCATGGAATATGGGCATCGCTGGCAAAGCCGGCATTTATTGCCTGTCCCTAATTGCCCTGCCTTCTTGAATCACTGAAGACCTTGGCGCACTCATGTTGAGGAATTCCGAGATTTTGACCCAGCAACAGTGAAGGAACAGCAACATTGTTCCAAATCAGTAAAATGAGTGAGTTGATGGGGAATGTGGAGACTCAGATCTGTGCTGTCCCTGTAATGGGACGGTCCATCAGTTATTCGGTGTGGTTTTAAAGTTTGCTTCCGAGTTCTGGGCTGAGGCCCTGCCCCACCTCCTGACAAGGTTTCACGCAGCAAAATAGTCGAATGGATTCTCACAGTAGGTCAGGGAAGTTACAAATAATTCACTAGCTCTCATTGGGCGGATTACTGAAGTCACAAGCTTGTGCAAGTTTCACTAAATAGGGTTGGGGGAGGGGCAAATAAAGTTAATGCATGCCCAATTGCATTTAAATTATATGCAGGTGGGGTTATTAAGCATATCAACAAACTCTTTTGTGATAGTGTCTCTACATGTGAGACAGGAGGCCCAGGTTCAAATACCATCTGCTCCAGAAGTTCGTACTGGCATCACTGTTAACAGCTTGTTTAAGAAAATATTCTAGCAATGAGCTCCATGCCTCTAACGGGTGGATCTCGCATGTTGTTATCCCCCTTGCTTCTGGGAATCTAGTCCATTGTAACTCTCTATGCCACGGTCACAACTTTGCCTGCTCCAATAGGCTTCGCAAAATCCAGCCCTGTGTGCGTGTGTGTGTGTTGTGGTTGTCTACATATGGCAGGATTAGACTCGACTGTGCTTCTTTGTGCTCAGAGATCAGGGAGGAGAATAAAAGGTGACTTTTCAGAAGGAACTCCACCCCACAACCACAGGTTTCTGTGCTCCAAAATAGAATGAGCTGGAAAGGACTGTTTCCATTTCCTCATTTTATCCAGTCATGTATTGCATTCCTGCTGTCCATTCTAAAATAATGTAAGTTTCTTTACGTACTGACTGTGGCAAACAAATGCCCTTTAGTTCTGGAATGTCAGCAATACATCAAGTTGCAGCCAGCACAAATACCAACATAACTGGCATTTTCTCCCAAATAGAGACATATTTTTAAAACCACAAAAGGTGACCCACCTGCGCAACACACCCTTTAACTGTGCTTTAAAATACAGAGATGACAAACCTGGACCAGATCCAAATTGAGATTTCACTGCCATACCTCCAGCATTGTTCAGTTTATGCTTTTTAAAGCTCTGCATAAATAATTCTGCTTTATTTTGGTTTTCCATTTCATTCCATGAGATCAGCCAACTAACCAAATCTAAGCTTTTAGCGAGAATGTTACTGAACCATTTTTTAGATATTTTGTAATCAAACAATTCAGAGATACATACCTCTAGAGCGGTGGGAGACTTGAACTCAGGTCTCCTGGCTCAGAGGTATGGACACTAGCTAATTTCTACCACTTATCCTGAAGGTGTTGTCTCTTGCTTGGGCATGACACTAATAGACAATGCAGTCAAGGAATATCTGCTTCTCATTATTGAGGTGTAAGCCTAATCAACTTACTTCAATCAACAGGAGTGGGTACGTTCAGGACCCATTCATATCTGTGGTGGAAGTGTGAAATGGTTGCGAACTGAAGGGCAAATGCTATAAGAAATCTCAGGCGAATATATTCTGAAACCTGAAACATGCTGGAAGAATGCAGCTTCGGTGAAGGCTTAACAATCACAGGATTCAGTGCAGAAACCCAGAATGTGAACACTGGATGAAATGTGAAACCTCCCCCAAGGCACAATTCACGTTAGTGAGATTGGCCTTGAGACAGAGCATCATCCACAGAAATGTTCCGCAGATGCAAGGACTGCAGCAGTCTTATTTCTCACAAGCGGTAACCTTCACTGCAATAAGGCTTGTGTTGTTTACTACACCAGACAGTGGTTTGACCAACTGATCAAAGCCTACGTGAAACAGAAAACATTCAGACAAAAAACATTTATTTTCCTCCTTCCTCCATGAGCAAAGACCCTCAGCTGACTCTTTTGGCCACAGCCATATCCATGAATGATGCAATGTTGTAGCCCAGTGTGATTGACAATGTTACACTGTTTATTGGCAATTATTTATAAGAAACAAATTTTCGTTAAGAGAATAGTCTGCCCAGCAATGGGTCAAAGTTGATTTAAACAATCGGCAAAACACATATGCCTCTAAAGAAAATGAAACATTAAAAGGGGCAGATCGTAGAACCCCTACAGTGTGGAAGTAGGCTATTTGGTCCATCAAGTCCACACCAACCCTCTGAAGACGATCACACCAAGACCAACCTCCTACCCTATTCCTGTAACCCTGCATTTCCCATGGCTAACCCACCTAGCCTGCACGTCCCTGGATACTATGGGGCAATTTAGCACGGCCAATCCACCTTACCTGATGTCTTGATGATGTTATTGTCACGTGCACCAAAATACAGTGAAAAGCTTTGTTTATGAGCGGTACAGGCAGATCACAGCAAGCAAAGGATGTACAGATCAAAAAGACTTAGAAGCATGCAGGTTACATTGCAGGTTACATTATTTGAGGCTAGAGCTCATTCAACAGTCTGATAACAGCCAGAAGGAAACTGTTCCTGAACCTGTTTGTGCGTGTGTTCAGGCTTCTGTATCTTCTTCCTGACAGAAGAGGTTATAGGAGATCATTACCAGGGGTCTTTGATGATGTTGGCAGCCTTTCTGTGGCGGTGAGCAGTGTAAATAGAGTCCATGGATGGAAGGTTGGCTTCCGTGATGGTGTGGGCTGTGCACACCACATTTTGTAGTTTCTTACAGTCCTGGGCAGAGCAGTTGCCGTACCAGGCCATTATGCACCCGGACAGTATGCTTTCAATGGTGCATCCATAGAAATTGATGAGGGACCTTATGGACATGCCAAATTTCCTGATGCACATCTTTGGACAAAACTGGAGCACCCAGAGGAAATCAACACAGATAGCAAAGGAGAAAGCAATAAGCTAATCAACTCACCTAATACTGTAAGTAACCAATACCCATCTTTGATTCAGAATGTTTTGCCTGTTCCCATATTGCCAAAATGACTAATTCAGACAGGGGTACACAGCTCACCAGTAACTGGTCCAAATGACTGTGCCACACACAAGATTCTAAAAACAGTGAATGCCAGAAAGCTATTCAACCATGGGGAATAGCATTGCTTGACCTGAACCTTTCCCTGATTGCTTAGCTACCAGTAATGAATCAAAGAATAACAATCAAGAACCCTGAAAAATTTCCCTTCTTGCACTCTCTCTTCATTTTTGCCCAGGTACACAAAGTCCAGTAGTAGCATCTCTATTTTTACCGAGCCAAAAGATCTAGTATGAACTGGGGACTGAAGTTAGGGTCTTCCCACTTGGGATGACTCACTATTTGCTTGACAATGCAAACTAAAATACTGTTGATGAGCACAACATCCTTGAAGCGACTGAGAATTTTCAAGTGTGATTATAAATGGCACTGGTACACTCGATTTGCTGACAAAGCAATAGTGCCGTATTGTGTTAAATCTTCCTTTATGTGTCCTTTTCGCAAAAGACAATTTAGCGAAGTCATTCAGGTGTGAGAATTTATAACTGATTAAAAAAGGAAGCCCCCACCTCCCCCCCACTCCAAACACTGAGCAATAATGCAGTGTGCACTTCACGCCAAACTGGTCAGCTTAATGAGGATAAAAAAGGCACAGGGATCCTAACCAATGCAACCTTAAAGCGACTGCCCTGGTGCACTAAAGGTCACAAATTACAAAGTTTATAGCTGGAGTTGGCATTATTCATGGTGGCCAAGCTATTGATCATGCAAATCCATTAGAATCAGTGTAGACTTGGGGGGTTGATTGATTTCTCCAGGGCAAGACCAGGAAGAAAGCACAAAGAGAATGGCACAACAATGATGGTTAGAACTAACCCCTTCAAAGCCTAATGAGAAAGTGGAAGCACTTTTAATGAGAAAAAGCACTGTGCAATGTAGTTCTGCAGATCTAATGGTCTTGGATTTGATTCCCAGGCTGCATAGTATTATCTGACCTATAGTTGAGAATTATAATTGGTCTCTGCCCTCTGCACTAGCAGGGAACAAATCAGCCAGGGTTTTCTTTTGCTAGAAAGCTAATAGTTATGAATACAACCATAAGAGCATACAAATTAGAAAGTAGAGAAGACCATTCTGCTCCTTGAGCCTGTTCCACCATTCAATCAGATCATAGCTGAACTGATCATGCCCTTAACTCCACATTCAAGACTACCCGCATAAGCTTTGATTCCCTTAGTCACAAATCTATTTACCTTTGACAGAAAGGTATTCGATAACCCCACTGCACTGCTCTTTGAGGAAGGGAATTCCAAAGACTCATGACCCTCAGACAAAAAAAACCTCCTCTTTTGTAACTTAAATGGGACACTCTTTATTTTTAAAACTATGAGACCTATCTTTTTCACACGGGGAAACATCCTTTCAGCATCCTCCCTGTAAAAGTTCATCTGGATCTTATATGTTTCAGTAAGGTCATCTCTCATTCCGATACATTCAATGGATGCAGGTCCATCCAGTCCAACCTTTCCTCATAAGATTACCTCTCCATTCCAAGTAGCAGTCAAGTAAACCTTCTGAGTTTTTTTCTGATGCATTTACATCCTTTCTTAGACAAAGAGACTAAAACTATACACCATATTCCAGCTGTAGCCTCAACAATGCTCAATATAACTGTAGCAAAACATCCCTGCTTTTATATTGCATCCCTTTTGCAACAAATGATAATATGCCATTTGCCTTCTGAATCATCTGCTGCACCTGCATACTAACATTTCCTAGATCATAGAATCCCTACGGTGTGGAAACAGGCCCTTCAGCCGAACAAGTTCACACCGACCCTCAGAGCATCCCACCCCCCTATAACCTACCTGATCTACACATTCCTGAACACTACGGGCAATTTAGCATGGCTAATCCACATACACTGCACATCTTTGGACTGTGAGAGGAAACCGGAGCACCCAGAGGAAACCCACGCAGACAATGTGCAAACTCCACACAGACAGTTGCCCAAAGGTGGAAACGAACCTGGGTTGCTGGCGCTGTGAGGCAACATTGCTAACCACTGAGCCACCGTGCCACCCATTTAAAAATATGCAATGGATTCATCAGACTCATAATTCTAGATATTTATTGAATTCAAATTCCACCATCTGCTGTGGCTGGATTCAAACTTGGGTTCCCAGAACGTTAACAATCCAGTGCTAATACCACCAGGCCATTGCCTCCCTTGAGGGTTGGTTGATGTACCAGGAAACCTAGATCTTTTATATCTCTGGGCTTAACCGTCCCTCACTATTTAACTAATACGCTACCTTTCTATTCTCCTTGCCAAAAATGGCAAATTCACAATCTCCTTCATTATATTGCATCTGCCAAATTTTTGCCCACTGATGTAACCTATTTATAGCACTTTACAGATTTCTTATGCCCTCTTCAAAGCTTACTTTCTTACCTATCCTTGCATCAACACCAAAATTTACACATTCACTTCCTTCGTCCAACACATAGAATCCTTATAGTGTGGAAGCAGGCCCTTCAGCCCATCATGTTTACGCCCACCATCTAAAGAGCATCCCAAGCAGACCCACCCCACTACCCTGTCCCTGGATGTAACCCTACATTTCCCATGGCTAATCCACCGAGCCTGCACATCCCTTGACAATTTAGCATGGTCAATCCAGCGAATCCTGCAAATCTTTGGACTGTGGGAGGAAGCCAGAACTCCCATAGAAAAACCCACGCAGGCAAAGGGACAATGCACAAACTCCACACAGACAGTTACCCAATGGTGGAATCAAACCTGGATCCCTGGAGCTGTAAGGCAGCAGTGCTAACCACTGGTGGTTTATACTGATTTATATACTGAAGGTGAATGCTGATCCTGTGGTACACCACAGATCCCATTCTACTGACCCAAAAGTGACCCACTTACGCCCATTGTTTGATTCCTATTAGCTAACTGCTCCGTTATCGATGACAATACACCATCACTACACCATGAGCAAAAATAGGAGTCAACTCAGCTGCAGTGCTCAACATAACAGAATGCCCTGCTACTGCTGACTGCTGCCTACTTCAGATATTTGAATGAATTGGTGAAGAACCTAATTAATGCCTGGCACCATACAATGATCATCTCTGACAAAAGAGAATCTAACCATCTCCACTTGTTGTTCAATAGCATTACCATCACCACATCTCCTGCTATAAACGTCCTGCAGGTTACCATTGACTAGAACTGGACCAGGCATATAACTATTGTGGCTACCAAAGCAGGTCAGAGGCTGGGAATTCAGTGGTTGATTACACACCTTCTGACTGCCCAAAGCCTGTCCACCATCCCTCCTTCCACCATCAGAGTAGCAATAAGATGCACAGGAGCAGTTTGTCAAGCCTCCTTCAATAGCAGCTTCCAAATCCACCACCTCCACCATGCAGAGAAAGGATATCAGATACATGGGAATAGCACCACCTACATGTTCCCCTCTAAGCCACACAGAATTTTAACCTGTAAGTTTATCCCCACTCCTTCACTGTTGCTGTGGCAATGTGAAAATGAAAATCTAAATCTAAAACTCACCCCCTAGCAATGCTTAGGTGTACCAATACCACATGGACTGTAGTGACTTGGGACAGTTGCTCATCACCATCCTTCAAGGTCAATTAAGGATAGGTGACAAATGATGGCCTTGACAGTGGCACTCACATCTCATTAAAAAAAAAGCACCCCAGGTACAGAAAACAACACAGGAGATGGGGGACAACCTGAATTTTCAACTCAATCTGCCTACTGACTCCAGTTTCCTTTGGCTTGTGGTCAACACCTTTGTAGCTGGCCTGATGCATTTACTCTGCCTCCTGTACCTCCTGCAAGTGGGCTTTCTCCATATATAAGCAGAGAATGCATGCCAAGCATCCATTCTGGAATTCAATGGTCATCCTGATGAGCCCATTTTACATTTGTGGATGACATTAACCCCTGACCAGGATCCCTCAACAAGACTCTGAGCAGAGTCCCATTTCTCCTGGGAATGATGTCAGCTGCATCATTCCTGTAGGATCAACATTGAGGGGGATGGAGAAACAAACTGGAAGGGAGGACGGTAAAATTAATGAAGATAAAAGAGGAATAAAAATACCAATAAAAGTTTAAGTTGGGGGAAGGGGAGAAACTGAGGGAGTCACTTTGAATCGGGTGAAAAGTGCAAGGTAAACTGAGAGCAGTGTTATAGAAATGACCTGGGGTGGGAGTGGGAAACCATGTTAATTTAGGATTAAGGTAATGAAGGGTACAGTTCTGAGTTGAAGGGCAGAAGAATTGAGCATGGATTCGTGGTCTGACAGTGTATCTGAGAGCTGGAGTGAAGCAGTCATTATTTCAGAGAAACACTGAGGTAACCTTTAAAGAAATTATACTGTACGGAAAACCCAAATGCATTCAAAATATAAATCTAAGGAAAATAAGCATAGAGTGTATCTTTTTGAATTGATCTTAAAACTGATCTGAGCGAGATGGAAAAACCTGCAATAAATAAAAATCAAACCTCTTAGTCCTTTGAGCAAGTTTACACTGAATCCTTGACTAACTTTGATTGTATAGTGCTATGCTGTTCAAGTTTCTTTATGTAGTATGTAAGCTTCTACATGTGTTTAATAAGTTAATTGGGTAATGATTGTACTGAACAGGCCACTTACAACACTAAGGTAAAGACTATTACTCCAGCTACTTTGAGGTTTCCAGCTTTTGTATGGTCACAGTTGATGGAATCCTAATGTAGCGCTGGTACCTCAACGTCTTTCTCATCATACTATCCAGCTTCACCATTATGACCTATAATTAATGATGAATCAAACTCACCGCTGGACCAGTTTATCGTCTAGGTACCAATACACTCCTGCGAATCAAACATCACACTTCAGCCACTTGCACAATACCCTTTAATCATCAACTCAGGTTAATTCTCACTGTCAGCAGCAGACCTGCAACCATCAGTACTGCACATCCCTGTGCCATACAGCTCAAAATGAGCTCTCCTAATGCAAATGTGGTTCTTTGTGACTGCAATTACAATCTGACTGCTATGACTTCTTGGCTGCTGATGTCTTCTCGGCTTTGTCAAATCCTCCTTCTCTGTTGTAGCAATTCACAGATCCTCTGAACCCTTTGTTGTTTCTCTAATTTCGATAATCGTTTCTTCCTTTGGTCCTACACTATCATCGCTCATTTAATCACCTCCTGTCCTGCACCTAATCACAAACCATTTGTCTTTTTTTTAATTCCTGCTTCTGTTCTTCATTCATCTGTGACATCTTCCTCTCCAGACAAAAAAAAGGTCTGAATCATTACGTTTCCCCTTTCTGATTGCACAGATGCTAACCAAATTGCTGAGTGCAAGACTGCAAGCAACAGATTTTGTGTTAACGATAATGGAGTTGAGCTACAGATCAACACTAATGTAAGTGAGTGGTGAAATAGGCATCAATGTCCTAAACTTGAACCTATGTTTATGTGCAATTCTAGCATTGTCTGGAGGTTTCTTTTGTTTGCAGTTTCAAGCATTTGCATTATTTATAATTGCTTGGCTTTACACTTTATTGAATTCTGAGTGACAGTGATCTTTGTCTACAGGTCTTGCCATATGCTACATCAAATCTTGGAGAAATGAAGAGTAATAACACCTCGGGTTTTTGACTTTCATCCCATCTCTTTCAGCCTGATATCATTCACACTCAGAGGGAAGACACACCAGGCCAATTTTTGCGCACTGGCAAGCCCTTTGTTGAATTGCTCTCTGCAGTTCTGTTTCTTCCCTAAATTGCATTACCTAACAGTGGAAGAATTAAATTTAATTGAATTGAATTAGCTTTATTGTCTCATATACTCAAATGGGTACAGTGAAAAAAGTTTACAAGTTGCCAGGGGAAGTGGATTCTCAAACATAAACACCTAGTCAATGATCCAACGCAAAAACTGTTTGGCCATTTCATTCCTTCAGATTTCCTCCCCTCTGCTGATGGTAGTGACACTCGCTTGTGTACAGGTTCCACAGTAAACCCACTAGCCCCTCACACACGTCACTCTTCAGTGCCAGTGTAGGCAGCAAGTGTTCACTCATCACAAGCAAGACCTGCAATGACCCTGTCCTCACCCAGATTATAAGTAAGATTCACTTTCCGTATCATTGTCACAATGTCAATGGAGCAGCACAGCAGTTAGCACTCCTGCCTCACAGCGCCGGGGATCTGGGTTTGATTCCAGCCTCGGGCGACTGTCTGTGTGGAGTTTGCACATTCTCCCCGTGTCTGCGTGGGTTTCCTCCAGGTGCTCCAGTTTCCTCCCACAGTCCAAAGATTTGCAGGTTAGGTGGATTGGCCATGGGAAATTGCCCCGTAGTGTCTAGGGATGTGCAGGTTAGGTGGGCTAATCGTGCTAAATGTGGGGTAACGGGGATAGGGTGGGGGAGCTGGGTCTGGGTGGGATGGTATTCAAAGAGTTGATGCAGGTTTGATGGGCCGAATGGCCTCATTCAGCAATGTACGAGTTCTATAAGATGATTAACTCTGGCATGGTTCCTACTGCCAATCTCTATCCAGTCAGCCATCACTGTAAAAGATGCTGAAGGAACTCAATGAGGACACGATCAAACTAGGCCATGTAGCCCTCAGTGCTCACTACCTTGCCAAGACTCGCCGTCTTAGAACATGCATAAAGCCACGAGGGTGGGATGTCAGAGGACAGGAAACAAAGTCCACTTCCAAACCCCGGCTCCGGACCGCAAGCCTATGCTGCCTTCAGAGAGGAGATAAAATCCCAGTAGAATCAAATACTTCCTTTACAAAATAGTATTTCAACAGCAGTTTGCTTAACCATTCTCCCACACTGGTGAATGCCCCTCATTTAGTAATTTAATACTGAGAGCACTGTGTCTGATCCTGGGCACACACAGGGAATGTCTGCTTGAGTGCGAGAGACAAGGCCCTAATTTAATCGCTGGGTTGCAAAAGAAGCCATTATTTCACTCAAGCTGCACAATCATGGTTTATGGATGTCAGCTGGCTCCCTCAGTTTTAATTACTGCCTTTATTCTAAACCATGTTCTTTGCAAAATATGGTAACAGACAGTAGCAGTTGTTCCCTCAGCATTGTAGCTGAGTTTTGCAATTAATTTTTAATTTATCTAGCAAGGGCATTGCATTTTGGAGGGAATAAAAGCCACTTTCGCTACAGAAGGCATAAGAATTCTCCAGAATAGGAGCTAGACATTAAATCTAACACACCTGTCTCACTTTCATAACCTATTTAGGTTAATGGGTGATAATTCAGTGCAATTGTGAGGGGGGGTATTGTGTTGTCAGAGTCCTATCATTCAGATGAGATCTAATTTGCCCGTTTTAGTGGATGCAAAATATATTTTTGAAAAGCAGCAGGACATTCTCGTAGGCTGACATTCAACACTGCAAAAACCATAAGATATGGGAGCAAAATTAGCTCCACCACACTTGTCATTTATTCCTCTCCTCCAGCCAACTGAGCTAAGCAACACAACTCCAACAGCATGGGTTCGATCTCTGCTCTGGCTGAAAGCAGGTTACCTTCTGATTTGCACCATACATGCTGGGAATTGGTAGCTCTTAAGCTGGATAACCCATTGTCACTCTCTAATAGGGAGAGGGAGATACTGATGGTCTCTCATGGACTAAGATTCATTATCCACTTTCCAACTTATACACAAGTAACTCCAAAAGTTAACTCCAAAACTGCAAAAGCAGTTCCATGCTGCAGTATGCAACGGGATGCTATATGAATGCAAGCATTTTCTTGCTGTGATCACCTTCTCTGCTATCCCTCGAACCCATCAGTTTATAGCCACATTTACCTGGCCACCAGTAAGTTGTCACATGATAGGATATAGGACTGTGTGCTCTCTTGATGCAGGGAAGATCCTGCTTAGCTGTGATGCCCTACACAGACAATATTCCCTGCCATGTTTCACCATATGGCCCCCTGGCTGAGGTGATAAAACAACTGTGGATCCCTATGGAAACATTCCCGCAAGAATGGTTCAGTGGCCTCAGGAGAGAAGCGGAGAAAATTAGGAATAAATAATTAGAGGAAAAAATGAGACACTGGGGAATATCCTGTTCCTGTCAGCTCTCCCAGATCTGTGCACAAGAACGAACAAGGGTGCATTCCAAAACGCTTTCCGTTTTTCACAAGAAAAGTATTCAGGAAGAAATACAGCCTTTGCAAATAAAAAAAATTAAACAAACGCAATCTCGCTGAGCCAGCTAGTCCTCCCGCTCCTTCCCTCCCACATTTCTTCCAGATCCTGCGGCCTTGCCAGAGTTTTGGCAGAGCAGACTGGTAAAGGTGAGAGATATTCTGCATCAAATCAACTCCGTTAAATGTCACCACAAATGCCTTCATCTCAAAACAAAGACAAAGTATTTTTATTCATTTTTAAAATAAAGCTCCTGATGTAACCACAGAGTTTCCATGATTCTTCCCTCAATAGCTCAGCAGTCCACAGGAAGAGTCCACCAACAGCAATGAGATAAATAGCTAGTTAATCTGTTCTCCATGATGTTGCTCAAGGGATGAATGTGAGATAGGACATCAGAAGTTTCTCCCAGCTCCACATGTAGTACCAGTGGACCCTTAACATTCACTTTACCTGGCAACCAGAGTCTCAATTTAACATTTCCTCCTGAGAAAGCTTTTTCTTCAATGCATCACACTCCCGGTATGACACTGAAGTGGAAGTACATGCTCAAATCCTAAAAATAAGATGTAACCCAAAAACATTAAACTGCGTTTTGCCTACCCATAATAGTCAATTATGTTGCAAAGTACTTTATTTTTAAAGCATTCTGAGCCAGTGAAGAGATGTTTTAAGGCTAGATTTTCTTTTTAAAAGGTATTTTAACCTACTGTTATTTTTGTGTTGCACTTTGTTACAAGTGTCAAGTAATTAAAAAGAACAAGGAGAAAAACCAGTTTATTGCTTTCTAAAATAAATTATAGGCTTCATCTTCCATCCCTAATAAATTTAACAAGAGGGCATTGAAACCATCAAGGGGCACTGACAATAAAACACATCAGGATTTTTTTTTTAAACAGGAGCACTGCACGTCATCAGGAAACCTTAGAGAAGCACCCTCCAATAACAGCTGGAATCAATCCACAAACACAGACCAACAGGTACATCAACACCTCAATACTATTTTAGTCTCAAAGCACACACACTTCTTCAATGATATGTTCTTGTTGTGGATTTTGAATTAAAACAAAATTACAAACCAAGGAAAATGCATCAATTTGCCAGTTCTGGGGCAGGTGGACTCAAGTGGCATTTCAGAGATGGGGAGAAGGGGTTATCGACTTTCTCTCCCATTATCGTCCCTTTTCTTCTCCTAGGCATGTTGGGTCTCAGTGGGTTCTCGTTTCAGATGCAAAGACTTGGAGCACTGCCCAAATGGTATTGTCTACATGATTCCAGTCCTGTAGATTACAAAGGACATCACACCCACTGTCCTGTCCCGGTTCAACATCCTCACAGGTATACCATCCAGAAAGAGACTACTGTATGCAGAGCTGGTAATCTCCTTATCCCCAAAAGCACCATTATTAACTGTAGTTTCCTAGCCGAGAGCAGATAAGTAAGCACCGAGCAGTGATCCTTCAGGTCCTAACCTTATAGCAGACTGTTCAGTCTTTATTTGACTGTGATGTTTGCTTTCACACTGAGGTTCCTAAATGCGCTATTACAACTTTATAAGAATAAAATCAATGTTTTAGCAAATGTCAAATAGTCAGGTCTTAGTGCAGTATTGCAGTCCTATAGCCACCTTAGAACCCAATCATTCCCAACAACCCTATCAAGTAATTGAGGCAGTTCAACTGTTTACCCACCACACTGATAACTATTTCAATGGGAAGTATTTCTCCATTTCACCCCAAGCAATGGAGTTGGGCAGCAGCCTAAGCACCTTGTTTGTAGTCATAGGACCCTATTAAATAAGCATTTATCAATCATGGCAGTATTTGTAGCATGGCTATAGTTGTAGTTCAGGAAACATAGCAGCTAATTTGCACCCAGCTCACTTCCAAAAATGAAATATTTGAGAGATAATCTGTTTCAGGTTTTTGATTTCAATGATAAATATTGACCAGGACATGAAAGCTAACTCTCTTGCTCATCTTTGTACAAGCACCAAGTGATCTTTTCTAACTATCTGACAGCAGACAGGTCACAGCTGAAATCCTACCTAATCCACCCCTAGTGTCCAGTGCTCACTGCCAAGAGAAATTGATTTGATGCAATATCAACTAGTTATAAATGAGCAGATTTGAACTGCTCTCCACGCGTGCTGGTACATGCATCCAGCCTTTCTGCAAATAGATAGTCTCATCATCAGCAAGTAGAAGAAGAGGACTAAATGATAGACTTAAACTGTGGAGAAACCCTTTCAAGCAACACTCATGAGCAGAGCATAGTAGTCACAGTATTGAATCATCTAATAGCGTGGAACGTTACATCTAGACAGCTCAACACGGTGAATAACGAGAACCGACACCTAGCATGTTTCACCATAAGAGATTAACCATTTAGGAATGAGGTGAGGAAGAATTTCTTCAACTCAGAGGGTTGGGGATTTTAATTGTCTAGCCCCAAGCCTGTGGATGTCCTGCCATAATGTAAGATTAAGGAAAAGCTCAATGGGATTTTGGACTTTGAGAAATCAAGAGACAGGGGAATCAGGTGAGAAAGTGAAAGATAACTTTTGAATCGTGGAACAAGGGGTTGAATGGCCTACTCCTGTTCTTATTCCTTGTAGGTGGATGGCTTGTAGTATTACTCACAGTTAGCTGGAGGGCTTTCTCTAAAAAAATGCAATGGCTAGAGGATTATAAATACCAGTTTAATGGCATTTTACTAAAGTACAGCTGCATCTCACATAAACTGTCCCTTTAAAGTCATCAGCCCAAATATGATCCTGATTTCAATTAGAGGGCTGTGATCAGCTTTGCTTTCCCTACTGGCGTACTTCATTTAAATAAAGAAGCAACAAAACAGTTGGGATTTCCAAAAGTTGTGTCGAGTGTGTTTGTGTAGAGTGTAGAAATAGACAAGATATGCATGTCCCTTTTTTTTAGGTGGAAGCTCTAAGCCACATTTTCTCTTGAAAAGAATACTGACTGCAAGTCAAGCTAAACATCAGCACACTGGCTTTTTCTTAAATTAGCAGATCAAACAATGTCGAAGTCGTATGTTGTTGGGTGAGAGAAACCTGAACTACACAATAAAATTTGCCCAGGTTGGTCTTTCCCGTTTTAGTTTCATTTCGGAGGTGGATTGCAGAGGAAAGGTTACTCTTAGCATCAATAAATAAGACTTTGAGAGATATAAATGTTAATCTCATCACTATTTCTATTGGGGGCTTTGCTTCTGTTTTTACCGACATCAATTTGTGAAATATTATTGTTGAGGGCTCAGCAGCAATGAATCATGGCCATTATTTCTGACCAGGCTTCTCGGATGGTTGCAGTGCAAGGGGTGGATCTAAACAGCAATGTGAGCTTCTGCAAATGCACAATTCTACTAGAAGCAGCGCAGAATGTAGCAGAATTACACAAATTGTTTATATGGTTAATCAGTCATTAGGACAGCAGTGCCCCATGCATCACAAACACCAGCTCTTGCCAGTTCACTACAACTATTCAAAAAGATCCAGTGAGTAGACGTGGCAGAAATCTGCATTTTGCAATTGTGTCCAGTCATGATTCCTTGAAGATTTCAGCTCCAATGCACGAGAGAAGGTGTTGAGTTGGTAGCAGAAGTGCCTTCTAGGTCTGGCAAATAAGAAAGTTCAAATTGCCACTTCATCCCAAACAGATCTTTAACATGAGATTCCCTTCATGTTGAAAACGCCCCAAGATTATCAGCATTAAGATGGAACATGAGCTCGACAAACAACTGAGTTCGGCTACAATTAGTCTGCTTATATTAGTACTTCTGTAGGTCAGAAGATGGATTGAGGCAGCCAACTGTCAACTCTACTGATGTACTCACTTGTTCAATGTCTTAGCCAAAAAGCACAGCACAACAGATGTTGGTGGATTTAGCAAAAATAGGACAAAATTGCATCTACATAGTGAATTTGTGACTGTCTTCTCTTGTCAAAACCTTCTGATTGTCAGGCTGAAGGTCAGTGACAATGAGCAATGTTACGAATGCATTGCTGGCCAGCAGAGTTGCATTGAATCCTCAGTCTACATAAAGTCAGAGCCAAGAATGGCATATTCCACGGCAAAAATGTTTATCTCTATCAGGAACTGCAATACGCTTCAGATACAGCCAATAGAACTATTTTCATAGGAAATTGTATCTGGTGGTGCAGTATTTCCAAAAAAAGAGTTGAAGATTTGTTGAAGATTTTTGACTCACATTCATCAGGACAATTTGCAAGAACACAAGTAAGCCAGCACATATACTCTAGGAAGGGACATTATTGATTGGTTGACAAGTAGACCCTGATTGTTAGAGACATTGCTGTGGAGAAAGCAGCAGGTAATGCTTGACAGTTAACTGCCAGGCTTGGTTAAGATTTCAAATCAAGTAGATTGACTACAATTGGTCACGGCACTGCCTGAGAAATGGACCACTGAATGGCTGTCATCTATTTTGATGGGTTGAAACATGACCAATGAATGTACATGTTCTTTCTGTCTGCAAAGAACAGGTCCCTATGGATATGTAGCTTCAAGCACACACGTGTCATGATGCAGGCCTGACTGACAATCTTAATTTGGTTGTCAGTATAATTCTGTGCACACGCAGGATTATCCAGCAAATGTTGTGCAAAATTGGATGTTCCATCTCCTGATCAATAACCAAAGCTCCATTTGTTGGAGAGCAAAGGATTAAGATCTCATTGTCATATGATCTACCAGCACTCATTATTTAGGCTGGTATATGAAAAATGGTCAACTGAATAAACAGCAGTTCACACTTCTGTAACTGCACAAGTCGGGGCCTTCAAACAATGAAGTAGAAGAAAGCATATGCTAGGCAATATAAGGAACTGCATTTATCCAATGTACAGCACAACAAAAGTTTAGATTTTACATTGCCTACTGAACAAAAGAGATGCTCCGACTGGGAAGAATGATGTTAGAGCTTGTATTGCCAGATGGTACAGCGAGCACAGGTAAGCCTAGTGATCACTTGCTGCCCTATTCTAATGGGTTTTGGTAAATTGGGAGAAATGTATCACAGACTAGACAAGCAACAGCCCGACATACTCACAGAATCATACCTTGCACACAATGTCCTATTGTCAGATTGACTGATGGATCAGTTCTCCTCCATATTAAACACCACTTGGAGGGATCTCTGAGGATGGCAAGGGCACACAGTGAACCCTGGCTGGGAGGACTTCAATGCCCATCATAGAGTGACTCAGCAGCTCCACAATGGGTGTGGGCTGCAAGAGCAATTCAAAGACTAGGAATCCTAGAATTCACCTACCTCCTGTCTCCCCAAAGCCTGAATAGCACCCTAAAGGCAAAAGTCAGCAGGGTAATAGAATACACCCCATTTGCCTGATTAAGTGCATTTCCAAAAATGCTCAAGAATCTAGGACAAAGCAGCTCACTTGATTGGCACCACATTCACAAACATTCACACAGTCCACCTGTGACGCACAGTAACAGCCAAGTGTACCATCCACAAGATACAATGCAGAAATCAACCAAGAAGCCTCAGACAGAACCTACCAAACCCACAACCATCTCAAAGGACAAGAGCAGCAGATACATGGGAACATGTAACCTACTGTTATTGGGATTCTAACAAATGGACTGCAGTGGTTCCACCACCTTCTAAGGACATCTGCGGACAGGCAATTAATGCAGGCCCAGCCAGTGATGCCAATGTGACACGAATAAATAATAAAACAAACCAGACAGGAAGAAACTGTTTAAACTAGTACATGGGTCAGTTACCAGAGGTACCATCCCCCCCCAACCTCCCCCAATCCCCGTCTTCCCTAACTGGGTGATGTCACCATGAGTATTGACACCAACGCATCCTGTGGGCTGTCACGGTCTAGCTGATGTCATAGGCCACATCTGTGCATATGGGGGGCCATTTTTAAGTTATGGATAATCCCTCCATTGGTCACTTTTGTTTTAGGAGATGTGAAGGGAAAGTAAAATTCTACATTAAATATTATTTGGGCTTGTCCTCAACAGGTACTGACAGGCCATACATTCCACTTTACAGATCTAAAAAAAACAACTTTGATGGACTCAGAAATATAACTGATAACATCAGCAGCCATGACTCAATCACATCAATGCATTGACCTCATTATTCTTAACTAACAGTGGAAAACTGAATTGGGAAATGAGTAGGGTAAGAGACAGTGTAGAACTATACCAAGAAGGTTCAGTAATTTCCTCAGCTCCGTTTCCAGTCTGTGCTGAACTACAATGACACAGAAAATTAGAGTAGGAATAGACCATGTAGCCCACTGAGCATGTTCTGCCATGTACTGCAATAATGGCATAACACTAACCCAACTCCATTTTCCTGCTCCTCTCCATGTCCCTTGATTCCCTGTGTAACTGAGAATCTATCCATCCCATTGGAGTCTATTATTCAGTTAATTTATTAGTTGTAACTTAGTGGCATTGCATATTGCTTTGGAGGTTGTGGATTCACGTTCCATTGCACAGACTGAAGTATCACATTTAAACTAATTCCAGTTGAGTCCTAGATGACAAGCATGGGGCTGGATGAACACAGCAGGTCAAGCAGCATCATAGGAGCAGGAAAACTTGACGTTTCGGGCCTAAACCCTTCGGCCTCCTATGATGCTGCTTGACCTGCTGTGTTCATCCAGCCCCATGCTTGTTATCTCGGATTCTCCAGCATCTGCAGTACCTTTTATCTCCAGTTGAGTCCTGTACAGTCAGAAGAGTCATCTTTTGGAGGAGACTTTAAATTGAGCAACCACTGCTCTCTAGGGCACATGTAAGAAGAGATCCCCTGGCACTTAGTCGAAAAAGACCAGGGCAGACTTCCCTGGAGTCCTGGGCAATGGTTAATCCCTCGGCCAATATCACAGTAAAACAATTAGCTGCTCATTACCACATTGCTGTTTATGTGCACACATTGCCTGCCTCATTTCCTATGTGATGACAAAGACCACACTTCCAAACAGAGGTGCCTTATAAAAACACTTTAAAACATCCAGAGGCTATGAAAGCAGTTAAACAAATGCTGACGTGTTGCAAATGGCTTCAGCTTGCCTAGAGTCAGAGAAAGGATGAATTCTCCAAGGTCAATGTGCGGTGAGCCCTGATGGAGGTACCTGGACATGAGCGCGAGAATGAGAACGGGCTCCTGCTTCTGCACCTTAAAGTCGCTTCAAGATGCAGTCAGTCAAGACTCAGCCTTGAAGAAAATAGCACAGCCAGCAAACCAAGATGCCAGGTAAAGATTTCTCCATCTGTGCCTCCCAGCTGCCCAAACTTACTTCTTCCCGTACAAAAAGCACCACAGCAAGTTACCAGCTGGGGAAGGAGTGGGAAAGGTGGATATTTTATTGTTTTTTTTAAAAGGTCAGAAATCAAAGCACTGTGTGAAAAACTGTCTCAAAGTTGGTGCAGTGTCACTCTACATCAGCTAATCACCCTCACCTTCCCTGGCCTGATTCAGAAAGTCTTCTCCCCACCCACCTCTCCAAGGAAGGGAGGATTTGGCATCGAGTTTTTTATTAATACCTTGCCTCTTTCCAAGTGGTGCAAACTGGGATTCTGTAATGTTCAACTAATCCCTGGCTGGAAAACATTTGCCTGGCAGGATATATTTTGGTAATGGTGGAGTTATGTTCTCGTTCCGTCGTCGCCCACCCCACCCCCAGTACAGAGCATCAGACTAACAGGAATCTGTGTGCATTGACTGCCACATTTATCTAGAAAGACAGTTCTCCAAACTCTCTCTTCAGTTGGCCAGTTTTTTTTTCTTGTTATGTAAATATTGTACACTCGGCTGGTACAAATGTCATTTACAAATAACACACCACTTGCATGTGACATACTGGCCTTTCTTCGGATTAAAGTCCCATTTAGATTAGTGCGCTCTCCATTATTTGAGGGAAGATAGGGAGCCAGTAGCAGAGAGGTACCTGGATTTCTTCAAAGGATTCCTCGATGTTGGTGACATGGTGCTGTTCGTGCAGTGCAGGCTCATCGCAAAAGAAACACACCAGGCATTTATCGTTCAAGCAGAACAGCTTGACTTTGTCGTGGTCCTTACAGGGGAAGGAGTTTCTCTGGGCTTGCAGGATGGCGTCCAGGGGGAAAGCGCTGTACCTCTCCACGATATTAGACAGCTTGAGGCTGGGGGAGAGCAAGGGGTCTCTGAAGGTCCTCCTGCACTCTGGACAGTCCCTGGAGCTGTGGTCCTGTCTGTTCCAATGTTCAGTGATACACTTCCTACAGAAATAATGCTCACAACCAAAGCTCACCGGATCCTGGTAGATGCTGAGGCAGATAGAGCAAAGCAACTCATCTTTGAGACCGCAAGCCATAAGAGCACAAAGTGTGGCGGGGGTTGTCTCAGATCCGACTGCAATCGAGGATCTGTCTGCTCTCCTTCTGGCCCGGTCTGATCCCGATGTGTCTTTGCGATCCTCCTTATTGCTGATCAATTTCATTCCAGGAAGTGTTCCTGCGGCAAGCACCAAACCGCCTCCTCACACAGAGGGGTGGTCGGGGGTTTGGACGCGGGGAGAATCCACGGGATTTCTTGCGATGTAGCACCATCAAAACATTCCCCTGGGTCGTCCGTGGCTCAGATTGTGAAACGTACCTAGCCAATCCAATTGCCCCTTTCCAGGCCAAAGAAATGAGCTAAAAGTTAAGGCTCTGTGGGTTTCATAAGGCGCGGGTTCCTCCTCTCCGATGAAGTGGTTGCGTCTCGATTGTGTTATTGTGTTACATTCATGTTGCAATTCGCTACCTCCACCCCTTTCTCCCAAAAGAAAGGAAAATACAAATTCTTAAAACCCGGTGCAGACTGAGAATGTGAGGGGTCCCGGTGGCCCGCAATCCTGCAGTATGTTCCCCTGGGAACACGGTACGAGCCCCCCTTTCTTAACTTCACCGATTTTCTACTCTCGGCCCTGGAATTTAATTGAGGAAAAAGCTCCAGCAAGGGGTCTGCCCATCCTTCTGCTTCCGAACCCTAAGGGGCAGTCTTCCTGCTGATACAAGATACTGATTACTAACTTGCAATTCAACTGTGAAGGCTTCGCAGCCCAGTGCAATCAGACAGCAAGCGTCCCTGAAGCTAACATTTAACCCTGGATCTGAATTTTATTTAAAGTATTTAATGCCATCAAAATAGACTTGAAAGCAAGAAGCTGGCAGTAACACATAAGGGGTTTCAATGGGATAGAGTCATAGAGTCATACAGCACGGAAACACCCTTCAATCCAACCAGTCCTTACCGAAAATTAAACGGGTCTCACCTGCCTGCTCCTGGCCCATATCCTTCGAAACCTTTCCTGTTCATATACCCATCAAATATCCTAAATAGTAACTATCACGTCTAATTTAACGAGGTACCTGACGTAATTGTAAATTTACCTCCGACAAGTTTAAATCCGATTTCTCCCTTTGGCAATTTAATATGAGTTAAGAGTCTCAGTTGATTTTTTTTTTCTGTTCCTTAAGGATCCACCTTATGAACGCCAGCCCCTGCAAGTTCCCCTCCAAGCCACTCACCATCCTGACTTGGAAATTTCTTCAGTGTCACTGGGTCAAAATCCTGGAATACCTTCCCTAATGGTATTACGGATCTACCTACAGCTCATGGGACTGTAGCTGTTCAAGAAGGCAGTTCATTACCACCTTCTCATTGGCAACCAGAGATGGGCAATAAATATTGTCCCAGCCAGCAAAGCCTACATTTCGTGAATGAATAAAAAACACTTTCAGATGCTGCCATTCCAGCCTGAGTAGTCTGGTTCTTACTTTTTTCATTATAACTCGGAATGCAGGGAAAAATCTCAGCGCACTTGACAGTCTCCCCCGTTCCTTGCTCTTCAGAACTTGTCGCACTAGCCAACTGGTAGTGTGACCAAACTCTGATCATTGGCTCAGCTGATTAATAGTTTATTTCAATATTTTCATGCTACATTGTCTGGCTGGAGATGGTGCAGACTGATGCTCAACAAAAAGGGGTGAGGGTTGGACAGCACAATTTTGTTATGGAACATCATGACATTTCTTAACTACAAGGCACATTTTATAAGCTATAAACCTTAATTAGTTTGTCCAACAGGATTCCTTGCCATAGAAAGTGATAAATGTTTTCTAGCTTGTGGCCGACAATGAACTATGTGAGGATATGTTACAGTTCATTCAGGAAGCCTGTGTTGCTGTGGTGATATGCACGTGTGTGTTGTAGCCTGAAGCTATGGATATGGTAAATACAGGAAGGATGTTCCCAATGATCAGGGAATCCAGAACCAGGGGTCACAGACCACACATACAGGGTAGGCCATTTAGAACTGAGTTGAGGAGAAATTTCTTCACCCAGTGAGTGGTGATCCTGTGAATTCTCTGTCACAGAAAGTAATTGAGTCCAAAACATTGGATGTTTTCAAGAAGGAGTTAGGCATAGTTCTTAGGGATGAAGGGATCAATGGGTATGGGGAGAAAGGGAGCTGAGTTGCATTATCAGCCATGATCATATGAATGTGAAGAAACAGTGTTCCCTTTTCTCTTCCTTTATCAAACATTTTCAACTCGATATGGGACAGAAACAAATAAATGGTCCTCCATAATATACATCAACATGAATTGACCAACTTTAGGTGAGAAGTGTATATATTGCAATGCATAATGTTGTTGTATGGAGCAATTTGTCTTTTCCTGTCCATTATTTTTCATGTGACCATGTGTAATATTCCCATTTCAGGTATTGCGCGATCAAGGTGCAAAGTGAATTTCCTCAGCACATCTCGAACAAATCATCTTAAAACCCTTAGCTACTGCACAATTTTCCACAATCTTCACTCTTGCCTTATTGCTGAATAGTAACACTAGTTTAGGATGAAATTTGTTTTAATCATTCAAGGGATGTGCATGTTGCTGACTAGGCCAGCATATATTCTCCATCTCTAATTATCGTGAAGAAGGTGGTAGTGAGTTGCCTTCATGAAGCATTGTGGTTGTTGATATGTAGTAACAAATAAATGGCAAATTATGGACATTGTTCACGCTGTGGGTCTGTAGTCAATAGAAACCGCACTGTGGGTATAGCTATACCAGTTAGGCTGCAGCGGTTCCATATGGTAGCTCACCACCACCTTGTCAAGGCCAATTGAACACGGGAAATGAATACTTGTCTTGCTAGTGATACTCACACCAATTAATGTTTACAAAATGTCCACTTGTAAATGTCCAAATAGTTTATTTAGGGAAGACTATCGCTTGTTAGAACATAGAACATGGAACAGTACAGCACAGTACAGGCCCTTAGGCCCACGACGTTGTGCCGAGCTTTTACCCTAATCCTAAGGTCTATCTAACCTCCACCCCTTCCTTATACTATCATCCATATGCCTATCTAATAGCCGCTTAAATGCCCCCTATAAGGCCAACTCCACTACCCTCTCTGGCAATGCATTCCACACCCCTACCACTCTCTGAGTAAAGAACCTACCTCTGACGTCTCCCCTATATCTACCTCCACTCACTCTAAAACTATGCCCCCTCGTAATACCTATCTCCACCCTAGGAAAAAGTCTCTGGCTGTCTATTCTATCTATACCTCTGGTCATTTTGTACACTTCTATCAAGTCACCTCTCATCCTATGTCGTTCTAAAGAGAAAAGTCCTAGCTCTCTCAACCTTTCCTTGTAAGACCTTCCCTCCATTCCAGGCAACATCCTGGCAAATCTCCTCTGCACCTTTTGTAACGCCTCCACATCATTCCTGTAATGAGGCGACCAGATACTACAGATGTGGCTGAACCAGGCTTTTGCGTAGATGGAGCATAACTTCACGGCTCTTGAACTCAATCCCTCTATTAATGAAAGCTAACACACCATACACCTTCTTAACAACTCTATCCACCTGGGTGGCAGCTTTCAGGGAACTGTGAACATGAACCCCAAGGTCCCTCTGCTCCTCCACACTGCCAAGAATCTTTCCGTTAACCCTGTATTCTGCTTTCAAGTTTGTCCTTCCAAAATGAATCACCTCACACTTTTCACGGTTAAACTCCATCTGCCACTTCTCAGCCCAGCTCTGCATCCTATCCACGTCCCTTTGTAACCTAGAACAGCCCTCCGCACTGTCCACAACGCGACCCACCTTCGTATTGTCCGCAAACTGGCTAATCCACCCTTCCACTCCTTCATCCAAATCATTTACAAAAATCACAAATAGAAGCGGACGCAGGACAGATCCTTGTGGTACACCACTCGTAACTGAGCACCACAATGAATATTTTCCGCCCACTACCACCCTTTGTCTTCTAAGGGTCAGCCAATTCTGCATCCAATCTGCCACATTTCCACCTACCCCATGCCTCCTTACCTTCTGCATGACCCTACCATGGGGAACCTTATCAAACGCCTTACTTAAATTCATTTATAACACATCCACTACTCTACCTTCATCCACGTGTTTGGTCACCTCTTCAAAGAATCCAATAAGGTTTGTGAGGCATGATCTATCCGTCACAAATCCACGCTGACTATCACAAATCAAACTGTGCCTTTCCAAGTGATCATAAATCCTATCTCCCAGAGCCCTTTCCAATAATTTACCCACCATGTAAGACTAACTGGCCTGTAATTTCTGGGGCTATCCCTATTCCCTTTTTTGAACAAGGGAATGACATTTGCCTCTCTCCAATCTTCCGGCACTATACCCGTGGACAGTGAGGACGAAAAGATCATCACCAAGCGCCCTGCAATCTCTTTCCTCGCTTCCCATAGAATCCTTGGATAAATCCCATCAGGCCCGGGGGACTTATCTATCTTCAACTTCCTCAAAATTCCTAGCACATCTTCCTTACTAACATCGGCCTCCTCTAGCTGACCAGCTTGTTTCACACTGTCCTCCTCTACAACTAGGTCCCTCTGAGTTGTGAATACCGAAGAAAAGTATTCATTAAGGACCTCTCCTATCTCTTTAGGCTCCGTGCACAAATTCCTTTTACAATCCTTGATCAGCCCTACCCTTTCTCTGGTCATTCTCTTATTCCTCACATAAAAAGGCTTGGAGTTTTCCTTGATCCTATCTGCCAAGGTTTTCTCATGCCCCCTTATAGCCCTCCTAAGCATTTTCTTCAGCTCCTTCCTGGATAACTTGTATCCCTCTCGAGCCTTTTCCATTCCTTGTTTCCTAAACCTTACGTAAGCATCCTTCTTCCTCTTAACCAGACGTTCGACCTCTCTTGAGAACCAATGCTCCCTCACTCGACCACATCTTCCCCGCCAGCTAGGGACAAACATATCGAGCACACGCAGTATGCATTCCTTAAACAATCTCCACATTTCAATAACGCTCTTCCCTGACAGCATCTGTTCCAATTTTATGTTACCCAGTTCTTGCCTAACAGAATTGTAATTACCCTTCTCCCAATTATAAACTTTACCCTGCTGTATGTACCTTGTCCTTTTCCATGACTATTGTAAAAGTAACAGAGTTATGATCGCTTCCACCAAAATGCTCTCCTACCAACAGGTCTAACACTTGGCGTGGTTCATTGCCAAGCACCAAATCCAAAGTGGCCTCTCCTCATGTTGGTCTATCTACATAAATACCTTCTTCTAAGTATCTCTTACTCTTTACTTAAACCATCAGAACTCTATTAAATTTCAGACATAACTCACTACTGAGTATTAATATTTCATAAATAATGCTAGTGAGTCCACCTCCCGAGATGTCGGCAGGTGGCAAGACTGGGAGACAAAGTCACCGAGTGGTCTTTGCTGTTATATGTTTGTTCAGGGATTCTCAGAAGATTGAGGGAAATGACTTTCTCATGACCCTAGTCATTATGACTCAGTGATAAGGCGAGAAACAACTGGGAATAACTTTGGACTGGTTTCTGGAAAAACTACAATTCTGTGGAGAATATGTTACAAAATAAAGAGGAATGGTGGAGGTTTGGTTTTGTAATTGGAAGCCTGTGACCAGTTGCATACCACATGGATTGGTGCTGGTATCCTTGCTGTTTTTTATGTACATTAATGACTCAGACGCTTGTTATGTATATTAATGACTTGCATGTGAACAAGTTATAAGTTATAGAGAAGTTATAAGTAGTAATTTTGCAGCTAACACAAAAATTGGGGATGTTGTTGAAAGTGAGGATGATGGTCTCAGGCTACACTCTGATATTGATCAGCTGGTAAATTGCATAGAGCAAAGGCAGGTAGAATTTAATTCCAATAAATGTGAGGTGATGCATTTTGGGAGGTCAGATAAGGGAAGGATATACACACTGAATGATACATCCCAAGAGAGTATTAAGAAACAGAGGGACCTTGGTATACAAGTCCATAGATTCCTCAAGGTGTCAACACAGGTAGATATGTTGGTGAACAAGGCATGCGGAAAGCTTGCCTTTATTAGTTGGGGTGTATAGAATATAGGAGAAAAGAACAAAAACAAAGCTGCTGGAAAAGTTCAGCGGGTCTGGCAGCATCTGTGAAGGAAAAACCAGAGTTAGCATTTCAGGTCCGGTTACCGGAGGAAGGGTCACTGGACCCGAAATATTAACTCTGTTTTTTCCTTCACAGAAGCTGCCAGACCTGCTGAGCTTTTCCAGCAACTTTGTTTTTGTTCCTGATTTACAGTATCTGCAGTTCTTTCGTTTCTATAGAAGCAAAGAAGTTTTGTTTCAATTTTCCAAAACATTGGTTAGGCCATAGATGGAATACTGTGTGCAATTCTCGTTGCCACACTATCAGAAAGATGTGATTGCAATGGAGGAAGAATTGAGGAAGGGTCACTTCACCCAAAACGTTAATACTGATTTCTCTCTACAGATGCTGCCAGACCTGCTGAGCTTTTCCAGCAACTTCTGTTTTTGTTTCACCAGGATGTTGCCTGGGATGAAAGTCTCAGTAATGAGGAGAGGCTGGATAGGCTGGGATTGCTTTCCATGGATCAGAGGAGGCTGATGGAGGTATCCAAAATTATGAGAGGCATAGACAGAGTAGATCGGAAAATCTTTTGCAGAGGGCAAAAGTCTAAGGTGAGGAGCAAGTACTTTAGAGAAGATCTGAGGAAATTTCTTTTAACCCAGAGGGTGGTAGGAATGTGCTGACTGAGACAGTGGTGGAGGCAAGTACTGTCCGAAAATTTAAGAAACATATGGTGGAGTATTTAAAATGCCACAGCATAACTGGCTATGAATCAAGTGCAGGTGAATGGGGTTAGTGTAGTTTGGCGTTTGTTGATCAGCTTAGATATATGGTCATAGTCATAGACATGTACAGTTCAGAAACAGATCCTTTGATCCAACTCATCCATGCCAATCAGATATATTAAATAAAACTACTCCCATGTGCCAGCATTTGGCCCATATCCCTCCGAACCCTTCCTATTCATATACCTAACTGGATGCCTTTTAAATATTGTAATTGTACCAGCCTTCACCACTTCCTCTGGTGGCTCATTCCATACACACACCATCCTCTGTGTGAAAATGTTCCACTTAGGTCCCTTTTAAATCTTTCTACTCTCACCTTAAACCTATGCCCTCTAGTTTTGGACTCCCATACTCCAGGAAAAAGACCTCGTCTATTTATCCTATCCATGCCCTTTATGAGCTCATAAACCTCTATAAGGTCACCCCTCAGTATCTGACGGTCTAGAGAAAATAACCCTAGTCTATTCAGCCTCTCTCTATCGCTCAAACCCTCCAACTCTGGCAACATCTTGTAAATCTTTTCTGTACCCTTTCAACTTTCACAACATCCTTCCAATAGCGGGGAGACCAGAATTGCACACAGGATTCCAAAAGTGGCCTAACCAATGTCCTGTACAGCTGCAACCTGACCTCCCAAATCATATACTCAATGCACTGACCAATAAAGGCAAGTATACCAAATGCCTTCTTCACCATCCTATCTACCTGCAACTCCATTTTCAAGGTACTATGAATCTGCACAAAGGTCTCTTTGTTTGGCAATACTCCCCAGGATCTTACCATTAAGTGGATAAGTCCAACCCTGATTTGCCTTTCCAAAATGCAGCACCTCACATTTATCTAAATTAAATTCCATCTGCCACTCCTCGGCCCACTGGCCCTTTTGATCAAGATCCTATTGCACTCTGAGGTAACCTTCTTCGCAGTCCATTACACCTCCAATTTTGGTGACATCTGCAAACTTACTAACCATACTTCCTATGTTCACATCCAAATTATTTATCTAAATGACGAAAAACAGTGGACCCAGCACCGATCCTTGTGGCACACCATTGGTCACAGGCCTCCAGTCTGAAAAGCAACCCTCCACCACTATCCTCTGTCTTCTACTTTTGAGCCAGTTCTGTATCCAGATGGCTAGTTCTCCCTCTGTTCCATGTGGTCTAACCTCGCTAAACAGTCTACCATGAGGAACCTTGTCGAACACCTTACTGAAGTCCGTGTGGATTACGTCCACCACTCTGCCCGTATCAATCCTCTGTTACTTCTTCAAAAACTCAATTAAGTTAGTGAGACATGATTTCCCTCGGACAAAGCCATGTTGACTATCCCTGATCAGTCCTTGCCTTCCCAAATACATGTAAATCCTGCCCCTCAAGATTCCCTCCAATAATCTATCCACCACCAATGTCAGGCTTGCTGGTCTATAGTTCCCTGGCTTTTCCTTACCACTTTTCTTAAAGAGTGGCACCATGTTATCCAACCTCCAGTCTTCTAGCACCTCACCTGTGGCTGTTGATGATACAAATATCTCAGCAAGAGACCCAGCAATCTCTTCCCTAGCTTCCCACTATGTTTTAGGGTACACCTGATCAGGTCCCAGGGATTTATCCACATTTATGCATTTTGAGCAGTCCAGCACCTCCTCCTTTGTAACGTGGGAATTTTTCAAGTTATCGCTATTTATTTCCTCATGTTCTATACCTTCCATATCTTCTCCATAGTGAACACTGATTCAAAGCTCTTGTTTAGTATCTCCTCCATCTCCTGCTGTTCCACACATAGGTTGCCTTACTGATCTTTAATGGGCCCTATTCTCTCCCCAGTTGCTCTTTTGTCCTTAACGTATTTATAAAATCCCTTTGGATTGCCCTTACCCCAATTTACCAAAGCTATCTCATGTCCCCTTTTTGCCCTTCTGATTTCACTCTTAAGTATTATCCTGCTGCCTTTATACTCTGCTAGGGATTCATTCAATCTCTGCTGTCTTTACTTGACATATGCTTCCTTCTTTTTCTTGACCAAAACCTCAATTTCTCTCATTATCCAGCATTCCCTACACCTACCAGCCTTGCCCTTCACCCTGACAGGAACATATTGTCTCTGGGCTCTTGTTATGTCATTTTTGAAAGCTTCCCATTTCCTAGCCATCCCTTTACCTGCCCCCAATCAATTTTTGAAAGTTCTTGCCTAATACCATCAAAATTGGCCTTCCTTCAATTTAGAACTTTAACTTTTAGATCTGGTCTATCCTTTTCCATCATTATATTTTAAAACTAATAGAATCATGGTCACTAGCCCCAAAGTGCTTCCCCACTGACACCCAAGTGGGCTGAATGGCCTGTTTCTATGCTATATGACTCTATGGCTCTTTTCTGTTATTGAGTAGAAGCATTGCTGCCTAAATAATGTTTAGTTGAAGTTGATTTTAGTTTGTTTGTTACAGTAAAAATCTTCAAACTTTAACATGTTGTGTAATCAGTCATTAGGAATTCAATCGTCTTTTTAAACATTACTACCATTGATGGATATTGTGCTGAAGCTTATACAAAGAGTTCAGATAAAATTATAAGGTTCAAGGTTAACATTAGAACCTAATGAATAGAAGCAGGGGAGGCGATTTGTCCTGTCAAGCCCACTCCATCATTTAACAAGAACATGCCAGATCTGACTGTAACCGTAACTCCACTTTTCTGCCTGCCTCCCCCATAAAAGCTTAACTCCTTTGTAGATGGTAAGAAAAATGAAAATGGTTTAAATTAGACTTATTGCTGAATTAGATTCTGCAGAGTACCTTTAAGGATTTAAGGCTCATAGATATAACACAGTTTTGCAAAGAGCTGATGGACAAGGCCTGGCCTTGAGGAGCACAAGATAACATATCTGTGCATGTAATGCATAAATAAGAGGCCTGATGAAATAGCCCTAGGCATTGTGTGTTCTACTATTCACTTCAGTGTTAACACTTAGCTCCCTGGGATTATCTTCCATCTAGGCAATCCATTTTCAGTACCATGGGGGAGCTAGAAAATGCTGTACAATTAGCTTAGCAATTTGATTAAACCATCAAACTGAAGTCCCTGTTTTTACTCAGTAAGTAAATGCAGTGCCAAATGTTTGAACTGTTCAGAACCATACACACCACATCAGCCCATATTCACCATTCTGACTAAGGGGTGGCAAAGTTTGGATGATACTGTTGGTCTTTTTGTGGCAACACCAGAGAGGGTAAATGTCCCACCCCCATCTCCTATCTACTAACATCATCCCGCCCCCTTGACCTGTCCGTCCTTCCTGGACTGACCTATCTCCTCCCAACCCCCCCACCTACACTCACCTTTACTGGCTCCATCCCCGCCTCTTCGACTTGTCTGCCTCCTCTCCACCTATCCTCTCCTCTATCCATCCTCTATCCGCCTCCCCCTCCCTCCCTATTTATTTCAGAACCCTCTTCCCCTCCCCCATTTATGATGAAGGGTCTAGGCCCGAGACGTCAAGTTTTCCTGCTCCTATGATGCTGCATGGCCTGCTGTGTTCATCCAGCCCCATGCTTTTTTATCTCGGATTCTCCAGCATCTGCAGTACCTTTTATCTCTGGGTAAATGTCTGGTTCCTTTTCATCGGCCAGTAACCTCTGCCGAATTAGACCAGCTTGTAGGCATCAGCAAGGGCAGAAATGGATTTGACTGCAATGCAGTTCCTCATGTTCACAATGTGAACACACTGCCTACACTCACAAAGAAATGCTGAAACATAGAGGATGAATACTTAGAAGTTAGTACCAATTAGTAGAAGGGGGCTGTAAACCCTGGATTATGGGTTTAAAGCTACAAATTCAGGTTATAAGAAGTGTCATGGTATAATGTGTCCAAAATTCCCCAAAGTAATGTTAGTGCCATCCTCTAATTGGGCACCGGCAGCAAGATTTCTCCGAGATAGCGAGCATCAGGACATTATTTAATGCCTTTGGGATGGCTGATGTTGGGGTGACCCAACCACCCTCACTGACTCCCTCCCCATCCCCACCCACCAAGGGGCCTAGTTAAACACAATTTAACTGCTCCCAGTTGAAAGGAAGAGATGCGAGAGTCATGATATAGTGAACCATGTGTGCAAATTGGCCGTATCATTGAGTTCCAATTTCAGCTGCAGCCACTAACCCAGAAGGAAAAACTGGTAAAAATTCAATGACTATGAACATGCTGGTGCCCAATTTTGAAGTATACAAGGTGAACTGGATCAGTGTGCACCATTCACAAGTCTTACTGGTTTTCTCTTCCGCAAAGGCCATGTTTGGAGCCTGTCCTGGATGTGAAAGCAAAACAAGTCCCTAGGCCACTTTTACACAGCATTGAGCAAACAGCTCAGACACCACTGTAAGAGGCCTAGGAGCAAGAATCATCACTGACCTCTTAGCTGCATGACTTTACCCAAAAAGACAAAGATTCAAACCAAAAGACTTCTGAATCCAACCTTCCTGCTTTCTTTTGTTCATTCACAGGATGAGGGTATTGCTGGCTAGGCCAGCATTTATTGCCCATCCCTAATTGCACAGAGGGCAGTTGAGAGTCAACCACATTGCTGTGGTCTGGAGTCATATGTAGACCAGATCAGGTAAGGATGGCAGTTTCCTTTCCTGAAGGATATTAGTGAACCAGATGGGTTTTCCTGACAATCAACAATGGATTCATGGTCATCATTAGATTCTTAATTCCAGATATTTTATTGAATTCAAATTCTACCATCTGCCATTGCAGGATTTGAACCTGAATCCCCAGAACATTATCTGGGTCTCTGAACTAACAGTCCAGCAATAATACCACGAGGCCATTGTCTCCCCTATTGATATGCTTCCACCATTTGTCTTATCTTAGACTTCTCCACGAATAATGGTACATTTCTGACCATAGATGCAAGTTCAGAAGGGGAAGACCAAGTAGTGTGGACAAAATCACTTTACACAGACGTATTGAAGATGGGGAATGAGCTCCCACAAGAACAGTGGATTTGGATCACAATAGTGAGTGATCTTTTCCAGATGTATTCTTTTAATTTTACTGATGTTTTTTATTTGGCCATGTGCCAGATTCACCACCAGTTTTATAATTCAGAAGTTTAATGAAATAATCTTGTACAGACAGGCTCCATACAGAACGTAATAGCTGTAAACCTGAGCGAGTGAAATCTCCATGTATGCAATGTAATCGTCAATGTAATTATGCTACAATTTACCCCAGTGTCCCTGCGCAAGGGAAAGTGGAAATCAGCCATTGTTGCTGCTTTTGGTCGGTCTTCCTTCACCGCTATAGGAAACTGCAAGTGTGTGAGCTGCAGATTAGATCAGAATCCAGTATAACTATGTTCTCCCTAGCACTTGAATAAAATGACAACTCTCCCCATTTAAACTCACGCACGTCAAAAGGCTACTTGCAGTATTATAGAGCTGCCCCTGCTCCTAAGGCTGTACCTAAGCAAAAAGCCATTGCCTTCACATAATGCCTAGAAAATCAGAAAAGGAAAGCGAGGTGCAATAAAATTACTGGCCTAAGAAGGAATTTTGATCGTATCAAAGTCCAAGTGCTATGAAAGGAGCAAATGGGTGAGTGATTTAACTGCTTTCACATTTGCACTTGGATTAATGGCCACTCCATTCCATCAGGATTTGATTACTTCATAAATTTTTCTGGATAGAACAACAAATCACCTAGCAACCTGAGTCTAAAAATGGAGTCTGTTTGTCATCACGTTATGAAGGAGAGATGTAATAAGAGCTGAACAGAAAGTCAAACTAGCAAAAAGCTGGACATGATTTGATTTGATTTGATTTATTGTAGTCACATGTACCTAAGCACAGTGAAAAGTTTTGTTTCGCAAGCAGTACAGGCAGATCATAGCAAACAAGGACATACAGATCATGGGGTGTTTAGACAGCCCATACAAGCAAGGCATACAAGAGGCATACAAGCAAGATCAATATTAGCACAATCAACATTATTTGTAGTTAGAGGGATCTATTTAGCAGTCTAATAATGGCAGGGAAGAAGCTGTTCTTGAACCTGTTGGTGTGTGTGCTCCTGGTAGTTGTTGTCATCTCTTCATACTCCTCCCTTGGAGAATAGGATTTGCAGTCTGGTTAGTACAAAACAGGCTCTGACATGAAATTGCCTCACACAGCTTTAGCTGCATTTATACCACCAGGCATGGTGGTTTACATTATACAGCGAGAGGTTTTTCCAGATTGTTGAATGAAGGACAGGCATCCACATCATTGAATATTGCACTGAACGTTGATCTAGAATTTGGAGTTAAAACTACCATTTGCCAGGAGTGCTTGGAGCAGAGTTTGGATCCAGCATCTTCTGAGTCAGAAGTAGGAATGCTAGCACGGTGTCAAAGATGCCTTTTCTGAAACTGCTTTCAGTAACTGCTTGGTGATTTGGAGCTTTAAACTCACATTTACAAAAGCTACTTATATACATTTGCAAAATTGCTCTAGTAGCAATAACAACTGCCTACATTACATTTGGTGGGTCAATATATTTATAATCTAGTGTAGTAAATCTGTCATCGTAATCAATGCTTTCAAACCATTTTTCTGTGTAGAGAATATTTCTTCAGCGATGATAGAGTCTCCTGATCCAAATAACAAATACAATTATGCATTTGGGCTTTTTATCCTGTCTATTGCTGGCATATTTTTGGTACCTGTGTCTCTGATTACTGTTGCAAGTGTCTTCTTGCTCCTTACATTCAGAAGAAAGTTCGCACAAGCCCCAGTATTTAGGTTAGTGTGATAATAAATCCAGGAGGATGAACAAGATACTCTCTTTAAACTTGTTTCTGGTTCTGGCTCTATACCTTAACCTCTGCAGAGTCCTCCTGCTGTCTGCAAGAAGTTGCAACAAAAAATACGACAGAAGATGTGTTATTTAGGTTTTAATTGCGATCTAAATTTCATTGAACATAACTGAATGAGCAAATGAACAAGAGTAACAAAATATATAGCAGCTTGCTAAGCTAACTCGGTACAAAATAATAGTTCTGTTGCTATTCTGAACTACATTTCACTATTAATTTTTATACAATGTAGCTTAGTTTTAAATTCCCAAAAAATTGTCGAAGTGAATAGTTAGCTAATTTTTGTGGCAAATTCCATAGCTTTGCACAGCTACTTTAACTGAAACAAACACTGGATAACACTGCACAAACACTGGATAAACTCACTGGCTCAGTGGATAGCACTCTTCCCTCACAGTGCCAGGGACCTGAGTTCAATTCCAGCCTTGGGTAATAGTCTGTGTGGTGTTTACACATTCTCCCTGCACCTGTGTGGGTTTCCTGTAGGTGGTCTGGTTTCCTCCCACAGTTTGTAGTATTCAGAGATGTGTAGGGTAGGTGGATCATCCATGGGTTATACAGGAATATGGTTGGTAGGTGGGTGAGATGCTCTTTGAAAGTTCTGTGTGGACTAATTGAACTGATTGGTGTGCTTTGAAACTGTAAGGCTTCTAAGTCTGGCAGCATCTGCAGAGAAAGAAACAGTTAATGTTTCAAGTCCAGAACTTCAGTTCTGAAGAATAGTCACACTGGACTCAAAATGTTAACTCAGTTTTCTCTCCGCAATTGCTACCGCACCTGAGTATCTCCAGCATTCACAGTATTTTGTCCTTATTAGACCCTTCAACTAATCTTGTTGAATAGCTCCAGGCTAGTAAGTAAATCAAGTTTCCAACCCGCTATTGAAGTTTTGTTCAATTTGCATAATACTACCTAAATTTAATGAAACTACCAACCAGAACATAATCTGAAATCATCATACAATATATTTTTGCTGGCAGTTTAGTTTCTCTTTCAAGCAACCTACCCTACATAAACAATATTTTATATTGATTTTATTTGCTATTTCATTTCTAGTGGAGGGTTGGTTTTTGCATTTTATGGGCCCTCACTGAATTTTAGGGGCCAATAGCAATTTCTCGGGGCAGTGTCTTCCCACTTTTTTTGACTAGTTACGACAGTGAGCGAGCTGATCTGAAAGGAACCCTGTTAGGTTTTGAAAGCCCATGGGATCGTCTGGAATCAGGTACTTGGAGTTGCCAATGGGATTTGCACCATGACCCACCCCAAAGGCCTGCAGGCTGATCAGAGGCCATGGCTGCTACTGTTGAAACACCATGAGAAGGTCCCAAGGTGAAGCAGGACAGTGTTGATAGGGAGAGGAGTCTTGAAGGTGGGGGCAAGATCTCGAAGGTGGGGGAAGTGGGGATTCCGAGGAAAGGGTGTGAATGCAGTCAGTTGGAGAAAAGTGTGAAGGGGAGGGTCGTCTCAATGGTCACCCCATGCCCAATGTCCAGTCCATCTAGTGTACAATGCACCAGATCACCTTACTTACTGGCTTACCAGAGAGGTGGGTCAACTCTATTTCATTCCACCAGCCAGCTGAAATAATTAGCCCCCACCCCCCACATCACCGGCAGGAATTGGCCCTTAATTGACCATTTAAAGTCCTCAGTTGGCAGTGAGACAGGAGGGTTGAGTTGAGATAATTCTTGTCCCATGTGGTGAAAAGCTATCAGAGATATATGTTCTCCCAGTTGGGATGAAAGATCAGTGAGCTGATGGTGCGTGAGCCGCTGAGTGTTGTAACTCTTTTCATGTTTTAACTGTGAACCCTGGCAGGTGTGTGAGAGGCAGAGCCAATGCGGTGCATGCAGTCTTATACTGGGAGCTACAATCAAGTGACAGACATTAATTGCACACAAGACATCTGCTGATTTTAGTGTTCAGAAAGCATGTCTCTTTAAGGGTAAACCAGAACAGCCACACCTGATTAAGATTCTTTCGACTTTGTACTTAAGAGCTGAGTTCTATTCAGAGAGAGATGTACACCTTGGGGATGGGGGGCATTGTTTCCACATCCAATTCCATTTGGATTTACTCCCTCTCCCTCTTTCCGTTCCCTCCCTTTTTGTTATTGTTAAAACGTATTTGTTTGACTTGTCAGATGGGTGATTTTTGGTGGCTTAATTAAAAAAAGAGCTGAGTTCCCCACCCTTCTTTCACTTTTGTTATTGTTGCACTGCACCTTGTGGGCAGTGTTTGGAATTTGTTATTGTTTTAATTTGTTAATGGAGTGATTTGGTGGTGGGTTCTTTACCGAAAACAAAGAGCTGAGTTCTTCCCCAGTGACGAGTTGGCTTCTGGAAGGAAAAGATGGAAACTGATGTTTGTACTAAACTTCTGATTTACCTGTAAAACCCTTGTAAATGTCTGAAAGTCTGTTGGTGCCTAATTCAACGTATGGATATTGGTCTGTGAAACATTGGAGATGTATGGCACCCAACATATGTGCCAGTCCTTTGCAGTGGCAGTCCTTACAGCACCAACTTACACTCATAGCTTAAAGCATAAAGCATTGGGTAGACAGTGGTACACTGTCTTTGGGCAGTTGATCGTACAACCTCTTTAGCAGTGGAGCCAGATTCTCTTGAGCTGCCCACAGGAGCTGACCTCCACAACCGCCTCTGTCCAGGCTGCTTATGTCAATCTTGATGACCTTGTATTGCCATGCCTCAGCCAAAACACTTCCCTTGTCTCCTGGGACAGCTTTCAGGAGTACCTTCAGGATGGCACCATAGCAGCAACATCTCCAGAGGTGGGTGCGGGGTGATGAGGGGTGATGATGCTCCTGGTTTGCAGCAAGTGAAGTGCTGTCCACAGACTTTTAAATATCATGCCCGATGCTGGAGCCTGGAATGTCCCAGCACGAGGGCAGAACTCCTTGCCGGCACCCCATGACATTTGGCATTACACCCAAACATGGTATGGAAAAAGCCAAGAACTTAATGATGCAAGAAACCACCTCCATCCTGCCATCTCAAGAGGAAGTAACTCTTGCTTTTCAGCCCGACTCTACACTCGGTCTCAAAAAATGAACATTCTGCCCATCATCACTGATACCAATTGGAGCACTTTCTGTAAAAACTGAGTAATACGTGAAAGTGTAGTGATTGGAACTAGACAGCCAGGGGACCCATAGATTATGAGTTCCCTAATTGGGGCTGTCAACCTGGTCCAATCAGGGAGCCCTGGCTGACAGATATAAACAGGAATTTCAGGGGTTCTGCTCACTCTAGGAGTTGGCTCTGTGCTAGCTGGGTCAGTGTCATGTACTATGCACAAGTAAATAAAGGGTGACTTGATGATGGGATACTGGCCTTCATGGAGATATTTCAGAAAGCATACCTCACAATAGACCACACTGTATACGCTGCAATAGTGTGATTTCAACATCATATTTATTATGACATCTGCATTAGCAATCTAAGTTCTGGTTTGCCAGCTAATCCTGATATATTATCAGGCAAGATGCCGCGGACTATAAGATTATGAAGTGCTTCCTCAAAGCTCCCTCGATGCCTGACACAATCTTTAACTTTCTCCCATCACAAAAGCAAAGCATATTGAGTTCTCCCAGGTATTTCAAATTGCTAAAGGCTGGTGTTTCTAAGGGGAAGTATGACAAAGCAAAGGCTGCTTTTGTATCTGAGGCAGGTCACCTCAGTTCCTATTGCCCTTATTGGACACATGTCCTGAGCTATGTAATTCACTCCTGACTGTTGTTAATCAAAGGAAATCGCTTTACAATTGATCTGTATAGCTGAACATTTATTTCAGTGTGCCCAAACATGCCAACACCAATGGGAAATGGTTTTACAAAGTAACATTTAACATCTAAATGTTAAATTTAACCCTAACCCTAATCTTATCATCACCCCACTCTGATGTAAATATACAATGTCTATTAAAAGGAGATTCCAATGTACAAGTCAATATTTTCATATTCCTTGTCACTGATTTAAAAAAAACAAGTGATCTTTATATGCCAGCTGCCACATCCTCAGATTTCCTCGGGCACTGTTCAACCAATTAAGTACATTAAAAGTGCGTTCACATTATAATGTAGCTAATCATGGCTGTAATTCATTAAAGAGTAAGTTCCCACAAAAAGCAATGAGATAGATTCTGAGAATCTATGATAGTTTTTAGTGATGTTTGTAGGATAATTATTGGACGAGCATGGGGGCTGACCTCCACAACCACCTCTGTCCAGGCTGGTTTTGTCAATTTTAATAATCTTTTATTGCCATCTATAAGGCAAAGAAATTCCCTTCTCTGCTGGGACAGCTTTCAAGACCACCTTTAGGGTAGCAACACTGCAGCAACATCCCCAGAGGAGGGTGATGAGATGATGAGCAGAGGTTGGAGAATGCTCTGGGGTTGGAGCAATTGAAGCACTGTCCGCGGACTTTTAAACGTAGTGTCCGATACTTCAGCCTGGAACATGCCAAGGAGAGGACAGAAATCTTTGCCCATACCCCATACCATTCAGCCCAACCCTAACCCTAATCTCTCATACTCTTTCTAAATTGTGCTTCAGACTTTTTCTGTCCATGTGGGAGGGAAGACAGAATCCTGGTTTTACGATTGCATCCAGAAACCTGCATCTCCTCCATATTACACTTTGTTCGTTTACCTATTATTATTCATTTATCTTCTTAAAAATGTTAACTCTTTGTTAGAGAATTGCTCTAATATTCTCTCTAGAATTTTGCCTCCGAGTTGCTAACATTGGTTGGACATAGAATCCCTACAGCATGGAAGCAGGCTATTCAACCCATCAAGTCCACACTAATTGCACTAATATGATATGTTCAGGTCTCTGAAATGGGACTTGACCTTATGATTTAGAGGTGAGGATATCGCACTGAACCAAGGCTGAACTGGTGGGTTCTAACACTTGTTTCAGTTACTCTGTTTTGTACAAGTGAGAAGATGTTGGGTGTGCAGTGTACAGGAGGTAATGACCTAATGGTACTATTGTTGGGCTGTTAATCCAGAGACCCAGGTAATGTTCTGGGGACCTGGGTTTGTATCTCACCATGGCAGCTGGTGGAATTTGAATTCAATAAAAACCTGGAATTAATTATGACCCTGAATCTTTTTTTTTGGTCTGGAGAAACCCCATCTGGCTCACTAATGTCCTTTTAGGGAAAGAAACTGCCATCCTTACCTGGTCTGGCCTACATGTGACTCCAGGCCCACAGCAATGTGGTTGACTCTTGACTGCCTTCTGGGCAATTAGGGATGGGCAATAAATGCTGCCTAGCCAGTGACACCCTTATCCCGTGAATGAATTTAAAAAACGTATGTACAGTTTGGTTAGCAAGGGACATAAGACAATATTCAGGATATGAAAACTGTGTAAAGGAAAAGTGTAAATGATGAAATGCAGCTATTGAATTCTGTGGAAGAACTGAACCTTGATAGGAGGTGACTGAGAAGAAACATTCAGAAAGGTATGTGAGATATTAAGTGGCATAAATCAATCCGGGAGTAGTACTTGTCAAGGCAAAGCATTGTCAAGGTATCCAGACGGATTGGTGCTGGATGAAAAATTCAGCTTACTACTGACATCCAAAACAAAATATTCCAATATAAGTGGGATCAACATTGGCAATGGTCTTCATACATTAGTGCATAAAGGTTTGGATTTGTTTAAGGTTCTTCCAGAATAGATTAACTATGATGGGTCAATTAGCCTATGTCATCAGTATTTATCTGATTTTTCTGTTTATATGCAATGGTTAAAAAAGAGGTTCACAATGAATATGAAGTCCATTGAGAAGTGTTGCACACTGAGCAGTATATTTATCCATTCAGTTTTCATGAAACCTGGCAAAGTAGCATGTCTAATATGAAGAGAAAAGAGGAATCACACAGGAAATAAAATATTGTAGTTGTCCCCCTTCAACTGAGTTAGTATTCTGAACAATATATTATGCAGGATTCGTAGGTTGGCTGGTTTGCAACTAATGGATTGACCTGAAATTGACAAGCATGGTCTTAGTGAAAGGAACAAATTCAGCTTTCAATTAAGCTGTTGTCACCCAGCTCTTAGACACAGATGTTGACATGCCACAGTGTACTGAGGAGGAAGATGACAAACTCACTCTGCCTTTTAATACGAAGAGGGCCAGCAGCAATGCTTGGATCACTGCATGTTGACTGAACTGTACAGAGGAAAGCTTTGTACATTGCATCTGAAGAAATTCTTTGACAACAAAATCTCATATAAAGCCTTTTATTGCTGCATTTCAACTGTGAAGAGAACTTTGATGTGGAATAATATTAAAGTAATGTTCAACCCAGCAATATGCTATTTTTTCATCTTCTGGCTTTCAAAAGCATTTTTCTTTAAATCCACTTTGACCTGCATTTTGTTTTCTTTGTTCGTTTGCCTATTATTATTCATTTATCTTCTTAAAAATGTTAACTCTTTGTTAGAGAATTGCTCTAATATTCTTTTCAGCATTTTGCCTCAGAGTTGCTAACATTGGTTGGACGTAGAATCCCTACAGCATGGAAGCAGGCCATTCAGCCCATCAAGTCCACACTGACCCTCCAAACAGCATCCCACCCAGACCCACCCCATTCCTATAACACAGCATTTCCCATGGCTAACCCACCTAACCTGCACTTCCCTGGACACTGTGGCATGGCCAAACCACCTAACCTGCACACCTTTGGACTCTGGGAGGAAACCAAAGCACCAAGAAGAAACCCAAGCAGACATGGGGAGAAAGTGCAAACTCCACACAGACAGTCACCTGAGGGTGGAATTGAACCTGGGTCCCTGGCGCTGTGAGCCACTGAACCACCTTCTTGAACATTTCACCTCCTAGCTTCAACCTTCTCTCTCAGTAAAACTATCTTTCTCTCTTCATCCTGCAAATGTTTTTGATGAATGAAACTGTCCAAAGGAATTGAAAATGAAAATACAATTTTTAAATGCACAGGTGATTGCTCTCCAAAGTTGCCCCTATCATTCTCACCTGACCTCCACACTAAGGTTGCCAACTCTGGTTAAATCTATACCTGGAGGTTCCATCACATGACTTGCCCCCACATTTCAGCCATTAGTCAGTCAGCACATCCATCTCTATGACGTACTGCTTTCCTATAACAATTAGAAAGCATAAGGTCACATTTCCAACTGGATGATGCTTGACTGTTGGCCTTTTCTCCCATTTTCAATACTACTATACTTGGTAAAATGTTCAAAGAATGTCACAAAGGGAAAAAAAATCTTTCTTTAATAATCCTCCAATTTTCCTCCATGAAGACTTGCAGTAGTGTTCAGTAGATTAATTTACAATTCTTGGAGACTCTTTGCCTCATCTGGAGGGTTGGTGACTCTTAGTCCACACAATCCGAAGGCCACTGGCTGGCAGTTGGGAATGGGAATCCCAACTGTGTCTTTCTCCCTCTGTTCTTGGAAGGATTGTGTCCAACTGTGGTATTTCCACTTCTGTGTGCTGTGGCAGCAGCTGTCCAAAGCTTCAGTGTGTCCCTCAGCATGTAGTCCTGGACCTTGGAATGTGCCAGTCTGCAACACTCAGTCATGCTTAATTCCTTGCTCTGGAAGACCAACAAGTATCAAGGACACCAATGAGCGTCTTTCACCAAATTGATGGTCCTCCAGGCACCGTTGATGTTTGCCTCGGTGTGCGTCCCAGGGTACAGGCTGTAAAGCACAGAATCTTGTGGGGAGCTGCTCAGGACGAACCTTAGCAAAAAAACATTGTTTCTTTCTCCAGACTTCCTTTGCAAAGACATATTCCAGGGCTACTGCCAAGGTGCAGTGGGGAAAGACCACCATCTAAGGTCTTTCTGCTGGAGTTAAATGGGGGATCTCTTCAGTTATCGGAAGCTGTGACCCTTATTGCCTCCAATATATGTAAATATAGTCTCATACAAGTAAGAAATGCTTTTGGTTCGTTTGCTGGACAGAGTCAAACTCCAATGTTTGTTTGTTTCTTCATATGTTACTGTACGGAATCGAACTGCTTTAGTGACTATGAATGTATATAAAGATATTTTAAGAATAAAGTATATTTTTGAAATTAAAAAAATCACTTCTGTGAACCAGGGCCCAGCTATTTCAGTATAAAGGTGAAATCAAACCTCAAACATACTGACCTGTAAGACTCGATAGCACCTTAAATGTCCTAACAATTAGTGAGGTCATTAAAAATAATACAAGATTCAAATAAAATAATCATAATCAAAGTTTTATACTTTCTTGATAAAATGACGTGCATAATATTGTTCTATGTGAATGTTACATGTGTTGTCCTGACCTATTTTGGTTGTGTTACTGCTTTGGGTACAGCAAATGCTGGCCTAGCTAGTGATGACTGGATCCTGTGAAATAATAAAAAAGACTTTTCTCTGTGTTCAGATAATTCTAGACAGATTGGAGACATACATAAAACAAAGAACTGCAGTTGCTAGAAATCTGAAATACAAACAGAAATTGCTGGAGAAACTCAACAGGTCCAGCACTATCCATAGAGAGAGAGAAAGCAGAGTTAACATTTCGAGTCCAGTGACCCTTCTTCAGAACTGAGAGACTGAGTTTGCCTCAGCACCATATGTTGTGGTCTATTCCCCTACCTCCTGTCAGCAGCATCAATACACACTCCTTCCCAGGCCACACAACTAGCCAATGTCTTGCTTGAGATGATAACAAATCCTCTTATCATTTTAAAAGCCTTAGTGAAATCTTAGTGAAATATAGCTATATAGAATAGAGAGGAGCCTGTGCAGCAGGGCCAATTGAATTGTATCCAGCTTGACTCAGTGTTTTCAGCCGAGGATAAGAAGAGGGATATTAGCAAAATACTTGAGGGTACGTTATCTATAATAGAACCAGAGATATCCACTTTAGATAAAATGAAAACAACTGCTCCAACCCATAAAGGATGAAAAACTTATTTCAATGTAAAACATTGAACATGTGAAAAGACTACCATTCATTAAGTCTGCATGAGCTGGCAGATTGATTGTCTAAGTTGCTCAGTTGACATGCACATCACAAATTATGGTGCAGGACTATCTTAAACCATGGAATGGAATGGACACAAAATCATTGCTGTGGCTTGGACCGATATACAGAACCAGAGAATTTAACAGTCATCTCCTTCACAGCCACACCATTCATTACAGTCCATTACAGTCAATGCAATCAATGGAATCATAATCTTAGCACATCTAATGTTGAGATCTGTTAAATAGGAAGAGGTGGAGACATGCATTTGTTTTCCTGTCATTTTGCTAATAGATTAATCCATAGAAATATAGGACATGGTTTTCAAGAGGCTCTTGTGATGCAGTGATAGTGTCCTTACCTCTGGGTTAGGCTGTCCAGATTCAGGTCCCATCTACTCCAGAGGCATTATATCACCTCTGAAATGGGTTGATTAGGAAATTATCTACACTGTGGTCATTTTGTGCCTAAAGTAAAACAAAATGGGATTGTTGATATTTTTGCGACTGTGTTCTAATCTGCCCTCTGTGTGCACAGATCTGGAATTGAAATTTTGATCAGTCCTAATTTTCTCCATTGCCGTCAAAAGCCTGGAAATCTTGACCCAACAGCATTGTAGGTGTACTTCTCCAGCAGGACAGCAGCAGTTCCTTCTCAAGGACAATTAGGGGTGGGTAATAAATGTAGGCTTTACCAGTGAAGCCCCATCCAATGAATGAATAATAATAAAAATGGCATTGCAAACTCACATTGGAATCTTCTTCTTTGTCCAGTACTAAGCAGGACTGATTAGATTATTACTTGAATGTTTGTGTTTGTTGCTGAAAATTCATTGAAAGCTGTCAAGCTACAACATCATAAGGCATTAAAATAAAGGAAAATGGACTGTTGCATCAGGAGTTTTGCATTTCCACTATCTCAGGGTCAAGCAGGGTTGTGAAGCTGATACAAGGGGGCACAATTACCTGGCCGTGATTTCCCCCTAAGTTGGCCTGGAGGTGGGATTGGTGTCAGATCAAGGACATTGAGGTAGACCTCAAAGCAGGCAGACCTCTCTTATGTGAAAATATCAATAGGCTATGTTTTCAGGTATGAGAGAAAGAGGGCTTTAAGATGGAAGTATCTATACTCCACCTTTTTAAAGTATCAGCCAAAAAAAATCTTCCCGGCCAACAGCCAGATGAAAATTGTGATGGGGGATCCATAGAGTAGCCTGCAGCTACAGTCAGTTTGAGAAGTTCAAAGCCTGCCTGAAGTGTTAGTTCCTGGTCTGCCAAGTTAGACTGTCCCTTCAGGCAGGTGGCCTGTTCCCCCACCTCCCTGGGGGCCCAGAACATAGAACATAGAACATTACAGCGCAGTACAGGCCCTTTGGCCCTCAATGTTGCGCCAACCTGTGAAACCAATCTGAAGCCCCTCTAACCTACACTATTCTCTTATCATCCATATGTTTATCCAATGACCATTTAAATGCCCTTAAAGTTGGCGAGTCTACTACTGTTGCAGGCAGGGCATTCCACACCTTTACTACTCTCTGAGTAAAGAACCTACCTCTGACATCTGTCCTATATCTATCACCCCTCAATTTAAAGCCATGACCCCTCGTGCTAGCCGTCACCATCCGAGGAAAAAGGCTCTCACTGTCCACCCTATCTAATCCTCTGATCATCTTGTATGTCTCTATTAAGTCACCTCTTAACCTTCTTCTCTCTAATGAAAACAGCCTCAAGTCCCTCAGCCTTTCCTCATAAGACCTTCCCTCCATACCAGGCAACATCCTGGTAAATCTCCTCTGCACCCTTTCCAATGCTTCCACATCCTTCCTATAATGCGACGACCAGAACTGTACGCAATACTCCAAGTGCGGCCGCACCAGAGTTTTGTACAGCTGCAACATGATCTCACGGCTCCGAAGCTCAATCCCTCTACCAATAAAACCTAACACACCGTATGCCTTCCTAACAACCCTATCAACCTGGGTGGCAACTTTCAGTGATCTATGCACATGGACACCGAGCTCTCTCTGCTCATCCACACTACGAAGAATCTTAGCATCAGCCCTGTACTCTGTATTCCTGTTACTCCTTCCAAAGTGAATCACCTCACACTTTTCCGCATTAAACTCCATTTGCCACCTCTCAGCCCAGCTCTGCAGCTTATCTATGTCCCTCTGCAACCTGCAACATCCTTCCGCACTATCCACAACTCCACCGACTTTAGTGTCATCCGCAAATTTACTAACCCATCCTTCTACTCCCTCATCCAGGTCATTTATAAAAATGACAAACAGCAGTGGCCCCAAAACAGATCCTTGCGGTACACCACTAGTAACTGAACTCCAGGACGAACATTTCCCATCAACCACCACTCTCTGTCTTACAGCTCGCCTATATCTTGTCAGGTCTTTAAGATGCCATAATAAAAACAGAAAATGTGGGAAAGACTTAGCATCTGTGAAGACAGAGTTAAGTCAAGGTCAAGAACATTTCTTCAGAATGGCATGTTGTTCAGCTCTTTGAAACAAAATTAAACTCCCTTTAAAGTGTTTTAATTGGCTACCTTGTGGAAAATGGCTGAGGCTAGGATAGGTCTGACAATCTGACAGCTGGTAAAGAATTCCATACCCATTCCCATGCTCACTGCTATCACAGTCCAATTCCCCCTGCTCTAGGTGTCTTAATTAAACAAATTTCAAGGTTTTTGGTCAATAGTTAGAACACCTGATCTGAAACTGGCCGCACAGCAATCGTATTGTTTTCTGTTAGAAACTAAGCTTTTTTGAAATTATCTTAAACACAGTCACAGATGACATCCAGTGTGACTGTGACCAATTGGTAGATTATCCATCTTTGTCCTGCTGTTCACTGTATTTGCAGGCTCTGACACAGTTGACTGCAGCCCAATCCTTCTCCATAGTCACAGACAAAGGATCTCCTGCAATGGCTTCTCTTCCTGCCTGAAAGTGTCAGCTTTGGAGTCTTTACTTAGGATCTTTCCTTCATTCCTTCTTATTTCTGATTTATGTGTTACTCTTCTAGGTAATCAACAGAAAATACAACAGTTTCCGTAAGTACGTTGTTAATAACCAGCTCCACACAAGAACATAAAACCTTAAGCTGCAGGAACAGAAGTAGGCCAGTCAGTTCCAGCATTCAATGAGATCATGGCTGATTTGATAACCTTCAACTCCACTCTAATCCTTGATTCCCTTACCGATTAAAAATCTATCTGTCTCAGCCTTGGACATAGAATTCCAACAGATTTACTACCATCTGAGAGAAGGAAACCCTTCTCATCTCTGTCTTAAATGTGTGACCCCTCATTCTCAGATTATGCCATCTGGATTTAGGCTCTCCCACAAGGGGAAACAGCCCTTCGCATCTACCCTGTCAAGTCCCCTAAGAATCTTGTATGTTTCAATATAGTCATATCTTATTCTTCTAAACTTCAACGAGTATAGGCCAAACCTACTCAACCTCGCTCCATACTGGTAACAGCCCAGTGAACCTGCCTCCATTGCAGTCTATCTTTCTTTAGATAAAGGGTTCAAAACACATCAGAGTAATTCAGCTATAATAGGAACTGGTGATGCTGGAGAATCTGAGATAACAAGGTGTAGAGCTGGATGAACACAGCAGGCCAAGCAGCATCAGAGGAGCAGGAAAACTGACGTTTTGGGTCTGGACCCCTCTTCAGAAAAGCTTGTGCTTGGCCTGCTGTGCTCGTCCAGCTCTACACCTTGTTATCTCAGAGTAATCCAGCTGTGGTGTCAATTGTGCTTTGCATAGTTTTACCTACTTTTATACTCTATTCCATTTGAAATAAAGGCCAATATTCCATTTGCCTGCCCTATTACCTTGCTGAACTTAAATACTAGCTTCTTGTGATATATGGATGAAGACTCCCAAATCCTTTTGTTGTGTAGATTTCTGCTCCATCTCTTCTCCATTTAAAAAATATTCAGCTGCTCGCTTCTTCCTAGCAAAGTGCATAAACTCACATTTTCCAATACTATGTTCCATTTGCCAAGTTTTTTTCAACTTGCTTAACCTGGCTATAACCCTCTTTGCGTCACTCTCACCACTTGCCTTCCTATCTACTTTTGTGTCATCCACAAACTTGGCTGCAGTACATTCACTTTTCACATCCAAGTCATTAATATATATTTTTTAAATAATTGTGATCCCAGCAATGATTCCTGATGCACAGCACTAGTTACAAGTTGTCAGTTGAAAATGCTCCCTTAATCCGAACTCTCTGTCTTCTATTCTTTGGCTAAATCCATGTCATCCATGCTAATCTACCACTTCCAACACCATGGGCTCCAAACATGTTCAGTATCCAAATGTGTGGTACCTTATAAAACACCTTCTGAAAATCAACCTCATTATTGTGTCCTCTGAGCCTTTTCACAGCTCGCATGTTGTCGGGCTTTTCAATTTATGGCTGATCCAAAATTTCCTTCATTTAGACATTGTCAAGATTGGGTTGAAACTTATATTTCTTTGGTTGTGTCAGTGTTGTGGAGTCCCATGGGGCTTTCTTGCCATGATGCCTAGCAAGTTCTCTCACGTATCTGACCAAACACGCTTCATTAACTACCTACCCCATCCCTATGGCACCTCACTTCCCTAAGGCTTGCTTCATCTTATAACGCACCATTGTCCAAACAACTCTCCACTCAGTGGATATCTGCTGAAAGACTGGCATCCCTGGAGCCTGCGCCAACTTGAAAAGGCTGCTGTGCACCCAGACAAGTGTTTGCAATCTGCAGTTGCCCCTCACCAGTAATGAAATGGTACAACAGCCACAGAGCTATTTTGCACAGAGCACATAGTTTGCATTGCTGACACATCCTTGTACAGACAATGCCGTTTTCTCGGACAGGCAATCAATCAGACAATTCCAAAGATAACAAGGTGTAGAGCTGGATGAACACAGGAGGCCAAGCAGCATCAGAGGAGCAGGAAGGCTGACGTTTCGGGCCTAGACCCTTCTTCAGAAAGGTCCAATTCCAAACATGGGATCTTATTTACAGCCAGAGAACGCAAACACAAACAAACTGAGTAGAGGCTGCAGTTCATCCCCACAGTGCAAGCCAAATGCTGGCATGATGACCAATAAATATCCATGATGGTCTAGCCTATGCACCCAGCTCCAATCAGCGGGAGCTGGCTGTCAGTCAGATCCTGTTTGGCTCGCAGCATCCAACGCAGCTAAGCTGTTATCCACAAAGAGAACTTCATTCTCACCAAAGTCCTCATCCTTCTCCTCCTCCTCAGAAGGCTGTTCACATTCATCAAGTTCATCAGTATCTATCACAACACCTTGTTGCCCAGTCCAATTGTGCAGAGCACAGCACGCCACATTGATGCTGCGCAGTCTACACAGACTATCCCCAGACCACTCCAATTAGTAGAACCACATCTCCAGCATCCCACCCTATCCCTGTAACTCACATTTCCCATGGCTAACACACCTGAGCTACATATCCCTGGACACTATGGGATAATGTAAGCATGGCCAATCCACTAACTTGCACATCTTTGGACTGTGGGAGGAAACTGAAGCATCTGGAGGGAATGTGAGAATGTGCAAACTCCACACAGACTGTCACCGAAAATGGAATTGAATCCAGGTCCCTGGTGCTGTTGGGCGGCAGTGCTAACCACTGAGGCACCATGCTACTCTGTTGGGAACACAAGCAGCAAAATAGTTTCTCAGCTCGCTGAACAGTCTGTGGTGGCACAGCCTGTAGATGTGGGCTGCACCCACACATCCAGTCAGTGAGATATGCAGCACCCCATTATTGAAGAGCATGTCTCCATTATTCATTCTGTTTCAGTCTCAACATATGCACCAAGATGGTAAGTGGTGTAGCACATTACACCAAATAAAGGTTGCCCATACCGAAGAAGAATTATATCGGACTTGAAAGATTAACTCTGTCTCTCCAAAGATGCTGCTGAGCTTCTCTAGCACATTCTGCTTTCATTTCAAATCTCCAGTATCTGTTGTGCATAACATTTATTGAAAGAACATAGGTTAATGCACTGGAGACATGGATCCAAATCATATCATGAAAGCTGGTGGAATTTAAATTCAATCATTTAACTCTAGAATATGAAGATAATCTCAGTAATGGTGACCATGAAACTATAATTCATAGAATCCCTGCAGTGTGGAAGCAGGCCAATCAGCCCACATTGACCCTCCAAAGAGTATTCCACCCCCTATCCCATCCCTGCATTTCCCACTCTAGACTCTATGGGCAATTTAGCATAGCCAATCCACCGAACCTGCACATCTTTGGACTGTGGAAGGAAACCAGAGTACCCACAGGGAACACACACAGACATGGGGAGAATGTGCAAACACTACACAGACAATCGCCCAAAGCTGGAATCAAATCCATGTCCCTTGTGCTGTGAGGCAGCAGTGCTAACCACCGAGCCACTGTACCATCCCAAATAATTGATTGTTGCAAAAACCAATCTGGTTCACTAATGTGGTTCAGGGAAGGAAATCTGTTGTATTTAAGTGATCTTACCTAAGTGTGCCTCCAGTCACACAGCAATGTGGTTGACTTACTGCACTCCTCACCTTCATGTTTAATCCATCCATTGTCTCATCTGCCTAGTGTTGTAACCTCTGCCAATGGTGCATTTCTCTGACTCTGCCCTTCTGTGCATCTCTACACCCTTTGCCTCACCATTCTTACCTGTAGTTTCAGTCACCCAGCTCCTAATTATTGGAATAATCCCTTGGCTTTTGGCTCCTTTAAGACTGTCAACACTTGCCTCGGACCATGTTTATGGTCATCTATCACAAGTCTCCTTCTTTGGCACAGTGTCAATTCCTGTCTGAAGCAAGCAGAGTCAGCATGGCTTTATGAAGGGAAATCATGCCTGACAAGTTTATAAGAATTCTGTGAGAGGTAGTAGTCCAGACAGATAAAAGAGAACAGCGGATGTAATATATTTGGATTTTCAGAAGACGTTTGATAAGCTATCACAGGTTAGGATAATTAATAAGAGTATATTAGCATGGATAGAGGATTGGCTAGCTAGTAAAAGTTGGGGTATAGGGGGCATTTTCAGATGGCCACCTGTCACTAGTGGAGGGCCACAGGGATCAGTGCTGGGGCCACAATTATTGATGATATATATTAGTGACTTGGCTGGTGGAAGTGAATGTACTATGGCCAAGTTTGAGGGTGTCACAAAAATAGTGGGATGGCAAATAGTGAGGATAACAAGGAGTCTGCAGGGGGATATAGACAGATTAAGTGAATGGGCAAGAACTCTGCAGATGGAATACAATTTGGGAACATGTGTGTTGGTGCTCCTTATTTGATGAATAGAGATGCTGAATGTTGTTTTAATGGACAAGGACTGCAGAAAGCTGCAGTAGAGATGGATTAGGAAGGCCTCGTGCATGAATCTCAAAAAGCTAGCGCACAGGTTCAGTAGGTGCTCTGGCAGGCAAATGGAATGTTGGCTTTTATTTCAAAGAGGATGGAATAGAAAAATAGGAACGTCTTGCTAAACTATGCAAGGCATTAGTGACGCTACATCTAGAATACTGTGAACAGTTTTGGTCCCCTTATTTAAGGAAAGATATACTGGGATTGGAGACAATCCAGAGAAGGCTCACTCGGTTGATCCTGGAAATGGAGGGATCTTTGTATGAGAACAGATTGAGTAGGTTTGACCTGTACTCATTGGAATTTAGAAGAATGAGAAGCAACCTTATTTTTAAGATGAGAGGAGAGGGATTTGAAAGAGAGGCATATTTTTTACACAGAGGGTGGTTCGCGTGTGGAATGAACTTCCTGAGGAAGTGGGGGACGCTGGTACAGTTCCAATGTTTAAAAGACATTTGGATAGATACATGAATAGGAAAGGTTTGGAGGGATATGGGCCAGGAGCAGGTCGGTGGGACTAGTTTGGTTTGGGATTATGTTTGGCATGGTCTGGTTGGACCAAAGGGTTTGTTTCCATGCTGTATGACTCTACACAAAATTCTTACAGGACCTGACAGGCTATCTGCAGGATGTTGTTTCTCCTTATGTGAGAGTGTAGGACAAGAGGGCATAAACCCAGAATATGGATTTGCCCAGTTAGGATAGACACGAGGAGGAATTTCTTCTCTGAGAGAGTCATGAATCAGTGGAATTCTTTACCGAAAGGGGCTGCTGAAGTTGAGTTGTTAAGTATATTCAAGGCTGAGATAGATTTTTAATCAGTAGGGGAATTAAAGGTGATTGGTAAAAAGGCAGGAAAGTGGACTTGAGGATTATCAGGATCAGCCATGATCTCAGCGAATGGCAGACCAGACTTGATGGACCAAATGGCTTACTAATGTTCCTATGTCTAACTTTCATATGGGTATGCAACTGTGAAAGCTTTTTTGGAACTACTTTAATTACAGTAAAGACGCTACTTAAATGCAATCTGTTCTTGAAACCTGAGCCAACATGCTACAAATGTGGTGCTGACTATAAAGTAGAATTCTGCAGGCAAGGATGTGTTGAAGCCTTGACATGAGGAGTTTTAATACTCCAGGATTTATGGATACAAAACATTGCAATCAATGACAACACTTAAATGTAGATACTTTAATAAATCATTCCAAGGTGCTTCACAGATGTGTTATCAACGAAAGTCACAGCAAGCCACATAAAGAGGAATTAGGGCAGATGGCCAAAGCAGCAGAATTGAAGAAGCAAAGAGAGGTGGAAAACCAAAGAATTGGAAGGAGGAAATACCACAGCTCAGGGCCTCAGCAATCAAAGGCACTGACTCTAATGGTGCAGGACTGCTAAAGAGGCCACAATTAAAGGAGCTCACAGTTTGGGCTGGAGGAGGTCGCAGGGATGAAGGGAGGGAGGTGGAAAACAGTAACGAGAGTTTTAAAAGCAAAAGATGCTCCTCAACAAAATCACTGTTTGCGAAATAAAGTTACAGAAAAACACAGCAAGAATTTTTTTTAAAAAACAAAAAGATGCAGGGCTGTAGAAATCTGTCTCAAGCAGTGGCTCAAAACAGGCGGAGCTCATCTCACACAAAGCGGCTAATATTTAATTCCACTGAACCGAATATCAGGAATGGGGCGTTCAGTCCGCCAGAGCCTGTTTTACGCCCATCGCTGGAGACGAATTTTCAGGGGATTCCTTCTCTGCAGCTTCTAGACTACACCAGCCCCCGTCGTGGAAGTGCAATTTCTAAAAGAGATGGGTGCAAATGTTTTTTTAATTCCGGCAGCGGGGCATGGCAGTTTAGGGCTGTGTGAATCAGTAAAATAGACTGCAAATAATAAGCTGGTTTCCCTAGCCCCAGACCCCCTCACTGCCTGCAGTAACCAGAAGTGAATAGCAGGCGACCCGGAAGATGAGATCTGCCTGAAACAAGCCCGAAGATCATCGCAACCCTTTTATTTTTTTTTAAACCAAGTTTTTTTTAAAAAAAGACCCCTTTGCAAGCAAGGTCTGTATGCAATGCTCTGATTTCAAAACTGGGTTGGCTGCATTCAATGCAAACGGTGCTTGTGGTGCAAGGGGGGGAGATTGAAGGCGAGGCGAACCTTTTTTTTTGCTCTGTGCAAAGTGGTTTCCTAATGCATTTTCAGATCTTTGGGTTTTGCATTCAAATGCAATGCAAGGCATGCGTGTTCTAGGAAGTGTTGAAGCGTCTGAATTTTTTTTAAGAGTGTGTGCCGGGCAATTCAAACCCTTGGCAATTCTTAAATCGCACGTAAACAATGAATCATCAAGACATGCAAATGTGATTTCAGATCTGAGCGGATCGCTTCTTTTTCTCTTTCTCCTCTCTCTGTCTCATTACTTTGGGACCTGCAAAATATGGCGACTCTATGTCCTTTTTTTTAAAAACACCGGCTGCCATTTTTGTTTTTTTCTTTTGTCGCTTATTTAAAAAATTTTTTTTTGCAAAAAGTTTTTTTGAAAAACCCCGCAGGCAGCCTGAGAATCCGGGAGAGGCTAAGCAGTGAGAGAGGGGGCATTTGCACCACCCTCTGCAATATCAGAAAGCTCACATTTTGTTTTTGCATGCAAAGTTCCTGCAACAAATGCATCTCGTTTTAATTTCTTAAAGATTTTTTTTCTCTTCTCAACAGCACTCCCGCCCCCCCCCCAAACAATTACACATCCTTTTATGGAGAGTGAAACAGATCTAATACATTTTAGCGCCTTTTCATAAATTTAAAAGAAAGGACATTTGATACTTTGGGATGGAACTGTTACTGATGGGATTTGTAACAAGTTCCTGTATAGTTTTAAGATCGAATTGGAACCTTTGTTCTGAAAGATATAAGTTTCTTTCTAGTTTTGAGATTGAAATTGAAGCTTTGTTCTGAAAGATTCAAGTTTCTTGATGTTATTTTTCTTTAGGCCTGTGCTTAAAAAAAAGTTTTGCTTTGAGTGAACAAAATGTTTTAGTTTCATTCAGCTCTGATGAATGCCTCAGGTTTCTCTTTTTCTAAAAGAATGAAATTGCAACTTTTAAAATCTGAGTGTTCATCATTAAGATTAACGTGGGGATTAAGTTGTGTAAAAGTATTATCAGGACTATTGTGGAAAATGTACCTTTTAGGAATATCCCTTGAGTTGGGGAAGGCACAGTACATAGCAAAATTATTTTTATTTTTTAAAAAAAGATGATTTGTGCTGCTGTTTTGAAACTCCCCTGGCAGAGGGATGTTATTTGCTGTTGTAGTTGATTGATTCACTAATGGATAGAAGAAATGACTCTGGCTGTGTTCGATCAATGGCTCCTAGATTGTCCTCCCACAGCCACCCCTTTCATCTATAGGAAAATGTGTAGCGCTGTACTGGGAGTCTGACTGTAGGTGGCCGACAGGGCTGGCCACACATTCTGTCTGTCTGTCTGACTGACTGAGGAGGTTGCAAAGTGCTTCATTCCTGATTTTGGATAGACGATCATTCTTGATCCAGAATTCAGAGGGACAATTCTCAGTGGAGTGCAGCTGGTCAGTTTGTAACCTATACAGATGGCCACTCTAGATGGTCAGTTTCATATCCAGGACATGATGACTGGGCATGCAATCAGTTTTGTGTCTGGGCAGATCACCTCGGACCAAGTCATGTTGTGGCCGGGTGGTTAGTTTCTTAACTGGCATGAGATACTGAATCAGAGCTCACTGAAGTACTGACTCTGATTCCACTTTTCTGGAGACTTCCTGCAGTGTGTGGTGGAGCTAGGCCAACGGTGCAGAGCTAGTATAGTGGATTTTCAGCATTGTCAGGTTATTGGCTCATCTCTGTTAGAAATGTCTTGCAGCCATTCTAAGGAATACTGTCAAAGTTAACTGTGCCTTGGGATCAGGCCAAACGGACAGGTTTAGGCCCGAAACGTCAAGTTTTCCTGCTCCTATGATGCTGCTTGACCTGCTGTGTTCATCCAGCCCCATGCTTGTTATCTCGGACAAAAAGATTTTACTGGTTTCCATACCACTATATGGAATTGAAAATGTTTGTCTGAACTCTTGCGGTTTGATCTTGAGTTTGGTCCACCTCTCCTCCAATGTTCCGATTTCCTGATCAGGTGGTCCAGATTACACAGCTTTACTCTTTGACGGTGTTAACTACGTCAGCTAATGTAACTAGTCATCCTTTCAGTGTGACGTTCACAGTCCATAAGAAGCAGAAGGAGGCCATTCTGCCCATCGATTCTGCGGTGCCATTCAATGAGATCTTAGCCAATTTGATAATTCTCAACTCCCTTTCCTGCCTTTTCCCCGAAACCCCTAATTCCCTTACTGAGTAAAAAGCTGTCCATCTCAGCCTTGAATATATTTTAATACCCAGCTTCTATAGCCCTCTTCGCTAAAGAATTCTTCAGATTCTCCACCGTCTGAAAGAAATTTCTCCTCCTCTCCACGTGACCCCTTGTTGTGAGATTATGCCTTCTGGTCCTAGACACTCCCACAGAGGAAATCAATCTGCATCTACCCTATCAACCCTCTTAAGATTCTTGTATGTCTCAAGAAAGTCAACGCTCCTTATTGACACCGATGAATACAGGCCCAATCTACTTAACGTTTCCTCACAAGACAACGCCTCCATACCCGGGATCAACCTAGTGAACCTTTTCTGGATTGCCTCCGATGCCAGTGTATCTTTCATTTAAAGAAAGGGAGCAAACCTATTGACATTAATCCAGGTGGAGTCTGATTAGTATATTTTATAGTATTAGCAGAACTGCTGTGTTATTTTATTCCATTCCCTTCAAAATAAGAATACACAGTCCACTTGGCTTCCCTACTCCTTGCTAACTTGATGATGGTTTTTGTTTTGATTTATGCAACAGGACCTCAAAATCCCTCAGTGCTTCAACCTTCTGTTTTTTATTCTGCTCCTCTATTCTTGCCAAAGTGCAAACTTCACATTATATTCCATCTGCCAAGTTATTGCGTATTCACTTAACCTGTCTGTAGCCCACTATACCCTATGTCGCCTTCACCCCTTGTCTTCCCACCTATTTTTGTGCTGTCTGAAAACTTGTCTATAGTACATTTATTTACATTATCCAAGTTATTATTATATATTGTGAATAATTATGGCCCAACATTTATCTCTGTGGCACTCCACTAGTTACAGGTTGCCATCCTGAAAATGTCCCCCTTATCTCCACTCTCTGTTTTTGGTTAGTTAGCATATCCTCTCTCCATGCTAATATACTACACCCAGTGCCGTGGGCTCTTATTCAGTAGAATTATGTGCGGTACCTTATCAAATGCTTTTTGTAAATCAGATATACAAGTGAATCAGTTCATTTATGCATCAGTATAACATAGAATGGAATTTTAAAAAGAAACATAAACTGTTGTAATTTCAGAAGAAAAGTAGTCTCCGTGACTAAGCAGGCTGTTTCTATGCTGGGGGCATCAACACACTGAGCTGAACTTTCTTTTTATGATTTGATTCATTTATTGTGACGTATATCTTGTTACAAAATACACAAAAAAGTGGATAATGTTGCCACGCTCCTGCGCCATCTTAAAACACAGAAAAATATACCACAGTATGTAAAGACAGAAAAATGAAGAAAGTGTCCAACTTTACAGTCCTTCTTGTTTGATTTGATAAGAGGATGTCCAGTGTTCAGTTTTATTTTGTTTAACACGTCCATTTGGTGACAGACGCTAGTGTGAACATTTTACTTCGGCTAAATCAAATGTGCTGAACTTTTTTTTTCAAGTTTATCTGACCTCTCTGCTAAACCTTCTATTGTTTTACTTTAAATGGAGCAGGTAGGTAGCAATGGGAAGGAGAAACAAAAGCTGAACACTGAGACACCATACCTCAATGATTAAACGCCAAAAAAAAAGACTTTAATTGCAAGGTTAACGCGAGTGAGGTGCAAGTTTTTTAATACGGGAACAAAAACAGAAGTTGCTGGAAAAACTCAGCAGGTTTGACAGCATCTCTGAAGAAAACATCAGAGTTAACATTTCGGGTCCAGTGACCCTTCCTCAATTCTGAGGAAGGGTCATTGGACCCAAAACGTTAACTCTGATTTTTTATTTTCACAGATGCGGCCAGACCTGCTGAACTTTTCCAACAACTTCTGTTTTTGTTTCTGATTTACAGCATCTGCAGTTCTTTCGGATTTTATTTAGCAAGTTTTTAAATGGTTTATGTAACAAAGGCTAAGACACGATGGGCTGAATGGCCTCTCTCTGTGCTGTAACAATTCTGTGATACTGAATCAACTGGAAGAGTCAGACAGCAGACCAAGTAGAACAGATTCAAAAGTAAATTTAAAGCTGTGCCTGTCAGTAGTTCAGATAAAAAGCGATAAAAACATCAAATGTGTACCCCAGATTGTGTGGTTGTAATGAGCTGAAAGACCTTGAATATTTGCATAAATTTTGTGATACCAGGTTAAAATTTTGGGGATGGGTACAAAACGGTTTAAGAGAGTCATAGAGATGCACAGTACAAAAAACAGACAAAAACAGGTCTAATTCATCCATGCCGACCAGATATCTTAAATTAATCTAGTCCCATTTGCCAGCATTTGGCCTATATCCCCCTTTAAACCCTTTCTATTCATATAGTCATCCAGATGCCTTTTAAATGTTGCAATCATGCCTGCCTCCACCACTTCCTCTGGCAGCTCATTCCATACATGCACCACCTTCGGTCCCTTTTAAATCTTGCTCCTCTCACCTTAAACCTATGCTCTCTAGTCTTAGTCTCACCTATCCTGTTTATTCACCCTATCAATGCCACTCATGAGATTACCCCTTAGCCTCTGACACTCCAGGGAAAATAGCCCCAGCCTATTTAGCCTCTCTCTATTGTTCAAACCCTCCATCCCTGACAACATCTTTGTAAGTCTTTTCTGAACCCTTTCAAGTTTCACAACATCCTTCCTACCACGTGGAAACCAGAATTGAAAATAGTATTCCAAAAGTGGCCTAACCAATGTCCTGTCCAGCCGCAATGTGACCTCCCAGCTCCTATACTCAATGAACTGACCAATGAAGGCAAGCATATTAAACGCCCTGTCTACCTGCAACTCCACTTTCAAGGAATTATGAACCTGCACCCCAAGGTCTTTTTGTTCAGCAACACACCCTAGGACCTTACCATTAAGTGTATAAGTCCTGCCCTGTTTTGCCTTACTAAAATGCAGCACCTCACATTTATCTAAGCTCCATCTGCTACTTCTCAGCCCACTTGCCCATCTGATCAAGGTCCTGGTGTACTCTGAGGTAACTTTCTTCGCTGTCCAGTACACCACCAATTTTGGTGTCATCTGCAGACTCACTAACCATACCTCCTTTGTTCACATCCAAATCATTTACATAAATGACACAAGCAGTGGACCCAGTACCAATCCTTATGGCACACCACTGGTCACAGTCCTTCAGTCCAAAAAGCAACCCTCCGCCACCACCACCTGTCTCCTACCTTTGAGCCAATTTTGTATCCAAATGGCTAATTCTCCCTGTATTCCATGTGATCTAACCTTGCTAACCAGTCCACCACAAGGAGCCTTGTCGAACGCCTTGCTGAAGTCCATATAGATCACGTCCATTGCTCTGCCGTCATCAATCTTCTTTGTGACTCCTTCCAAAAACTCAATCAAGTTAGTGAGACATGATTTCTCACATGCAAAGCCATGCTGACTATTCCTAATCAGTCCTTGCCTTTCCAAATGTAAATCCTATCCCTCATAATCCCCTCCAACAGCTTACCCACCACTGACGTCAGGTTCACTGGTCTTAGTTCCCTGGTTTTTCCTTACCACCTTTCTTAAATAGTGACACCACGTTAGCCAACCTCCTGCTTTCTGGCACCTCACCCGTGGCTGCCGAAGATACAAATGTCTCAGCAAGGGGCCAAGCAATCACTCCCCTGGTTTCCCCAAAAGTTCTAGGGCATACCTGATCAGGACCCAGGGATTTATCTACCTTTATGTATTTTAAGATGTTCAAAACCTCCTCCTATGTAATATGGAAGCTATTTATTTCTCCAAGTTCTAGCTTCCATATCCTTCTCCACAGCAAACTCTGACAAGTTTAGTATTTCACCCATCTCCTGCAGTTCCACATAGAGCCTTGTTGATCTTTAAGGGGCCCTATTCTCTTCCTAGTTACTCTTTTGTCCTTAATGTACTTGTATAGTCTCTTTTGGATTCTCCTTCACCCTATTTGGCAAAGCTCTCTCGTGTCCTCTTTCTGAGCTCCCGATTCCATCTTGCGTATACCCCGACTGCCCCTATGCTCTTCTAGGGATTCACTTGATTCTCACTCTGTATACATGATATACGTTTCCTCCTTTATCTTTTCCAGAGCCTCAATTTCTCTGGTCAACCAGCATTCCCTACATCTAAGATAACAAGGTGTGGAGCTGGATGAACACAGCAGGCCAAGCAGCATCATAGGAGCAGGAAAGCTTGACGTTTTGGGCCTAGAGACATCTACCAGCCTTGCCTTTCACACTAACAGGAACATGCTGTCCCTGGACTCTTGATATCTCATTTTTAAAGGATTCCCACTTCACAGCCATCCCTTTACCTGCCAGTGGTCACCACCAAGCAACTCCTGAAAGTTCCTGTCTTATAACATCAAAATTGGTCTTCCTCCAATTTAGAACCTTAATGTTTAGATCAGGTCTATCCTTCTCCATAACTATTTTAAAACTAATCGAATTATGATCACTTGCCCCAAGGTGCTCCCTCACTGACACCTCAATCACTTGTCCTGCCACATTTCCCAAGAGAAGGCCAAGTTTTGCATGTTCTGTAGTAGGTACATCCCCATTGTGAACCAGAAAACATTCTTGTACACACTTGACAAATTCCTTTCCATCCAAGTCCTTAACACTGTGGCAGTCCCAGTCTATGTTTGGAAAGTTAAAATCTCCTACTGTAAGCACCCTATTATTCTTAGAGATAACTGAGGTCTCCTTACAAATTTGCTTCTCAATATCCAGCTGACTGTCGTGGGGGACTGTAGTACAATCCCAATGAGGTGATCATTCCTTTCTTATTTCTCAGTTCCACCAAAATAACTTCACTGGACGTACTCACTGGAATATAATGCCCTTTTAGGGAAGGAAACTGTCATCCTCATGTAGTCTGGCCTAGATGTGAGTCCAGACCCACAGCAATGTGGTTTGACTCTGAACTGCTCTCTGAGCAATTAGGGATTAGCAATAAATGTTGCCTAGCCAGCGACGCCCTCGTCCCGTTAATGAACAAAAAAAACTAATACAAAATTGCTGGAAAAGCTCAGCAGGTCTGGCAGCATCTGTGAAGGAAAAAACAGAGTTAACGTTTCAGAACTGAGGAAGGGTCACCGGACCTGAAACGTTAACTCTGTTTTTTCCTTCACAGATGCTGCCAGACCTGCTGAACTTTTCCAGCAGCTTTGTTTTTGTTCCTGATTTACAGCATCTGCAGTTCTTTTGGTTTTTACTTAAAAAAAAAAAAAAAATCCTCCCTAAGTAAAGCATAATGTTATTCCTCATCTAAAATGCCACTCCTTCTCCTCTCTTGCCACCCCGCCTTCTATCCTTTCCACAGCATCTATACCCTGGAACATTAACCTGCCAGTCCTGTCTATCCTGAGCCACATTTCTGTAATAGTGTGATGTCCCAGACCCATGTTCCCAACCGTGACTTGAGTTCATCTGCTTTATATGTCAGTCCTTTTACATTGAAATAAATGCAGTTTAATTTATCAGTCCTACCTCGTTCTCTGCCTTGCTCCTGCCTGCCTAGACGATTTGATTCTACCAGCCTCAGACTTATTCTCATTACCTCTTTGGGAACACCCCTTCTCCCATTGCTAGTTTAAAGCCCCCCAAGCAGCTCTAGCAAATCTCCCTGCCAGTATATTAGTCCCCTTCTAATTCAGATGCAACCCATTCTTCTTGTACAGGGTCACTTTGACCCCAGAAGAGATTCCAATGATCCAAAAATGTGAATCCTTCTCCCCTACACCAGCTCCTCAGCCAAGCATTCATCTGCTCTATCCTCCTATTCATACTCTCACTAGCTTGTGGCAGTGGGAGTAATCCAGACATTACTACCCTCGAGGACCTTTTTAACCTCCTAGCTAATTTCTGTTACTCTCTCCTCTGAACCCTGTCCTTTTCTCTTCCTGTGTCATTGGCACAAATGTGTACAATGACCTCCTGCTTGTCACTCATCCCTTTGAGAATATTCTGCACCCTCTTTGAGCAGGGAAGAAGCACATCATTCTGTTGGCTGTAGAAATGTCAGTCTGTGCCTCTGACTAGAAAGTCCCCTGTCACAATCGAACGCTTAGATCCTGATGTACTCCCTATTACCTTAGAGCCAGTCTTGATACCAGAAACCTGACTGTCAGTGCTACATTCCCCTGAGAGTCCATCACCCCCTACATTTTCCAAAACAGCATACTTGTTTGAGATGGGGATCGCCACAGGAGACTCCTGCACTACCTGCCTCCCTCTCCTACCCTTCCTGGAGGTTACCCATCTACCTGACAGTACCTGTGGTTTATCTCCCTTCCTGCAACTACCTTCCATCACACCCCCTAGCTCCTGTAAAATTCCTCATTGCTTGTAATTGCCACTCCAAACGATCCATGCAATCTGATAGGATTCGCAATCAAACACACTTCCTGCAGACATAATTATCAGGAACATTGAAATTCTCCCTAATCTCCCGCATCTGACAGGAAGAGCACATCACTCTAGTAGAGTCCATCTCTCCACCTTAACAAACTACAGACCCAGAAAATAGCATAGTCTTACTGCTCTAGGATAACTTAGTTTCTGTGTTTTATATTTTTAAAAAATAAGTCAAGGGATATATCTCAGTAAAACATTTACTTTTAAAAAGCCCTCACCATATTCACTTCTTATGTATTCAGTAACATGATTTTGGTGACCCAGGTTAGGTCAGCATTTAATTGCACAGAGGGCAGTTAAGAGTCAACCACATTGCTGTGGGCCTGGAGTCATGTGTAGGCTTTCCCACAAGGGCATTGGTGAGCCAGATGGGGTTTCCCTAACAATTGGAAATGAATTAATGGTCATTGTTGGACTCTTAATTCCAGGTTTTTATTGAATTCAAATTCCACAGTCTGCTGTGGTGGGATTCGAATCCTGGTCCCAGAATGTCACCTGGGTCCCTTGATTAACAGTCCAGCGATAATACCACTAGGCCATTGCCTCTTGTAGATTTACAAAAAAAAGTTAAGATTTATGTTTTGTAAGAAAAAATTATTCCTAACACTAAATATGAGGTAAATACCACAAGATCTTCTCATTTCTCATGGACATAGTTTCCTTTTTGATTATTTTTTTTTTCTCCAATTTATTCTCTAACATTGAGGCCAGCATTATATAGTATCATAGCATGATATTTGGGGGTGGGATGCAAATCAGCCTTTTGAATGGCGGTCAGACTTGAAGGGACTGAGTGGCCTACTCTCGCTCCTTTTTTTTATGTCCTCTGAGAGAGAATTCCTCCCCTTCTTAGCCTTAAATGGGAGATGCCTTCTTTTAAAACTGTGTCCCATAGTACTATCCACTTCGAGCGATTAACCTCAGGTTAAACCACCACCTGTCAATATGTCAATAGCCACCCTGTCAAGTCCCCTCGGAATCTTTTATGTCTCAATAAGATCACCACTGTTCTTCTAACCTCCAACTCTGAAGACAACAGTCACATCTTCTCCAGTTTGAACAAATCACTGAAATCTTTCACCGCTGTTAAAATTTTTAAAGTCTTCTCCAGACTTCGGTATCCTTCCCTAATGTGTGATGCCCAACATTGAAAGGAAAATTCTGTGTGAGACTCCGTCAATGTTCTGTGCTTCCTTGCTTTTGTGTTTCATGTTTTTCCAGTTAAGGATCCCATTTTGCTTTCTTTAACAGCCATCTCAACTTGGCCTGTCACTTTCAAAGATTTGTGTAACATATACCCCTAGCATTTCCCAACTCTTGAATCCCGTACAAAGTTGTACCGGCTAGTTGATGGTGACTTCTTTTATTTTCTGTCTTTAAGGAAATGCAGTTGAACAATGTGCGTGCCTTGGCTGCTGAATAATCTCTCCTTTTGTATCTCAGCGTTTTCCCTTGATGGTACGTTCCAAGATCAGGATCTTGCCAATGAGGGAATTAACTTCCAGCTCAGTCATTCTGTAACATGTTGCGTCAGAACTTGAATCTTTCTGTGGAATTGCTCTTGGCACTATTGTTTCAAAGTACTGTTCTAATTGCTCATTGGACAGTCTTCTCATTTGGTCACGGGGTCAAGACTTAGGCTGGCTTTTCTGTCTCAATATAATTCACATAAGATTAGTTCTGTCTACCGTGAAGACCACAGCCAGTCAGTCGTAGATATTTTATTTTTAAATGGCCCTTTAGATTTCTCTGTTCTGCTCAGTAATGCTGGCTTGTGGTTTTGCAAGATGTTGGGACAACATTTTGCACCACACTCAAAGGCTCATTCTTCATGTGTGAACTGAGGATTGAAATTAGGTGTTCCTCACTAGCTCAGTTGGCTGGACAGCTAGTTTCCAAATGTAAACAATGGCACCAGTATATGTCCGTTTCCCTGCACAGGCTATAGCCTACCTTGGATCTGAGAGAGCCAACCAACACTATAATTTCTGTACTGCTTTCCCTAGAACATTTCCGTCTCCCATTAAGTCAACATGTAACATGGCAAAAGGTCACAGTGACCAGGAAATATCCTTCATTGAGTTTTCACTTGATGTTCAGAGAGGAAAACTCAATTTTTAAATCGAGCGGATCAACCATTGTTCAAAGACATGAAGGTTAACAGCAAGAGAGATAGTAAGAACTGCAGATGCTGGAATCAGAGATAACACAGTGTGGAGCTGAAGGAACATAGCAGGCCAGGCAGCAACAGAGAAGCAGGAAAGTTGACGTTTTGGGTAGGGTCCCTTCAGAAAGATCCTCTGATGCTGTCTGGCCTGATGTGTTCCTCCAGCTCCGCACTGTGATAAGATTAACAGCAAACTGTTGACTTCTAATTAGCCCGAATACCTTATAGTCCAATGAATATTTGAATATCTATAGTGAGCTCTGTGTGGGACAAGTTGGTGTAGCAGTGAAACACAATCTTAGTGCAGATGTCTGACTCCTTCGAACTGCATCTCAGGAAATGTGCCATTAATAAAAAGATTGTTTGGTGTAGTATTGTCTCCTGTTGGTAGTACAGACGACGAGAAGGACTGTGATACTATCAATTTTGTCCTACTGTGTAAGGGCAACACTTCTTATTAATTCTGGGCTTGAATTTTGAACCTGAGTCAGGAATGGACTTCATTGCTGTACTGAGAGAGGGTGTTATTGTTGGACATCCCGTGTTTCCTTGAGATGTTAAACTGAAGTTTGTGTGAGGGGTGGTGGGGACTTCATGTCTGCACCCGAAGTTGGTGTCACCCCACTCCCTCGCCCCCACCGCTGCTGACCCATTTCCCAGGAACTCTGAAGGAATTAAGTTCCCAAATGGTAGCAGAAACTCTGTCGCTGGGACTCCTGGCTCTTCAAGGGGCATTTAGTTGCAAAAGTGACTACAGCCCCTCCCCCCACCCAGATCGGGCATAATTCCAGCCCTAAGAACTGCCAGGCTGTTATTAGAGCGAATGAGCAAGGACCAGGAGTAGGCCATTCAGCCCTTCAAATCTGCTGCCCCATTCAATAAGGTCATGGCTGATCTGATTTTGACCTCAACTCTACATTCCTGCAAATCCCTGATAATCTATTTAAAGATTCTCCATCCACTGCCTTTGGAGCAGGGGAAATTCAGATACTTTCAACCTTCAAAGAAAAAGAATTCTTCCTCATCTCTGTTTTAAATGGCCACCCCCTTATTTTTAAACCGTGACCCCCTCGTTCTAGGTTCTTCCACAAGACGAAACATCCTTTCCACCTCCATCTGGTCAAGTCCCCTCAGCTTATCAGAAGCTGACAGCTCTCTGCCTCTGACAGTAGTGGATGCAGTTGGTAATTAAAACAGACTTTTGCTAGAAGTCACAAGAGAGAGAGGTTAGTGAGGGGCAGGATGGGGGTCACGAGGTGGGGGGGATGTGAGGTCAGAGAGCGGGATGGAGATGGCTGTTAGATCCCCTTCCTAGATGCCAACCACAGAGTGCCCTTTGAACAAGGGGCACAGCCTCCATGGCAATTCACAGCAAGCCTGGCAGCATCAAATCTCTCTACATGATGAGTTCCCCCCCCCCCTACATGTTTTAGAATCAACCTGATCAGGGATAATTATTGCACACTTCCTGGCCCAGAGTTAGGGACGCTACTGCTGTGCCACAAGAGCTCCAGGTCCCCTTTCTACCGCTAGTTATATACCTGCAGTCATATGATGAAGCTGTTACCTTTAATTGCCCACGCAAGGGTCTCAGTTGGTATCCAGATAGGAAGGCTGCCCACACAAGGCTTCATTTCCAGGATTCAATGGGGTGGTGGTGGTGGTGGTGGTTGGGGGCGCTGGTGGTGGTGGTATGTGTGTGTGGATGGGGCGATGGGGGGAGGGGAGTGGTGACTGTCCCCACCAAACACCCTCTCTCCAATCAAATAACCATCTGTCTGATTTGCTGTTTCTAAGACTTGCACAGTTTAGCTGCTGCATTAACCTATAGAGCAGCCCTTGCTGAACTAATTCATTGGATATGACACGATTTGGGGCATTGAGGTCCTGCTGCGGCACTATATAAGTGCAAATGATTTACCACATTACATATTTACTTTTACAGGACATTATAGGAAGGATATTATTAAGTTAGAGCGGGTCCAGAAAAATATTTACCAGGATGTTGCTGGAAATGGAGGGTTTGAGTTATAAGGAGAGGCTGGTTAGGCTGGGACTTCCCTCACTGGAGTATATGAGGTTGAGGGGTGACCTTTTTGTGATTCATAAAATCATGAGGGCTATAGATAAGGTGAATGGCCGGTGTCTTTTCCTTAGGGTGGGGGATTTCAAGACCACGGGAATATTTTTAAGGTGAGAGGAGAAAGATTTAAAAACGTCATGAGGGGCAATTTTTTTTTTTACTCCAAGAGGTTCGCATGTGGATTGAACTTGCAGAGGAAATGGTGGATGTGGGTACAGTTACAACATTTAAAAGACATTTGTGTAAGCACATGAATAAGAAATGTTTGGATGGATATGGGCCAAACGCTGGCAGGTGGGACTACTTTAGTTTGGGATTATGGTTGGCATGGACTGGTTGAACCAAAGGATCTGTTTCCATGATATATGACTGAATTTTCTGGGGAAACTCAAGTGATTTATATCAAACACTTTCACAAACAAAATAAATAGCTTGATCCCTCAGTCGCTGGGTGACTTTTATTCTCCAAGTCTTGATTCCAGAACTGCAACATTTTACTTTTCCAATGTATATCATTTCTACAAACGGATTGTAATAGCTTCTGTAGGCACTTGAAAAGAGAAAAAGATTAGTTAAGACAAATGTTGGTCTCTTACAGTCAATAACAGGGGGCGTTATAATGGGGAATAAAGAGATGGCAGACTAATTAAATACATTTTTTATTCACAAAGGAGGACAAAAATAACATTCCAGAAATGTTGGGGAACATGCAATCCAGTAAGAGAGAAAAACTGAAAGAAGTCAGTATTTGTAGGGAAATGGTGCTGGGGAAATTGATAGGATTAAATGCCAATAAATCTCTTGGACTGATAATCTACATCCTAGTGTACTTAAGAAGTGGCCCAGGAAATAGCGGATGCCTTGGTTGTCATTTTTCCAAAATTCCAAGCCCCGGGAACAGTTCCTACAGATTAGAAGGTTGCTAATACTCTAGTCTTTAAAAAAGAAAGTAGGGAGTAAACAATTAATTATATACCAATTAGTCTGACATTGGTAGGGATGAAAATGCTATAGCCCGTTATAAAATATTTAATAGCAGAGCACTTGGAAACTGTGACAGGATTGGACAGGCTCAGCATGGATTTCCAAAAGAGAAATCATGCTCTAAAAAAATCTGGAAATTTTCAAGGATGAAACTAGTAGAGTTGATAAGGGGGAGCAAGTGAATATAGTTCATTTGGACTTTCAGAAGACTCTCAATAGGGTCCCACTTCAGAGATTAACATGTAAAATTAAAGCTTGTGGGATTGGAGGTAGTGTACTGTTATGGATAGAGAACAGGTTGGCAGACAGTGACTAATGAGGTATGGCAGGGATAAGTGCTTGGATCCCATCTATTCACAATATGTAAGGATGATTTAGGTAAAGGAACTAAATGTAAGTTTGCTGATGGCTCAAAGCTTGGTGGGGGAATTGCTGAGAACTCTGAGGAGGCTGCAGAGATGCCTCAGTGTGATATGAACAAATTGAGTGAGCATGCAAATGCATGGCAGATCAAGTGTAATGTGGATAAACATTAGGTTATTCACTTTGGTAGCAAAATTAGCAAGTTGGAGTATTATCTGAGTGATGATAGATTGAGAAAGTAGCAGGTGCAATAAAACCTGGGCGTCCTTGTATATCATTCACTGAAAGCATGCAGGTGCAGCAGATAGTGAAGAAGGCAAATGGTACGTTGGCCTTCCTAGAGAGAGGATTCAAGTACAGGAACAGGAATGCCTCACTGCTGTTTTACAAGGCCTTGGTGAAACTACACCTGGAGTATTGTCTGCAGTTTCAGTCTCCTTATCAAAGGAAGGGTGTTCTGATTATGGGGGGAGTGCAATGAAGGTTTGCCAGGCTGATTCTTGGGATGGCAGGACTGACTGACGAGGAGAGACCTGGGATCAATCAGGATTATATTCACTGGGGTTTAGAAGAAACCTATAAAATTCTAACAAGGCTAGATTGGGTAACCTCAGGAAGGATCATCCCAATGACTGAGAGTCCAGAACTGGGGCTCTCAGTTTAAGGATACGGGTTAGGGCAGAGATAAGAAATGTCTTCACCCAGAGAGTGGTGGGCCTGTGGAATTCTTTGTCACAGAAAGCAGTTGAGGCCAAAACATTGGGTGTTTTCGAGGAGGGAGATATAGTTCTTATGGCTAAAGGGATCAAAGGGGACAGGGAGAAAGCAGGACCAGGGGACTGATTTGAATTATCAGCCATAATCACATTGAATGGCAGAGCAGAATTGAATGGCCAAATATCCTACGCCTGCTCCAATTTTCTGTATTTATGTCTCAAAGCCTCCATTTTGGAGTCTTGCACATTGTACAGAAGGTTGGGGATTTTGTCTGGTGTTGTAATCCCTTCTGCAATAACTACACTTGGCTTGTGAACCATTGCCCTGGGAATAGAGTCTTACTGAACTCCCCTTCTGAGCATTCCCAGGGCTGGTACCTCACAGTCACAGAGTGAAGTACCTTTCTGATTTACTGCACTGGTGTTTCTCAGCCCTAGTACCAAGGGAAACCAACTGGATCAGGGGAGCACATGCTACTTCAGGCCTCCGTTTATCTGGCCTCAGTGAAGATTGTACATTCGAGGAGTGGGATCTCTAGGAACCAGGATGAGATTGCCCAAACTCAATAAATGTAGGATCCTTATAGCCAGCTGGAGGGAGGGCCAGGAACCCTCCAGTTGGCAAGAGGTTTGAAGCCCAATCCCAAGGGTTGAAAGTTAGTATTGGTTGCTGTGTTACTGTCCAGTCTCTACCCATGGTGTCCCTGTCAGGTAAGGACAGTGGCACTGAAAATATTGCAGAACATGGAGACAACAGAGGCCTGGCAATGAAATAAATCTATAGGGACTCTAGTACAGATCACCCTGCACAAAGGACTTGCGTATGGCTTTTACACTTGCCAGAAATATTTCTGTGCGTGTCTTCTCTGGTTCCTCAGGCTTCTTCATGACATCCTCTAACTTTGCTTTAGGAATTCTACCCCAATCTCCTGTTGAAATACTTTGTTTGTAGATCATTTTAATTAGGGATGCCAACTGAGATACCAATATCTATTCTTAAACCATTCAGGCAGTATCTGGCAGTGGGACTGAGCTGGTGTTTTGGACTGAGCTGGAAATTGCGCCAGGTCGCTGATAGCACCTGGCTGGTGGAAATAGAATTTGCACCAATCTAACTGTGGGGCATTGATCTCGCAGGGTAGTTTCCTTCTGATTTTAAATCCATTGTGAAAAATGGCAAAATTTCCATCCTTCACTGCTTGTCTACCTGCAGTACTGCATGGCGGCAGGATGTAGTTGATTAAAGATGAAGGTTAGAAACTTTAGAAAGTGTTTCAGCCTGAGAACAAAAACCCTGGTGCCACTTGTGGAATGTGAAAGAAAGCAAGAATAGGTCATCAGGGTTTGATTATCTTCTGAGTGCACTTGAGTCTGAACCATATGCCCATCAGAAAACTGAAATGGATATGTGGACACGGGTTTAATGATCTGACCAAGAAGGAATCCAAACCAGGCCTTGGAATTGTGGCTTTGTACAAGATGTAAAGTATTTTGGGATATGAGTGCTCATCAGTGGGTTATATGGTATTGGCCTTCTGTTAGAACTCCTGGATGGAATCTACCAGAAATGTGATCTATTAAATGCCTATGAGGCAGGGTCAGAATTTGACAAATTCAGAAATCAGTTGATAATTTAGCAGAAGGATACATCTAAATTTCAACAGTTTGTGTGACAGAATGGCAAAATTTGATTTGGGAATTCCTGGATCACTACTAGTATTTAAATTTCTGCATTGTGCTAAGGTGTTTCAAATGGATAGCCAGCTGGTATTTGACTGTCAGAAGGAGAGATTCTTGGATGAGGTGAATACTGCCTTAGGAAAAAGGTCTGGGACCATTTCCTTCAGCCTTCATGGAACAACTGGGACATTCTGCAGTGATGCAGAGAATCGATGACTCAGTAATTGGTAGATTTTGAAAGGCTCGGGATACTGAATGCTGATGCAAATACAACAGAAATGTTAAAGACAGGCAGAAGGAGGATTATTGCATCTTCAGCAGATGTGTTGTTTGCAGCAGGAGATAAAATGTGTACAAAAATAATGGGTAAATGAATGAAAGTGCAAGGAACAATTAATAGGTGCTTCAGGCATCATGATGTGATGAACTGTCTAAACAAAGAAACAGGGTTCTTAAATTATCACATGAGAAAGAGGGTGAAGATAATGATGAATATAAACCAATTAGACCAGTGATAAAGTGTTTTAATCCAATGATAAATATGTTAGTTGTGGATTTCCATAACTGTGCAATGCTAGATAGTATTTGCCCTTCAATAGTACATGAAGCAGACTGGCTAAAATCTTATCTTAAATCAGGAATTAGTGAGAATCAATGTAAGGTGGAGGAATACAAATGTATTCCTTTTCTTTATTCACTCATGGGACGTGGGTGTCACTGTCTGTGTGAGCATTAATTGCCCATCTCTAGCTGCCCTTGACAGGGTGGTGATGAGCTGTCTTCTTGAACTGTTGTAGTCCACCGGCTATAAGTTGACCCACATGCTGTAAGGGAGAGAATTTCAGGATTTTGACCCAGTCACAGTGAAGGAACGGTGATATATTTCCATGCCAGGATGGTGAGTGGCATGAAGGTGGTGGTGGTGTTCCCATGTATCTGCTGCCCTTGTCCTTATAGATGGAAGTGGTCATGGATTTGGAAGGTGCTGTCTAGAGAGCCTTTGTGAACTTCTGCAGTGCATCTAGTAGATGGTTCACTTGCCATTACTGAGTGTTCGTGGCAGAGGAGCCGAATGTATTTGCTTTAGGTTTGTTAATAACACATTGAAGTCACACAAAGCAAGGTGTAATTCCATGGAAAATAGCTGAATTAAGTTATTTTGTAAGCACTAAGGGAGTCTCTTGTGAAAAGCTTATGCTAATGAATTAATGTTCTATGAAACATGATGAAGCAGTTATTTTTAGAAAGTTAGTTGATCTGCAGTTTACCCAGTCAGAATATTTATTGTATCAAAAGCTGATGGTTGGCATCATTAATTACATCAGGTGATAAGAGAGGAAAAAAACAACTTGCCATCAAGACAGGAAATTTGCTCATCCCATTTGTCAAGAATTAATGTTTTGTCAAAATGTACAAGTGTAGTTGATTTAAGATGATGTGAGACTTATAGAAGAAATTAGTGTGAATCTGGAAATAGAATCAAAGAATGCTATATGCCTTCCATTGGCACATGACTCTATTGAGGTTCAGTAGTAGCCGTCAACCCAATGCCAAAAGTATTTCATTCCAACATTTTATTGAGCTAGTTTGCAACTACACATGGTAAGGACAAAGGGGTGTTGAAAGACTAAATTATGGAGCAGTGGAAATGGTCTGGACTTGGGACACCAGAAACATACTGAAGGTATGTTACTGAAGGGGAAATTTGTCAATGATGAGTTCAGAGACATGTATGGAAACGTGAACATTGTGGTACTAAATACGTCCACTAGAATTGTCATGATTGATGAAATGCTCCAGGTAATTTTTTAAATTCATTCACAGGTGAGGGCATTGCTGAGCTGAGCCAGCATTTATTGCCCATCCCTAAATGCCCAGAGGGCAGTTAAGAGTCAACCACATTGCTGTGAGTCTGGTGGCACATGTAGGCCAGACCGGGTAAGGGTGGCAGATTTCCTTCCGTAAAGAACATTGAATCATGTGGATTTTTCTGACAATTGGCAATGGTTTCATGGTCAAGATTAGACTCTGGATTCCACATTTATTTTAATTGAATGCAAATTCTACCATCTACCATGGTAGAGTTCAAACCTGGGTCCCCAGAACATTAGCTGGTTTTCTGGATTGACCGTAAAACAATAATACCACGAGGCCATCACCTCCCTTCACATTAGCTGATCCACCAGACTGCAGGTTGGCAAGTGCCCCACTGTTGGTGGTTCATACAAATAATTCGGATGGTTGGATGAGGCATTCCCTATCAATCAATCTATGAGTGAAATCGCAAACTTCCTTCTGACTGTGCAATAGCCTCCTACTCTAGAAGTTAGTACAGTTCTTTTTTTTTTCTGTACATTTAAATGGTTGACATGGAGAGAGACACACTTTCACCGTGCTGGAGAGAAATTGGTGAGGCAATACACCAAAGCATCTGCCAACAACATTTAAACAAAGAGATTTAGTATAGAATAGAAGAGAGGGTTATTGGAAATGGACAGGTCCTTAACTTAATTGGGTATAATGTTAATACTATCAAATATGACAATAAAGCTGTTAAGGTCCATTCCTTGCCCTTAATCACAATTAAGTATAAAATCTCAGACCCAATGCAACCAACAGAAGTAAGTGGGTTAACTTGCTCCTCAAATGCTCACATGCTTAGTGATGAAGGCTTGAGGAACGAAATATGACAGATTAAGGATTGGATAGTGGCATGAGACACTTGACAGAGCTCTCACCTCCATTTACCCAAGGTCAGAATGGATCCAGTAAATGGAAGGATATGACAATTGGTAGTACATGCTGGAAAAGCCACTGATTGGTTGAAATGTTGGCTGATTGTTCAGAACAGTAGCTAAAAAGCAAGGTCCATGGTCTGGCAGATTGGAGTAGAAGAGTCGGAAATAAGGAAATGCGGTACAAATACTGACATGTATGTCGAAGGGGGGGGGAAAAAATCATGTACCAGAGAAAGTTGCTCCAATACTGCAAGGCAAAATACTTTGAGTGTTAATGCCAAAGTAATTGAATGTGGAATTGGAGGCCAGAACTAGAGATAGATTAGATGTTGAATTAGAGACGGTGGAACAAACCCAGAACTCATCTAGATGCAGAAGTCCTCACGGTCTTAAAGTTTTGGTGGTTGCGAATAAACGTGAAAAAAGTATTGAGAGGGGCAGAACAAAGGGAGTTCAATAGTGCAGGAGACTTCAGAGTGAATTCTTAGGTGCCAGATAAGGTTATAGGGTTTCTGTCTGAAACGTTGACTTCCTTGCTCCTCAGATGCTGTCTGACCTGCTGTGCTTTCCAGCTCCACATTTATTGACTCTAGCTTCTAGCATCTGCAGTCCTTACTGTCTCCCAGTTATATTAGTTTTATTGGATTTGTGAGGACAGCGCAGGTGGAACTTCTGAGACTAGTTCTGAGGGGTTTTGAAGAACATCTGAGTGATACATATGTTAAAAGTGGACACCTCCACAACTGAAAAAGTCATTTATATTTGTACACACTCTTAGCCTCATGTTCATTGAAGTGTAGCTCAGTCAGCATTAACATGGTATTTCTGCATGGGATATTCTCAGAGAGAAGTGTTTTTGAAACTGCTCAAAGGGGCAGCAGATGCGGAAAGAAAGCAAAGGAAACGATGCAACTCCATCTATGTCCCAAGTGAGGCTTCAAAGGAGTGTTTTATTTTGGTGAGATCGGAGTGCCAATAAATGCAACCAAAACAGATCCATATTCATGATTGTGATAAATGATAAATGATGATAATTTTGTATGGGGCAGCACTGCAGAAGAAATGTGTTATTAATAAAATTAGAGCAGAATTTAACATTGGGAGTCAGTCTTGTGGTTTAAATACTATGCAGAGTAAGTCTGGAATAACTTTAAATCAATAATTCTATAACCAGAGTGTGCCTGGTTAACCATATTAGGTCATCACAGAACAATGGTCTTAAATCTAATGAAGAAGCAGACAATTGCAATGCTTGATAAAAACCAGAAAAACTGCGGATGCTGTAAACCAGAAACAAAACAGAAATTGCTGAAAAGACTCAGCAGGTGTAGCAGCATCTGTGTAGAGAAAACCGAATGCTGAGGAAGGGCCACTCGACCTGAAACATTAACTCTGATTTCTCTCTATACATGCTGCCAGACCTGCTGAGCTTTTTCGGAAATTTCGATTTTGCAGTGCCTGTAGATCAGTTCAGCAGATGTTGCAATCTGACTAGATCAGAGGCTGATTTTGAAATGGTTCACATTCCTAGCTGAGGAAGGGCATCTGCAATGTTGTGCTTTGATATGATACTGAAAATGGAGATACTTTAATTTGTGTGGGAGTTTTGGTTGCATATTTAAACTTTTTTTTAAAGTAGACTGTGAAATCTGTTAATTATTTATTCTTTATGTTTAATTACATGCAGATGGTAGGAATTAACTAGGCATTCACTAGTGAGGAAGAGAGTGAAACCACAGTGGTTGGGTTCAGAGGTGATCGTAGGTGGCTTGTGCCTCCAAATAAAAGCTGGGCTTGGTTTTATCACTCGTTACCTGAATATCTGTATCATAACAGAGGATTTTAGTCAGGTCTTTGCCATCTGTGGCATTTCTGTCATCTTCACTGGCACTTGAAATGCATTGCTAATGGGTGAGAGCTCATTGACGGTTCGTTGATGTGCATTGTACTGACACATCACATCATAGTAATGGACAACGTACTGGGCCTGCGGGATTCCCCAAGCATCTCCTCCATTGTATCATAGGGAACTGTTCTATCAGATAACCCAGTAACTGCAGGTAGTTTATGACTCGGTTAGAAAAAAAAAACTCACCCAGACAGAGCAAAGTTTGATTCTTGCTCTATGTTCTCAGACAGACTTTATTTTTAATTCACTTGTGGGATGTGGGCATTGCTGGCTGGACCAGCATCTATTGTCTGTCCCTAGTTGCCCCTTGAGAAGCTGGTGGTGAGTTGCCTTCTTGAACTGCTGCAGGCCATTTGCTGTAGGTAGACCCACAATGGCCTGAGGGAGAGAGTTCCAGGATTTTGACCCAGTGATACTGAAGGAACGGTGATATATTTCCATGTCAGGATGGTGAGTAGCTTTGTAGGGGAATTTGCAGGTGGTTGTGTTCTCATGTATCTGCTGCCCTTGTCTTTCTAAATGGAAATGGTCAAGGATTTGGAAGATGCTATCTGAGGATCTTTGATGAATTTCTGCAGTGCATCATTTAGAAAGTACACTCTGCTGCTACTGAGCGGCAATGGTGAGGGAGTCGAAGTTCTTGAACATTCATTCTTGAAGACTACTGTTGTCCTTAGTACTTTTGGGAAATTGTGGAGAGTATGTAGGGGTGTTCCTTCCTGCTATTAATCACTGAGCAGTGACTTCTTTGCAAAGTGTTTGTGTGTATGAGGTGAGGTCAGCCTTTACTGTAAAACAGCCTTCTTTCTAATCCACAACATGCACAATGTCAAATACCTTGCCTGCTCTGACTGTCATGAACGTGATGTATGGCTGCTGGGATAGATTAAAGCAACAGGAGGTTGAACTCCAAAATCTCCAAATCTTTTCACTATCCTTCGTTGTGGCTCCAGTCAGAATTAATTCCTAAAGACTATAGAATAAAGCTATCTTTCAACAAGGAATACCACACAAATGGAGCAAAAGGAATGCACACTAAATGTGTCATTCTCATTTGGCCCTGATCCTGCAAGGTTTTCCAAGGGAACATTTTGCCCAGTTTACTTCCTCTTTCCTCTGTTCCTTCTCCATTGGGCCTCTAGACAAAGAGTAGGGCAAGTTATGGAATCCTTACAGTTAACAGAGAGGTCATTCAGCCCATCGAGTCTGCAGTGACCCACCAAACAGCGTCCCACCCAGACCTACCCCTCACCGTAATTCTGTAACCCACCATTTAGCATGGCTAATCCATCTAACCTGCACATCTTTGGACAGTGGGAGGAAACAGGAGCACCCGGCAGAAACCCACACAGACACTGGGAGAATGAGCAAACTCCACACAGACAGTCGCCCGAGAGTCAAATTAAACCCTTTTCCCTAGCACTGTGAGGCAGTAGGACTAACAACTGTGCTGCTGTGAGATTGTAGGAACTGCCGATGCTAGACTCTGAGATAACAAGGTGTGGAGCTGGAGGAACACAGCGGACCAGGCAGCATCAGAGGAGCAGTAAAGCTGATGTTTTGGGTCAGGACCCTTCTTCAGAAGTTGGGGAGGGGAAGGGGGCTCTGAAATAAATAGGGAGGTGGGGTGGTGATAGCAGGTAGATAGTGGAACAGATAGGTGGGAGGGAAGACGGACAGGTCAAGGAGGCGGGGACGAGGGGGGCGCTGGTCTTGGGATGAGGTCGGGGGTGGGGAGATTTTGAAGCTAGTAAAATCCACATTGGGACCATTGGGTTGTAGGCTTCCAAGGCACCCGCATCTCTTGCATTTCCCACACCACAGCCCTCACACCCATTCACCGCAACAAAAACAAAGACAGAATTCCCCTTGTCCTCCGGATCCAATGCATCATTCTCCGCCACTTCCGTGACCTTCAATCTGACCCCACCACAAGGATATATTTCCCTCCCCATCCTTATCTGCCTTCTGGAGGGACCACTCTCTCCGTGACTCCCTCATCCACTCCACACTCCCCACTAGCGCCACCACTCCTAGCACTTTTCCCTGCAACCGCAGGAGGTGCTACATTTTCCCCTACACCTTCCCCCTCACCTCCATCCCAGGCCCCGAGAAAACATTCCACATTAAACACCTGCACATCCGCTAATGTGGCCTATTGTATCTGCTGTTCCCGATGGCCTACTCTACATCGGGGAGACCAAGCAGAGGCTCGGAGACTGCTTTGTGGAGCACCCATTCTCTGTTTGCGACAAACGACAACACCTCCCAGTCGCAAACCACTTCACCTCCCCCTCCCACTCCCTGGACGACATGTCCATCCTGGGCCTCCTCCAGTGCCAAACCGATGCACACAGAAACTGGAGGAGCAGCACCTCATATTCCGCCTGGGAGCCCTACAACCCAATGGTCTCAATGTGGACTTTACTAGCTTCAAAATCGCCCCACCCCTGACCTCATCCCAAGACCAGCCCCCTCCCTCATCCCCGCCTCCTTGACCTGCCTGTCTTCTCTCCCACCTATCCGCTACTCCCTCCTCGCTGACCGGTCCCCATCCCCACTTCCTACCTACGCTCACCTTTACTAGCTTCATCCCTGCCTCCTTGAACTGTCCGTCTTCCCTCCCACCTATCCGCTCCACTATCTACCTGCTATCACCACACCTCCCTCTCTCTATTTATTTCAGAACCTCCTTCCCCTCCCCCATTTCTGAAGAAGGGTCCCGACCCGAAACATCAGTTTTCCTGCTCCTCTGATGCTGCCTGGCCTGCTGCGTTCCTCCAGCTCCACACATTGTTAACTGTGCTACTGTGCTGCCCAAAACCTGCTCTTGGCTCTCTGGTAATGTCAGTTCTCAGTAAGGCATCCAAAGTTACATGAAGTGAATTTCTCCTGATCCTTCCCATTGACTTTTCCCTCTGTGATTCTGTTCTCTTTTTCTGGCTCCCAAAGGTAGCAGAGATTGGGAATTCAGAACCGTTGTACGGAGGCACTGAATAGCTGAGCTGCCAAATGAGGGTAGACCCCAAATTAACTGGAGAAAAACTGCTCAAGGTTCCCATTTCTGAAAGTCGCTAGCAACACCTAGTGGGGGGTGCAGCTCCAGGCAAGGGAGATTTATGGGTAAGATAAAGGCAGTGTTTTATATGCCCTTATAATCTAACATTCGGTGCTGAGACTCCCCCATTAAGAACATCATTTTGGGCAAGCTGCCAGACAGCATTAGTAGAACTGTAGCCAAAAATGATTTACACCTTGGTGCAATAAGGAAGAACAGTGAAGAGGACTAAAGGTTATTTGCAGGGAGTTGGTAGTTGACCTACATTCCATCTCTCCGGATACGATGCAGCACTCACTGGATTATAGTTCTCTGTGACTAGGCTTTGAAGACTTTGTTAACGTTTTGGGTCCGGTGACCCTTCATCAGTTCTGAGGAAGGGTCACCGGACCTGAAACATTAACTCTGTTTTCTCCTTCACAGATGCTGCCAGACCTGCTGAGCTTTTCCAGCAACTTTGTTTTTGTTCCTGATTTACAGCACCCGCAGTTCTGTTGGTTTTTAATTTTGAAGATTTTGTGTTTAACCCACACTCCCCATTATGAGGGAGTTGAGGTTTAAATTGATAACAGGAGACAAAACAACAATTTGCATCAATATACCATACAAAAACATTCCAAGGCATTTCATGGGAGTGTAGTCAGATAAAACATGACACTGAGCCACCGAAGGCAATATTAGGAAAGGTAACCACAGGCTTAGTCATAGAGATAGGTTTTAAGGAGGATTTTAAGGGAGAAGAAAGAAAGAGAGGGGCATATAGGTTTATGAAGGCAGCTCCAGAACCCTGGATCTTGAATGCTAAAAGCATAGCTGTGAATGATGGAACGAAGGAAATTAGAATTCGCGAGAGGTCAGAATTGGACCAATACAGTGTCCTCAAGTCTGGCACCATCTGAGGAAGAGAAAACAGAGTTAACGTTTCAGGTCCAGTGACCCTTCCTCAGAACTGGACCCAAAATGTTAACTCTGTTTTCTCCTCCACAGATGCTGCCAGACCTGCTGAGGTTTTCCAGCAACTTTGTTTTTGTTCCTGATTTACAGCATCCGCAGTTCTTTTGGTTGTTATTCAATACAGTGTCCTCGGCTAGTTTCTGGGCTGGAGTTTAATGGAATATACTGGAAGGCACTAAATGTGGATAGGATATGATAAATCACAAAGGAGCTGAAAGCACAATGGTCCTCCCTCGGTTTATATTCTCCATTCACTGTTTTGTTTCATTTAGTATCTCCCCAAAGCACTATGGCTGGGATTAGGAATTCAGGAGAGTTCTCAGGAGATTCACTTAAAGCTTCGGTTGGTTATACGGAAATGAGTGATAGAAGTGATTTTCCTAATGGCAAGTCCTCTGCTCACTCTCCACACCTTGCAGTTTTATGCTTTGTCCTTCAGTTTGTTAATAACATAACATCATCATCTTTTTCCTACCTCTTGGTCTTCGTCCCACTAACAGTCCTTCATTCACACGCTTCACCTAGTTCTCATGTCTTAAAATATGGCCAGCCCATAGCTGCTGACTTTTCTTGATGGTATACATTATCAGTCTTTCCTCCTCCACCATTCTTAAACTTTATTCATTTGCTGTTGAGTTCCCTCCCAACTGTTCTCTCCCACCCCATGCTTCTCCAGAACCCTATTCCACAACTCAGTAGCCTTTGGTGGCCACTTGCCTCAAGGACCATTTTTAGCCCGGTCCAACAAGACAATCCAGATCAGAACCTTGATTATACTTTTCTTACAATCTTGACACGTTCCTATTCTGGGCAATTCTTGATGTTTGGAGAATGCAGTATTTGTCACTGAGTAGCTACTGCATTGATTCCTTGCTGTCTATTACTGTCACAGAGGTCTGAGGCTTAACGCAAGCTCTGTATTGTTATGGACCAGACCAGAACCCCTCAAAACATGTCAAAGAGATAGCCTAGACCTTAACCTTTTCATATCTTAAAGGCATTGTGCTCTGGATGCAATTTGATTGGTCAAACTATTAGGCTTGGAGCAAAACATGCTTCATTCATACACCATAGTTAAAAGACAACAAAAGAAAGAAGAAATTGAAATAGCTTTAGTGTATTGGAAAACTTAACAGAACAATAGATTATTTAACCACTAAACAGCAACTGCTGCAGTATAGGAGTATCCCATAAGCACACTCTTGGCAAAGGCAAATTCAGTAAAACAGATTGTCTCACATGCAATTCTCGCAGCAGGAAGAGAACCCCAGCTTTTGGCTGTAAAATAGAGTGAGAAATGTAGCTGCTTTCAGAGCCCCAGCTGAAAGTTAAACTAAAAATCCTGCTTCTCTGGGAGCTTGACCCTACCCATTTGGGCTGCTTCTATTGTTCCAATTTAAAAAGGAACATCGAGGGGGGCCTCACAAGCTGTTTACTTTATTCATAGAATCCCTACAGTATGGAAACAGGCCATTTGGCCCAACAAGCCCACACTGATCCTCTGAAGGGCATCCCACCCAGACTTGCCCTACCCACCTTATCTGTGCAACCCTGCACTTCCCATGGCTAACCCACCTAACCTGCACATCCCTGCACGCTGCGGGAAGTTTAGCATGGCCAAACCACCCTAACCTGCACATCTTTGGACTGTGGGAAGAAACTGGAGCACCTGGAGGAAACCCACGCAGACACGGGGAGAATGTGCAAACTGCATGCAGACAGTCACCCGAGGATGAGATTGAACCTGGGTCCCTGGCGCTGTGAGGCAGCAGTGCTAACCACTGAGCCACCCTGCCACTCTCTGTCTCAACCTTTCTTCATCTGAAAAAAATACAGGACAAACTACACCTCTTAAAGCCATAGTATTGTTACAATATATTCTGTCATGGGCCTAAGGGGCAATCAGTACTACTTAGAATGTACATGCAAACTGTGGACACTGAAGGTTATGTAAATGAGTTTTCTCTACATGGAGCACTTGTGTAGCAGCACAGTCGGCCTGGACCCTTTGGCAACAGGGGAAACCTCTCAAAAACTGTTCATTATAATCCTCAGTTTCACTTCCCTTCCTGCTGAGCCACTACTTATAAACTCTGTTTTGCTTGTTCTGCAGCCAGAAATCTGCACGTGGTTTAAATCAACAAAAACGTCATTGTGACACAGGCTGTCTGTGTCCTTTTAATTACCTTGCTAGCCTTTAATTCCTGTGCCCTCGCAGTGCATCATGCTGTATGGTGTGAGCTGGTTTCATTTGGGTATAAATGCGACCAATACCAGTGACAATTCTCATTGACCCTACAGGTTAATAGTAACTGTGTTTCTTTGTCTCCCATAAGTCACTCTGCTGAGAAGGGCCAATGAGCCTTATGTTCGTCCAGGCCATGCTCATTAGTTAACCTGTAAAGGTCTTAAGCTCTGTCTAGTGGCTGTGCATGGTGCAAGGTTGTTGAATGAATTGAAATGAAAACAAGAACAATAGACAGGAAGCGGCTTGCCTTTATGTAATGTCAGTCTTTCATAAGATCAGCACATCTCAGTGTGATTTGCAGTCGGTTGAGCTCTGTGTGTTTTTGAAGCACAGTGACAACTCTGACACAAGAAACAACAGCCAACTTGAGCGCGGCAAAGTTAAGACAGACAGTAAATGTGACCCTGACTGGATTGTCTGTTTCATTCAAGTAGTTTGATTTATAAATATTGGCCAGACTTCAGGGAGAGCTCCCTTGATCTGCTTGCTGCCAACGATCTGCCTGTGAGTCAGAAGGCTGCAGAGTGAAGTCCCTCCCCCAAGCACAAAAACATGACTTGACCTACTAATGCCAGACTGAGAGCAAGCTGCACGGCCAGAGGGATTGTCTAACAGATGAGACATAGATACTAGAAGATAACAGCAGAGTAGGCTATTTGACCCCTTGAGTTTGCTTCTCCATTCACTAGGAGCATGGCTGATCATCAAGCGTAATACCTTAATTCTCTCCTCCCCCATATCCCTTGACTCTTTTAGCCACAAGAGCTATATTTACTTTCTCCTTGAAAATAAACAGACAATGTTTCGGCCTCAATCACTTTCTGTGGCAGTGAATTCCACCGGCTCAGGGTGAAGAAATTTCACCTCACCTTTGTCCTAAGAGGTTTACTCTTTATTTTTAAACCATGGCCACTGGTTCTGGACTCTTTCTTCCACACACCCCCCCTACCTACCACCACCACCACCACTACCATTGGGAACATTCTTCCCACATCTAACCCACCCAGCACTGGGAGAATTTTATAGGTTTCTATGAGATCCCTATCCCCACCCCACCCCAACCCACTCCCATTCTCCTGAACTCCAGTGAATACAATCCTAACTGACTCAATCTCTCCTTGTACATCAATCCTGCCATTGTCAGGAACCAATTCAGTAAACCTTCATTGCACTCCGTCTACAGTAAGAACATCCTTCCTCGGATAAGGAGACCAGAACTGCACACAATATGCCAGTTGCGACCTCATGAATGCCCTGTATAATTTCAGTGAGACATTCTGTTCCTGTACTCGAATCCTCTCACCATGAAGGCCAGCATACCATTTACCTTCTTCACTACCTGCTGCACCTGCATGCTTATCTTCAGCAACTGGTGCACAAGGGCACCCAACTCTTCAGTAAGCGATAAGCAGTGGCTGGAAGATGAGCAGAGGGGCACCATGGTGCCCTGCCCAATTTTAATTCCTCAATCCTTTAGTTGACTGCAGCCACATTGCTGTCTGTCGGAGCTTGCTGCGAACAAATTGGCTGTAACGTTTTCTAAGTTACAACAGTACTTTTAAAAAGTTAGAACTTTACTGGGCCTGAGCACTTCGGAAGGTCTTGAGGTTTTGAATGATCCGATTTATAAATGCAAAACTTTTTTTTTGTTTCTCCCTTCAAAATAGGGTCAGGCAATCTTCCCCTTCATCCAGCTGAGACAGCTGACGGTTTCTGTTTAGCATCTCATTGGAAAGATGGTAACTGTGACAGCACAGTGAAGATTTAAATGGTTTATAAATAGAATATAGATATCTGGTTGTGAGTTGCGGACTGGAATTGAATCGAGGAGCTCAGACCTAATTAATTAGCTCTATTTAATGTGAGTTGCCATGACTCACTGGGGTGGTGTGTTGGAAATCAAACCCCATATTCCCAGAGTTGACACAAATGTGACAATTTGATCAAAGCACCAAATTGTCTTATATAACTTAACTGTCTAATTTCAGGTTGAAAACATATGCACATCAGCCTTTCTTTCATTAACAAGAAAATAGTCACGCTGCTTTAAAGCAATGGCAAACATGAAAGATGAATTGCTAATTTATAATGCTGGAACTTCAACTGTACCCTTTTTAAAACCTCCATACAATTACAAAGAGTCAAGATGAAATATAGTCAAGTCTCCTGGCCCTGATGAAATGCATCCCAGGGTACTAAAAGAGGTGATGGGGGAAATAGTAAATGCATTAGTAATTATTTACCAAAATTCACTGGACTCTGGGGTGGTTCCCGCAGATTGGAAAACAGCCAGTGTGACGCCACTGTTTAAAAAAGGAAGTAGACAAAAAGCAGGTAACTATAGGCCAGTTAGCTTAACTTTGGTAGTGGGGGAAATGCTTGAATCTATCATTAAGGAAGAAATAGCAAGACATCTGGATATAAATTGTCCCATTGGAAACACCCAGCATAGGTTCATGAAGGGTAGGTCATGTTTAACTAATTTGGTGGAATTCTTTGAGGACATTACTTGCATGGTGGACAATGGGGAACCTGTGGATGTGGTGTATCTGGATTTCCAGAAGGCATTTGACAAGGTGCCACACCAAAGGCTGCGACATAAGATAAAGTTCCACAGTATTACAGGTAATGTATTGGCATGGATAGGGGATTGGTTGACCAGTAGAAAGCAAAGAGTTGGGGTAAATGGGTGTTTTTCTGGTTGGCGGTCAGTGGCTAGTGGTGTGCCTCAGGGATCAGTGTTGGGACCGCAGTTGTTGACAATTTACATAGATGATTTGGAGCTGGGGACTAAGTGTGGTGTGTCAAAATTTGCAGATGACACTAAGGTGAGTGGTAGAGCCAAGCGTGCAGAAGGCACTGAAAGTCTGCAGAGGGATATAGATAGTCTAAGTGAGTGGGCAAAGGTCTGGCAGATGGAGTACAATGCTGATAAGTGTGAGGTCATCCATTTTGGTAGGAATAACAGCAAAATGGACTATGTTTTAAATGGTAAAAATTGCAGCACGCTGCTGTGCAGAGGGACTTGGGTGTCCTTGTGCATGAATCGCTAAAAGTAGGATTGCAGGTGCAGCAGGTAATTAAAAAGGCAAATGGAATTTTGTCTTCCATTGCTAGAGGGATGGAGTTTAAAAACAGGGAGGCTATGCTGCAGCTGTATAGAGTCCTGGTGAGGCCACACCTGGGGTACTGTGTGTAGTTTTGGTCTCCTTACTTGAGAAGAGATGTACTAGCACTGGAGGGGGTGCAGAGGAGATTCACATGGTTGATTCCAGAGTTGAGAGGGTTGGATTATGAAAACAGACTGAGTAGACTGGGATTCTACTCATTGGAATTCAGAAGAATGAGGGGAGATCTTATAGAAACATATAAGATTATGAAGGGAATAGATAAGGTGGAGGCAGGGAGGTTGTTTCCGCTAGCAGGTGAAACTAGGACTAGAGGGCATTGCCTCAAAATAAAGGGAAGCAGATGTAGGACTGAGGTCAGGAGGAACTTCTTCACCCAAAGGGTTGTGAATCTGTGGAATTCCCTGCCCAGTGAAACAGTTGAAACTACCTCGCTGAATGTTTTTAAGGCAAGGCTAGATAAATTTTTGAACAGTAAAAGAATTAAGGGTTATGGTGAGTGGCGGGGTGGGGGTGGTGGGGGGGGTGGTAAGTGGAGCTAAGTCTCAACGATCAGCCATGATCTTATGAAATGGCGGGGCAGGCTCGAGGGACCGGATGGCCTACTCCTGCTCCTAGTTCTCATGTTCTCATGTTCTTACAAGTATTATGAGGAGGGGAAGGAATAGATGTGTCAGAGCAGCACAGATCTGGCACCAGTCTGGATTATAGATGTAGATGAGATGCTTTCTTTCAACTGCCAGGAAATTTTCTGGTGGTTCTCCACATGGGGGAGAGAGAGATTTAGGTGTTTCTTTTTTGCAGGCTAGAAGCTTCTCCTGTGTTGTCCTGTAGCCGCTTGCCCAGGAACCAATCAAGGAATTTTTACTATACTGAGATCTCCTGAACCCACATGACTGGTCCCAATTTGAAAAATACAATCAAAATGATTATCTCTGAACAGAATTGCCCAGAATGTGTGCACATGGGCACACACACGCGTGCATACTGCCGAGGTATCTAGTATTCTCCCCATTGCTTTACTAAGGCAAAATTGTAAGTACAATTCATAATATATTCCTAACTTTTTTTTAAAACTGCAAACATCTCCCTCCAGTTTCATTGGTTTAAAGCAATGTACCTTTCCCATTTTCAGATTCACAGTTCAAATATTAAAAGTGGTTTTTACAGAACCCGGATAGTGTGAGCAGGCTAGTCGATGGCGAAGGGTATGGTAGCTGAACCAGATCCTGGTATTTGCACACCGACAGCAGAGAGCCATGAATAGTGATCAGGAGATGAAACCACAGCATTGTCCTGGGCATTGTCAGACTGATTGGACATTGTCAGCTGTAGCACTTGCAGGGGGTTAAGCAGCTCTAACAGGTGGCCTTTGATGTTAAATAGTCTACATTGTAGATGCAGAGGGGACTAATCAAAGACTATTGAACCTTTAAGTTTATCCCTTTTATTTTCTAGTTTGAATTAAGACAGTCTTCAATGTCAACTATTACCATATTTCTTTTCTCCTTATTCTATAAATGTAATGCTTTACTTTTTAACTTCGTTTCTTTTGTTATTTTGTACCTAACTTTTTTGTACTTAGGCACCTTTGTACCTAAGATGGTGAAGTGTGTGGAGACATTACACACTTTTCACTGTACTCCTGTACTTGAGTACACATGACAATAATATCTAAAGCTAAACATCAAATCCTGTGGAAGGGAGTGGACTGCCACACAGACAGTTTCTCCAGGGGAGTGGTATTATCAGAGACCCAGCTAATGTCTGGGGACCTGGGTTTGAATCCCACCACGGCAGATGGTGGAACTTGAGTTCAATATATATGTGGAATTAAGAATCTAATGACGACCTTGAATCGATTGTCAGGAAAACCCCATCTGGTTCACTAATGTCCTTTTAGGGAAGGAAACTGCCATCCTTACCTGGTCTGGCCTGCATGTGATTCCAGACCCACAGCAATATGGTTGGCTCTTAACTGCCCTCTGGGCAATTAGGGAAGGGCAATAAATGCTGCCTAGCCAGCGATGCCCTCATCCCATGAATGAATAAAGGAAGAAAAGAACTTGGTCTTTCCAATTCCAGACATTATTATCCTTTCCAGATGGCTTTCCGTGTCTCAGAATCTCCTATTGATTGTCTGCTGGGTTTAGAGAATTTGGGTGATGACTAGAACGAGACAGGACCTGGGCAGGAACACATCGGAGCTAACTTTTGATCATCCCTTTTCATTCAGTGGATGTCACCCCTTAAAAGTGTACAGTGGATCCTTTCCTGAACTGCTGTCATCTATGTGGTGTTATCTGCTCCCTCGATGCTGTTAGGGAGGGAGCTTGTAACCTGAGTCAATGCCAAGATTACCACCAAATGATTTTTTTTTATATTGGTCTTTTCTCAGTACAACTGACTGGAGACTAGGCCACACAAAACCATGCTGACGTGGGACGAGATCATGTAAAGACCAAACCAAGTACAGCAATGAGAGGAGAATGAGTCTGCTGTTAGAAACGAGTATTCATCATAGATCATCATAGAATCCCCACAGTGTGGAAACAGGCCATTCGGCCCAACAAGTTCACACTGCCCCTCCGAAGAGCATCCCACCCTGACTTATTCCCCTACTCCTGCATTTCCCTATGTCTAACCCAAATATCCCTGAACACTACGGGCAATTTCCCATGGCCAATCCACCCTAACCTGCACATCTTTGAACTGTGGGAGGAAACTGGAGCACCCAGAGGAAACCCACACAGACATGGGGAGAATGTGCAAACTCCACACAGCCTGAGGCTGGAATTGAACCTAGGTCCCCGACGCTGTGAGGCAGCAGTGCTTAACCACTGAGCAAAAACTGTGGGATATACAGCTCTATATCAGTCTGTTTGCCGGTCTATATTTATTCATCACATTCTCTTGTCCATCCCTACAGCATATCACTGAAGCAGTTGAGGTCTTTTAACAATCGTGTTAGTCTATAGAATAAGAGGTTTACTAGTGATCTACAGGAGGGCAAGGGGTGGGTGATTGTTTGGGTTTTGCAAACATGTGATGATTATTCCGAGGCAACATTTTAACCTGGTGCTGATGGGATGGTTCTGGTTACAGTTGGCATTTGCGTAGATCCCATATGTTAAAACATTTGAAAGTATTGTTTGCTGCCTTAGTCTGTACAAGCTCATAACATTCCTCTGAGCTGTAGTCAGGAAAAGTTCAGTCAGGGCTTCCTCTGATTGACGTCTCATGGAAGATTCTGGAAGTGAGCATGTGTAGACATGGGGTGAAGGTAGGATTGAGCTTGTTGGTGATGCCGCCTGTGGTCCAGCTGAATCATGGGAATGTGAACAGGGTGTTAGAAGAGAGTCAGGAAGCCAAAACCTGCAGGCGTGGAGGAAAGTTGAGAAATTTATCTAGCCTTGCCTTAAAAACATTCAGCGAGGTAGCTTCAACTGCTTCACTGGGCAGGGAATTCCATAGATTCACAGTCCTTCAATTACCAAAAAAAGTCAATTTGTTTCTCTTTAATATTGTTAACTAGAATAAGATATTTTCACCAGGCTTTTCAATAACTCAGGAACAACACATTTCTTACATGCAGACTGATTCTTCGAACACATGGCAAACTGGCTATCCCTGAAAGCACAATCCGAATTAAACCACATCTCTCAATCCCAAACACACACACACGCATGTACAAACAGGACAAACACACACACAACTCTGCAGAGCCAGTATGGTTGGGGAAAAATAAGGTAAATAGGGAAAACTCAGACAACAAAAATGAGTTGATTTTTCACAGTTCCTTTGAATTCCAGTAAATGAGACCTGATTCCTGACAGTCCCAGGATAATGGTAATTGGTCAGAACATTTCAATTTCAGCTGAGGATTAGTTAGGAGTCCTGGTATTTGGAACTCTTATCTTTCTCAGAGAAGTATTTTGAAAGAAAATGATATAGAGAGTGCTAAGATCTAAGTGCTTTCACTTCCTGATTGAAAGAAAGACAGTACTGGTTGACCTTGCAACTTTCTCCAGCCCACAGCTTGCAACCGTGAACTGAAGAAAACAGCCAAGCACTGAATTCAGAGGCTCTTGCTACACAATAGCATAGAAGCATGAGGGTTTCCCAGGTCTGTTTGCACAACGATTATTCTTATTTCTCCCTAAAACCGTTGCAGTACACTGCTCTCCAAAGTCCCTTCTTGTTTTTGTAAACAGCAATTAGACCATAATCTCCTTTGCTGTTGACATTCCATTTCCAAGCAATCACACGATAAATGTTTTGCAACCCAGTAATGTCTAAACACATCTATGTTCTAATTCTATTAATCCATAAATATTGGCTTTTCCAACAATATCAAGAAATGGTTGAAAGTGCTGGATACTGCAAAGGCTACACACCATGTCAACGTTCTGGCATTAACACTGAAGACTTGTACTCCAGAACTTTTGGTGACACTAGCCAAGTTGTTCCAGCAAAGCTACGACACTGGCTTGCGCAGGTATGTCCTGCCCCAGAAAGCAGGACAAATCCAATCAGGCCAGCTACCATCCCATCAGTCTACTCTCGATCTTTTAGCTAAAGTGATAGAAGGTATCATTGACAGTTCTATCAAACAGCACTAACTTGATCATAACCTGCTCATTGATGCTCAATTTGGGTTCCACCAAGGCATTCAGCTGCTAACCTCATTACAGTCTTGATCCAAACATGGACGTAAAAGCTGAACTCCGGAGGTAAGGTGAGAGTGACTCGCTTGGAATCAAGGCAGCATTTGACTGAGTGTGGCATCAAGGAGCCCTAGCAAAATTGGGTCAGTGGGACTCCAAGAGAAAATGCTCTACTGCTGGAATTAATACCCATTGCAAAATAAGGTGTGTTTGTCATTGTTGGATGTCAATTTATTAGATTTCAAGTCTATTGATAACCATGAAACAATTGTCAGGAGAACCCCATCTGGTTCACTAATGCCCTTTAGGACAGGAAATCTGCCATTCCCAGGCTATCATTGCAAGAGTTGCTCAGGATATTGCTTCTCAATAATAAGGCCTGAAATGTGCAGTCATCAGTGAACAATGTTCAGCACCACCTCAGATACTGAAGACATTTATGTCGACATACAGAAAACCTCACCAAAGCCCAGCCTTGGGCTAGGAATATAGAAATGTAGGAACAGGGGTAGGCTTTTCAGCCTATTGAGGTTGCTTGACCATTGACTTCGATCATGACTGATCATCAGCCTCGAAGCCACTTTCCCATGCTCTCCCTGTTTCCCTTGAAATCAGTAGTATCCAGAAATCTGTTGATTTCCATCTTGAAACTAATCGATGATTGAGCTTCCACAGCCCATTTGGTGTAGAGCATTTTAAAGGCACGCCACTCTCTGAGTGAAGAAATTTTTCCCCGCCCCAGTCTTACTGGCCTACCCGAGAATGTATCTCCTAGTCTACAGTCACCAGCAAGGGGAAATATCCTACGTTTTTAATTATTGTTCATTCCTGAGATGTGGATGTCATCAGCTGAGCCAGCATTTATTGTCCATCCCTAATCTCTGTTAAGAGTCAACCACATTGCTTGGGTCTGGAGTCACATGTAGGCCAGACCAGGTAAGAATGGCAGATTTCTGTTCCTAAAGGGCATTAGTGAACTAGATAGGTTTTTCCTGACAATTGTTTCATGGTCATCAAATGACTTCAAATTCAATAAATATGTGGAATTAAAATGCCACCATCTGTCATGCTGCGCACAAGGGCTCTGATAAGCAGCAGGTAACACATGCGCCACAGAATTTGCAGTCAATGTCCATCTCCAACCGGAAAGAATCTAATCATTGCCCCTTCACATTCAATGGCATTAGAAATGCTGCAACCCCATTATCAACCAACTGGTGGCTATCAATGATCAGACACTGGACTGGGCCGGTCATATAAATACTGTGGCTGCAAGAGCAAGTCAAAGGTTAAGAATTCTGCAGCAAGTAACTCCCCTCCCAACTCCCCACACTGCCTTTCCATCATCTACAAGGCATAGATGAGGAGTGTGATGGAATACTCCCCAGTTGCCTGAATGGGTGCAGTTTAATATTAATTCCCTTCAGCACTGATATACAGCAACACTATCTACAACATGCACTGTCATCAAGTTACCCAGGCTCCAGCACCTTCCAAACCCATGACTTATAACGCCTAGAAGGATAAGGGCAGCAGATGCATGGAAGACCATCACCTCCAAGTTCCCTTCCCAAGCCACCTACTACCTTGGTTGGAACCTATTGCTGTTTCTTCACTGTCATGGGGTCATAACCTGGGGTACTCCCTTCCTCCCTAAAAGCACTGTGGGTACCTTTGTACATGGACTACAACTGTTCAAGAAAGCAGCTCATTGTCATCTTCTGAATGGCCATTAGGGATTGGCATTAAATTGATTTGAGTCCCACCATGGCAGATAGCGAAATTTGAATAAAATTCCGGAATTAAATGAGTCTCATATCAAGTACATTACTATTGTTAATTACGTAAGAAATAGAAGCAGGAGTAGGCCATCTGACCCGTTAAGCCTGCTCCGCCATTCAATAAGATCATTGTTGAGCTTCTCGTGGACTTGGTTCCACTTAACCACCTGCTCACCATAACCCTTAATTGCTTTACTGTTCAATTGTTAGTCAGTGATGCCGGCATCCCGTGAATGAATATTTTAAAAAAAGCACAAATCTGTCGCTGTCTAGACATTGGATTTCACATTGCTGGGGTCAAGCAATTTTGGAAAACAGGAATAGAAATCTGTCATTTGGCAATGGGTTCTCCTGACCAAGAGTCAGAAATTAATGTGGTGCCAGTTGTAGACATTTATGGTTTAAAATCAATTATCTAAATTGGTTTATGTTGCATTCTCCCCAAAGTGAACTTTTGGAACATTGGTCTTAAAGGGATGGGCGAGATGAATGAATAAATAAATATCTCCATAAGTCTTCACTCGAAACGTTGTGTAATGCCAAGTGGAATTTAACAGTATAGAACCTCAGTGGTTAGCACTGCTGCCTCACAATGCCAGGGACCCGGGTTCGATCCCACCCTCAAGCAACTGTCTGTGTGGAGTGTGCACATTCTCCCTGTGTCTGTGTGGATTTCCTCCCACAGTCCAAAGATGTGCAAGCTAGGTGGATTGGCCATTCTGAATTGTCCGTAGTGTTCAGGGATGTGTAGATTAGGTGAGTTATGAGGGAATGGATCTGGGTGGGATGCTCTGAGGGGCGGCGTGCGCTTGTTGGGCCGAAGGGCCTGTTTCCACACTGTAGAGAACCTGAAATCTAAAACATGATTCTGGGGGCTTGACTTCAGGTTGTCCACAGAGGCTATCAGTTCTCTCCGTCGTTGTTCCCAGAAGGGTGGAAACAATTAGAAATAGCATCTCTAATGAAGCTTTGATGGGCCGAGCAGGCTGCATGAGGAGGCAGTAGAGTAGTTGTAATGTCATTGGGCTTGTAATGCAAAATCCCAGGTTAATGTTCCCAGGATATCCCACTGTAATGGATGGTGAAATTTGAATTCAGTAAAAATGTGTTATAAAAATGCTAGCCTAATAGTGACCGTGTAGCCTGTGCCAAGTGTTGTAGAACACCATCTAGATCATTGGTGCTCTTTAAGGAAGGAAATCTGCTGTCCTTACCTCGTCCAGACTGGCCTATATGTGACTCCGAACCCACAGTGATGTGGTTGACTCTTAACTGCCCTCAGGGCAATTAGGGATGGGCAATTAATGCTAACCTAGCCAGTGACACCCATATTGTATGAACAAATATATTAAAAGAATCTGGCCTGCTTTTGTGCTGTAATAATTCTACGATTCCTATCATACCGCTGCATTTGTGTCAGAGCAGAGCACTGTTCTAACAAACCTTTCTGTTCTCAACAGTGTCACAGACTGGCAGATTAGGGTACTGCAGGACACTGGCACCGATGCTGCTGTGGACTGTTTGTTCATATTACTCGTGTACAGTCTAAAGTCTTTTTTTTCGGTTTTGTGTAGAGATATGAAATGTTGCTCTTTGTTATTGAAAATGATAGATAAGTGGCATAACAGGAGCTGTGCACAGGGCGTGTTCTATTGTATAAAGCTGAGAAATTGCTTTCTCCAGCGTGTAAAGTACACTCTGTGATTTGTACCAGTGAGTCCTGAAGATAGGAAGCTCAGAGGATTCTTCATGCTTTACACTGTAGTCACTGATTTCAGTTAAATCTTGTGTTAGGAGACTATTGCCATGTTTTGTCAACGGCACTTTGTCCTGAGCAGAAAAACAGAACAATTGGGCAGGCATCTCAATCCTGGCTGTTCGTGGAATCCCTACAGCATGGCCTATTGAATCCACACCAACCCTCCGAAGAGCATCCCACCTGGACCCACCCCTCTACCCTGTAACCCTGCATTTCTCATGGCCAGTCCACCTAGTCTGCACATCTTTGGACTGTGGGAGGAAACCGGAGCACCCGGAGGAAACCCACACAGACACAGGGAGAATGTGCAAACTCCACACAGACAGTGTCCTGAGGGTGGCATCGAACCTGGGTCCCTAGCGCTGTGAGGCAGCTGTGCTAACCACTGAGCCACCGTGCTGTCCTGTGTTGTCCGGTAATTACTGCTTCAAGACGGGGGCCTGTGTTGAGGATAGGAGGATTACATTGAGTTAAATAGCCTCCTGATGTTGACTATGTCAAAGAGGCTGTCAGAGCTGTTATGATGCAGAAGGAGGCCCTTTGGCCCATTGTATTCACACTGGCTCTCTGAGAACCTTGACTTCGTGCCAATCTCCAGCTTTTTCTTCCTTAACCCTGCACATTGCTGCCATTTAAATAATTGTCTAATGGCCTTTTGAATGTCGAGGGCCACTGGTGACTGAATTTCCTGCATGAATTTGAAGGAGAGGCAAGACACTTGTGAGCTGTGGCAGTGGGAGATGTTTTCGTGGGGTTTCAGTATGAACATCACACCATTACTGTAACACTGTGAAAGAGGTGAATGTGAAGTGGTAAAGCTATATCTTCAGTTATGTGTTGCCTTGTGAAAACCTTACATATAGTTGACCTCACAGTCATAGGGACATTAGGAATAGGCAGAGGCCATTAAGCCCCTCTAGTCTGCTGTGCTGTTCAATTAAACCAGGGCTGACCTGCACCTCAACACCATTTTGCTTCACATGCTCCATATTCCCTTGATGCAGCGAATGGTTGAGATCTGAAATGGGGTGTTTGACTGGAAGCAGGTTCAGTTGTGACTTCCTTTTAAAAACTAAATTGGATCGCTGTCTGTAAGGGAATATCAATAGCGTGATCATGAAGTGTTTATTAGCTTTTGTTTGCATTTTGATTACCCTGCTGGATACCCGTACCAGTTGTTCCTGGCAATTTTGACAAGCAGCGAGCCAAAAGCAATGTTTTCAGACTTGAAACGTTGTTTATTTTTCGCTGCACACACTGCCAGAGCAGTAGGATATTTCCAGCATTTTCTGCTTTTATATTCAAGCCGGAGATCAGGAGGATTTTCTTTTTCCTCTGAGGGTTATTCGTATCTGGAATTCCTCTTCCTCACTGAGCAGTTGAAGCTGCATCACTGAATAAATTCAAAGCTAAGTTGGACAGATTTTTGACTGACAAGGGGGTCAGAAATTATAGAATGGAAAGTGGAGTTAAGGCCACAATCAGTTCACCCACGATCTCATTTCACCACAGAGTAAGCCGTCAATGAGCCAAGTGGCCTACCAGTGCCACGAGAGGCTATGGGAAAAGTGTGGATAAAGGATGAGTGGCAAAAGACGAGTTACTTGTACAGAGCCAGCACAGGCAGGATGGGTCAAATGGCCTGCTTCTGTGCAGTTAAGCATTCCATGATTCCATTCCATCATAACCTTACTCTACAAAAATCCATTGCTTGTAGCCTTTAAAGATCCAAATGACCAGCACTCAAAGCCTTCTGGGTGAAACTATTCCAGTGCTGCTACCCTTTGTGTGACTCTGTGCTTCCTCTTTGTACTCAATAATTCCACTACAGCTTTAAGATTCTGCCCCTTGCTTTTGAATTCCTGACTGGAGGAAATCATTTCTCAAGATCTACCATATCAAACCAATGTAACATGTTCAATACGTCAACCTTCCTATTCCGAATGGAACACTGGCCAGTATTCGATTTGCTTAGTTTGTCTGCAGTTTCAAAGCAAGTTTTAAATTGAGAAATCCAGGTAAAAGTCCAAGACCCACAGTCAAAGACAGCAGCTTACATTTATGTAAAGGTATACTGTTCATATGTATGCCAGAGTCCCTAAAAAGGTGGAGGAGCTGGTCAACAAAGAGGAAATGAAGGCTTTGTCAATGAGGCAAGTTTTTTTTTGAAGTTTTATTTAAGGCATAATGACAGATGGCAAAGCCCAGTGGCTGTAAGGGAATTTCAAATATCTAGACCACGTTCGTCTGGAGCATTCTAACAGAGTGATGAGCTACTCGTGGAAATGAAGTAATTAGTTGATGCTGTTGCATCGTTAGACAAAAGAAATTGGGGCCTGAAGGATAGAACTGGACCCAATCTTTACACACTTCTAAAGGATTGTTTGCAAACATGCACCTTTTAAACCATCAACCACAGCTTTAGTCTGTGTCTACATACAGGAGCCCAAACAAATCCCTAGTTAATGCTCAGCAACTTTATACAATTCAATGTAATTGATATATAATTACGATTCAGGACTTTTAAAGCCCTGAGACAAAATGATGTAACAGATGGGATGGTCTTATAATTGATTTAGATGCAGTGAAAATGCAGTTCGGCGGGGTGTGAGGTGCAGAATGAACAGGACAGCATCTCTACCAAAGGAAGTGTAATGGAGGAAAAGATGAGGTTACCAAAGAAGTATTGCTGAAATAAAGACAAACTAAGGGGTGAGGAATGGTTGTATGATAGAAGAGGCCGAGACAGGTTTCTTAAAAGACAACCGGCTGTTTCTAGCCCTGTGATGGAGCAGGCTCAAGGAGCTGAATGGCCATGTCCTGTTCCAGCGACCGGTATTTGAGGATCTGTCCCAGGCCAAGGAGCAGCTTTGCAGTTTTGGACAGAGTGGCTTTTCAGAGAGTTTTTGGAGGTAAAGGATTGCTTGCTGTAAAACTCCTGTAACTGGAGGTCTTTGTTTCTCTTCCACAGTTACCATGGCTGAGCCACGATTCAACAATCCGTATTTCTGGCCTCCACCCCCCACGATGTCAAGCCAGGTACAAGTGAATAGATATTGCATTACGAGAATGTAACAGTATCAGACATTAAAGAGCAGCTTTGTGCTCACTGTAGTCTTATATCCGGGAGAGAAACATGACAGGGAAGGTATTCCAACATCTCCTGAGTAAATGCTGCTGGTATTTTGTGTTCATGTTTTCTCTCATTATTTCTGAAATAAAAATATTGTAATGAATCAGAGGGAAGAGAGGCTGGAGAGGACGTGGTCCTGTGAATCTTGGCAGGGTTACATAAGGAATAGGAGCAGGATCAGGCCATCTGTCCCCTTGAGCCTGCTCTGCCATTCAATAAGATCATGGCTGAGCTTTTCGTGGACTCACCTCCACTTATCCACCTGCTCAACATCACCCTTAATTCCTTTCCTGTTCCAAAATCTATCTACCTTTGCCTTAAAAACATTCAATGAGGTGACCTCAACTGCTTCACTGGGTAGGGAATTTCACAGATTCACAACTCTTTGGGTGAAGAAGTTCCTCCTCAGCTCAGTCCTGAGATTGGATGGACAGTGGCTATCCCACATGTAGGACCTGAATGCAAACCTAGCCCAGGCTGATAGGATCAAAGTCTCTTCTGTGTGGGCTGTAATGGTTTTCTGTCATGTGGGCAATCTCGCACCCATTGCCCTACCTCAGAAGACACTGGAACCGAAGTGTGCCAGTCGCTCTCAGAGACACCTCAAGTACATCTGGTGTACAAGTCACAAATGGCGAAGTGTTCTGAGAGTGGGACGAATGTTGCTTTGTTTGGAGCAAAGGGAACACTACTCTGCATCCGCCTGGTCTCAAACTCTGTCACTGGCTTCCTGAGATTGAAAATGACTCATTCCCCAGTGCTGCTACCTCCCATTGATGAGCATAGAATTCATGTCAATCAAACAGCCCACTTTGCTCTCCATTCTTGTGGGTTATAATTTGTTGCTTTACCAATGGCTTCGTCTAATGGTGCATTGGGAGGTTCATGCCTTGAATATCTCTGTTCACATAGGGAACGCCACAGAATGCATCATCTGACCAATATGTAACAGCCAGCAAGTGCCAGCACGTTCTGCCAAAGCATGGTGGGTCACTCGAAGAGTGAGAAGGAAGGGGTGTTTCTGGTCACACCAGTCCTTTCCCCTCTCTAACCAGCTATTGGTCAGCTTCATTGGTGAAAGGCATAGGTGGCCACTGTCCTTTTGTGGGGGGCTGCTAAGGATGTAGGGAGCAGAGATTTCACACCCCCCCTACCCCCACTCTCCGCAAGAGGCACAACAAAACGCAGAGGTAGCTTGTTTAATGTTATCAAAACAACTTCTTAAACTTCTTGAACTGTCACCTGCCATTTGTGGAATATGAATGTAAACCCAATTGTGAAAGAGCTTTGCTACCAAGCTATTAACTCAACAGCACGGTGGTAACTTTGCTGTTACAATTGAAGCAAGGAAAGAAACAAGTATCTTGCATTTGTACAGCACCTGAACCACAGCCTCTGGCCGTCCCAACACACTTCGCTCCGAATCGAACAGGATGGAGAAAGCAGCCTTCCTGCTGTGGCATGTTTAGTAAAGGCACCAGTCGTATGGCACTGAGTTACGGGTTTCTCTTGGTTCCATTTACCGATTCCTGGTTGAGGTCCTGCAGCAGGCTGCAGTGACCGTGGGTTGAGATCGGGGAACTCTGAAGAGTGGAGGTCACCTTGCAAAGTGGCCTGCCGTCCAGTAGCCTCTGTTACAAAATGCATGTGGGGTTAGGGTTAGGGTGGGATCCAGGTGTGAGAACCAAACAGTCCTTCAACACCATCCCCTCCCTCCCCATCTCGAGGAGATACATGGTTCCTTGATCAAGGACCAAATGGAAGGTGCCTGGCTAAGGACCTGTATCCCGGGATGACACAGAACCTTCTGGACTAGTAATCCACAGTAACGGACTAAATCTTCAAAGGCACAAATTTAAGTTCCAACTTGGAATTGGAATTTAACGGATAACTAGATCTGAGGACAAAATACTAGCCTGACTAATGAGAGTCATGATTGACTTCAGGGAAGGAAGTTGGCCATCCTATCCCATCCTGGCCTACATGTGACCGCAATGTGGTTAACTGGCCTATGAGGGCAATTAGGGATGGACAAGTGCATTGACTGTCCAATCCTAATAACAAATATAAAGAAAATGGGCCAAGACAAGTCTGGTATCAATCCCAAGGCCAGTGTGCTGGGATGTCCTGGGCATTGTGTGTATGCACAGGTTTATGGTCCCAGTGAGCCATTTTATTTATTGATATGACGCTGTCTTATTTCTTTGGTGTCTTGTCACCCTCCTCTCCAGCTCGATAACCTGATGCTGATCAACAAGATCAAGGAGCAGCTAATGGCGGAGAAGATCCGCCCGCCACACATGCCCCCCTCATCCGTGCAATCCCAGCAGCCCTTGCTGCTGCCATCGACCTCGCAGAGCGGCCAATCACCCCTGTCGATCCTGAAGCCACAGCAGCTGTCGGACGTCCACACGCAGGCCCCTCAGCCGGATGTGGCCCTCCACGCCAGACCTGCTACCAGTTCTGTAACAGGTATTTTGAACTGTAAGGACATATTTTTTCTCGCACGCTAATCGACACGTGTTGAATGTTAATTTGTATCAGACCTGTTCCCTCGGGAGGCGAAGGGTACCTTGAGCCCATGCAAGTTTCAGTCATGTCATTTGTAGGTGTGTGCCCAGTGGGTGGTCAGCCATTTTGTTACAGGAAGAGGAAGGGCTGACACTGCAGCAGCAGCACCGCTGTTACTGCGGGGCCATTTTCACTCTGTAACTTGGTATCTTGACACGACTGTTCTCTCTATACTGGGGAGGGACAAAAGAATGGAACATGTCAGGTTCAGGTTAGCATTTCTCAGCTTTGTGAGTAGAAAAAGAGGCACCATGGCAAGCGAAGTGAGAAACGTGACTGGAAGGAGGCTGCAGTAAGCCTTCGGCCTCAGGCTTCATTACAATTACCACCCGGACGAGGAATGCAAAGAGAAATAGCTGAAATCGCTGAGCAGGGCAGTCAACCTTTGTGGAAGCAGGAGAGATAGAGAGAAGCAGATGAGTTAATGTTTCAGGCTTTATATACGAAAAGTCTTATTTGCCTTCCCTTTCTTAACAGACACACAGTTGTGTTAAATGTTGTTTTGTACCCCCGGGATATATCTTATAAACTTTGCTTTCCACAAGGTTCTGCACTTGTAAACAATTGTTCTCTACAAGTGAGCACTGCCTGTGAGTGTTAGAAGACTGAACCTGTTACCTGTTCTTAATATTCCGTCTAGATTACACAACAGTTATTGGAAAGAGATCAGGAATGTGAACCCTGGTGAAATTTTAGTTCTTACTAGCTGAAGGGTTTGGAGAGAGTAAGAGCTTTGCAACCTGTTGAAGCATTTTTTAAATGTTGCTACTTTGGCATTGTAGGGAACTCAGCAATCCTCATGCGCAGCAACGACGATTATATTAAATGGCCAGATAATCAGGTTTAGTCAATCTTCGTTGAGCAATTGGTATTGACCGAGAAAAACTCACTTGCTGGTCTTTGAAATAAAGCCATAGAACATTTTAAGTTTATCTGAGAGGGTAAATGGTGAGCATTTATTGAAATATCTCAATGGGGAGATTTTGACATAGTGGTAAATGTCACCCATCCGGAGGCCTAAGCTAATGGTTTGGGGAGACAGTTCAAGCTGTTGAAATTTAAATTCAATGAATTAAAATCTGGATTATCAAGTTAGTCTCAGTAATGGTGACTGTGGAACTAAATCACACGAGTGTTATGGTGCCGAAGGAGGCCATTCAGCCTATTGTGCCCGCACTGTCTCATAACCTGTCTCACAACACCGAAATTAATTGCAGCCCCCATTATATTACAATCTGCTGCAGAGGAGTCATAGAGCCGTGAGATACAGAGCACAGAAACAGACCCTTCAGCCCAACTTGTTCATGCCAACCAGATATCCTAAATAAATCTAGTCCCATTTGCCAGCATTTGGCCCATCTCCCTCTAAACCCTTCCCATTCATATACCCATCCAGATGCCTTTTAAATGATGTAATTGTACCAGCCTCCACCACTTCTTCTGGCAGCTCATTCAGTACACGCACCACCCTCTGTGTGAAAAAGTTGCCCTTTAGGTCCTTTTTTAAATCTTTCCCCTCTCACCTTCAACCTATGCTGCTCTAGTTTTGGACTCCCCCACACTGGGGAAAAGACCTTGTCAATTTACCCTACCCATGCCCCTCATGATTTTATAAACCTCTATAAGGTCACCCCTCAGCCTCCAACGCACAAGGGAAAATGGCCCCAGCCTATTCAGCCTGTCCCTATAGCTCAAGCCTTCCAATCCTGGCAACATCCTTGTAAATCTTTTCTGAACCCTTTCAAGTTTAACAACCTCTTTCCTATGCCAGGGAGACCAGAATTGAACGCAGTATTCCAAAAATGGCCTAACCAATGTCCAGTACAGCCACAACCTGACATCCCATGACTTCTATATTCAGTGCAGATTAAACCTGGGTCTTACTGAGTGAATGAGCTCTCCCATTGGCAACAAATCCAATCAAGGAGCCACCGCTCACATTCTGTAAACTAGATCTCCCATATCTGCCATGTTTGGCAGGAGACTGGGTGTGTAAGATCATATCCTGCCCTCCCACATGAGAATGATGGCCTGGCTAGACCCTAGGAGGTGGATCTGAGTCCACATTCAGTAATGAGCACCTGGGTTGAAACTCCTGGAATACCGTGAGCAGCTTTGGCCTCCTTTTGTACAGACGGATATAACTGAGACGGTCCAGCAATTGTTCACGGGATTGGTGCCGGCATGAGAGGATTGTCACATGATGACAGGGCTGAGTAAACAAGGCTTGGAGGTTTGAAGAATGAGAGATGATCTCATTGAAACATGCGGGATTCTGAAGGGGTTTGACGGGTTAGAGTGAGTTTCTGCTGGTCAGGGATTCTCAAATTCGAGGAGTGTTTGGGAACATGGAGCTGAAGCCAAAGATCAGCCAGGATCGTATTGAGAGGTGGAGAGGGCTCAGTGAATTGTACAGCCTTCTGCTGCCAAAATGCTTATGCGCCTTTGTAGATCCGGGCCTTGTAGTTTTAATAAAGGACTTTCCTCATTGCTATGAATGCTGGGAAAGCAGTACCTCCATTGCTGCGACTTGTTTCCCTGATATCTCATGCAGACTGAAACCTCACAACTTGTGAGCTGTAAGAAGAGAAAGTGAAAGTCTCTGTTTGTGACTGAAGATCTCATCCCTGTGATCTGGTCGATGCTGGGCTATCGGCCAGAGCACGCAGGTCCAGTAATCACTGAAGGTGTGGTCAAGTCAGTTATCACTGTCAAGTGATGCCGGAGTCAGAAAGCTGTCAGTTGACTGAGGGGTGCTGCTGGTTGATGGGGACTGGAGGAAGTACAATCAGGGTGGCACGGTGGCTCATTGCTGCTTCACAGCGCCAGGAACTCAGAACAACTATCTGTGTGGAGTTTGCACATTCTCCCTGCATCTGCGTGGGTTTCTTCTGGGTGCTTTGGTTTCCGCCCACAGTCCAAAGATGTGCAGGATAGGGTAGATTGGCCATGGGACATCCAAGGGCCATGGGACATCCAAGGTTACAGGGATAGGATAGGGGAGTAGGTCTGGGTGGCATGGTCTTCAGAGGGTCGGTGTGGACTTGATGGGCTGAATTGCCTGCTTCCACACTGTACGGATTCTATGATTCTAAATATAGTTTTGTTCTGTATCTGCAGTAGATTGTCCTATACACCAGGTGGCTCTGTTTGTTAGTGGATAAGGCAAAAGCGATGCTAATACTCAGTGAGTAAAGAGAACTGAACAGTTCATATTTCAAGCTTGAGGACCCTTCATCAGAATTGTTCAGCATTTAGCCACCTCTGACACTGTTGAGGTTGACACCAGCCAGGGGACAGCGCTCCCAAATATTCAGAGTTTGAATTGGACACATTTCACACTTTAACCAGTCACAGCCCTCGGTGCGCTGAATTTGATAGCTCTGCTGGGGCAGTAGGAAAGTAGCTCCACAATATGCCCACCATCCAAGGCTCACGAGAGGGTTCGTGAGCCCTTTGGGAAATCGCCTGTATATGTAGACGGTCAATCAGCTATTCCTGCAACTGTTCAACAGACTCATGCTGTGAATACCAGTCAATGCAGTGAGGGTTTCCGTGGAAGAGTGCCTCACCATAACAACACGAGGCCAGGTTTAGAGCTGCTTTGAGCTGCTTTTAAGTTCGACACAATCCTTATCGAAAGCCACATGATCTTCCGGGAGAGGCAGACCAGCAGATTAAAAGAAAATCATGTTATTTTTTGGACTGGAGGCCTCTGACCAGCGGTTTTCCACACAAATTGGTGCTGGATCCACTTTTGTTTGTCATTTGTCCAAATGATTTAGATGGGAATAGAGAAGGCATAATTAGTAAGTTTGCGGATGATGCCAAAATTGGTGGTATAGTGGACAGTGAAGAAGTTTATCTAAGATTACTAAGAGACCTTGATCAATTGGGTCAATGTGCTGAGTGGCAGATGGAGTTTAATTTGGATAAATGCAAGGTATTGCATTTTGAGAAAACTTGCAAGACAATTAAATGTAGGGCCTTGGGTGTTGTAGAACAGAGAGGTTTACGGGTTGTGGTGGAAGTTTGTGTCACATTGAGACAGGGTGGTTAAGAAGGCATTTGGCACGCTTGCCTTCATCGCTCAGCCCTTTTGAGTATGGGAGTTGAGAAGTTATGTTAAGGTTGTACAGGACGGTGTTGAGGCCTCTTCTGGAATATTGTGTCCAGGTCTGGTCACCCAGTTATAGGAAGGATTTTTTATAAGGTGGAGAGGGTTCGGAAGGGATTTACCAGAATATAGCTGGGAATGGAGGGTTTGAGTTATGGGGAGAGGCTGGACAGGCTGGGATTTTTTTTACCGGAATGTAAAAGGTTAAGGGGTGACCTTTATGGAGGCGCAGAAAATCATGAGGGGTATAGATAAGGTGAATGGCAGGTGTCTTTTCCCTAGGGTTGGGGATTTCAAGACTAGGGGCATATTTTTAAGATGAGAGGAGAAAGGCTTAAAAAAGCCATGAGGGAAATTTTTTTTATTACATAGAGTGGTTCGTGTGTTGAATGAACTTCCAGAGGAAGTGGTGGATGCGGGTACGGTTACAATGTCTAAGAGATATTTGGATAAGTACATGAATAGGAAATGTTTGGACGGATATGGGTCAAGCGCAGGCAAGTGGGGCTAGTTTAGTTTTGGATTAAAGTCAGCATGGACTGGTTAGGTCGACAGGTCTGGTTCCATATTGTGTGACTCTGTAATGAAGCAATGGGAGGTGGGGCGATGTGGTGGGAGGGAATGTACAGAACCCACCCACACTCAGGTTACCACTCTGACCTGATTGATGTTATGCAGCACCGTCCTATATGCACAGTAATCTCTGCCCCAACCAGGAGCAGGCACAGCTCTCGCTTGAAGATGAGCAGCCTGTTCCAGAAATTTATTACTCTGTCTGAAAAGATAGATCTGACCTTGTGCAACTTAACTTTGGAACCACTGCCTCAATCAACACTTTCTTCTGTGAGAAATTTCACCACTTAAGTCAATATTTCAGTGGAATGTAGAGTCCCAGCTCATTTTATTGACCAGAGTCATCTAAATTCAGGAATGACTTTTGTACTTCCTCTCTTAGCATTTTTCCCAAAGCTCACTTTATTGGGACTGCAATGTCATGTAGAAATAGGGAAAATGAAAAGACCCACATTTTCTCTGTGGTACCCGGTCTGAGGGCTCGTGTGGTGCATTAGGTCCACTCTCAGACTCTGAATAAGAACCTCTGGGTTCGGGTGAGTATGTTTATAATGTGGATTGAGCATCAATCCATAAAGCCTATAAGATCAGGGGAGATTCCTGGGGAGCCATGTGATAGGAGAACGCTGAAGCCTCTACTATCACTAGCTCCAAACTACAACGTGCATGGAAGAGCGCATGTTGTCAGGTTATCTTGGACTCCCTTAGTGTACAGTAAGGAAACGCTCATACTTGGTTGAGACGGGAGAATTTCTGCAGGGAGGTCCCAGTCATTGCTGTAGTACCTGATGTTTGCCACAGAGTGGTGCTCTACCACAAATCCCTGCATTAGCGAGGTGCCATGTAAGTCACACAAGTGTCATGGTGCAAAATGAGGCCATTCGGCCCTCCAGCCACTTGCCTGCCGTTTTCCCCCATACCCTTTCCCCTTGTTTCTATTCAAATATTCATCCTCTTGAATGCCTCAATTGACTCTGCCTTCACTGTACTTCCAGGACCAAAGCACACATTGTGTGAAACAGATCTTTCGTTGAATTGCAATTGTCACTTTTGTAAATTTCTTTACCACATTTCAATAAAACGGAACAGTTGCTTAAGGCAATGTTCAGTTGATGAGAACAGTTAACACGTGAACTAATGGAATTCCTGTATGTCTCCCAATTGCTTACCTTTACTCATTATGAAGGTATAAGTCCCTCTGACAGCTGGGCTCAGTAACTTTCTTAGCTGTTGTCATTGTTATTCACCGTTGAGGTAAATACTTTGATTGGAAATCGACAATAATGAAGGACTTCAAGTTATTTTTAAAGGGTTATTGATGTTCTTTCACCTAAGCCAAACTATTTTCCTACAATAACTTCTTTTTATAACATCAGACTAGACTTAAAGTAAGGAAAACACTCTGGATTAGCAGCATCGGCGGCACGGTGGCTCAGTGGTTAGCACTGCAGCCTCATGGCGCCAGGGACCCGGGTTCAATTCCAGCCCCAGGTGACTGTCTGTGCAGAGTTTGCACATTCTCCCCGTGTCTGCGTGGGTTTCCTCCGGGTGCTCCAGTTTCCTCCCACAGTCCAAAGATGTGCAGGCTAGGTGGATTGGCCATGCTAAATTGCCCATCGTGTTCAGGGGTGTGTGGGTTATAGGGGGATAGGTCTGGGTGGGATACTCCAAGGGTTGGTGTGGACTTGTTGGGCTGAAGGGCCTGTTTCCACACTGTAGGGATTCTAATTCTAATTAGTGCTGTTAGGAATAAGGTCACCTTTCTGGCATGTTTAACTCCAGTCTGGACCTGATTGCTGCCGCCTTTCATGTTGTAGCTGTTATTTCTCTCTTTCCTTCCCTACTCCAGCTCTCTTTCCCTCTTTAGCCTCATCCCACATGCTTTACCCCACCACGTTTTCTTGTTTCTTTGTATCCATTGACTTTTCCCTGCCTTTCTGTTTTTTTTTTTCTCACTGTTCCATCTTGTCTCCCTGTTCCATTCTTTCCAAATCACTTTAGCTCCATTCCCCCAGCTTCCCTCTGTCTGCCCTTTACCCTCTTGCTATCTCTATCTGTTCTCTTTCTCCTGTTGTTTTTCTCTTTTCGCTGATTGCACTGTTCTCCTTGTTTCCCAGCCTCCCTGTCTTCCCTTGCCACAGTCTCCCTACCCCATCCCTCATCCTCTCCGTCTTCCTTGTCCCACTCCCCTCTCTTCCTGTTCCCAGTCTTCTAGTATGACCCAACCCCCACATTCCCCTCTCTTCCCCTCTTCTGTGTCCATTCCTCCTCTCTGCTCCCTCTCACCCCTCATTTTCTTTTTGTTCCACTTTATAAACTTAGTTTTCCTGTCTCTATTACCCTGCAAAATTCTTATCTGTTTTTCCTTGTATCTTTTCTCCCTTTGTTTTCACCATTTTCTCCCCCGCTCCCTGTTCCCTCTTTTTCTGTCTGTGTGCATCTCTTTATTTTACTCTCCTCCTTTCCTGCCCTGTCTTCTGCCACATGCTCTCACTCTCTCTGTCATCCAAAGTGACTAGTTCTGTATTCTCGTTAAGGTCAGACTAACTAACTGCCCAGATCTGCAGCAGCTGTTCCCATTGAGCTGCTCCCCAGGCCTGATCCTGGGAGCCCTGACAGCATTCGCATGGTTAGAAGAGAAACTTGCATTTACAAAGCATCTTGTAACATAGAGAAAGCATCCTGAAAGCTCTGCATTCCCATGTCATGAGAGAAAAAAAAATGACACTGAGTCAAAGAAGGACATAGGAATTAAGGAAAGCCTTAAAGAAGGAGAGATGAAAAGGTTTGGGGGAAGGAATTAGAAACCTTATGACCTTTAAAGGCATAAACAGGAGGAAGTTGGGCACAACACTAGAATTTGAGGAACTTGATAAACCAGTTCCTTTACCCCTAAATGGCAGCTGAGTAGACTTACTTTTAAAAACCGAAAGAACTGTGGATGCTGTAAATCAGGAACAGAAACAGAAGTCGCTCAAAAATCTCAGCAGGTCTGGCAGCATCTGTGAAGAAAAAGATCAGAGTTAACATTTTGGGTCCGGTGACCCTTCCTCAGAACTGACTTACTTTAAGTTGACCTAAAATCCTGTCATGATTGTGGGAGCCAGGCTTGGCAGAGTGAATGCTGGGATCTGGTTAGCTAATTACTCCCATCCTGACTTCCCAGCAAGTGAAAGTAATCAGACAGACAGATGGGGTGAAAATCCCCATGTTAGAATGAGAGAGCTTGCTGAGCTGTTCATGATCCAACACCTTCTACAAACACCATCTTGTGTTCCATTTTCAAATCGTGACAACCACAAGTACACTTCCCCAGTTCAGCTGCCAAAGAGAGCTTTAAAATGTAAATATAATGTGCAGAGTCTCACTGATGTTGTGACAGTTCATAAACAGACCGAAGTATTAGCTTTGTGGACTATCGTGCTGGGAGCTGTGCACCCTCACTTGTTACTCTGATAATTGTTACATGCGATTGTTCTCCTTCTGGACTCATGATGTGCAAGACAGGAGTACACATGTGAGGGAGAAAAGGAGACAAGGCAGTCAAGGATACTTTACCTGGCAGTCAGTCCTCTTTATCCTGTGAAGATGCATTGCTTCTTTATGTACATACCCCAGGGAACAACGTCCAGGAATATATATTTAAGGAATATGTTTCATTGAATTTAATTGATAGAAAATCGCAGGTAGAGTGTGACTAGCTTGCCAAGACACACTCCATGTGTGCTGTTCACCCTATATTGACCTGTGTTTAGTGGTAGTGTGGGGAGATGATGGCCCAGTGGTATTATCGCTGGACTCTTAATCCAGAGACTCAAGTAAGTGTTCTGGGGTCTTGATTTCAAATCCTACCATGGCTGATGGTGAAATTTGAATTCGGTGAAAATCCGGAATTATGAATCCAAGAATAATCTTGAAACCATTGTTGATTGCCGGAAAAACCCATGTGGTTCACTGATGTCCTTTAGGGAAGGCAACTGGACTGGGCTGGGCTAATGTGACTCCAGACCCTCAGCAATGTGGTTGACTGTTACCTGCCGTCTGGGATGGGCACTGAATGCTGGCTGAGCCTTATTCTGTAAATGAATATAAAAATAAGTAGAAAGTAGACTGTGCATGTGCTTATTTAAGATCACTTCTCCACTGGGATCACCGGAGCAGATCAAGTGTAGCTCAGTCTTCGAATCCAGATTTTGTGTGTGTGTGTGTTTGTGCGTGTCTGTGCGCGTGCATGTGTGTGTTGGCTAAATACATCCTTCACAGATAGTCAGATATTGTCTTTTTAATTAAAGCAGATTCAGGCCAGGAGTGATTTCTGAAGAAGGGTCTAGGCCCGAAACATCAGCTTTCCTGCTCCTCTGATACTGCTTGACCTGCTGTGTTCATCCAGCTCTACACCTTGTTATCTCAGGCCATGAGTGTTTGTGTTTTGGCAGCCGAAATTCTAGAGTTAGCGAAGCTTTAAGTCTGATTTTCCGCAATGTCATTGAGTTTGTTTCCACCATCCACACAGGGCTCAGCTTATCTTCCCCCACTGCTACTTGTGACTCCATCAGTGCGACAACCCCCACCTTAGCCAGCCAGGGCCGTTCTGAGGTCTCCTCCCCCACCCTAATATCTGGGCTGATCACTCACCACGGCATGGACCCTGCACACTCCAGCAAGAACGGCCTGGCCACCTCCATGAAGATCGAACGAGGCCGGAAGAAGATTAAGGGTGAAAACTGCATCGGGCCCCCTGTTCTCGTGGTGCCATATCCCATTCTGGCTTCAGGCAACGAATCCTCGAAGGATGGGAAAACGTACAGGTTGGTAAATGAGCAATAGGGTTTGAATTAAAGAATGCAGGCCTCCCAAAGGCCAGAGACGTAGGAGGTTCTGCAGTGAGGCTGGGATGTGGGGCACTCAGTGCCTGCAACAGGGACCATTTTCTCTGATATTACTTTGAGAGAAGAAGGTGGGCATAAACTCAGAGCTGAACAAACTCCATCTGTAGGTACAAAAGCCCCTGTCCCAGCCAGTTCTGAATTCACAGTAGGTTCTATTTCACAGTTTGCAGATTGTAAATCATAGTGAATGAATCCCATTCTGTCTCAATTGGCCAAAAGTGGGCTATTTTAACGTATACATTTGCTTGCAGGATATAGGCATTGGTGGCAAGGCCAACATTTATTCCGTGCACCTAATTATACTTGCAAAGGTGGGTTTGAGCCGCCTTCTCAAACCACTGCACGTTTTGTGGTTTAGGTAGATGCAGTGCCAATAGGGTGGGAGCTCCAGGATTTTGACCCATATTCCAGATGGTTAATTGGCTCACAAAGCTATTCTCTCCCAATTGAAGAGTGGGCTGTTGCAGCACGTGAGACTGACTGGTCCCACAAGATATGTTTTGCTTCAAATCTAACATTACCGCTAATGAGTAACAAGGTTTCAAATTATCGCCCAGTAGAGGGGAGGCCATTCGCATCATAAGAATGCAAATTCTACGAAAGACTTCCTGGTTAGTTTCTGCTCTTTCTCCTTAGCCGTGTATATTTCATTTCAAATGTGCTTTCAATTCCCTTCTGAAAGTAACTCTTCAACCTGCTTCCACAATCCTTTCTTGGGGTACGTTACCAGTCAGAGTAACTTAAGACTAAGAGATGGTTTCTGTGCCTGCAGTCCATTGGGGGCATTGATTTTGGAAAAGCACACTTTTTTTTTGTGTGAACTGATAGAAGTCTTCTCGATAAACATTTTCAGAATTGTCAAGATGTTTCCACTTGTGAGGAAGGCAAAAAAACAGAGTTTATACATAACTACCTTTACATCCAACAGGCAATGCAAGAATTGTTTTCAAGGGATTACTGAGAATGTAGAACTCAACACCAAATGAAATGCTGGAGGCATCGATGCATTTGAGTTTAGATAAGTATATAGAAAAAAGAAATAGAAAGATATGGTGCAATGACGTATTTAAGTATTCTTCTCCTCAGATTCTTTTGACAATTATCTAAAACTTATGTCTCTGATAACTGAGCCTTCCAGATAATGTTTCTCTTTGCTTACAGTATGAAGCCTCTCGTTAGAGATGTGTTGGAATACCACAGTTGACACAGGATAAAAATAGTTGCAGCCTCTTCATCTTCCAAAGAGCAGCTCGTCCTAAAGAACAAAATTCCTTCTCTCAGAGGAAACAATGCAGTACTCTATAGCACATTTCTCATCATTTCAGACCAGACTCTCCATTCTCTACACGGATTTTCCATTCAGGAACAGAGCTCCTAGTTATGGGATGCAGCACATTTTAGAACGAAGCCCCACCCCTCCCACTTCCAAAGCTAAGCTTGCATTCGAATCCAGCTGTCCATTGGAGAACACTGCTTCCCATTCCAATGTTGATCAGCTTCTCCAAGACAAAAAGCTCCAATCCCAGAACAGAGTTGACTGTTACTAGGGACCTCTCTGCTCACTGAATTGAGCTCCAATGCTCTAGAGCTTTGCTCAGTCTCCATTTTTGGCACCTTGTAATATTTGCCAGTTGGCAAAGGATTGACCTACATCCTATAGGTGCATGACCTGCTAAAAGGAGGAGCCTAGTAGGGGCCTTGGGTGTTTTTTTATCTACAAACTGTATTAACTGTGTTCAGAGGATGTTAGGGCTCAGCTCAATGCTGCCTTAGTGTAATGTGCACAAATTGCCTACTTTTTAGATGTGTTCATTGGGTAGCAGAAGCTGGATGTTGGTTGATTTTCTTCTTTTGTCACCCATGGGTACTGAGGCCAGTGTTGGCCTCTAGTAACAAACTGAGCAGAGCCGCTGACTAGCAAAGCCGTTTAAGAGAGGCACGGAGGGCAGTAGGCATTGTTGGAATCTGCCGCTGAGCTGGAGTCGGCATCTTCGCGAGAGTAATCACAGCCTAGGAGGCTTCTTGGGATATTTTGATTTCGATGGACTTTTTCTGATGGAATCCTGTTTCTGACTCTCCTGTCCAGGTGTAAAATCTGCCCTTTGACCTTCTTCTCCAAATCCGAAATGCAAATTCATTCCAAGTCGCACACCGAAGCGAAACCTCACAAGTGTCCACACTGCTCCAAGTCGTTTGCCAACGCTTCGTACCTGGCTCAGCATTTACGTATCCACTTAGGAGTGAAACCCTATCACTGCTCCTACTGTGAGAAATCCTTCCGGCAGCTCTCTCACTTACAGCAGCACACAAGGTAGGGAAATCCTGTACTTTTGAGGAATTGGTTTTGTTTTGGTGAATGTCTCAGCACGGTTACATTTTAATTCCTTCTGCCTCTCCTCCCAAACTCTCACGCTGTTTATCAAGTGATCCTGCCCCATTCCAATACTTGCAGTGATTATTACCCCTCACTTGCTGGTAGGAGTAATAATCTAATTCCAGATTTCTTGGCTGAAGCAGCAATGGTGCAAGTGAATCTACAGGTTAAAGGATCCCATAAGAGTGTGAACCGTTGGGCTGGAAAAGAAGTTTGATTAGTTAGAATTAGGTACCTTGGCCCCAATTAATGGCAAACTATTGATCCATTAGTTTTTTTTTGTGCCCTTTCCTGCATGGAATTCTCCAATTGGTAACTATGGACAGTGAGAAGGTTGAAGTCAGGAGCTCCATGAGAGGGAAATTGCGGGTTTGAACTTGTGTTCCTGTGTTAGACCACTACTGAGAACAGCCCTCCATCAAGTCATAAATTGAGATTGGGCTCCTTGACAGATCTTCTCAACCACAATATGGAGTACGGATATTCCTACAAAACGAAACAAATGAATTGTGCTTTTTCTAATGCAGGATCCACACGGGGGACAGACCGTACAAATGTGCACACCCAGGCTGTGAGAAGGCTTTTACCCAGTTATCAAACCTGCAGGTCAGTGAACAACTACATGCCTGGTTTAGATGCTGCCAATCGGTTGCTAACTCACTTGAAGCTTCATCGAGGTACAAGGCAGGATGCCAAAAATCTCTCTTGCTGCAGCAAACAAACCAGGTTTCAGGTGAGCTTGCTGAATGCAGCTCAAGGGCCAATGGGAATAATAACATCCTGTCTTCATTGTGGACAAGAGAAGAAAAACAATCCAGAGTGGAAGCTGGTGCGATGGGTCAGGAGGCAGAGATTTTCTGCCTAAAATTTAGGATGAATTAGAAAGGAAGGTTCAGGAGAGCAACCATCAAAATATTAATGGAACAGGGAGTAAGCGAAGAGATTATAATGCTAAGCAAAGGTTTTGGGGTGAGAGGAGAGACTACAGTCATTCATCAGACAAGATTTGTAATGGCAGCAGCTGAAAATTATTGAACTCCACCTCCAGTCTCAGGCTTTCAGAAGCTAAATCGGCCTAAATTCAAGCCGAACCTTGCTTTACCTCAGCTTCTATCATACTCACCAGCCCTTGTAGGATTCCTTCTCTAAGTATCTTCAACTCCACAATAAACTCAACCAGCACCTTTGGTGGAATAGAAACCCCGAAACGAAAGCCGAATCCAGGCACTTCCCCAGAAAGTGGGCGATTATGAGCAGTGCGCCAATGTAACTGATTCATGGCTTCAGCAGACATAAGAAATAGGAGCAGGAATTGTCTGGATTGCTCTTTGAGTTGGCCTTGTCTTGCAATGAGATCATGGCTGATCGTTTATTTCAGCACCCTGTTCCTGCAATCTCTCCTTAAATTTTTTATGTGTTGTAATCAAAAGACTTCTATCTTGAACTCACATTATGGCTGAATCTCCACAGTCACCTGAGGCAGATAATCCCAAAGATTTAACACCCTCTGAGTGAAGAGACTCCTTCTCCTTTCAAATAGCATACTACTCATCCTGTGACTGCGTCCCCTAAGTGACCCCAGATGGCCTTTGACCTAATGAAGGAAAAATAGCACAGAAGATGAAGGACTACAAATAAAAAGGTGATGTTAGAGGTTAGATTTGCACCAAAGGAGGACCCAAATATACCCAGCAGGGGTCAGGTCAGATAATCCTATGAGAAGCTTAAGATCTAAGGTTCATCAGTTCTGTTGAGCAAAATGTTAAACAGGTCGATAGAGACATAGTTAGAATCCCTACAGTGTGGAAACAGTCATAGAGATATACAGCATGAAAACAGACCCTTCAGTACAACTTATTCATGCCAACCAGATATCCTAAATAAATCTAGTCCCATTTTCCAGCATTTGGCCCACATCCCTCTAAACCCTTCCCGTTCATATATCCATCCAGATGCCTTTTAAATGTTATAATTATATCAGCTCCACCGCTTCCTCTGGCAGCTCATTTCATTCACGCACCACCCTCTTGTGCAAAAAAGTTGCCCATTAAGTCCCTTTTGGAGGGAGGGTGAGCAGCTTGAGGTCGTGGTACACATTGGTACCAATGACCTAGATAGAAAGAGGGATGAGGTCCTGTGGAGTGAGTACAGGGAGTTGGGAAAGAGGCTGAAAAGCAGGACCTCGAGGGTAGTAATCTCTGGGTTGCTATCAGTGCCACGTGCTAATGAGGCAAAGAATTGAAAGTTAGGACAGATGAATGCATGGCTAAGGAGCTGGTGCAGGGGACAGGGTTTCAGGTTCTTGGATCATTGGGACCTCTTCTGGGGCAGGGGTGATCTGTTCAAGAGGGATGGGTTGCACCTAAACTGGAGGGGAACCAGTATCCTCGCAAGTAGGTTCACTAGTGCTACTTGGAAGGGTTTAAACTAGAGTGGCAGGGGGCTGGGAACCAGAGCAGCACGTCAGTAAGTGGAGGGATTGAGGGGAAAGTAACTGTTAGGACCAGTAAGTCAGAAAGAAAAGACACGCAGAGACGGGTAAATAAACGCGATGGGACTAATGAACCAAAGTGTGTTTATTTCAATGCAAGGAGTATTATAGGTAAGGCAGATGAGCTTAGAGCCTGGCTCAGTACATAGGACTATGTGTTGAGGCCATTGCAGAGACTTATGGTCTTATGGAAAAGACTTTGTTTATTTATCCTGACTATGCCCCTGATGCTTTTATAAACCTCTATAAGGTCACCCCTTAGCCTCCGATGCTCCAGGGAAAATAACCCCAGTCTATTCAGCCTCTCTCTATAGCTCAAACCCTCCAATGCTGGCAACATCCTTGTAATTCTTTTCTGAACCCTTTCAAGTTTCACAACGTCCTTCCTATAGCAGGGAGACCAGAATTGCACACAGGTTAGGCCACTTTTGAAATCCTATGTCCTGTATGGCGGCAGCATGACCTCCCAAGTCCTATATTCGGTGGACTGACCAATAAACGCAAGCGTATTAAACACCACCTTCGCTATCCTGGCTAACTGCGACTCCACTACTCCACTTTCAAGGAACTATGAGCCTGCACTCCAAGGTCTGTTTGTTCAGCAACACTCCCCAGGACCTTTTCATTAAGTATGTAAATCCTGTCCTGATTTGCCTTTCCAAAATGCAGCCCATCACATTTATCTAAATTCAACACCATCTTCCACTTCCCGGTCCATTGACCCATCTGATCGAGATCCCGTTGTACTCTGAGGTAACTACCTTCGCCATCCATTACACCTCCAATTTTGGTGTCATCTGCAAGCTTACTATCCATACCTCCTATGTTCACATCCAAATTATTTATATAAATGATGGAAAACAGTGGACCCATTATCGATTCTTGTGGCTCACTGCTGGTCGCAGGCCTCCAGTCTGAAAAGCAACCCTCCAACCAGCAGTCTCTGTCTTCTACCTCTGAGCCAATTCTGTATCCAAATAGCCAGTTCTCCCTGTATTTCACATGATCTAATCTTGCTAACCAGTCTACCATGCAGGACATAATTGAACACCTTACTGATCTCCATATAGATCACGTCCACTGTTCTGCCCTCATCAATTCTCTTTGTTACTTCTTCAAAAAACTCAATCAAGTTCGTGAGACATGATTTCTCAAACACAAAGCCACGTTGACTATTCTTAATCAGTCCTTGCCTTTCCAAATACATGTAAATCCTGCCCCTCAGGATATCCTCCAACAACTTGCCCCACCACCAGTGTAGGCTCACTAGTCTATAGTTCCCTGGCTTTTCCTTACCACCTTTCTTACATAGTGGCACCACATTAGCCAACCTCCAGTCTTCTGGCACCTCACCTGTGGCTATCGGTGATACAGATATTTCAGGAGGGGCCCCAGCAATCACTTCCCTAGCTTCCCATAGAGTTCTGGTGTACATCTGATCAGGTCCCTGGGATTTATCCACCTCCATGCGTTTTAAGACAGAGCAGCAGATTGATGCATTTTCTGCTCAAATAACAAGTTCGCTCATTCTCTAGGTAGTCTGCACCTTGAAAGAAATATTTTCCACCACAGACAGACTGTCCCACTTGGGGGAGAGTCAGTTAACTCTGACATAAGGAAATTTGAGAAATACCTCGTTTGGAATGGAGCTTGTGGGGTTAGGTTAGGACAGATCGTGTCTTCTTTCAGTCGATACTACGCGAACACACTTTCATTTCTTTTGCCTTTTGTGAGACTTTGCTCCTTATAAATTGAATGCCATTGTCAGCCACTAAGCATGAGGAACTACACTTCAAACATTAATTCAGTGGCAGTGAAGAGCATTTAGATGTTTTGTGGTTGTGAAGTGTGAATTCTGCCTTACATATTTAATTTTTATTTCAGTCTCATCAACGACAACACAACAAAGACAAGCCGTACAAATGTCCAAATTGCTACAGGGCGTACTCAGACTCTGCCTCACTCCAGATCCACCTCTCCACACATACGGTCAAACACACTAAAGCCTATTGCTGCAGCATGTGTGGACGAGCCTACACCTCAGTACGTATCAGCAACTCTCTTCCTACTGAAAACCTCACTCCCAGGATAAGGAGAGCGTTCTCTTTTGAAAAATGTAAAAGATTCCCTTCTCATTTTACTCTGTGGACACTCGTACTGCAGCTGAAACATTACCTGAGGTTTCATGTGGGACATTGACTGTGGGATATTACTTAATTCTGGGACACGGAATATTGGTTAGTGCCGGGACACGGGGCGCCTGTTGGTGCCGTTATATGGGACTCCGGTTAGTGCTGTGACACAGGATATTGATTAGTGCTGTCATATGGGATATTGTTTATTGCTGGGATGTGGGATTTTCATTCATGCTGGGATACAAGGTATTTATTATGGTGGAATAGGGGCATGCCTTGTGCTGTGATATAAGATTTTGAATAGTGCTGTAATATGGGTTATTGGTTATTGCTGGGATATGGAATATTGATTATCCCTGTGGTGTGTGATTTTGATTAGTGCAGGGATATAGGTTAGGCATAATAGTGCTGGGGTATGAAATATTCTTCAGTGGTGGTTTACTTGTAAGGGATATTGATTAGTGCTGGAGTATGGGATATTGATTAGTGCTTCAGTGTGAGTTATTAGAAATTGAAATACTTTCATGGGATGTGACACGACTGGCAAAGTTAGCACTCATTGCCCATCCCTAATTGCCCTTCTTGAACCATGCAGTCTATTTGAGGTAGGTATATGCACAGTGCTGCCAGCAGAATATTGACCCAGTGACAATGAAGGAGTGGCAGTACAGCTCCAAGACAGGATGGTGGTTAGGTTGAAAAGGAACTTGGCCGAACGTGCCGTCCCTATGCCCGGCAGCCCTTCTACTTGGTGATAGATATCGTGGGTTTGGACGGTGATGTCGAAGAAGCCTTGGTGAGTTGATGCAGAGCATCTTGTAGATGATACACACTGTTGCTCAGGAGATGTGTGGGGGCTGGTAGGTGGGGAGCACTCGCATGAGTGTCATTGTATTTCAGGAAAGCTAGTGGTGATTGTACCTATGTACTGTGTTCACTGAATCCATTATGTGAAGAACCCAGTGCTGAAATTCGTGACCTTTGTACTTTTTACAGGAGACATACCTCATCAAACATATGGCAAAGCATACAGCAGTAGAGCATGCAATGGACACCCACTCCCCTCAGAGAACGGAATCCCCTAGTTGTCCTGTTCGGATTTCCCTCCTTTAATCAGCCCTCGTGTTAGAACTCCGGGAAGTGGATGCTCCAGGGCTAAGGTCAGGTGCTTTCTGTGGACGGATGAGAAGCTTTTCTTTCTCATTTGCCTCCTCCTGCTATTTATTCAGTCTCTGAGAAGAGGCCCAATCACAGCAGAAACATTTGCATCATTGCAGAGACTCCCAAAGACTGTTGAGCCTGAGTGTCATCCATCGCCGAGGAGGTGAGTGCCTGTATCCCTCGGATAAACACCTTCCGTTGCTGGGCAACGGCACTGGAAGCAATGATGTGAGCTACAGGCTGGTAACTTCTTCAATAAGGGCATGGATCGTACTGTCTAAGACCTCATAAGCTGTGTCTGAGAGCACCACTTTTATTAATGTTTAATATGTCTTACTATTACACAGGAAGACGAAGGAGGAATCAGTTAGATATAGAATTATAAAGCAGTATCTCATTTTGTTGTTCTGTGATAGTGCGACAAAACTAGTTTTCAATTATTGGTTATTAGCGAATATGAATTATTATACTAAATGTATGGTCAATTTTCATGTGTTTAGTTGACGTCTTTGCTGTACCTTTTTCAGGCTGTACACAGGCCCCAGACACAACTCATTTTTAATATGCATCCTAACCAGTTCAATACAGAATACCCACGTCCACCATCACCGAACAGGTCTATGATATTATAAACTGTTTTGTTGACAACTAAACGGCCTCTGTGCACTTAAGACAAGTTGTCATGAATAGCAGGAATCAAGTTTGAGTGTGCCTTTTGTTGCAGCATATGAGAGCCCTACGGCAAATATAATTTGCAAAGAGGATGAACTAGGACCAGTTTAATCGAGTGTCAGTGGCTCAAAGGCTGCAGGACAGAAATCCCAGGAAAATGAGCATGAGGTGCGCTGAAGTCAAACTGGTTCACTTTTCAGGCAGATGCTCCAAAAGTGTTGTCAGCGCTTTTGGGTGGTGATCAAGTCTGACCTTCCATGAGTGCCCACCTTTTGTCACTTCTTGCCGGCAAACACTTGCATGCCCTGTCAAGTTGCGAGGCCCTTTCTCCTGGAGTTGAATCCATTCATCATCCATGTTCAACATGCGTTGGATCTTAAAAGGGTCATAACAAAAACATTTGGCGAATCTCTTTGTTTACCAATGCATAAGATGAATTATTCTGAAACACATCTCCGTGATGCCTTTACGACAAAGGTGCTAACACATTCCTGGGAATGAAGAGATTTGTCCCGTACTCTGGCAAGAAGTCAATCTCCTTTGATAAGTCAGAAATGGGAGGTCAATTGAAATCAAGACGGGGTGGGGGTTGGTGGCTCAGATAGGTTTTACACAGAATGGATACTGAATTGCTATCCAAAGATAAATTTTAGGCCAGAATTCAGTCAAAAGGCCAATGCCATTTTCTTAGAACCCAATGAAAACAAAGGAGTGGTTTCAAGATTGAAATCTATTCAGATTATAGATGTATATACTAATGATTTATATATAGACTAATGGAAACTTTGCAGTGAATTAAAGAAGGGACTGTAATCAAATTCATTGTGTAGATCAGAAAAGGGAAGCAAAAGTTTCTTTGGAACAGTCATTTGGACCCTGAGATTCCACCTTTGGGGGCTCCTAAGTTGAAAAATCAGTGCAAATTGATAGGATGAAACACCCTGTCTCTCTGAGCTGTCAGGGACCACCTAAATAAAATAGTTTTCGCTGGCCCAACACAATTCACCCCTAAACTGGCAGTCTCACTCAAGAGCAGCCGCAATGATCATTTATGCCTGATGAATGAAAATGCCCCAGTGGTGCATTAAGCATGTTTCTCTTGGGCTGGGAATGCTCCACGTAGGCTGAGGCTGAGCTCTCGTTGTGCTTTTCTTGGTCAGGGAGTGCCACGTGAAGACAGAGATAGACAATAGATTAAAACAAAACTGAAATCGAATCCTGGTCTTTGTGGACTCCAGTGGAGAGAGACTCAGCAATGTGTAGGTGGTCGGATACACAGTGGATGTTCTGTAATGAATGTCTCAGTGCAGCTCAGGACACTATGAGGGTCTGCTGAACAACACTCAAACATTCAGCACCAATTCTGCTGCTCCTAGGATTTCGTGTCCCCATTTTTTTTTAAAAATTGAGATTCATTTGTCATTTTTCATAGTGTTATTTCCAAGAGATTTGTACAATAGAGTCAATGATAGTAATCTCTTCTTTAATTTTTTAATATTATATATTATATATATATAAATATGTATAATTCAGTTATGCCCGAGGGAGTGTCCCTCTCAGCCTGCAGATCTAGATTAGACACAGCCTGCACTGTCACTAATCTGATGTTCTTGTGGAACAGTATATATATATATATGTATGTTAAAACGCTTTGAAATAATATTTGGGGGTGTTGGGGGGGTGAGGGAGGGGTGCGTGGTTTGGCAGTGAAGGGAGTTTCTAAAAGAAATTGTTTCAAGGTCACAGTTGGTTATAGGCCCTGATCTGGGTGAATCAGAACACTGTTAACAGTGGGAATTGGCATTGACTGATGTCCAGAGTGTTGAGTGAAATTTTCAGTTGGGTGTAAGGGTGCTTGGTGAAAGCAACCTGTCACAGTCACATTGTGATTCCATCAGCACTCAACACCAAGCCAAGCAGTCTCACTCAGTGAGAGATAGGAAAGTATCATCATGACTTCTCACCTGGGGAAGAGGCTGGTACCTTTTTCGGAATTAATTCCTCCAGTTGTGATGTGTTAGCAACATAGTAAGCTGAGTAGGAAGATTTCCCTTGGTTGTTATCTTTAGCAACATCTGAAAAAAAGCACTTAGGATCGTTCTCACTTTGTACCACATTTACGATGTCACTAACCCTGTATACAGTGAAAAGAGGAAATGGATTTGCGATCTCTCCAGTGTCATTAGGAGGCGGCAATTTGAAATGTGTCCTTTGCCCATTGTATGTTATTGGCGTTGTAAACGTGACAGCGATACATTTTTTAGTTGCATTTGTGACAACTGCTAATACAGAGTGATCAGAGGGCATTGTCAGCCATTGCAGGGACCTTTGCTGTTTGCTGTCTCTGCTGTGCCTAGCCCGACAGCGCTTGATGCTGGTAATGGTTTGGAGGAAGATTCTAAAAAAAAAAATTCCATGTGAAAAAACACAATTCTATGTAAAAACAAAAGTCAAGAAGAAAGCCACTTTGAAAGATTTTCACTTCTCAGGGAGATGCAATCGTCAGCCTATGGGGGCCTTTGCGCCACCTACAATCTGAGAAACAAAGTGACCTTTTCTTTTTGGTTTTGAGGAGTGCTGGGAGAGTTGGGACTTAACGGGCCAAACTTTACCACTGGGGGCTAAGTGCTCTGCTTCAGACCAGTGTCACAAATATTCAAAGACCCCTATGGTTCCTGTTTTGTAAACACGCCATCTTAGACTGAGATAACACAGTATGGAGCTGGAGGAACACAGCAGGCCAGGCAGCATCAGAGGACCAGGAAAGCTGACGTTTTGGGTCAGGACCCTTGTTCAGAAAGGGACCCTTCTTCTGAAGGAGGGTCCCGACCCGAAACGTCAGCTTTCCCGCTCCTCTGATGCTGCCTGGCCTGCTGTGTTCTTCCAGTTCCACTCTGAGTTATCTCTGACTCCAGCATCGGCAATTCTTTCTATCCCATCTCAGACTGATACTCAATGCCGTGTTTTAGATTCACTGTTGATTCCAGAACTGTAGAGTGAATGGATATTAGGTGAATGCAGGTCTAGGGAAGCCTCTCCATCCTAAACGCCGCCCACCCCTCATGTTTCACTCTCCTCTGCTGGTTCCAATATCTCACCTAACAGGTCAGTCTTTCCACATGAGTCCTGGCAGGCTGTCTGTCTGTCTGTCTGTCTGCTCAGGTACGATGGGAATCTGAGCTTGGACAAGCCCTGTGCCCCAGTAGGGGTCTTTGGGCAGTGATCTCAAGCAAGAACTCTGAATTGTTTTCTTTATGTTCCACCAAACCTGGGCCACTGAGAGCTGCTGCAGCACACCTGCTGTACTGAAAGCTGCCTGCACGAGGTGGAAACCAGGGATCATAAGAAGATGTGGAAAATCAATCTGTATGCACCTGAGTAACCCTACCTTTTAAAAATGCCAGTCTGCTTACAGGAAACTGACTTAGGATTGTTATCAAAAAGGTTTAAAATCAGATCCCGGGGAAATGAGAAAATGCAGGCATGAGAATGACCAATAAAGGTTATAGATATAAAATGAACAGAATCCTAGATTCACACAATATAGAAGAGGCCGTTCGCCCTGTCGAGTCTGCACTGACAAATAACTAATCAAAATCGACGTTAGTACCCGTTTCCAGCCCTTGACCCAAATGTTGTGACATTTCAAGTGCTCATCCAAGTACTTTTTGAAAGTTGTGAGGTTTCCTACCTCAACTACTCTTCCAAATTGACAGAGATATGATACTGATCAGCCGAGATCCAATTGCATGACTGAGGGGCTGAATGGCCTACTGTTTTTATTTTAAATAGGTTCCTAAGCCAAAAGAGCTCTTTCTAAAATCTTCCAGAGTTAGAAGAAAGGCAGGCACCAGGACCTGGGTCCTGGCCCCTCTTGGATTGCAGTCTGTACAGGGTGGATTGTGCAGGCAGGTGGATCAATAGGAATGCCCAAACAGCGAGCAGGCAACCAGAGAGAAGGCTGATGCAGACAGGCACACATATACACCGGCACGGACATACATCCGCATCCATGTCGAGATACACATACGCACATGGACAGCTACATAAACAGACACACACAAACATACACTCCCACGCCCACACACCGTGCCTCAACTGCACACAGCAAGTCATTCGCACCGAGACACACAGCTGTCTACATATACACACACACCACATACATCCAACATAGATAGAGATACACACACACACACACACACACACACACACACACACACACACACAATCACTAATTACTCCAATTGAAGCCTTTGTCTGTTCGCCCAACACTGTTGGCTCTGTTGCCACCACCGTGTGTTGATGAGGCTGAGACTGCCAGCTCCTGAGATCTTGCCAACTCTTTCTTTGTCTGGAGCTGGCATACGGTCAGGAGGCAAGGGCAAGATTGGGACCTCTGGGCATGGTGAGGTCAGGAGGAAAAACTAAACTGGAGGGAGCAATTTGGAAATCCTTGACGCCACCTCCAATAAGACCACTTGGAGGTCAGACATACAATCTTCAAAATTTGCTCCTCGCCCCCATCTCAGAGAAAGCAGTGGAATAGTGGTAATAGTGGTGAATAGTCACTGGACGAGTAATCCAGAAACCCAGGTTAATGTTCTCTAGACATGGCTTTGAATACCGCCATGACAGAGGGTGACATTTGGGTTGAATTGAAAACTGAAGTATAGAACTGGCCTGATGATGACCATGTAACCATTGTTGTTTTAAAAAAAAATCTGGTACCACTGCTGTCCTTGTTAGGGAAGGAAGTTTGTTTTCTTTACCTGGTCTGGCCTACATGTCACTCCAGGCCCACAGCAATGTGGTTGACTCTTGACTGCCCTCTGAGCGGGTACAATGGGGAGCAAAGTACTAGCCTGGCCAGAGGCATCCACATCCTATGAATGGTTCCTTTTTATTTAAAAAGTTCAGCACAATTTTCTTATTCTTCCCTGGGATACGATAAGTTCAGCATTTGTCACCCATCTCTAGTTGCCTTTGTCTTGCTAAGGCCAGTTCGGAGGGAGGTTGAGAGCCAAACACGGGTGGGTTTGGAGTCACGTGTGGACCACACCAGGTAAGGATAGTAGGTTTCCCGAAAGTGAACCAGTTGGGTTTGCAATGACAATTTATCAATTACCTTTAAATTTTGGAGTGGAGGGATTTGAATATAAGTCCTCTGGATTACTAGTGATAAACCCGTTATTGATATACTGTGGACACTGGAGATCTGAAATAGAAACAGAAAGTGCTGGAGAAACTCAGCAGGTCAGGCGGCACCTGGATTCCTGCTCCAGTGACATTGCCACGTTCCTACCAGCCTACCCCCATCTTCACTGTGCTGCAGGAGCTGCTGCCTTCTCCAGGTTCCTACAGACAAACACCTTTGTTATCTCATCAGCTTTTCAGATTGGCTGGTGGCAGAGCTTTGATAGCAGTAACCCAGACAGTAGAGAGTTCCTGTGTCAGACCTGACGAATGTAGTTGTCACTGTCTCCAGTATAACCGTGCTACCTTTGTACCTGGCATTTCAAAACTTGAAGGACACGAGTAATCTGAGGCCTGAGCATGTGTTGACAGTTTGGGAGTCCAGCAGAGGTGTAATGAGACATGGAAGGTGTATAAACAGGGATAAAATCTGTCCTGTTGGCTGCATAGTGTACTGTATTATGGGAAATCCAAATGTTTTTGACTCTTGCCCTGAATCCATATATTTGTTCCTTGCAGCAGGAGTGATTACAGAAAGCTTGGTGGATTTATATCCTCCAGTATCAGCAACACTAATGGAAGAGTAGTTTGATCTGGTGTTGGTTTTGATGCCGGGGGTGGAGTCACGACCCAACAGTTGGTTTCCGCATCCCCAGGCTAGGGAAAGGGAGAACTCCACCCCCAACCCCTGCTGCTCACATGACATCAAGATCAGGCTGGTCTATGACGCCCATCACAATTGGTAGCTTGCTGACAATACAGTCTGAATAGAGGAATTGGTTATACGGGCGAGATATCACAACTCTGCTCAGCATTATTCACGGTTCTCACGGCAGAAAGTACAGGCGAAGAAGCCAGCATCTTCGATTGCATAATGTGTGGATGACAAACAAGGGCATGGCTGAGGTTTCTGTCGTGACCTTTGACCCAGGCAGCATTTGTGCCTGAAAACCGCACGCTGGATGATCATTGTTTAACCTTGGGGTGCTGTCACGTGTGAATCACACACACAGTTACATGATTCCAACTTGAAATAAGAGCTGACTTATGCAGTGTGTGGGGACATGGAAATCTCACTTAATCACTTAGGAAGCTGCAACTAGAATTCTCAATCGCACCTCTTCCTCATGTCAACATTATTTCTGTTCACCTTTCCACCATGACTGGCCGCACAAATAATTCACAAAATTCCAAACCCCTGGAAACTGTGCCATTTCAGACATTCCTGGGACAGGCCCAGAGTGGAACTCCCTCCTCTCTGAGTTGGCCTAGGCTTTGGCTGTCTGGATAAAATCAGAGACTCGGTGATCACCTTTAGCTTAAGATTCACTGACTTCGGCTAGTGGTGAATAGTAAGTGAACTTCACTCTGGTCCATTTGTTGTAGGTCATGACTAAAGAGCAGGATGAATTTCAAAAACTGGTAACAGCCAGAGGGTCTAGGCCCGAAACATCAGCGTTCCTGCTCCTCTGATGCTGCCTGGCCTGCTGTGTTCATCCAGCTCTACACCTTGTTATCTCAGCCAGTGTTGTAGTTAGTTCATCACTCTCAGATCAGGAGTTCTAAGAACAGGTCACCGGACCCGAAACTTTAACTCTGTTTTTCCCTTCACAGAAGCTGCCAGACCTGCTGAGCTTTTCCAGCAACTTTTGCTTTTGTTCCTGATTTACAGCATCCACAGTTCTTTAGGTTTTACTCTCAGATCTATAACATTAACAGTCCTGTGCCCAGTGTTTAGATGAATCCAGTATTGGAATCAAAGTGGAATTAATTAAAAGTAGTGCAGTACTCATGTTACTTCTCTTCATGTCTTTCACATATCTTGGCAATATTATTGGGTACAGCCTGTTTTGTGGTAGGGTCAGCATTGTACCAATTATAGCTGATTTTCTTTCAATGTTGCCATCTTGCTGTCCACTGCCTCATTGGGAATCAGCTCTCGGTTTTAGATAGGGCTGGGTTGAACATTCTGTGCTGTACATCACCAGACCAACCCAGCTACACTATTTACAGCCAGTGTCCTCCCTCACTGCCCTGAAGCACACAGACCCATATGAAATGAAGTTGGCCTCTTACCCATGTCTCATTAGATCGCAGTCCTCAGGATGGGCCACAGCACTGACCAGCAGAAACGTGCCCAAAGTGATTTCACACTTGTCGATTTGATTCCTGAAATTGAACCATCAACTTGGCAAAGTGTACTCCCCACTGCACTAACAGTCAACATGAACTGAGCAAACTGGTCCACCTTCTGATGTTCTGTGTGCAAACCTGTTGGTGTGTTCTTGGCTACGTCTGTGTTGTAAAGGTGTAAATTTTCTGAGGTACAGCATAAGCATTTATTGATCAATCCTGTTCGTTTTCACCCTCTGTCCTTCTGAAGCTACTCTGTCGGGCTGTGTTCAGTAGGCAGTTTCTGCAATCTCAGTGTGAGGGATAGTAATCGGTGACTATTTGACTGTAGAAACATCACAGCCGAGAAGTAAATAAAAACCAAAAAAACTGCGGATGCTGTAAATCAGGAACACAAACAGAAATTGCCGGAAAAGCTCAGCAGGTCTGGCAGCATCTGTGAAGAAAAAGTCAATTAAGTTTTCGGGTCCAGTGACCCTGTTCTGAGTAAGGGTCACCTGACCTGAAACGTTAACTCGAATAAAAAAAATCAGAGTTAACGTTTCAG
>JAHRHZ010000004.1:24958555-24975171 GCA_024137785.1 Ginglymostoma cirratum | reverse complement strand
CTGAAACGTTAACTCTGATTTTTTTTATTCGAGTTAACGTTTCAGGTCAGGTGACCCTTACTCAGAACAGGGTCACTGGACCCGAAAACTTAATTGACTTTTTCTTCACAGATGCTGCCAGACCTGCTGAGCTTTTCCGGCAATTTCTGTTTGTGTTCCTGATTTACAGCATATGCAGCTCTTTCAGTTTTCAGGTTGGGTTAATTCCTTAAGGGTTAGTTTATTTCATTCTAATAGGTTGCTAATTCCTGAAGGCATGGCCGAAATGTCCCTTCCATCCCTTCCCCTTGTCACAATCCTCTTTTGCACAGCTTTGATGAACAAAATGTCATGGGTACAAGCCTGTGTCCCATCCCCTCTGTGCTGGGTTCCACCGGCTGCCAGTGAGGTCACTGGTTTGGTTTTGTTAGTGAGAGCAACTTTGACAATGAAACATACAAGATTAGGGCACCTCAGTCACTTGCAACACTGAAGTGCCAGTCAGGAAGGCAGTAGGCACGCTAGCAGCATCACCTCCTATAAGCCAGAATGTTGTAGCAGTTTCACGGTTAGCCTCAGTACCATCAGGCTAGGGAAATTAAAATAAACCAACTGGGGTTTAGCTTCTCCTCTTCCAGTCACCCCTCCTGGATTGTATCTGTGCGTATGTGTGAAGTTGATCATGCACATTCAAGGTGCCTCTCATGGCCAAATTACCCAGGAGGAGTGAGCGCTTTGGAGCAGCACAAAATGAGTTTGGGCCCCATACTCCAGCATGCTGGCGTTCTTTATAACATGGAGTGGCAGGTCAGGTTCCCCAACACGTATCAAAGGTCCAATATTAACGTCGTACACCAGTTCTTCCATCATTCACAAAACCAGGTGCTGTGCCGATTGGGATGAGATTTGTAATTCCGAAAGAAAAGCTCAGTTTGTGTTTAGGTTGCAACTGACTTCTTAATGTGTTTCCCCCAGGGGAGAGGACAGTTTCAGGTTGTGGCCCAAAACATGTATGAGTGAAGCATTTCAGGGCCTGCTGGGAGTTGAATATTACGATCCAGATACCATAAGTGGGTGTGGGATCATGAATGTGACCAGAGGGGAGTGGGCCAGTAAGGGTGTTTCATGTGAACACACCGAACACACCAGTCTGATAACTATTACGCTTATTGAAGTCTTATTTTGTTACACTGTAATTTCACTCGTTCTGAAATGCCATTTGTTTTACAACGTTGTCAGTGACTCTGGGAGCCACAATGCCATCAGGAATTCTGAACTTGTAACCAGTCTATTGCTAACAATCACCGTCTGCATTGTTTAGATTCTGGTATGAGCCACCACCCTCGTGAGAAAATTATGGCGATGTGTGGAGAAGCACAGAGCTTGCAACAGGCCCTTCTGTAATCAATCTCACACTGCCAATTCAGTCTTCCTGTTTGCAAGCACTGAGCTGGTAATGTCATACTGGGCAACAGAAATCAGCTCAGTTTTTAAACAGTGCTGTCCCAACGTTTGACCATTTTGGCAACAGAGCTGGAAATATGTTACATTTTATCTTTTTGTGGTAGTTTTAGAACTGCGCCGTTATTGCAGGAGATCCTTTTGAGATAACCTCATGCCTTCTGCTGTTAATCCAGTCCAGTGAACTGTATAGAGTAGATTTTTGTTTTGCCTTTTCTGATCTGCAACCTGGCCCACTCGGGAGCCTACATTTGGGATTCACATGTCCAAGCTGCAATGGGCATAGTGTCCGCAGGAAGATTAATGTGCTGCCCAAACTTGATTTTCCAAGGGTAGATGCACAACAGAAATTGGCATTTGGGGTATTGACCCTTGTTGCCAGAGCACTGATGGCATGACATTTACTGGCTGATGGAGGTGACCCATTAAAACTCCTGCAGACAAAAATTAGGAAGGAGAGCAATACATGAGCGGCATGGGATTGGTGAGATCATGTTCTGACGTTTCCTGTAGTCTAAAACAGACTCTTCTTGCATCGCAAATTATAGGGTCTAACAAGGTTCCATTTTAATAGCCAGGCCTCCAGAATTTAGAAATTCTGATTGCTGGAATGTATGTGTGAATGCATAACACACTAGGACTCGCAGTTATTTGTGCATCTTGTTTTTCCACGCAGTAGCTAACACCTGCAATAATGCAGCACACTCGTGTGTACCAGTGCATTCAGTGCACAGCATGCATGTCGTGTTGATGGAGCAGCATTTCTATCCTTTGACAGCTGCGTTACATTCATTTTAAAAAACAGACCATTCCAACATCAGTCAGAGTCTCTGCTCCCACAGGAGTGTCCCTCCTGTCTCCTGCTGCTCCTTGTGTTTGTGCAGCTACCTGACAAAAAGCTTGGCTCCACACAACAATGCTGTGACTCTATTTATAATGTTTCCCCTGAGACAGTAGCCTATGGACACTAGCTACCTAGCCTGTAAAATTAGCTAATTTGTGCATATTTTCCACAGAAACCACACACTTCAAGCTTATACAATCAGACCCAAAAAAACCCAACTGTCTGATAAAACTATAACCAAAGTACTACGACACAGAAACCATGGATGGTTGGTCTTTAACCAAAGATCTGATTGTAGATATGAGCAATTCTGAATTCACTCTTCTTAACTTGGTGAAGCAACAAGCAAGTCCTTAACAAACTGACGAAATATCAGGTACAGCTGTCATTGTCTTTTTGAGACTGATGCCTCTGGCAGGAAATAATGACAGGGGTGTGTAAGTTAATGCCATTAGATTCACAGCATTCCTAGGTCATGGACTACAGTATTCTGCTTATGTCTGTTCACCCTGTGGCCAGTTAAACTTTATTTTAATGTTAGCCAACAGCCAATTGGTCTATTAATTCTCATCTAACATTAAAATAATTCAACGTGAAGTTTAAATGGTTTCTGGCAGGGCTAATACAAGCAATTTCAGTGAGAGAACTGCAAGACTATCTTGCTTATCTTGGAGATGGCTGACTTTATGTCTGAACTTTATAATGGTTGGTGAAATTGTAAAGCAATTTCATTTGTGTCATCCAGATGGCCTTTTAACATTTAACTTATTTTCAAACTCTATTCTTTTGGGCAGTGGTCAGTCATGATGGTTTCTTGTAATAGGCACCAAAGTGCTTAGGAATCGGGCTGTCTGTAGTCAAAAGACCTGAAAAAAAAAAGCCTGGCTCCCACCTGACATTCCACACAGTAATTAATCAAGTGGCCCCTCTTGAAAATGCATTGGAATTCTTAATGACAAATCTCACTGGTCTACAAAACAAAATCAGACCATTTTGAATTCTTGCAATTTCCAAAAAGACACCCTCAAACAAAAAACAAAGCATCCAGTCCCGAGAGCAACTCATGCTCTCAGTAGACCTAGCCCTTGCTGTCCTATTCAGTGAGCTTTAAAAGGCATCTTCTGTAAACCAGTAAATTGAGGGATCTTGCAGATTAAAAGGTGAATGTTCCAACTGCATGCTGGAGCATTGTGCAGTGCAGTGGTGGTGTCCATACCTACGAGGCAGATGATCTGAGTTCGAATTTCACCCCACGATCTGATGGCATATGGAAGTGTGGTATAATCTGTCCAAGCAGGTTGTGTAAAATTCCAACTGCACACTCTTTGCTCACCTTTGCATGTCAGCAGTGCACAATGTTCGCACATGCAGAATTTTCCTATCCCTGCTCTGAAGGAGAGGCAGTTGTGGCCAGGGGCATATGATTTCCCAGTATGTCCTTTTGGTAGGACAGGTTCCTCACTGGGAACATGAAAAGAGAAAACAACCTTTTAAACATATTTGTATCGAACCCCATTCATTAGCTACCGAGATGGAACCGAGTCTTAGTGTTACTCCTTACCCCTGTGTACATATGACTAAATGTTTAAAAAATTTTCTATGTTGATGACTACATCTGCCACATACTAATTTCATTTGAAACTTTTGAGATAAAATGTCTGTTATTTTTATACACATTTAAAAGCCTTAAAATATATAAAATTCCTTTTTTTCCCCCTCTCCAGTTTATTTTAAAATATGTATTGTACTCATTAATTTCTATGGGTTTTGAACTATCCTTTTTTTTTAAAAAGTGAGTGCTGTATTTAATATTCTTCCCCTCTTTGTTAGCATGAGGTTAATGTGGATGAAATAATACGGAATTTTAAAAAAGATGTTTCGTCTGGTGCAACGTTGAGTACGAATCAATCGTAACCCAGTATATTGTAGTTTTAAAAAAACGAGATAAACTTTTTTAAAAGTTTTTTTTTTTTTGCATCTGTCTTGGAGTGTGGTATCTAAACATTGCCTGGAACGGTTGTGTACTTCATGGGCCAACACAATTTAAAGGAAAAGTTTGCTTTGTATTATAATAAAAAAATTTGTATCTTTCCGTTATTGAATAAAATATAAACATATGCAGAAACGTGTGCTGGTTTGTGAGTAACAACAAGTTGTGTTTATATGGTGTCTTTATCGTAATGACGGATGACCAGCATTTTAATCAAAGAGGTAAGTTCAAGGAGGGTCTTAACAGGAATAGAGGTGTGAAAGGAATTCCTGAGCTAAGGGCCCTCCTGACTAACGGCATGGTGGAAAATGGTGAAGTCAAGAAAGATATGGGTATGAACGGTATAACACAGTGTGGAGCTGGAGGAACACAGGAGGCCGGGCAGCATCAGATGCTGCTTGGCCTGCTGTGTTTCTCCAGCTCCACACTGTTATCTCTGACTCCAGCATCTGTAGTTCTTACTATCTCGGGATATTAATGGTGCTGGTTTTATCACTGCCTGAGGTTTTCCCATTACCTGACAGGTGTGACATGTCCAGCAAAATTCAACCGCATCTTTATGTAGTCCAGACAAATAAAAATGTATTTGTATTTTGAGTTTTCCTTTCTGCCAAATGACCTCCTACTAATAACTGATGTGCTACCTGCAACACTACCTTTCTATAACCATCAGTAATGCTTGATGAACTTTTGCCCATTTTCATCCGCCCCAATGTGTGATGGTCTCCATTTCCTCACGAAGACTTCGTTTTTAAGATTGTAACATTCTGGAATACACAGATTCTTCCTCCATGTATGCTTTTTAATACAACGGCTTTACTTTTTCACCCTTCTGTTGTAATTCAGCTAACTTCTCTGAACTAAAAATATCCACTTTGTTCTCCACCTGTTCTTTTGTCTCAATCATTTGATCAAACACAGCTTCTGATAATTGAATTTGAACTTCCTTCTCTTTACTCTTTGACTTATCCTCCTGTTTTAACCCATGGCGTTGCGACCTTGTTACCACATAGACAGGAAGAAGCTCAGGACAGACTTGCTGTAACACCTCAGTTGTTTCATTTTCCACTGGCTTTTCAACCACAGTAGGCATCACTCCCACCTGTGATCCAGCTATATCATTACTGAGGATAAACTGCATTTCTCTGTTACTCCTGCCACCACTTTTCACTGGACTCTCCAACCCCACTTCATATAATGGAACGTGACCCTTCACATCATGAATTCAACATATTACCACCTTTTCTGGCAATATTCCTTCTGAATTACCTATCTCTTCACCTCTTACCAGCAAAGATTGACTTGCTCCCGTATCTGTTAAAATTTTAATGTCTTTACCTGTTCTTGCTGGTACAAATGAGTAAACCTTACCCACACAAGTAAGTTCTTTAAAGAGATCTGGCACGTTCTTCTCAACCAACCTCTGACCAGGTTGTACATTCTTTTGCAGCTATGTAGCTTCCTCCATGCATCCTTTACCATTTTAAAGGTAAAAATGGTAAACCCACTAACCTATCCTCTTTTCCCATATCCATCTTCCCAGTGCTTTTTCTAAACCACCAACACCGCATCTTCTTGTGGCCTACTTAGATACCTGAGATTTTTTTTTTAACTTCTCTTCCCTCCTGTTGGGTTTCCTTTTTAACCTATGGGAAACCAGCTCTTCTATCTTCAATGAGACTTCCTTTTCCCCTATCACCTGAGAATTTCTCTTTTCCCCAGTTTCTGTCCCTAACAGATTGGCTTCAGACATCAATTTCAATCTTTGATTCATCAACCAACTCATAATCATCGGCCATTTCTGCTGCTAATCCTGCAGTTTTAACCCTCTGCTCTCCCACGTGAATTCTCACTATTCCAGGAAGTGAATTTTTGAACTCCTCCAAAATAACAGTCTCTGTAAGTACATTATATGTTTGATGTATTTTCAATGCCCTTATCCACTTACCAAAGTTACTTTGTTTGATCCTTTCAAACTCTACGTTTGACCAGGTTCATTCCTTTGATTCCTAAAATGTTGTCTGTTGGCTTCTGGCACCAGGCCATATTCACTTATGATGGCTTTTCTCACCTCATCATACTCCCCAGTTACCTCCTGTGATAGTGATGCAAGCACCCCACCAAGTCTACCTACCAACTGTGTTCAGCTCAACAATACCCACATGGCCGGTGACCATTTCATTGTTTGGCCACTTTCTCACATGAAATGCAAAAGGCTCCTACGTCTTCCTCGTTGAGCCCTGGTTATACTTATACTTGAGCCTGGACATACTTAAAAAGATCCTCCCCAGGCCTTTTGCTGCCTCGAATTTCCTCTGCATCACTGTCCTCATCACTATTCTTGACTTTCACCTCTACCTCTGCCATTTTAAGTCGACTTTCACTCTTTAGTTCCAACTTCCGAAGTTCAAAAACTCTCTCCTGTCACAATGGAGAATAACCGAACCCCTATGATAATTAAACTAAAACACAAGCCCCGATCTGTTATGACGGGATTAAGGGGCTCCCATCTAATAATTACCCCCAAAACACCCAGGGAAGCTTATCATTCCCCTCGTAACCTATTGAAAGAGTGGTTAAAAGAAAGAAAATCCCTGATCTCGGCTTTACAAGTAACAAGAAACTATTTATTTATTTAATTAACCCAACAATGAACATCTTAAAATTACTAGTAAACCGACAATTCCCCCTTAGACTAAAAACTACTCCCTGACTGGTCTAAATTCTACAGGAATGCTGTTTAAATAAACATAAGTCCCACTAATAAAAATCCAATTAATAAGAAGCAATAAATTATAACTTAGTCGGTGCGAACTTGCAGAAATTGCCTTCTGGAATCTTCTGTCGTCTCTGCTCTCTTCACAAACACCTTTCTTCCATTAATTCTGCTGTCAGGGATGTTTTATGTGTGTAATTTCTTCAGTGAGGACTTTGAGCTAAAATACCATGGCACCTTTGATTAATCAGATGGGCTTTCTCTGAGAGCTGAATGATGCTAACTCTGGCAAGTGGTAAATGGCTCTCTCTTTCAGATGGCAGTTCGCTCTCTTCAATTTTTCCCAGTGCCCTCGTCTTATATGCCCATAATGACATAATCAAATGTTTATAATATGATTGGTTTCAGGTTGTCAACACCATCAGTTTTTAAATTCAATGGGCTTTGGATCACTGAGTTTGGTTTTAAATTAATTGGCCAAATTTAAACTCATCACAACATCAAAACAAGACTGTTGTTTTGCCTGCCACCTTTAAGACTATTTTTTTTGATACACTTGTTTCACTTTCCTGTACTGGCAGCTTCAGCTGCTGCTCACAGACGTACATTTTTTAAAATTTCTAAGTACAGATAAAGCACAAATCTCGTAAAGGAACCGCACATTTTATCTTCCTGCTTTCCACTTCACAAAGACTCTACCCAACATTGTAACAACCCTTTTCTTCTGCTTTTAATGGTCATTCAAACTGTTTCATTTCCTTTTCATATTCGAGCTGCTTCATTTGCAATAGAATTTTAGCTATTTCCAAAGATTCTGACTGCATACCTGGCAATTGTAAATGCTGGGCTATTGCTGCAATTACTTTCCCTTTCCTCACAGACAAAGGCAAACCTCAAATTCAGCTTGTTTCCCGATTCTGAAAGTCATTATTACATAACGCACACCCTATTTAAACCGAATGCCAGCAACACCTGAAAAGAGAACACCAATACTCACCATTCACTGTCCTTGAGTCCAATAACTCTTAAACCCAACCTGGAATTTGAGATTTTGATCCCAACAAGCCTCCAGTTTGTTATGGACCAGACTAAGCCTTCTTAAAATATATAGAGGAGATAGCCTAGACCCTAACTTTTATCTCATTTAAAGGCACGTGTATGGTGCTGTGTTCCAGATGTGATTTGATTTGGTCAGACTACTAGGCTTTAAGCAAAACACATTTTATTTTTATACCACAGTTAGAATACAAACAGAAAAAGAAGAATTGTCCTAACTTTCACTTTTTTGAAATATTTAATAAAATAATATTATTTAGCTCATCAATTGTTCTAATATAGAACAATTAACATCCCATAAACACATCCTTGGCAGAGACAAATTCAGCAAAACAAATTTACTCATGATGTTATCTCCAGTCCAGGAGAAAGGTAAAACCAAAAGAATGAACTCAAGGTTTTTGCAGCAGCGTGGAGAGAGCTGTATCTAACAGCTTCAATTCTAAAAAACACCAAGTTCCACCACTGAAAACATGAACTAAAACCCTGGGTCTTTGTGAGCCTGACTTCACCCACTCATGCTTCTTTTGTCTAACCTTTTTTAAAAAAAGCTTTTTTTCCTCATTTATTAACAGGATGAGGGCGTCGCTGACTAAGCAGAATTTATTGCCCACCCCTAATTGCCCAGAGGGCAGATCAGAGTCAACCACATTGCTGTGGGTTTAGAGTCACATGAAGGCCAGACCAGGTAAGGATGGAAGTTTCCTTTCCTAAAGGAAGGACATTAGTGAACCAGGTGGGTTTTTCCTGACAATCGATGATGGATTCGTGGTCATCATTAGATTCTTACTCCAGACTTTTTTTTAAAATTGAATTCAAATTCCATCATCTGCCGTGGCAGGATTTGAACCCAGGTCCCCAAAACATTATCTGGGTCTCTGGATTAACAGTCCAGCAGTAATGCCACTAGGCCATCACCTCTTTTGGAGCAGACACCACAGAACCAGGTTTACAACACACCCTTCAAGCTAACCAGGCCAGGCAAATCCCTCTTAGAGGCACATATCGTCACAAAATGATTGGGAAGAAACTATCTACCAGCTTTGATAGTAATAGAGGGATAAAGAAAGAATGATGCCTAATAAGTTTGTGACTTGCCTGCACTTAGAGGAGGTAATGGCCTAGTGGTATTATTGCTTGACCTATTAATCTAGAGACCTAGATAATATCCCAGGAATCTGGGTTCAAATCCATCCACAGCAGATGGTAGAATTTGAATTTAGTAAAAAAAGAAATCTGGAATTAAGAGTTGAATGATCACCATAAATCAATTGTTGATTGTTCTCCTTCCTGTCTGGTCCTGTTGGAATTTTTTAAGTTCATGTGAGATTTCCTCCTCATTCTTTTCAACTCCAGTGAATATAGTTCTAAGTGATCCAGTGTCTCCTCACACATCAGTCCTACCATTCCAGGAATCAGTCTGGTGAGCCCTCAGGGTACTCCCTTCATTGCCAGAACATTCTTCCTCAAATAAGGAGACCAAAACTGCACACAATATGCTCGATGTGATCTCTCCAAGGCCCTGTACAATTGCAGCAAGATATCCCTGCTGCTGCAATTGAATCCCATTGTAATGAAGGCCAACATACCATTTGCCTTCTTCACCTTCACACTCACTTTCAGCGACTAATGCACAAGGACACCCAGTTTTGTTGCACTTCCCCCTTTCCCAATCTATCACCATAACAGATAATAATTTGCCACCTTGTTTTTGTTACCAAACTGGATCATTTATCTAGGCAGATACTTCCCTTGTCTTCAAGTTATTTTTTCATGGGATGAGGCCAACATTTTTGCCTTTCCCTAATTGCCCAAAGGGCAGTTAAGAGTCAACCAATTGCTGTGGGTTTGGAGTTACATGTAGGCCAAACAAGGTAAGGACAGCAGTTTCCTTCCCTAAAGGGCCTTAGTGAAGCAGATGAGTGTGTCCAACAATCAGTAATGGATTCATGATCATTGTCAGACTCTTAATTCCAGATTTTCATTAAATTCTACTATCTGCCAAGGTAGGACTTGAACCAGGGTGCCCCAGAACATTACCTGGGTCTCTGGATTAACAGTCTAGTGATAATACCACCACGTCATCACCTTCCCCTAAGTGGCTCCCTCTTCAAGTACCTAACATTTGTATCCACTGAAGATAGACTGAAGACAATCTGGAGATCATTAACAAACTTCAGTGAAGAGAGAAAACAAAGAACTGCAGATGCTGGAAATCTGAAACAAAACCAGAAATTCCGAGAGAATATCAGCAGGTCTGGCAGCAGCTATGGAGGGAGAAATAGAGTTAACATTTTGAATCCTGTGCCCCTTCTTCAGATTTTGACACTTCAAAAGAAGGTGCACTAGATTCAAGACGTTAGCTTTGCTTTCTCTCCACAGATGCTGACAGACCTGCTGAGTTTTCCAGCAATTTGTTTTTCTTCCGTGAAGAGGTTGTTGATAAATAGGCAACAATTAATAGCAATATTAATTTCTCTTTCTATCACTTTGTTTTATAGGGTTGTACAAATCATGCATGCTGACCAGATATCCTAAATTAATTTGGTCTCAATTGCCAACATTTGGCCCATGTCCCTCTAAATGCTTTCCATTCATGTACCCATTCAGATGCCTTTTAAATGTTGTAATTTTACCAGCCTCTGCAACTTCCTCTGGCAGCTCATTCCATACATGCACCACCCTCTGCGTGAAAATGTTGACCCTTAGAGCCCTTCTAATTCTTTCCCCTCTCACCTTAAACCTATGCCGTCTGGTCTTGGACTCACCTACCCTGGGGAAAAGATCTTGGCTTTTCACACTATCCATACCAGACTTGTTTGATAAACTTCATTGTTTTTAGTTAGATGTTAGAATTTCAGCAATGTGGCTTGGCTAGGAGAGTGCTGGGCTCTGATACACAGGCTACCTTTAGCTATAGCAGCACAATTGCCAGAATATTTCAGATTGTAGTCTGTCTTCTGTAACCGTTACCCTCAGCCACTTCTTAATGTCATATGAGGCCAATCCAGTTAGTGGGTCATTGGTATTAATGTTTGTGGGGATCTTGTGGTTCAACTTTGCGTATTTCAACTTTGAGTGTATGCGTGTTATCTTACTGTCATCGAAATTCACTGAACTTTGTGTACCTAATGTTTTTGATCAAAAAGATTTGAAAACACCTCAGTTTCATGTTCGAATGCATTAGGAGAGTGCATAAGAATTTGTTTCTGTTTCATAATATAATATAATAATGATGCCCATGTTAGATTGTAAAGAAGAAAGACAACAATTAGGGAACTCAGTCACAGCCATGTGATTTACCACAATCTATTTTTAATTATTAATGTCAGGTCATGGGTGAAAAGTCTATACTGCTTCATCTGCCAACAATGCAAAATGAAATTGATACAATAAGTCTGACAACAGATGCCCTACACGCTGAAATGTAACAGATACTCGCTCCCCAAAGAATCTAAATGGCAAACGCTGTAGGGTGGGCTGGCAAGGATACACTGTGCAATCTCTTAAGTTTCCAACTTTCATTTCCGTTCAATAAATTTGTTCAGTCACACACTGTTCATTCTCATCCTCAAATTTCTCTAGGTCTTGCCCCTCCAAATATCTGTACTCTCCTTCTCTGGGACTGCTGCAACTTTGACCTCTTGCACATCTCTGAATCCTTTCACCCCCACCTTTGGTAAATGTGGCTTCAGCTGCCTGGGCCCTAATCTCTGGAATCACTACCTCGAGACTCACTGCCTCACTACCTCTCCCTCCTTGTCTGAGGTGCTTCCTAAGTCAAATGTTTTTACTAAAGACCTTGATCAGCTGTCCTTATCCCTGGATCAGTGTAAAGTTTAGTTTGACAGTATTCCTGTGAAGATCTTTGAGACATTGAAGGTACTATATAAATGCATGTTGTTGTTTAGATGTGCCAGCCATGGCCCTGAAGAGGAGTTAAGTTTGACCCAAAGAATTGAGCTGAATTTTCCAATTTCTTTTGCCAAAGCTGTTTTCCAAGTGAGATTCATAGAATGAAGTCACCGTGGCCTGTGCCGCCTTTACTCAAGCAAGCATCCGCCTCTTCATCTCATCAATTATATACCAGGTCTCTTTGTTACAATTTGTGGAATAGTGTGGTGGGAGATGCAGAAGTGTTCGCTGCTGCTAAAGGTTTGTGATGTTCAGCTTCACTGGCACCACATGCAAACCCCAGCCCTCAGGCCGCTATCAGCCTGGAAGTGACCCTCACACTCTGGTACTTTACGATTAGTAATGAGGACATGGTTCACAAGGACGCATCAATGGGGACCTGGAGGTGCTGGTGTATGGGGTGGTGGGGAGCAGGGCTTTTCTTTATCCAGCTGACCCACCAAAGGAGACCATGCCAGCAGACAGTGCTAGCTCGGACTGAAATACTGATAGAGAGAGATAGATAGAGATAGACTCAGACAGCTGGTCAGTGCAGTGTTCTGAGTGGAAACCAATGCCCAGCAGTGCAAGACGAAGGTCAATAATCTTCATCAGTTCACTAAGGTTAGTGCCATCATTTTCTCCCTGCTACATCACACTTACAAGGCCAACACACACTTAGACCCTGTCACTGCTCACTCCTCTTATGGACTGCCACTCCCATTATTACATGCACCATGCACACACAGTGGCTCTCACCCACCTCCGCCTATGAATCATTCCTACCCTTTGCACAAATGCTCACTGACTTGGGAGACCACACTACCCCTCCTATTCCTGCCTCACCACCAACAACTCTCCCACCCACTTTCATCATATTCAATGTCTCTTTTTGTCTCACTGCAGGGGAATATGTTGCATAATTGAGCAGAGAGGAGAAGGCTGATGGACGTAACCCATGTGAGGAGAAAATGCTCAATTTGGAAAGGAGTGTGACCACTCATGTAGGGATACCTCTGGGGACAATCACCCAGTGAACTACATTCTGCTGTGCTGCACTCTCTTATTTATACCAGTTGGCTACAAGAAGCCAAGTTGATTACAAAATTTGGCTAAAAGCGAATATGCCAAAGCAAAGGCAATTTATTTGGGTCATATTGTGGATCCCTAGGGATCAAAGAAACTGACTGCAGGTCAACAAAAATTTTCCACACAGGAGGAAGAAACATTGGATCTTGTATTTTGAAATATACATCAGCAACAACTTAGAATTTTAAAAAACCCTAAAGAACTGCAGATGTTCGAAATCTGAAGCAGCACCCGAAATTGCTGGAGAAACTCAGCAGGTTTGGCAGCATCTGTGTCTCTTAATGCTTCTTAAAGATACATTTCCATTTTTCTTTGGTGTGATGCAAGGTTTGTGATTTACCTCTATTTTAATATCATTTATCTTAGAGTTTGGTTTTGAACTAGTGGCATGTGTGTTTTGGCCTGTATGTTTGAAGGGATTAATGACCAACTTGTCAGTATTTCTGGACCCATCATTTTTCTTTAAAAGCCAGTAATGAGGGAGTGATTTCCTGGAATGGTAATGTAAATTTCAGTTTTGAAAGCAGTTAAAGAAAACATTGAAAAACTTTAGTTTGCTTTGTTAGAAGAATCTAATTTTTGTTTTGCTCAAAGCAAACAACCAAACTTTCAGTTTGCAAAGGTTCCTTTGGAAGTTAGGTGTGCAAAACATCTTTCCTGAAGAAATGGGATCAATTAGAACTGCTGAGAAATAAGTTACCTCAGTATAAGGAGTTTTGTTTCAGTCTTCCAGATCAGAAGTGTTTGGTTAGCCTGATGTAGTTATTTGAATTTGAGGAGGTCTTGTTAAAGGTTGCAAGATGTACAATGGGAAGCTCTCTGGTCCACGCTCCCTCAAAGCACGTTGTCCTGCCACGAGAAGCTGCACAAAATGTTGATTGTCTCAGACAAACATTGTCCTAAAGGATGCTCAAGCAGTTCAAGGCAATTTAGTCGCCTATGAGTACTCTGAAGGGCTAACTGATGATAGAAGGATCAAAAGGAAGCACTTCATGATTATTCTCAAATTGCTGTCTGTCATGAGAAGCTTCATTGTAAATCATTGGATATCATATGCTACCTGAACCCCATAATATTAATACCCTGTAAAGTTAGTGCCATGTCTCGCTGAATTGCTGCTTTCTCCCAAATGGGTGAGATAAAAGTGTAGACACTCGAAAATGAGATCTCACAAAGATATTGGAAAGAGATTTTGAAAGTAACACATGAAATTCCTGCAGCAGGACATGTAGGAATATGGAGAGGTCAAGCATCAGTAAAGGATCATTTTACCTGGCCATGACTTCATCAGGATGTACTGTAGTTCAGTAAACGTGCCATACATGTCAGGTAATTGGAAGACCTCAAGGTGTAATCAAACTGACATCTTTAGTATTCATAGCAGTTTTACACATTCAGTGACGTGTAGAACATAATTGAAAATGGAAGTAGGACACCAGTAAATCCTTACATTTATGAACATGAGAACAAGATTTCCAGCAACTATTCCTTTTAAGATTATTACAGCTTAGGCAATGGTGGAAATATTAACTCATTGTTTTTTCACAGATTTATGAATTTCCAACAGAAATACAATCAGACAAAAGTTCTCACTTCATGTCTAAAACTTTTCAGCACAAAATAAGTAGTTTGGATTCAAAACAGCTGAAGTCCACTACATATCATCTGCAAAGATGTGGGGGCTTGCAGAGATGCTATTAGACTCTCAAAACAGTGGTCGAGTCATATTGTCAAAAATACTTACAGAATTTGAGACAAAGGATTATATTTCTTACCATTTGCTACCAGAGATTCCCCAGATGAATCTATTGGGTTTAGTCCATTTTAATTTATCTACAGTCACGGAATAACCAGTCCATTAAAATTGATCAAGGAATAGTTGTTGTAGCAAAGAGACAAATCCTTAATGTTGGATTTTGTGTCCATGTTTTTAGAGACTTGGTAGCCATAAAGGTTGTTAGGAGGGTTAATGAAGTGAATTAAATGGTACATCCTCCAGATTACGGCAAAAAGAATAAATATATTGAAGCAATATCGTTGTAGAGAGACAGATTAGAAAGAGCAGGCATGTCAGGTGTCAAGAGTGGCGGAGGAGGACAAACAGTGAGTAGGTGGCGTGGGTAGTTTATAAAGCAAATCTCTTACAATCTGACTAGCTAATATTGAAATGCTGGAGCAGTTAGACAATGTATTCTCACACTTAGAGAAAGGACATCAGGAAGATCCAGTGAGGTTACTTTGAAAATTCAAGGACATTTGTGGAGATACACCTGAATGTACAATGTTAGCCAGGCATGATATGGGTGTAGTGGAATCAGTGCCAATAAAACAACATCCTTATTAATTATGTCCATGAAGACAAGCTCGGATGGAAATGGAGATTGTTTAGTGCTAGGAAATCACCTGATTGAACCTTGCCAAAGTTGTTGGAGTTCACCCGTGGAGTTAGTTCCTAAGCAGTGAATGGATCAACTAGATTCTGCATAGATTACAGAATAGTAACTGCAGTGATGAAACAGCTTCATCCCTAGTTCCTCAGTAAAAAGATTCTATTGAAGCAGCGAGCAGTACTTCATTTATTTCTAAGATAGATCTGTTGAAGGAGTACCGACAAGTGTCACTGATATCAAAAGCAAAAGATGTATCAGTGAGAAGCCAAATTGGTTTATTTTGCTTAAAGAAAACAACCATACTTTCAGTTTGCAGAGGTCCATTTGGAAGTTCGATATGTAAAACATCTTTCCTGAAGAAATGAGATAAATTAGAACTGCTGAGAAATAAATTACCTCAGTACAAGGAGTTTTGTTTCATTCTTCCAGATGGGAAGTCTTTGGTTAGCCTGATGTGGTTATTTGAAGTTGAGGAGGTCTTGTTAAAGGCTGGAAGATGTACAATGGGAAGTTCTCTGGTCCACGTTCCCTCAAAGCACATTGTCCTGCCACGAGAAGCTGCACAAAATGTTGTATCAGAGATAAAAGGTACTGAAGATGCTGGAGAATCCGAGATAACAAGGTGTGAAGCTGGATGAACACAGCAGGCCAAGCAGCATCATAGGAGCAGGAAAACTTGACGTTTCGGGCCTAGACCCTTCATCAGAAATGGGGGAGGGGAAGAGGGTTCACCTCCCCCTCTCTCCCTATTTATTTCAGAACCCTCTTCCCCTCCCCCATTTCTGACGAAGGGTCTAGACCCGAAACGTCAAGTTTTCCTGCTCGTATGATGCTGCCTGACCTGCTGTGTTCATCCAGCCCCATGCTTGTTATCTTGCACAAAATGTTGACTGTCTCAGACAAAACTTGAATGGGAGGCCTTTCAACAAGATGGGGGCGGAGTGAAACACTCCAGCTGCAGCTCCTTTGCTTCGTTTGTTTGTTTTCTTTCTTTTTTCTCTCTTCTTTTTGTCCCTCTTTCTGCGTTAGGGGGACGGAGGAGCTGCTGAGCCCTGGAGGCAAATCCCAGAGCAGCATACCACTGAGAGGGAGCAGTCCTGGAACAGCGGCCAGAGTGAGGGATAGCAGGGCCGAGTGGTGGCCGGAGTGAGGGATAGCAGTCCCGGAGCGGGGCCGGAGTGAGGGATAGCAGTCCTG
>JAHRHZ010000004.1:24939024-24958455 GCA_024137785.1 Ginglymostoma cirratum | reverse complement strand
CGGAGCAGGGCCGGAGTGAGGGATAGCCGTCCCGGAGTGGTGGCCGGCACGGAGGAAGCAGTCCCGGAACCGCAGGTGAAAGCACTCCTGGAACTTACCTTGGAGCAGTTGTGAGTTGGAGCGGAGCGGGAATGGTTTATGGACTGGGGTCTGGGACGGGTGGTCAGACCACGTGAGGAAGCCTCTTGTGCTGAACTGCTGCAATGTAATGTGTATTTGAAATCTTTTTATCTGACTGTAATGTAAATCCTTTCACTATGTCTTATTTCAAACTTATTCTTTAAACACTGCAAAGTAATACAACTACTTTTCTTTTTACTCCCTCTTTTATTTCTACGATTTGTACCTAGGTACTTCTAACTAAGATGGCACCACAAAAGGCGACTTTGTAAAACTTTTCACTGTACTCCTGCACTTCTGTACTCGAGTACAGGTGACAATAAAAGGATATTCTACTCTAAAAACTTGGTTAAGGAATATTTAAATCAGACACTGAAGTGGAGAGAGTGATGGGTTGCCTGTGAGGCAGTAAATCCTGGTGAACCAGATTGTTTGTTAGAGTCAGTTAGGAAGTCCGTGGGAAAGTGTGCACCCAAAGACGACAGGGCGATGGGAATTTGTTGCTTTTATGCGGAGACTTGGTACATGAAGCATACGTTAAAGCAGAAAAATGCTGAGATCAGTGAGTTGAAGTCAGAAAAGTCAGAGCTAAAGCACAAACTTGAAATCCTACAGGTTGCTGATCAGGAAGGAACAATTTTTCCAATCAGGAAACACAAGAATTAAATGGAAAGTTTAAATCACTAGAGATGGCTACTTCGGAGAAGATAGTTTACCTCTCAAATTGTCAAAGCCAATTTGCGACAGCGAACAGAAATGCTGAGAAGGCACAGAGGCAGGTTCAGGAATCAGAAATTAATACTCAGGAACTTGAAAACAAATGTAAAGATCTGCAGTTGGCACTTAAAAGTACTGCTCCAAGCACACTTTGAATAACAAGTGCCAAATGTTGATCATTCTAAATGCTGACAAGAAATTGATGGTTTGTAGTTAAATTGTCTGAGTCAGTGCTCCCACTGAATGTACCTATATTTTGAATCCCAGAGGCGTTTCAGTCTCCAGGTCAAGAGGTCAAGAAGGAGCATTCCCCACAGATTCTCAGGAATTCCTTTGGAACCAGAGGATGAGCTAAAGCAGTTTCCTTAGTAAACTCAGATAACAAGGTGTAGAGCTGGATGAGAGGCAGCAAACAGCCCATGAGGGTCATTGCCTGGTAAAGAGGCAGATACGTGTCTCACAATACCCTGTCATTTTGTAATGGATTGAAGGGTAGTGTACTGCACTTTTGATTTTTCAATCCTGTTCGCACTGTCTGAATGGGATTCCATCGAGTTTACTAAGGATAGTAGGAACTGCAGATGCTGGAGAATCAGAGATAACGAGGTGTAGAGCTGGATGACCACAGCAGGCCAAGCAGCATCAGAGGAGCAGGAAAGCTGATGTTTTGGGCCTAGACCCTTCGTCAGAAATGACATTTCTGAAGAAGGGCCGAAACGTCAGCCTTCCTGCTCCTCTGATGCTGCCTGGCCTGCTGTGGTCATCCAGCTCTACACCTCGTTATCTCTGATTCTCCAGCATCTGCAGTTCCCACTATCCTTAGTAAACTCGATGGAATCCCATTCAGACAGTGCGAACAAGATTGAAAAATCAAAAGTGCAGTACACTACCCTTCAATCCATTACAAAATGACAGGGTATTGTGAGACACGTATCTGCCTCTTTACCAGGCAATGACCCTCATGGGCTGTTTGCTGCCTCTCACCATCAGAGATGGTTACATGGTCTCCATGAAACCGAGGCGCTGAAGCTTCTGCTTGGCTGCTTAAGCAAATCAATATGAAATGCCCTTTGCAATCCACAAAGCTTTGGTGGTGGGTGAGGGGGGGTGGTGGAGTCTCTAACAGATATGGAGAAGGCAACAGTGACAGCAGTAGGATATAATAGAAGGAAGCCTGTAGTGGACTGAGTAAATTTAGAGAAAGGAATTTGGGAGTACTTGACGTCAATTGCCTCCTGTCCCTATAATCAGTTTATAACTTTTCTTGGGATCCAGTAAAGAAACTGTCTTGGTGATAGACAGCATTGTGTTTGGTTGTGAGCCATAATAGAGCATTCCACTGAGGCATCTCAGAAAGCGTATGAAGCTTTTGACCCTGAGGATAAAGTGTGGGTCCTTAGGCGAATGGCAAGGGAAGCTCAGGGTAAGAATGAGAAAAAAAAGAACAAGGAAAATGAGCCAAGGGTTTCAGAAGGATTTACCTGTCTGGAGGATTCCAGGATGTTGTTTCTGTCAAGGCAGAGGGAACTCACCTTTTTGGCCTGCTGGCGGAAGGCCTGCTGCCATTGTGTTTTAATTGTGAGGGAAGAGGATATTTTACAAAAGATTGCCCCTCCTCACCATTATCTGATAGACATGACAGACCACTACAAATGGAAGGACCCACTCGTGTGCATCCAATCACTGGTCAGGGGAGTGAGTAACCCCATTGACAGTGTCAAGTCTCTCCATAGTGAGTGTGTAATGCCAAATGGGATAGTGTGGGGAGATCTCTCATTGTAGGCCGTGGGAGGACCGCGAACCATCCTTGACACAGCCAATGGTTTGTGGTTAAATGGGCACAGTGCAAGCACAATCATTTTAAATGGCTTCACAGGTCACACACAAGTGGGCATTGAAACCTGTCTGCCATATATTCAGATTGGTCAGATACAGTGTGAACATCCAGTCATCCTGGCCGAACTAGACTGGGACACAGAACATATTTTGAGTTCAGATTTTATGAGGAAATGCGATCTAGCCTTTGACTCAGGAAACTGTTGTATCAGGGGACAGAGTTCCCTTGAAGTTGCTACTGGTAAGAATAATCACCAAATCTGGGTAATGGGAGATTTATGCGACGATACCCCTCAAATGACTGATGAACAATCTGCTCAGAGTCTACATGCGCAGTGTAAGAATGCGTTGGCTAGCCACAAACATGATTGCAGAAATAGGGGGACGAGTGATAGATTAGCCAGTCCGTAAACTGCAGAGATAACATTCTTTTCCAAAACAAGTGGAGGGGGAGATAGCCAAAGTAATTGCTAGTCTGCTTCAGCAGGGAATTTTGCACCCAGTCGCCTCTACTAAACCATTCCCCTGTTTCACCAGTTAAGAAGCTGGATGGCTCCTGGAGCCTGATAATTGACTGTAGAACATTAAACAAAACCAGTCCTTGCACAGCACCCAGTGTAGCCACCAGTCCTGAGATTATGATGAAACAGGCACCTTGGGCAAAGTATTTTAATGTCCTGGATCTTAATCATGAATTTTGGTGCATTCTTTTAAAGCAGGAATATCAGTATAAGTTTGCACTTATCTGATGTTGTTGACCTGCTCGCTGAGCTGACTTGTTTTCCTTCAGACGTTTTGTCACCATGCCAGGTAACATCAGGAGTGAAGCCTCCAATGAAGCGATGCTGTTTTACTCCACTTGGAATTTATACTGTCCAGTCCGTTACGGTGAGTTGTGTCATTTTTGGCTTTGATCTGCATGGGTTTGTATATGGGGTCCAATTCTATATGTTTGTTGATTGCATTACGGGTGGAGAACCACTCCTCTAGGAATTCCCGTGCGTGTCTATGTTTGGCTTGGGCTACTATGGTGACCTTGTCCCAGTTAAACTGATGGCCTTCATTGTCCAAGTGTACTGATCTTAAGGAGAGTTTGTCGTGCCGTTTTGCTGCTAGCTGAGGTTCGTGTATTCTGATGGCTGGTTTCCTTCCGATGTAATGTTTGTGGCAGTCGTTGCATGGTATTTTGTAAACTACGTTGGTTCTGCATGTTGTGGGAATGGGGTTTTTAATCCTTGTGAGTGTTTGTCATAGTGTGGCTGTAGGCTTGAGGGCCACCATGATTCCTAGTGGTCATAGGAGTCTCATGTCAGTTCTGATATGTTCTTGCTGTAGGGCAATGTGCCCAATGTGTTAGGGTGTACTGTGTCCCCTTGTTGTTGACAGTTATTAATACAGTTGAAAAACTGAGCAAAAGCCTCTTTAGCAGATCATTTGCTCTGTCAGGTGAACCACATGTTTGTGCTGCAGTTGAAATATATGATCCTAAAGGACCGAAAGAACTGCAGAAATTAGAAACAAAAACGGAAATTGCTGGAAAAGCTCACATTCTGTCTTCCTGTTGCTATCTTCTATCATGAAGGTGCCATTGATAAAGATTTTAAATTGGCCCTCCATATCCTCTCTCCCCATTGTCTTTGGAACAAGTGGTCCTTTAGGGTCAAAAACAGAAATTGCTGGAAAATTTCAGCAGGTCTGGCAACATTTGTGGAGAGAAATCAGTGTTACTGTTCCAGGAACAAAAACAAAGTTGCTGAAAAAGCTCAGCAGGTCTGGCAGTATCTGTGAAGGTAAATACAGAGTTAATATTTCAGGTCCAGTGACCCCTCCTCAGAACAGTTCTAACCAAGGGTCATTGGACCTGAAACGTTAACTCTTCCCACTGATTTGGTATCATACCTGGTACACTGCTTCCCGACCACTCCTTCATTATTCTCTGATTTCCTCAACTGTGTACTAAATTGAGGCTGCAGAAATACTTTGCACCTTTAAGGACTTGTAACGTCTCCTCAATCCTAGATCAAGAGTAAGCATCCATACGAGCCATCACGTTGAGTGCCTTGTATTCAAGCTGATCGTCAGAAGTCCATTTTCTTCCTCATGAGAAGTAAGGGGGAGGAGTATTGACTTGGTGCATTTGGATGATACTTTACTCCAAAGACTTCTGCAGATAGTTCCAGATTTCTTCCCAGTGATAGGGTGGGATCCAGGGATAAGGCAGTTTGACAGAATGGTCATCTTTAGTCCAAATCCAGTGGCTCACCAGGTCACAACGCCCAAGTCATCATTATCTTTTCTGAAAGTCATCCCATTCTTGGTGAGAGTTAAACAAACTGCCTCCTCTGGGCCTCCTCTAACTCACCAACTCATCTTTGAAATGAGATAAGAGGTAGATATCTTTGTCTCTGAATTTAACACCCTGGAATGAATCTAAAATTGGCATTCTAGACATATGGAATAATGCAGATAAAGAGATTATTTGGCTCATCAGCTTTGAGGAGGTGTTGGCCTGGCGGTATTATTGCTAGACTATTAATTCAAAGGCCTAGGTAATGTTCTGGGTTCTTGGGTTCAAATCCACCATGGTAGATGGTGAACTTTGAATTCAATTTTTATAAAAAAGAGATCTGGAACTAAGAGTCTAGTGAAGACCATAAATCCATTGTTGATTGTCAGAAAAAACCCATCTGGTTCTCTAATGTCATTTAGGGAAAGAAACTGCCATCCTTATCTGGTCTGGCCTACATGTGACTCCAGACCCACAGCCATGTGATTGACTCTTAGCAGCCCTCTAGGTAATTAGGGATGGGCAATTAATGCTGGCCTAGCTAGCAATACTCACACCCTGTAATGAATAAAAAAAGTCTGCCTCAGCTCTTTCAAAATGTAATCCATTTAGTCCTACTGACCCATTCTTACCCTATAGCTCTGTCATTTTTCCTCTTTCAAGTATTTACTCAATGAACAGGTAGTCATATTGGCCTCCGTGTCCATGGAATTAAGGATTCAACTACCTCACAACAGGAGATGGAGAGATCAGAGCAGGAAGATCTGCATGTATTGACCACCATAGACTTGAGGAAGCATTTTGTCAATAATCTGCCATCATTTATAAACATTCCCAATTCTGACCTTATGATGGAGGGAAGGTCACTGATGAAGCAGCTAAAGGTGGTTGGGCCTTGGACACCCACCCTGAGGAACTCCTGCAGAGATGTCCTGGGACTGAGATGACTGACACAAACATCTTCCTACGTATCAGCTATGACTCCAACCAATGGAGAGTTTTCCCATGATTTCAGTTGACTGTAGCTTAGCTTGGCCTTCTTGATGACACAAAATCGGTCAGATATTGTCTTGATGTCAAGGGCTGTCACTCTCACCTCACCTTTAATTTGGTAAGGAGGGCAAATTATTTCTCAAAAGGACATGAGTGAAACAAATGGGCATTTACAACAATTGACAATTTATACTTTTGCCTCAGCCTCCAAAGATAAATGTTTTGAAACCTGATACTTTAAACAGAAACCGTAAATTATGGACACCACAACAACTAATAACCTTTTATAAAACAATATTGATCAATCATACAGCTGTTCAGGCATATTGACCTATTACTGTACTTGACAGGAAAGTATAAAATATTGCAGAAATATTGTACTGGAAATCTGAAAAAAGAATCACACTGAAAAAGTTAGAATATTGAGCTGTTCTCCCCAAACACAAAAAGGTTGAGTGATGTCTGAACAGATTTTAGATTTAGATTTAGATTTTATTGTCATGTGTACTCAGGTACAGAAGTACAGGAGTACGGTGAAAAGTGTTTAATGTCGCCACACAGAGCGCAACCTTAGGTACCAAGGTACAAAAAACTTAGGTACAAAGTAGTAAGAGAAAAGGTTAGGCATTACCTTCATAGAATAAGTAGAAAAAAAAAGAAATAGGGCACTTGTTAACATTAAAGTTCTTCTTAATTTGAACTAGAAAACTAAAGGTATTAAGTTAAATATTCAGCAGTCTTTGATGAGTCTGAACAGAGTTTAGATGAGGAAAATCTTCTCACCGGTGGAAGGTTCATGAGCAATAGAGCATGATTTAAAGTAATTTGCAAAGAAGAGTGTAAGGGCAGTCAGAGAATACTTAAGAGGGAAATCAGGAGGGCAAAAAGGGGATATGACAGAGCTTTAGCAAATAGGGTTAAGGAGAATCCAAAGAGATTCTACAAATACATTAAGGGAAAAAGAGTAACTGGGTAGAGAATAGGGTCCCTTAAAGATCAACAAGGTCTTCTATGCGTGGTACCATAGGAGACGGGTGAGATATGAAACGAGTATTTCATGTCAGTATTTACTGTGGAGAAGGACATAGAAGCTAGAGAACTTGGGGATATAAATAGTGAAGAGTGATAGAAAAATAGAAAAGACTCTTGAAAAGAGCGTTAAATAGAAAAGACTCTTGAAAAGAGTCCATATTACAGAAAAGGAAGTGGTAGACGTCTTAAAGGTGGATAAATTCCTAGGACCTGATCAGGTGTATGCCAGAACTTTGTGGGAAGCTAGGGAAGAGATTGCTGGGTCCCTTGCTGAGATATTTGTATCATCTTCAGCCGCAGGTGAGGTGCCAGAACTGGGGGGTGTCTAATGTGTTGCCATTATTTAAGAAGGGTAGTAATTAAAAGCCAGGGATCTATAAACCAGTAAGCCTGATGTCAGTGGTGGGTAAGTTGTTAGGGGGATTCTGAGGGACAAGATTTACATGCATTTGGAAAGGCAAGGACTGATTAAGGATAGACAGCATGGCTTTGTGTGTGGGAAATCGTGTCTCACTAACTTGATTGAGTTGTTTGTAGAAGTGACAAAGAAGATTGATAAAGGCAGAATGGTAAATAATGGGCCAAGCGGCCAAGGTGTGGCAGACGGGGTTTAATTTAAATAGGTGTGAGATGTCGCATTTCGGTAAGGTAAATCAAGTAGAACTTACGCAATTAATGGTTGGGCCCTGGGGAGTGTTGCCAAACAAAGAGACCTAGGGGTGCAGGTGCAACGGGTTCCTTGAAAGTGGAGTCACAGGTAAACAGAAAATGTTTGGCATGTTTGCCTTCATTAGTCAGTGCATTGAGTATAGGAATTGGGATCTCATGTTTCGGCTGTACAGGGCATTGGTTAGGCCACTTTGGAACACTGCCTTCAGTTCTGGTCTCCCTGCTATAAGAAAGATGTTAAACATGAAAGGGTCCAGAAAAGATTTAGGAGGATGTTGCTGGGATTGGAGGATTTGAGCTATAGAAAGAGGCTGAATAGGCTGGGACTTTGCTCCCTGCAGCATCAGAGGGGTAACCTTACAGAGGTTCATGAAATCTTGAGAAGCAAGAGTGGGGTGAACAGCCAAACTCTTTTACCAAGGGTGGGTGGCATCCAAAACTAGAGGGAATAGTTTTAAAGTGAGGGGGAAAGATTTAAAAGAGACCTGAAGGACAACATTTTTTTTACACAATGGGTGGTGTGTGTATGGAATGAAATGCCAGAGGAAGTGGCGGAAGCTGGTATGCTTACAACATTTGAAAGGCATCTGGATGGGGAAATGAATAGGAAGGGTTTAGGGGGATGCGAGCCAAATGCTGGCAAATGGGACTAAACCAGTTTAGGACATTTGGTCAGCATGGATAAGTTGGACCGAAGGGTCTGTTCCTGTGCTGTACAACTCTATTTGGTGCATAAGACAAAATTTAGATCCTGCTGCAGCGATAGAGAGACAGGGAGAAGGAAGGTGAAGGGATAAAGTTGCAAACATGCTTCCATTGTTATCAGGTAAACTCTATTTTGTATACACAACAGAACTGGAAATGGAAATTGGATAGTCGCCTGAGGGCTATGGTAATAGAATGGGGAAATGGCACTGACGGTACAGCAGAGAACAGCCTTGGACTTGATGGATTAGAGAGCTTCCTTCGGTGTTATGACTCTATGATGGCAACTTAACCTCTGAATAAGGAGTCTGTTGGTTCAAGCCCCACTTCAATGATCCGTACAAAAAACATAGGCTGACATTTCACGTGCAAGGAAAATTGACAGCATGCAAGGGATCTGAGAGGGACACATAAAGGAGAAGATATTAACTCTATGTTCCCCATCACAGAAGCTGATGGCCCTGCTATCCTGGTGTCCACTGGTTGTAAAGAGCTGCAGATTATTTCACAAACCATAAGGTGAAGGAGATGGCTCTGAAGGTTAATACAAATTCTCCCAATGAAAGTATAAGGCATTTCACAGCTATACCTGAAAAGCATGTAACATGTAACAGAACCAGTAAGGGATCTTGTGGGCAGTGCTAGTGTCCCTACCTCTGTGCCAGGAGGGCCAGGTCCAAGTCCCATCTGGTCCAAAGGTGTGTCATAACATCTCTGAACAGGTTGATTAGCAAAATATCTGTAACGGAACCAATAAGCACTTGTCTGATACAGTCTGAACTGGGTGTCTTCTTTAGTTCAGGCAATTTGCAAGAATTAAACAGATAGAGTTCACATTTCTTGGAATTTTAGGCATTATTTTTTCAAATATCACAAAATAAGTGCTAACATATCACCGTGGTATTGGTTTTGAAGCAAAACTAGAGGAATTTTGAGAACATTATTAAAAGAAATCACCTGATCCTTTCAAAGGGATCTTTCCATGCAAATTGGCTGCAAAGTCTAGATGTTATCTTCTACAACTTCAGCTTACCTCTTTCACAATAAAGGGCTTCGAGACATCTGGTGGTTGTTAAAAGCGCTACAAAAAGACACTGATTTAATGAATCTGTGTGATGCTCTAAGCCCAGGAAGATCTGATGAGACAGATTTGAGAGCTGCCAATCAGCTTTGAGATAGCCAATATCAGCTAAAGAAGCTGTTTGTATTACAAAACAAAACACCACCATCCTGTGCCAGAGAAGATAGAGATCTGACAGAGTGCTCACCCTTCGTTGGCATTCCTACTGGAAAGCGTGTGTGGATCACATGTTGGTGTCAAGTTAGCACAGGATTAGGCTCAAGTTCCTCCTCCTGGACAGCTTCTTGTCACAAGCTGTGTGGACTAACATAAATGGAATTGTTGTTGACTGAGGTGCTGTGAAGCTATCAAGCCCTGTTGACTCCTCAATGCCAGTTCCTTCAAGGCAAAGAATGAGAACTGGGGAGAACAGGAACTACCAAGCACAATTACAAACAATAGACAAGCAGCAGTTTCTTTCATTCATCTATGGAATGTGGACATTGTTGACAAGGCCAGCATTTATTACCCATCCCTCATTGCTTTGCAAAAGGCAATATTGTGTTGCCATCTTGAAACACTGCAGTCCTTGGGGAGTAAAGGCCTCCCACAGTCTGTTAGGAAGGAAGTCCCAAGAACGTGACCATGCAGTTGTGAAGCAACAGTGACATAGTTTCAAGTCAGGATGGTGTGTGATCACAGATTATCATTTCTGCTATAGGTGGCAATTCTCCAACCTTGGGAACAAAACACTGTTGCAACGTCCATGTCCACACTGATAACGTTCAGAATAAGAACTCACTGAAATACCCTGGGGAAGTTTAGAAGATTAATGACATTATGTACACAACTCAAAAATTGATGGTCTGAAGTGAAGAGTGAATAATGTACTACAGAGTTGTGAAACTCAAGCACAGCGAATTAGGCAACACCCTTCTGGACTAATTACTTTTTGTTCCTGAAATTTTATAAGGTCATCTAGAAAGGTCAGTGAACACAGCACACTTTGTTTCACTTTACATGATGTAACAGTGCTGCAGGCATTGATGCAAAATGACAAACAATAGGGTGGAGTAATATCGTTTGTCGCCGCACCACGATGTTATCAGCTGTGCTCATCTCAGATTCTTCCAAGTCCTTTCCCTATTCTTGGGAAGGAATAGAGGAGACAGCACAGCCCTGATAGGTTAAATGACCAAGAATGCTCTAATGCCTCTCACTTTTATTTTGTCTGTGTTCCAGTAACCTGTTGCCATAACATTCAGGAGAGAATGATTCAGTTTGCTCCTGAGATGACCGAGAAGATTGTAACTATAGAGTTGTGGTTATTCAAAAAATTGCTTTCTTCCTCCATCCTTTTCCTGTTCTCCCATTCTAGGGAAGGCATTTATTCCTTTGCTGACCCACCACTGATTTGCTGGCCCCCTGGCCACTGGAAACTGTGTAAAACTGGGCAGATAGCCATTGACACTGGAGTTCTACCTCTGTCTGAAGGAAGAACCCAGCCTCCAATTGGCAGCCATTTAGATCAGGAATCTGGGAAAGTGCATATTGTAAATCATTGACCTGTAATTGCAATGAGCCTAATTGCAAACCGTGACCATGGCATGACTTAACTATAAATGTTAAAATCTCAAAGAGCCCTTTTTCTAATTCATTTAGAGGACGAGGGCATCACTGACCAGGTCAGCATTCATTGCCCATCCCTAATTGCTCAGAGGGCAGTTGAGAGCCAGCGTTGTGGGTTTGGAGTCCCATGTAGGCCAGATCAGGTAAGGATGGCAGTTTCCTTCCTTAAAGGATCTTTGTGAACCAGATGGGCTTTTCCTAACAGTTGACAATGGTTTCAGGGTGATCATTAGACTTTTAAATTCCAGATTTTATTGAATTCAATCTCCCACCATCTGCCATGGTGGGATTGGAACCCAAGTCCTCAGATCTTTGGATTACTAGTCTAGCCATATAATACCATTGGGCTATCACCTCCCCTTCACAAATCCCACCACATTTTAAGCCAAGTCTCATTTGATACTCTAAGGCACCTTAACCTGTTTCTTTAACCAATTATTACCTCAATTGACCTGAAATGGCGATTCAAATCTCATTTATCTCAATCTGGCGGTGGAGTCCATGTGAGATAACAGTCTTCCCATGGTGTACATTCTCACAATTAGGCCAGGAAGCCTAAATCCATGTCTCATCTGCTCCTGAGGTTCATGATTACGCATTTGAACAGATTGATTAAAAATATTCACATTCTCATGACGGTTCTCTCCACACTCTTCTCAAACTTTCAACTGTTGTGCCTGAGGGGTACTATGAGGGAAGCTATATTACCAAATGAATAATTGAAAATTTACTGAAATAAGTCAAGGATGAGTCATTTGCCTAAGGCCTACAAAATACATTAATCAGATATTAACCTAAGTAATACCTCGGTGAAGTTAGCAGCGTATGATCAATAAATGTGGAGTGGAAAAGCACAGCTAGTCAGACAGCATCCGAGGAGCAGAAAAGTCAACGTTTTGGGCTGAAACCCTACATCAGGACTGGGGAAGGGGAGCAGATCCAGAAAAAAGTAGAGAGGGGGGATGGAGCTGAGGGGAGGGTAGCTGAGATGGAGATAGGTGGATACAGGTAGGGGTTTTTCGTGGCTGGACAGTGGGAAGGGTGGAGCGGATAGGTGTGTAAGAAGGACAATTTGGCGGTGGAGAGATTTTGAAACTGGTGATGCAGGTACAGGGTTATTGTGGTTGGGCAGGATGGAGTAAATTGGTGAGTCAGAAGATGGGCAGATTGGTTGAGGAAGGATTTAGAAGCTGGTGAAGTCAATAATCAGAGCATTGGGCTGTAAGCTCCCAAGGCAAAATATAAGGTGTTGTTCCTCCAGTTTACTTTTGGCCTCACTCTAACAGTGGAGGAGGCCAAGGATGGACATTTCACCAGGGGAGTGGGAGGGGGAGTTAAAGTGGATGGCAACTGGAAGGTCGGGTTGTTTGGTGCATGCAGAGTACAGATGCTCTGCAGACCAGTCCCCAAGTTTGCATTTGGTCTCTCTCATATAGAGGAGACCATTTGGGGAGCAACAGATACAATAGATGAGGTTAGATGAAGTGCAGGTGAATGTCTGCCAGATTTGGAAGGATTGTCTGGGGCCTCAGACAGACGTGAGAGGGGGAGGTGTGAGGACAGGTGTAGCACCTCCTGTGGTTGCAGGGAAAGATACTAGGTGTGGTAGAGGGGTTGATGGGGAGTCTGGGGTTGACGCGAAAGTGAACGGTACCTGCAGAAAGCAGACAGGGGTTTGGAGAGAAATATCTTTTTGGTGATGGGGTCTTATTGTAGGTGGCAGAAAAGTCAGAGCATGATGTGTTATATTTGGTGGTTGGTAGGGTGGTATGTGAGGACCATGGGACTCTGTCCTTATTGTTGCTGGGGGGAGAGGGTTTGAGGGCAGAAGTGTGGGAAATGGGAGAGATGCAGCTGAGGGCATCCTTAATAACAGAGGATGGGAAACTACAGTCTCTAAAGTAGGTCCTGGTGAATCGCATAACTATTCCAGTGGGTAGGTCTTTAAACTAAATAGTGGGAGGGATGGGTTCAGTTACATGGAAAATTATTGAAAAACGTTAAAGGGTGGGGGGGTGCTCAGGAAAATTTATTAAAGTTTCCAGAATAAGTAATAGGACAGAGAGTATGGAAAGGGTAATGGATCTAACTTTGGGCACAGCAGATAAGGGACCAAATATGACAAGAGGTGTCATCAGCACAGGACGGAGGGTGTTGCACTTTAATACACACAGTATACGAAACAAAGTTAAATGAGCCTGTAGTGCAGATTGAGATTTGCAGGTAGGGTATCACAGAGATGTGTTTACAAGCAGACCAGGGCTTGGAATTAAAAATCCAAGGATATATGTCCTATCAAAAGGACCAACAGATGGGCATTTGGAGTGAGGTTGCCTTGTTGGTAAGAAATAATATTAAATTGACAGCAAGAAGTGATATGGAGTTGGAAGGTGTAGAATCTGTGTGGGTAGAGTTCAGAAGCCACAAAGGTCAAAAGACCCTGATCAGAGTTATGTACAGAACTCCTAGCAATAGTCAGGATGTGGAGAAGAAAATAAATCAGGAGATAGAAAAGGCATGTATGGAAGGCATCCTCATGGCGGACTTCAATATGCAGGTGGACTGGGAAAATCAGCTTGGTAGCAGATCTCAAGAAAAGGAATTTATGGAATGTCCATGAGATAGTTTTTTGGAGTAGCTTGCAGTAGACCTCACCAGGGAACAGGCAATTCTGGATTTGGCGATGTGCAATGAGGCATGCTTGATTAGGAAGCTTAAGGTGAAGGAACCCCTAGGGTCAGAGATGATAATATCAAAGAATTCACCCTGCAGTTTGAGAGGCAGAAGCTGGAATCAGACGTAACTGCATGACAATTGAGTAAAGGTAACCACAAAGACATAAGGGAGGAGCTGGTCAGAGTTGATTGGAAGGGGAGCCTGGCAGGGAAGGTGGTGGAGCAGCAATGGCAGCAGTTTCTGGGGGTAATTTGGGAGGCACAAGCAGAAATTCATGCCAAGGAAGAAGAAACACGCTAAAGGGAGGATGAGGCAACCATGGCAGAAAAGACAAGTCAGGACAGCATAAATGCAAAAGAAAAAGCGTATAATGTGATGAAGATTAGTGGGAAGCCAGAGAATTGGGAAGCCTTTAAAAACCAGCAGAGTATAACTGAAAAAGTAATAAGGCAGGGGGGTGGCGGGAGAAGATGAAATATGCGAGTAAGCTAGCTAGTAACATAAAAGAAGATTCCAAGAGATTTTAGATATCTAAAAGGCTAAGAGATAGGTAAGAGTGGACATTGGACCGCTAGAAAATGAGGTTGGAGAAGTAGTACTGGGAGCAACAAAATGGCAAAAGAACTGAATAGGAACTTTGCATCAATCTTCACAGTGGAAGACACCAGCAACGTACCAGAATTTCAAGAGAGTTGCGGGGCTGAGCTGAGTGTAGTGGTCATCACTGAGGAGAAGGTGCTGGGTAAACTGAAAGGTCAAGGGCAGATAAATCACCCGGACCAGGTGGACCATGCCCCAGAGTTCTGAAGGAGATAGCTGAGGAGATTGTAGAGGCATTGGTGGTGATCTTTCAGGAATCACTGGAATCAAGGAAGGTCTCAGAGAACCAGAAAATGTTTCATGTAACACCCCAATTAAGAAAGGAGGGAGGCAGAAGATAGGAATCTATAGGCTGGTTAGCTATAGACTGATCTATAGACTGATGACCTCAGTCATCGGTAAAGTTTTAGAGTCCACTATTAAAGCCGAGTACTTGGAAATGTGTGATAACATGGGGCTGAGTCAGCATGGCTTCATGAAGGGTAGATCATGCCTGACAAATCTATTAGAATTCTTTGAGGAGTTAATGAGCGAGTAGATAAGGGAAAGCCAGCTTAGTGATTGTAATAAGTTCAGCCGTTTGGACATCATGGAATATGAATTCCTTGATTGGGGCTGTTAATCTGGTCTAATCAGGCAGTCCTGGCTGACAGATAAAAAGGGGAGTTTAAGAGACTTTGCCACTCTGATAGCTGATTCTGATCCAGGCAGTACTAAGGTCAAGGACTAGTCATGTGTAAATAAAGGATGACTTGGTGATTGAAAACCTGCCTCTATAGAGTTATTTTAGCCAGTGAACATGATCTAATTGAATTTCCAGAAGGCCTTTGACAAGGTGCCACACAAGAGACTGCTAAATAAGATAAGAGCCCATGGTGTTAGGGGCAAGATACTGGCATGGATAGAGGATTGGCTGACTGGCAGAAGGCAGAGAGTAGGGACCGAGGGGTCTTTTTCAGGGTGGTAGCCAGTGACTAGTGGAATTCTGCAGGGGTCAGTGTTGGGACCACAGCTATTCACCATTTACATTAACGATCTGGTCAAAGGAAGTGAGGGCATTGTTGCTCCGTTTGCAGATGATAGATACATAGATAGTTGGAGGGGCATGTAGTGTTGAGGAAGCAGGGTGACTGCAGAAGGACTTGGTTAGAAGAGTGGACAAACAAGTGACAGATGAAATGCAAATGTGGGAAAGTGTGAGGTTAAGGTACTCGGTGGGAAGAATAGATGCATAGACTACGTTCTCATTCGCGTGTGGAATTAACTCCCTGAGGAAGTGGTGGATGTGGGTACAACTACAACTTTTAGAACACATTTGGATGGATACATGAATAGGAAAGGTTTGGAGGGACATGGGCCAGAAGCAGGCAAGTGGGACTAGTTTGGGATTATATGCGTCATGGGCTGGTTGAACCAAAAGGTCTGTTTCCGTGCTGTATGACTCTATGACTCAATGACTCTATAAATCTGAAGCTCAAAGGGATTTGGGAGTCCTAGTTCAGGATTCTCTTGCGGTTAACATGCAGGTTCAGTCAGCAGTTAGCAAGGCAAATGCAATGTTAGCATTAATTTCAAGAGAGCTAGAATACCAGAGCGAATATGTACTGCTGAGGCTCTACAAGGCTCTGGTCAGACTGCTATTGGAATATTGTGAGTAGTTTTGGGCCCCGCAACTAAGGAAGGGTGAGCTGGCCTTGAAAGGGGTCGAGAGGAGATTTACAAGAATGATTTCAAGGATGAGGGCTTGTCATATGAGGAGCGGTCGAGCACCTTGAGCCTGTACTCGATGGAGTTTAGAAGGATGAGGGGAATGTCATTGGAACTTACAGAGTAATGAGAAGCCTCTCAGAATAATGAAAGTGGACGTGGAGAAAATGTTTCCACTAGCTGGAGAGATTAAGTTCTAAGGGCACAACCTCAGAGTGAATGGAGAACCCTTTAGAACAGAGATGAGGAGGAATTTCTTCAGCCAGAGGGTGGTTAATCTGTGAAACTCATTGCCACCGAAGGCTATGGAAGCCAAGTCATTGGGTATATTTAAGACAGAGATATATCGATTCTTGATCGTAAGGACGTCTCAGGTTACAGGGAGACAGCAGGAGAATAGGGTTGAGAAACATATCAGTCACGGTTGAATTGTAGAGCAGACTTGATTGATCAAATAGCATAATTCTGCTCCTATGCCTTATGGTCTCGTGGTCTTCTGATCTAGGGAATGGCGATATATTTCTAAGTCAGGATGTTGAATGACTTCGAGGGGGAGCTTGCATTTGGTGGATTCCCATTTTTATGCTGCACTTGTCTTTCTACATGGTGGTGGTCGTGGGTTTGGAAGGTGCTGGTCAAGGTTCTTTGACAAGTTTCTGCAGTGCATCTTGTAGGTAGCACACACTGCTGCTACTAAGCATCAGTGGTGGAGGGAGGGGATGTTTGTTGATGTGATGCTAATCAAGCCAGCTGTTTTATCCTGCATGGTGTAAAGCTTCTTAAGTATTGTTGGAGCTGCACTCATCCAGGCAAGGGAAGAGTATTTCAATGCCCTCCTGACTTTGCCTTGTAGATGGTGAATAGGCTTTGGGGAGTCAGGAGTCAGGTGATTGGGGAGTTACTCACTGCAGTATTCTAGTCTTTGGCCTGCTCTTGTAGCAACTGTGTTTATCCGGTGAGTCCAGTTGAGTTTCTGGTAAATGCTAATACTCAGGATGTTGATAGTGGGGGATTCAGCAATGGTAATGCCATTGAATATTAAGGGGAAGATTTTTAGATTGTCTCTTAATGGAGATGGCCATTGCCTGAAGTTTGTGTGGCCCAAATGTAACTTGCCATATTTCAGCTCAAGCCCTGATATGGTTCAGATCTTGCTGCATTTGGACATTGGCTGCCTCTTATCTGAGGAGTCACATATGGTGATGAACATTGTGCAATCATCAGAGAACATTCCCACTTCTGACCTTATGATGGATGGAAAGTCATTGATGAAGCAGCTAGAGTTGTGCCTTGGACACTACCCTAACCCTAACCCTAACCCTAACCCTATCACAGAGATGTTGTGGAGCTGAAATGACTGACCTCCAAAAACCACAGCCTTCTTCCTATGTGTCACATATGGCACCAACCAAACTTGGTCGAATGAGGACTTGATGTCAAGGGCTGTCACTCACACCTCACCTCTGGAATTCAGCTGTTTTGTCCATGTTTGAACCAAAGCTATAATGAAGTCTGGAGCTGAATGGCCCTGGCAGAACCCAAACTGGGCGTCACTAAGCAGGTTACTTAATAGAGTAACCAAAAACCGTAAGTACAGTAAACTTACTGATGCCCACCACCCAAAACAGGCTTCCCCCACTCCCCAAATCCCCAGCCGGACCCAGGACCTCCCCCACAATGTACCCGCCGCCATTGGCCACGAGGCTACTGTCGGAGAACCCACTGATGAAGTCACATCCGCCACCGCCGGGTACCTCACTTCCGGGACAGCGAACGCCGCCGCTGCTGAAACCACCGCCTCCATCACCGAAACCAACACCGTCATCGCTGTTGCCGCCGCCGCCGCTCCGCCCACCGCCGAAGCCGAAACAACACCCACCGCTGACGTAACTCCCCCCACAGCCGACGCAGACGTAACTCCCCCCACAGCCGACGCAAATGTAACTCCGCACACAACCTCCACAGCCAGCAGCTCCAGAGGAGACAGCAACACTAAGCCCTGCCGGGTCTTCACCATCCCCCCAGACCTCCCCCTCACTGAGGATGAACGGTCAGTCCTCAGTAAAGGGCTCACCTTTGTCCCCCTCCACCCACATATCAACGAATACCGCTCACGCTTGGATATTGAGCAGTTTTTCCGCCGCCTCCGCCTCCACGCTGACTTCTCCAACCGCGAATCTAACCCTCCCTCTACTGACCCCTTCTCCCGCTTCCAACACAAGCCCTCCTCCTGGACACCACCCCAAGGCCTCCTACCCTCCCTCGACCTCTTCATCTCCAACTGCCGTCGAGACATCAATCGTCTCAACCTCTCTACCCCTCTCAAACACTCCAACCACTCCCCTGCAGAACGTGCAGCCCTCCACTCCCTCCGCTCCAATCCCAACCTCACCATAAAACCCGCGGACAAGGGAGGGGCAGTCGTAGTATGGCGCACTGACCTCTACATTGCTGAGGCCAGGCGCCAACTCTCTGACACCTCCTCCTACCGCCCCCTGGATCATGACCCCACCCCCGAGCACCAAACCGTCATCTCCCAAACCATCCACAACCTCATCACCTCAGGTGACCACCCACCCACCGCCTCCAACCTCATCGTTCCCCAACCCCGCACCGCCCGCTTCTATCTCCTCCCCAAAATCCACAAACCTGAATGCCCTGGTCGACCCATTGTCTCCGCCTGCTCCTGCCCCACTGAACTCATCTCCACCTACCTAGACTCCATTTTCACCCCCTTGGTCCAGGAACTCCCTACCTACGTCCGTGACACCACCCACGCCCTCCACCTCCTCCAGAACTTACAATTCCCAGGTCCCCAACACCCCATTTTTACTATGGACGTCCAGTCCCTATATACCTGTATTCCCCATGCTGATGGCCTAAAGGCCCTCCGCAGAACGGACCAATCCCCCTCCACCGACACCCCCATCCGTCGAGCCAAACTCGTCCTCACCCTCAACAACTTTTCTTTCAATTCCTCCCACTTCTTACAGACAAAGGGGGTGGCCATGGGTACCCGCATGGGCCCAAGCTATGCCTGCCTCTTTGTAGGTTATGTGGAACAATCCCTCTTCCGTACCTACACTGGCCCTAAACCCCACCTCTTCCTCCGTTACATTGATGACTGCATCGGCGCCGCCTCGTGCTCCCACGAGGAGCTCGAACAGTTCATCCAATTCACCAACACCTTCCACCCCAACCTGAAGTTCACCTGGACCATCTCCAACACTTCTCTCTCCTTCCTGGACCTCTGTGTCTCCATCTCGGGCAACCACCTAGAGACAGATGTCCATTTCAAGCCCACTGACTCCCACAGCTACCTGGAATACACCTCCTCCCACCCACCCTCCTGCAAAAATGCCATCCCCTATTCCCAATTCCTTCGCCTCCGCCGCATCTG
>JAHRHZ010000004.1:24879981-24938624 GCA_024137785.1 Ginglymostoma cirratum | reverse complement strand
CCCCCTCTCTCCCTATTTATTTCAGAACCCTCTTCCCCTCCCCCATTTCTGATGAAGGGTTTAGGCCCGAAACGTCAAGTTTTCCTGCTCCTATGATGCTGCTTGACCTGCTGTGTTCATCCAACCCCAATGCTTGTTATCCCATACTTAATAGAGTAAGTCTGTTTCGCTCTCAGTAATCCTGTAAACTCTTTACTTCAACTTTGATATATATCATACTAAATGCAGTTCTGTACTGTATTTCTCTTCAACTTTCCCTTGGACTCTCATTCACATGTTTCTCTGTCTACTCTGTTGGTGTCAAAATAGCATCATCATCATTAACAAATTCATTTCCCATTATACTGGACCTAAGTACATGGAGGAGATGCGATTACAAACATCACTTAGCAGATGGCTGCAAGAGGCATCAGAACACAACTGATAACTGAAGCTTCTCTTCAATTTTACACAATTCCCTCAGTCTTTCTTGCTGCAAATCCTTTGAATGAAGGGCCTGTCTTTAAATCCAGTACCCATTCCAGAACTTTACAGACATGAGATCTCTTTTCTCCCACATAACATATCTCCTGTATTGCGCACAAAACAACACTTTTCACTGTATCTCTGTACATGTGACAACAATAATTCAAAATAATTATGCCAGTCAGAATTTCCTGAGCGACTAAGTTGGAACAGAGTAAATTTATCTTTTCTGCATAACTCTAACCTCCAGGAATAAAAGACCAGGTTTTATTTTATGCACCAAAATCTAAAGTAAATTCAAGCTGGCTTATTCTTTCTTAACATTCTGATTCTCCCAGGTGCACCCCTACTCAATTCTGCAAACACTGAGAGTCAGAATTCTGCATGCACTTTGTCCCCAGGATCAGAAGGTAGTTTTCAGGTTATTCCCCTCACTACCACAAGGGTGACAATCCATGTTTCCAAGGAGGTGAAGGCATTAATTGATACTTAGTTCTTTACACAGGAGTCCACTGTAGAAGGTTGTGGAATTGTCTGGGAATCACACCCTACCGATACCCAGAGGCATGGAGAGACTACAGGTATGGTTGTCAACCCTTCAGGACATAGAACATAGAACAGTACAGCACAGTACAGACCCTTCGGCCCATGATGTTGTTGTTATCCTACTCTAAGATCAAACTACCCTGCATACCATACATTTTGCTATCACCCATGTGCCTCTCCAAGAAGTCACTTCAATGTCCCTAATGTATCTGACTCCACTATCACTGCCGGCAGTGCATTCCACACACCCACCACTCTCTGTGTGAAGAACCTACTTCTGACATCTCCCCTATACCTTCCTCCAATCACCTTAAAATTATGCCCCCTTGTAGTAGTCATTTCTGCCCTGGGAAAAAAGTCTCTATCTATCCACTTGATCTGTGCCTCTCATCATCTTGTACACCTTGATGATCAATGATCGGAAAAGGAAAGTGAATGAGCACTTGAGGGAAATAAATTTGTAGTGGCTGCGGCGTTAGAGATGGAGGGAAGGGGCACCATGACTGGTTGGATTGCTCAGAGCTGACATTAACTCAATGGGCTGAATGGCATACTCGTGTGTTGCATGGTCTTGATGATTTCTTTCATTTATTGCCGATAAAAGCAGGGTTCAAAGAGGTCGAAACATTAATTAACTAAATCAATTTCAAGCCTTTAGGATTTTTCTTCTGTTTACTCACTGTAGTGTCCTGGGGGTTAATCATTAATTCTTAAAGACTACAGGCCAGACTTGTTCAGTTGATGACCATATCAATAAAACATGCTGTGCTACGTTTAACAGAGCAAAATAAATTGTTTTCTTCAAGAAAAGATTTTTGGATCAGGCTCATCAGCACTACCAGTTAGGACTCTAGGTTATTGGCTGGAGGTCACTGGCTGTCTCATGTTCCTGATGTTTATACAAAACTCTAGCTATTTACAGTGATTGCAAGAGCAATATGTGTTTCTGATGATGTCTATGATAACCATTTATAAGAAGGAATTAAACGATCCTCGTACAACACAAAGCTCAAAAAATTCTTCCTGCTTGTAACTTGACACCGCCCTCTCGCCCGAGGACTGTTTGCAGTCACACTGAGCCCCAGGTGCACACACATGCCAACTGCCATCACCCTACAGCACATTTGTAGTTGAACAGCAACCAGCATAGCAACTAACCCACAATATAGCTTCAAAAACAGACCTTTGTAGTTCTTATCTTTGCCACAACTGCAGCTATTTATCTCTCTGTGGAATAACAATGCAATTTGGCCAACGTCAATTGCATTCAGATTGGATTCAGAGTTAGATTCCAGCTACGGTTTTCGCTGCACTCTGCTCTGGCTGAGAGGGATAAGGCAAACAAGCTGGTGTCAGGGGTCCTCCTATGTGGGAACACCAGGCACTGCATTGGGTTTCATCTCTTGGTTTGAACCTGGTTAAAATGGTTGGGATTAAAGATGTTTTTGGATCACCTGAGAATTGTGCCAGAGCTGGCAATGCCTAGTCTGACAGTCTCGGAACAATCAGCGGCAACACAAAGTAAAAACGTTGGACTTACTAGGAATTGGCCACTGCAAACACCTGTTAAAAGCTAAAGGCAGACAGCCTAACGGTATTATTGCTGGACTGTTAATCTAGAGACCCAGTTAATATTCTGGCTACCTGCATTCAAATCCCGCCACTGCAGATGGTGGAATTTGAATGCAATTTTTAAAAAATCCATTGGTGACCATGAATCCATTGCTGACTGTTGGGAAAAACCCACCTGGTTCATTAATGTCCTCGAGGGAAGGAAACTGCCATCCTTACCTGGTCTGGCCTACACAGGACTCTAGACCCACAGCAAATGTGGTTGACTCTCAACTGCCCTCTGGGCAATTAGGGATGGGTAATAATTACTGGCCTGGCAAGCAATGCCCACATCCTGTGAATGAATAAAAAGAAGGTCACTCAGTTGGCCAGGTTTCAAATAGAGTCGGTTGGATGGGTCTCAAACCTATTCCTCATGTAATTTGGGCAATAACGTATGCACAGTAAATGGATGATCCCATTCAGTGACAAAAAGATGCAAATGTGATAAATACACCATTTCTTTTCAGTAAGATCACTGTTGTTAGGTTGATGGTGAGTTGGAGCAGGGTAAAGAGGGAGGATGAAAAGGAAATTCTCCGTTTGATACAAACTTTTACAAGACAGGATCTTGTGTCAACAATAAACCCTGTATTGTTACTGATTTAATTCTGACTCAGATTCCCACTTCACAAAGCTGTATGTCAAGGGAACTACTCCGGCTGCCTCAACGAAAGCAGACCAGCTGTAAAAGCTGGAAAAGTGGAGATGACTGGGTTACTTTAACATTTAGAAACTTTTTTAAAGCAGATCTGGAGATTAAATTGGTGGGAATAATCCATAATAATGTTTATATTTTCAGATTATAGAACTGATGAGTGAAATGTTCCTTTCTCATCATGTGCTTCTTCATGCTCCTTGTCCAATTTTTTTGCTGGAACATGAGTAGGCCATTCAGCCCATCAAGTCTGTTCCACTGTTCAGCATGATAACAGCTGATTGAACACTTCAATACCTTTCACCCAAACTATCCCCACAACCCTTGTGCAAAAATTTGTCAACCTGTCCTTTAAATACACTCAAAGACTGGGCTTCCGTTGCCCTTTGAAGTGTGGATTTTCCAAAGTTTACTACCTTCTGAGTAAAATAAAAATCCTCATCTCATTCCGAAATGTCTCCTCCCTGATGTTTAAAATTTTCCCCTCATTCTAAGCCCCCAAACCTGGGAAATAGCTTACCTGTATCTACACCGTGTATTCTTTTAAGTATTCTACAAAAGAAACTATCGAGGACAGTGTCGCCAATCCAGGAACAAATCCGGTAAAGTTTTTATTTCAGTCCCTCTGCGGCAATAATATATTTTCCTGAGATTAAGAGATATTGCGATTTCTGTCATATGTTGTCCGAAAAGGAGACAAAAACTGTGTACAGTACTCCAGCTCCCATCTAATCAAACTTATGAAGTTGAGCACCTCTCCTGTGCTCAAACCCATTTTTGATAAACATTATGCACCCAAAAGTCGTAGGTGACTCCGAGCTCCAAAGTGACGTCCCGAAGGGCTGAAATAGAGTGAGAGTTGGTTTGAAAGCAGGCATGAAGATGCAGTGAGGCTGGTGGGTTGCTGATTGCTTGGACGAAGAGTGGAGGAGGATGGTGTCCATGGAGCATGGAGGGGTGTGTTGTGATGAAGAAAGAATTGGATGAAGGCCTGGAGAAACAATTGGCGAGTGGACGCCCCAGTCTACTGCACTAACGTTCGTTGTCAGTTTCCCGGGAAAAACCAGCATTGTAAGCTATGTGGTAATGAAATGAGTGGGTTCTCAGTGACATGTAGATTGCTGCTCTTAGCAACGTTCTAAACTGACCATTTAAACCATAAGCGGAATGCCAGAAATCTTTCTTTTGATGTTGAGATTCTGACTTTTCCATTTTTGCTGTCTTTTTCCACAATTCCTTCCATTGCCCATATCACTCAAGAGAACAGAAAATTCCATCCTCTAAGCAATTCTAATGGCAACCATGCTACAATTATCATAAAATCCATCAGATTCACTTTAAGAGAGGCAAAATCTGCCGTCCATTCCTGGTCTGGCCTATATGCCCTCTGAATGACCTAGCAGGCCACCTTGTTGTATAGAACTGCTACAAAGTTTATTAAAAGGAATGGATATGGATGAATCTACCCAGCATCAACCAGAAACAACAGGAGCACACACAGCCCTGGCCGCCCTGCAAAATCCCCCTTTCTAGCATCTGGGAGCTTGTGCCAAAGTTGGGACAGCTATCCCACAGACTAGTCAAACAACAGCCTGACATCATCATTCTCACAGAAATATGCCTTGCAGCTAATTTCCCAGGTACCCCTATCACTATCACCTTGCAGGACAGGACAGACTCAACAGAGGTGCTGTAGAGTTGGGAGGGAGCTACCTTCAGAGTCTTCAATATTAACTCCAGATCTCATGAAGTGTCATGATGTCAGGTCATGGGTTCAGTTCCATTCTTGGGCAACTGTCTGTGTGGAGTTTACACATTCTCCCTGTGTCTGTGTGGGTTTTCTGTGAGTGCTCCGGTTTTCTTCCACAGTCCAAAGATGTGCAGATTAGATGGATTGGCCATGCTAAATTGCCGATAATGTCCAGTGATGTGCAGGCTAGGTGGATTGGGAAATGCAGGGCTACAGGGGTGGGGGGAGCGGTCTGGGTGGGATGCTCTTTGGAGGACTGGTGTGGACTTGATGGACCAAGTTGTCTGCTTTCACACTGTAAGAATTCAATTCTAAAGTGGCCATGAATCCACTCAAGGTCTCAAATGATCCCACTGAACATGACCACAACATATAGCATACTGATTGAGAGGTGGAGTCATCATTTACCGCAGATGGGAGAAGCTGAAATATCATATGCTAGCAGTGGTGATCTTCTGAAGAAATATGTTCTGCAAAAAAACTGCCATCCAGGAGAAAGAAGTATTTTCAGTCAGAAAACTGAGGGAATCTTTAAGTATTCAGCAGCTTAAAAACATACAGAGCCAGTCATTTCATGTGCATGTAGCAGCAGTCATAGCAGTATCAAGCCTGTCATCAGAAGCTCAAAACAGCTACAGATTGTGAAAAACAGTGAAAGACTTGTAAGGACAACATAAAATTACGCAAGGTTCAAAAGGAAAGAGTTGAATCTAATCCCCAGGATAAAGCAGTTGATATCAGACACCAAAAGTAAGCAAAGTCCCTTAGATGAAGGGTGAAATTTCTTAAAATTATGTAAATTTCAGAGCTGAAAAACTGGAGATGTTCTCTGCTTCTTCCTGGAAGAAAAGCCTGAACCATTCCCATTCACCACCACCATCCTCCTCCGCCTGACTGAGCTCGTCCTCACCCTGAACAACTCCTCTTTTAACTCCTCTTACTTTCTTCAGGTCAAAAGGCGTGGCCATAGGTCACATGGGTCCTAGTTATGCCTGTCTGTTTGTCAGGTAAGTGGAACTTTCTGTGTTTCAGTCCTGTTCTGGTCCTCACCTACAACTCTTTCTCTGGTATATCAATGATATCATCAGTGCTGCTTCCCCCTGTTGTCTGGAATTGGAAAAGTTTATAAATTTCACTCCCAATTTGCTCTCACCTTCATCTATCCATCTCTGACTCCTCCTTTCCTTTCCTTGACATCTCTGTTTCCATTTCTGGGGATAGCCTCGCCACAGATATCCACTACAAACCCACCGACTCCCACAATTACCTTGAATATGCATTCTCACAACCCACTTCCTGTAAAGACTTAATTCCATTCTCTCAGTTCTTCTATTTCCATTGCATCTGTTCTGGTGATGTTGATTTTGACAAGCGAGTCACCGAAATGACCACTGTCTTCCTCAACCAAGGATTCCCCAGCACTGTAGTTGACAGGACCCTCAGCCGAGTCTGACCCATCTCCTACACAGCAGCCCTCATCCCCTCTCTTCACTCCCACAACAGAAATAGGGTCCCCCTTGTCCTCACCTACCATCACACATGCGTCCATATCCTGAGGATAATTTTCCACCTCCTCCAGCAGGATGCCACCACCAGACACATATGCCCCTCATGTCTCTTGTCAGCCTTTCTCAAGTGCCTGCTTCCTCCTGACCCAATCCTCCTTCAGTCCCTAGAACGCCCAACAGCCCCATAGCACCTTCCCCAGCAACCGTAGAAGGTGTAACACCTGCCCATTTACTTCCTCCTTCCTCCGTATCCAAACATACCTTCCAGGTGAAGCAGCGCTTTACTGTACTTCACACGGTTTATCTACTGCATTGGCTGCTCACAACATGGTGTCCTCTACATTGAGGAAATGAAGCATAGATTGGATGACTGCTTCACACCTATGTTCTATTCACAAAAAAGGACCCTGAGCTTCCTGTTGCCTGCTACTTCAACACACTACTTTGTTGTGGTTGATTGGCTCGCCGAGCTGGTTCATTGTTTTTCTGCAGATATTTCATTACCCTGCTGGTTAACATCATCAGTGTAGCCTCCGATGAAGCGCTGCTGTGTTTTCCTGCCTGTTATTTAAACTCTGGTGTCTGTTGAGCTGGATTACCTCACTTCTGGTTTTCCTTCACAATGGAGTGTATATAGGATCTAGCTCTATGTGTTTCTTGATAGCTTTCTTAGTGGAGAACCAGGCCTCTAGGAATTCCCGTTCTTGTCTCTGCTTCGCCTGTCCCAGGATCCTGGTGCTGTCCCAATCGAATTGGTTGTTTTCCTTATCCAAGTGGATGGAGATGAGATTGGTCATGTCTTTTTGTTGCCAGTTGATGTTCATGTACTCTTGTGGTTAATTTCCTTTCTGTTTGTCCGATGTAATGTTTGTCACAGTCTCTGCAGGGAATCGTGTATATGACATTGGTTCTGTCCATAGTGAGCAGTGGGTCTTTGGTTCAGGTTAACATTTGACGTAGGGTTGATGTGGGTTTGTGTGCTACTCTGATGCCCAATGCTCATAGGAGTCCTGTGGTCAGTTTAGATGTGTTCTTGATGTAAGGTAGCGTGATGAGCCAACCAACCACAACAGCCACAATCGGAGCTGCAAATCTACTCTAAAACCTTAGACACTACTTTGTTCCCTGGCTCACGCTTCTGTGTCAGGCTTGCTGCAGTGCTCCAGTGTAAGCTGGAAGGACAGCACCTCATTTTCCACCTGCGAACTCTACAGCCTTCTGGACTCAACATCAAGTTCAACAACTTTAGAACTTGAGCTTCTCCCATGTCCTTAACCAACTCATCCAAGCTGAAAGGGTGGCACAGTGGCTCAGTGGCTCAGTGGTTAGCACTGCAGCCTCACAGTGCCAGGGACCTGGGTTCAATTCCATCCTCAGGAGACTGTCTGTGTGGAGTTTGCATGTTCTCTCCATGTTTGTATGGGTTTCCTCTGGGTGCTCTGGTTTCCTCCCACAGTCCAAAGATGTGCAGACTAGGTGGATTGGCCATGCTAAATTGCCCATAGCGTTTGTTCAGGGATGTGTAGATTAGGGGGAATGGGCCTGGGTGGGATGCTACAAGGGTTGGTGTGGACTTGTTGGGCCAAAGGGCCTATTTCTAGACTGTAGGGATTCTATGATTCTGACTAGATATCCTAAATAAATCAAACTGCATTTGGCCCATATCCCTCTAAACCCTTCCTATTTATATACCCATCCAGATGCCTTTTAAATAGTGTAATTGTACCAGCCTCCAACACTTCCTCTGGCAGCTCACTCCATGCACACACCATCCCCTGCATGAAAAATTTGCCCCTTAAGACCCTTTTAAATCTTTCTCCTCTCACCTATGCCCTCTAGTTTTGGACTCCCCCACCCCAGGGAAAGTCCTTGACTATTCACCCTATCCATGCCCCTCATGATTTTATAAACATCTATAAGGTCACCCCTCAGGCTCTGACACTCCAGGGAAAATAACCCCAGTCTATTCAGCCTTTCCCAATTTCTCAAGCCCTCCAACCTTGGCAACATTCTTGTAAATCTTTTCTGAACCATTTCAAGTTTCACAACATCCTTTGTATAACAGAGAGACCAGAATTGCATGCAGTATTCCAATAGTGGCCTGACCAATGTTCTGTACAGCTGCAACATGACCTCCCAACTCCTATACTCAATGCACTGACCAATAAAGGCAAGCGTACCAAATGTCTTCTTCACTATCCTATCTACCTGTGAACTCTACTTTGAAGGCACTACGAACTTGCATTCCAAGGTCTCTTTGTTCAACAACACTCTCCAGGACTCTACCATTAATTACATAAGTCTTGCCCTGATTTGCCTTTTCAAAATGCAGCACCTCACATTTATCTAAATTAATCTCCATTTGCTACTTCTCAGCCCATTGGCCCATCTGATCAAGATCCCGTTGTACTCTGAGATAACCTTCTTGGCTGTCCATTACACCTCCAATTCTGATTTCTTCTGCAAACTTACTAACTTTCTAACCATACCTCCTATCTTCATATCCAAACATTTATATAAATGACAAAAAGCAGTGGACCCAGCACTGATCCTTGTGGCGCACCGCTGGTCACAGACCTCCAGTCTGAAAAGCAACCCTCCATCACCACCTTCTGTCTTCTACCCTCGAGCCAGATCTATATCCAAATAACTATGCGATCTAACCTTGGTAACCAGTCTACCATGAGGAATCTGGTTGAATGCCTTATGAAGTCTATATAGATCACGCCCACTGCTCTGCCCTCATCAATCTCTTTGTTACTTCTTTAAAAAACTCAATCAAGTTCATGAGACATGATTTCCCACAAACAAAGCCATGTTGACTATCTCCAATAAGTCCTTGCCTTTCCAAATACATGTAAATCCTATCCCTCCAACAGCTTGCCCCACCACTAATGTCAGGTTTATGGTCCATAGTTCACTGGCCTTTTCTTACCACCTTTCTTAAATAGTGGCACCACATTATCCAATCTCCAGTCTTCTGGCACCTCACCTGTGGCTATCGATGATACAAATGTCCCAGCAGAGGTCCCAGCAATCACTTCACTAGCTTCCCATAGTTCTAGAGTATATCTGATCAGGTCCCGAGAATCTATCCACCTTTATACGTTTTAAGACATCCAGCACCTTCTCCTCTGTAATATGGACATTTTTCAAGATGTCGCTAATTACTTCCCGCTTTCTCTATATTCCATATCCTCCTCCACAGTAAACACTTAGTAAAAATACTTGTTTAGTATTTCCCCCAGCTCCTGCGGTTCCACACGTAGGTGGCCTTTCTGATCATTAAGGGGCCCTGTTATCTCCCCAGTTACCCTTTTGTCCTTAACGTATTTGTAGAATCCCTTTGGATTCTCCTTAACCCTATTTGCCAATGCTATTTCATGTCCCGTTTATGCCCTCCTGATTTCCCTCTTAAGTATACTCCTACTGCCTTTATACGCTTCTAGAGATTCACTCAATCTCTGCTGTCTATACCTGACATATGCTTCCTTCTTATTCTTGACCAAAACCTCAATTTCTCTAGTCATCGAGCATTTCCTACACCTACCAGCCTTGCTCTTCACCCGGAGAGGCACATACTGTCTCTGGAATCATGTTATCTCATTTTTGAAGGCTTCCCATTTTCCAGCCAACCCTTTACCTGCGAACATCGACCCCCAATCAACTTTTGAAAGTTCTTGCCTAATACCATTAAAATTGGCCTACCTCCAATTTAGAACTTTAACTTTTAGATCTGGTCTATCCTTTTACATCACAATTTTAAATCTAATAGAATTATGGTCACTGGCTCCAAAGTGCTTTCCCACTGACACCTGAGTCATCTGCCCTGCCTTATTTCCAAGAGTAAGGTCAGGTTTTGCCCCTTCTCTAGTAGGTACATCCACATACTGAATTAGAAATATACTTGTACACACTTAACAAATTCCTCTCCATCCAAGCCTTTAACGCTATGGCAGTCCCAGTCTATGTTTGGAAAGTTAAAATCCCTGACCTCAACCACCCTATTATTCTTACAGGTGACTGAGATCTCCCTACAAATTTGTTTCTCAGTTTCCTGCTGACTTTTGCGGGGGTCCAGGGTATGATCCCAATAAGGTGATCAGCCCTTTATTTCTCAGCTCCAACCAAAAACTTCCCTGTACATATTCCCGGGTATATCCTCCCTAGATACAGCCGTAATGTTATCCCTAATCATAAACGCCAATCCCCGTCCTCTCTTGCCGGCCCACACCCTCCCCCCGCAACCTTTCAATCCTTCCTTTGCACCTTTACGCTGGAACATTAAGATGTCAACCCTGTCCTTCCCTCAGCCATATCTCTATTTTTGCTATGAGAATCCAGCCTCATGTTCCTCGTCATGCCCCGAGTTCATCTGCTTTACCTGTTAGGTCTCTTGCATTGAAGTAAATGCGGTTTAATTTATCAGCAGCTCTAACAAATCTCCCCACCAGTGGATTAGTTCCCTTCCAGTTCAGGTGCATTCCAACCATCTTATACAGGGTCACTTCGATCCCAGAAGAGATTCCAATGATCCTAAAATGTGAATCTTTCCCCCCTACACCAGCTCCTCAGCCATACATTCATCTGCTCTATCCTCCTATTCCTGCCCTCACCAGTTCATGGCACTGGGAGTAATCCAGATATAACTATGCTCGAGGACCTAACTTTTAAATTCTTGCCTAATTTCCTATATTCCTCAGAATCTCATCCTTTTCACTTCCTATGTCCTTAGTTCCAATTTGTACAAAAACTCTTTGCTCATCCCACTTGCCTTTGAGAATATTCCACACCCTCTCTGAGATATCTTTAATCCTGGTTCCAGGGAGGCAACACACCATTCTGATGTCTCACTATTGGCTGCAGAATCGTCTGTCTGTGCCTCTAACTAGAGGGTCCCCTATCACAATCAATAGCTTGGAACCTGGCGTACCCCTCATTACGTTAGAGCCTGTCTTAGTCCCAGAAACCTCGTTGTCGGTGCTACATTCCCCTGAGAGTCCATCACCCCGCACATTTTCCAGAACAGCATACTTGTTTGAGATGGGGACACTCACGGGAGACTTCTGCACTACCTGCCTCCCTCTCCTACCTTTCCTGGAGGTAACCCATCTACCTGACTGTATCTGTGGTTTATCTCCCTTCCTGAAACTGCTATCCATCACACCGCCTAGCTCCTGTAAATTCCTCATTGCCTCTAACTGCCACTCCAACTGATCCATGCAATCTGATAGGATTCACAAACAAAAACACTTATACACAATCATCAGTAACGTGGAAACTCTCCCGAATCTCCCACATCCAACAGAAAGAGCACATCACTCTACTAATGACCATCCTTGCACATTAACAATCTACAGACCCAGAAAACAGCACAGTCTTACTGCTCTAAAAGCGCTGTTCCTGGCTTAGTTACCTCTGTTTTTATATTTTTAAAGTTTAATCAAGAGACAGATCTCAATAACAACATTTAACAAAACAAAAGCCCCACTCTACTCACCATTGTAGATTTACAAAAGAAAACCAGTAAGGTTACACTTTAAAAAGCCACTTAGCTGTTCCCCTGCTGGAGCTCTCACACGTAGGTTTCTCTAAGGTCAGCTGTGTGAATTCCGCTGTTCGTTTTTTTTTCTTAGAATGAACTCCGATGTCCAAAGATACTTGAAAACAGACAACCAAGGTAGCGGCTGGGTCAGACAGCAGTGTGGGTTTCTTTCTGTCTCTGAATTGCTGCCCATGTGGTCTTTGTTTCTCTTCATCCTTTTTAAAGTGCTGTCGTTTTGATCTTTTTACCCGCAAAGTTCCAAAGCAATGCAATGGCTTACAAAACATTAACTACTGTGACAAGAATTCGAGGATATCAGTTCCAACACCAAAATGCCTCAAAAAAGGAGAAGCTCTTACAGGCACAACTTTTTTTCCCATCCTCCATTTGGATTATCCAGCATTTGGACAGGTACATGAACAGGGAAGGCTTAAAGGGATAGGGGCCAAACGCAGGCAAGTGGATTCTAGTTTAGTTAGGGAAACTTGGTCGGCAGGGATGAGTTGGACGAAAGGGTCTGTTTCTGTGCTATATAACTAAGACTCTATAACTAAGTGGAAATGGCATGAATTAATACACTTTTCCTCCATCTTGGAAAAGATAATACATTTCAGCATTAAAGTATTTGAAAGATCCTTAAATAATTGAAAATGTTTTTCAGTACGAGAAGGAAGATAATTCTGTTTAGAGGTTTTCAACTTTATTTAACAGAAATGAATGAAATATTCTGAAAAAGGAGTTAAAAATATTCATTAACACAACAAAGCTTTCTAACAATACTGTTTTATTAGTGATTCATCTTCATTATCCAGTTATTAAAGAAATAATTACAATATTTAAAAAGACTTTCTGAAGAACATTAAATACAATTGAAGTGATTATTGAGTTAAAACACTGAACGGAAAACAAGAACTGCATCCACAAACAACTTGAAAAACATTGTAACAGTTTTCAAGTAAATGATTTAAATAAAAGAAACAACGGCAATTAAATGTAATGATAATAGAGGAAGAAATTACACCTCCAAACTGACTTAAAATCACAAATATTTCAGACAGGGAAGGGACAGTGCATGAGATACAGAATTTCTGGAGGATTCCAGAAGAAGCCCAGAGAAGAACACGTTAAAATATTTCTTTCTTCTCTGGGTTTTTTTTACAGATTTTTTTTCACAGATTTTTAAGATACTTTAAGATGACAAACTATAAGAGAAGAGACAGATACATTTGAGAATATCGTAAGACCATTTGACAATTACTGTACATTAAGTACCAGTCACAAATAGAGAATGAACAGGGAATTAGAGACCAGTATGTGTGATAACGTATTAGGGAAAATGCTGGAGTTCTTTTATATTGAAAAAATTATAGCAGAGCACTTGGAAAACAGTGACAGGATTGAACACAGTCAGCATGGATTTATGAAAGGGAAATCATGCTGAACAGGTCTATTGGAATTTTTTGAGGATATATCCAGTAGAATTGGACCATTGGATGTGTTTTACTTGGACTTTTCATATAGTTTCAATAATGTCACACATAAGAGATAAGCATTGTAGAAGTGTCGCTCAGACAGAGACAAAGACTCAGGAGGTAGGCAGGATTCAGGCAGGTGAAAGGTGTTTATTCAAGCAGAAACCAGTTAATGCAGGGAGAGGGCCATAGGATCTTTCCCAAATCTGGCCTTGAATTGAGAAAGCAATTTTTCCCTTAATCTTTTGTTCAGATCAGAAGAGAGTTCAATGACACGCTCTGATTTTACAAAGAAGTACAGATTTTTTATACAGTTTGCATTACAATAATCAAATATAACATAGTCACCGTCCTCCCCTTTAAACCAAACATCCAATCCCATGGGACACCTAATCAATGATGGGTATTCCTATGGACATCCCCAGGTTCCCATGATCTCAAGGTGTTTATTAGACATCACAATGGCTGGGCCTTGGGATCTTTCTATGCATCCTATTAACTTGCATTCCAAAAGTTATTAGCTTTACTCCTTCCGGTCTGTCCTAGGTTTTCTCATCTTTAAGGGCGACTTGAATTCTATTATTATGTGTGCCACCTTTATCAAATTTAGTCATTCCTTTTCTATTTCCCACCGTCCTGATTATATATATAAAAAACAAAAGACAGTTAGTTTTAACTAATTGCTATATGATTAATTTCTAAATTCCAATGATAAAGTTAGTTATAGAGTGTAAAGTTATACGGCTACTTTTACTGCTAGACCTTTGTAGCAAATAAGTTATGACCAATCTATGTTGTTCAGGGTGTAAGATAAGGCATGTCCTTATAAAATAATTAAAGACAAGGATAATTAACTTTCACTTCTGGGTTTAAATGCTTTTTCCCCTACTGCTTGTATTATATTCTGGTTATATGTTGAAAACTACTTCTATGATTACCTGAATAATCTTTAACTAAAGCCTATTTCTTAATACTGTAAATAAAAAAGCTAATTACTACAAAATATCTTTAGCTGTTGTTTTTACAGCTGTTTAGGGTGTTAATCTGACTGGCTCATGAGCTAAGATTTACACTACTGGTGCTATGTCTTTAGTGGGACAACATCCTTTCATTAATGAGGCTAGAATCAGTCACTTTTCTGTTCCTACACACCCTCTTATCAAAATGGTCTCAGACGATGGGGTTGCAGGGCTTTTGTATGACCTTGTGTAGCTCTGTTCCGAGGTAGTATTATGTTTCACTTAAATGTTAGAGCAGACTGTCCCATTTTGTTTTTGTCCTCATCAGCCATTTTGTTCTTTCAAACATGAGCCAATCTTACAAGCACATAAAATAAGGTCATGTGGGATTGGGGATAATGTATTGAAACTGATAGAAAACTGATTGGCAGGCAGGAAACAGTAGGCATAAACAGGTCACTTTCTGAGAGGCAGCCAGTGACTCGTGGGATACTGCAGGGATCAGTGCTTGGACCCCAGCCATTCACAATATATATTATTGATTTAGAGGAGGGAAGTAAATGTCATATCTCCAAGTTTGCAGATGACACAAAGCTGGGTGGGGGAGTGAACTATATAAGGATGCAGAGATGCTTCAGTGTGATTTGAACAAGTTAAGTTAGTGTGAATGAATGCAAAGATATCTAGTTTGGTAGGAAAAACAGGAAAAGGTAGTCCAAACGGCAATAGATTGGGAGAGGGGCAAGTGAAAAGAGACCTGGGTGTCCTTGTGCTCACTGAAGGTAAGCATGCAGGTGCAGCAGGCAGTGAAGGAGGCAAATGGTATGTTGGCCAGCATAATGAGAGGATGTGAATACAGAAGCAGGGGTGTCTTGCTGCAACTATACACGGCCTTGGTGAGACCACACCTGGAGTATTGAGTGCTGTTTCAGTCTCCTTATCAGAGGAAGGATGTTCTGGCGATGGAGGAAGTGCAGTGAAGGCTTACCAGACTGATTCCTTGGATGGCAGGACTGACGTATGAAGAGAGACTCAATCAGTTAGAATTATATTCACTTGAGTTTAGAAGACTGAGGAAGATCTTATAGAAGCCAATAAAATTCTAACAGGGCAGGACTGTGGCTCAATAGTTAGCACTGCTGCCTCATAGCATCTGGGACCTGGTTTGATTCCACCCTCAAGAGAGTGTCCGTGTGGAATTTGTACGTTCTCCCTGTGCCTGCATGTGTTTCATCCAAATGCTCTGGTTTGCTCCCACAGTTCAAGGATGTGCAGGTTAGGTGGATTGGTCATGCTAAATTGCCCATAGTGTCCAGGGATATGCAGGCTTGGTAGATTCGCCATGGGAATGTAGGATTACAAGGGTGGAGGGAGTGGGTCTGGTTGGGATGCTCTTCGTAGAGTCAGTGTGGATTCGATGGACCGGATGGCCTGATTCCACAATGTAGGGATTCTATGACTGGACAGGCTAAACACAGGAAGGAGGTTTGCGATGACCAGGGAGTTCCTAGCCAGGGGTTATGGTCTAAGGATATGGGGCAGGCCAAGCGCTGCAGATACATGGGAACACCATCATCTGCAAGGGTAGAAGAGTAAATGGATACAATGTTGGAGTAATACAGTCTGTGGAATGTTTTGGAGCATAGGTGAATGGGAGACAGCAATCTGCTTCGGCAAGCAGTGCACTGATATTGGGTGGCACGGTGGCTCAGTGGTTAGCACTGCTACCTGACAGCGCCAGGGACTCCAGGTTCGATTCCAGCCTCGGGTGTCTGTCTGTGTGGAGTTTGCACATTCTCCCCGTGTCTGCGTGGGTTTCCTCCGGGTGCTCCGGTTTCCTCCCACAGTCCAAAGATATGCAGGTTAGGTGGATTGGCCATGCTAAATTGTCCGTAGTGTTCAGGGAGGTGTAGGTTAGGTGGGTTGTTGGGGGGGCAAGTGGGTCTGGGTCAGATGCTCTGAGGTTCAGTGTGGACTTGTTGGGCCGAAGGGCCTGTTTCCACACTGTAGGGATTCTATGAAAATATACATCCATATCAGGGAATAGTTAAGATCAAAAATCATATGACACTAGGTTATAGTCCGACAGGTTTAGTTGAAAACACTATCTTTTGGAGCATTGCTCCCTCCTCATGTGTGGAGAAAGAGGAGGTATCAAGACACAGAAATTATAAGTAAAGGATCATAGAACTGATGTGAAGGTATTGAATAAACCTAAAATGGCTGGCTGACTCCCTCCTGTTAAACCTTTAATCAGTTAGAAAGGATATGCAGCTTTTGATTGATTAAAATGCAAATCCCAGCATTTCTGCCAAGTCACTGCCCCGAGATAACTAAAGGCTTTATTAGTGTATACAAGAGGTGGCTTCTCAGGTCAGGCAACGCACTTTGGGTGTGAGGCCTTGTTTAGAATCTGTGTTTTAACTGGAAGTCAGACTGGTTTTATTTCCAGGGGGGAGGGGTGGGGCTGAAGTAGGTAGGTGGGATGGTGATAGCTGGATGCAGGTAGGAGGTAGTGGGGATTGGTCAGTGGCAAGGATGGGGCAGATAGGGGGGGAAGAAGATGGACAGGTTGTGTTAAGTTTCCTGCTCGCATTAACACCTACCATGATAGACAATACTTGTACTCCTTTCATTGGGTGCAGACTATATATATTTTTAAGCTTTTCCAATTCATTCCACATTTTCATGCCTCCCTTCTTCAGGGGAGGCAGTTCTTTGGGCCATCTTTCTTCCAGTTTAGGACTGGCAAACTTGTGGGCTGCCCATTGTTTATATTCAATTTTAACTACTCCCTTGTCATCCTTTGTTTCTTTCCACCTTATGGCTCCTGGCCCGTACTGGCCATAAATTAAATGGTTGGTCCTCTTCTCAGACTCACTAGAACTGGGACCAGACCGTTCACCCCCATTTCTCAGAACGCACACTTTACCCGGGTCTTGGGATGTCCGGTAGCCAGTGTATAGCGGAATGCTTGGCTATGGTGAAGGGGAAGGATTTTTCATTACTGGAGGTTTCTCCTTCTCATCCGGTTTTTGCTTTGTCGTTTTAAGTTCTTTGCAAACAGCTTTCAATTGTTCCTTCTCGATCATGATTAGATTTGTCTATGATTTCTTGTGACTGTATAACTTGTCGCATTGCACATAGAGACCAACAAATGCATCTTTTATCTTTTAATCAGGTGGTTTTACCCCAAATGCTTTTAGTATCATCCAGGGACCGTTGTCCCATGGAGGTTCCATACTTCTGATGGATTTCTGTCGAAGTTTTTGAGAGGTCGAATTCTTGCTCAATGTATTTCTTTAATTTCTGGAGAACATTATGTTCAGAAAGGAGGGTCTACCCTCCTTTCACTATAGAAGGTAATTTGGACTTAGACATTATGCTTGGATATTTATATGGACTTGGAGCCAATGGGACTCAATGACCCGTAGGCCAGAGATCCTACTCTCTTCCGGCCAATTACAGACGTCTGTACCCACTGTGGGCTCAAGACGGAGATCACAGACAGGTTACAGATCGCGTTAGACAAAGTGGGTCCGAGCTTTCACTATCTCCTGAGGACTTTTATCATTGAGGAGCTCTTATCTCTCTAATAGTGTATCGGGAGTCTTCAGATTGCCAACATTCATCTTTGCAGTCCTGTTGACTATGCCGAGTTGTTCGGTTCCTAAGAAATAAGTGAGGAACGAGTCCGCGATCTTTTTAAATACAGTCTGTTCTGATATAACGCGTGTTTCTTCAATGCAAATTGATTTTAATGAGATTGAAGAATTGTAGAGCGTGGTTTGTAGCACTCGAACTTTCCCTGCCTGTATTAGCTACAACATGATTCCGTCCCCATCGCTTTAAATGTCAGTTATTGCACGATTTTCTTATACCCTGAGACTGCACAAGAACAGAAGTATTGTGTTATTTCAGAACCAACTATATCCGGTTTAATTTCTCATTAGATGTTGATCAGATGGTTACATGTTGTGATCATTCCAACAACCGCTCTTCCGGTTTTTTTAATGCACTTTTTTTAGTCCATTGAGTGGTTAGCTGTTCATCACATCCTAACCATTAGGTTTAGGCCACAGTCTGTTTGTGCCATATGCTCATATCTGCTTCAAACTGATTTCAGCTGGACTTGCAAGTTCCGTTTTTGAATTAGTATTTGCAATTTAACCCTTGTTACGCTGTAGCTTAATCACACAATTTTCAATATACTCCACAGCGGAGCAGTTGCTGTAATGCTCCTCGACAATGCACCTTCTATGGTGCATGTGTTAAAGTTGATGAAAGTCTTTATGGACATGCCAAATTTCCTGAGGAAGAAGAGCGGTTGTTGTGCCTTCTTGACTGTCGCATCTACGTGGGAAGTCCAGGACAGGTTGTCAGTTATCGTCACTCTTGGGAACTTGAGGTTCTCAACCCTCTCAACTTCTACTCCATTGATGTAGATGGGGGCATGTTCTCCTCCTTTCTTTCTGAAGTCAATGACCAGCTCTTTAGTTTTGCCGACATTGAGGGAGAGGTTGTTTTCATCGCGCCACATCACCAAGCTCACGCCTTTCTGTATTCTGAGGGCAGATAGAGGACTTGGTGATGTGGTGGACTACATTCCAATTCCAGCTGTATTTATTTTGAAATACATCGAAATACACAACAAAAAAAAATTTCAAGTAACTGAACAAAGGGGTGCCAATCACCCACAATCGATATATGGTATATATATATCATCCATGAACTCCACTGTATGACAGAATAAACAGTTGGGCTGAGGGTTTGTGAATGACCACAGTCTGTGGGGACAAGGGATTTGCTGTGTGCAACACAATGCATTTACCGTTTCCTTGAATGTCTTTGATGTTTATATCAATATCACTTGTCCATTATAACGGGTAATAATTGTGCAAGAACACTTCCTAAAGTTTTGACCCGAAGTTTACAGTTTAAAATTTGAATCCTTTATCCAACTGCCACTACTTTTCTGAGTGAAATTTATTTCCATTGCATTTTCTTTCCTATATATCTTGGGGGAAGGCCAATAATATTAGGCAGGACCTGGGAAATGTGCATTGGCAAACTGTCTGTTTGAGAGTAAACTCATATCTTTCACGTGGGAATTTTTTAAAAGCCAGTTGATTAAAGTTCAGGATCAGCTTGTTCTTGTGCAAATGAAGGATAAGGACGGCAAGATTTGGGAATCTTGGTGAACAAAGAAATTGTGTGTTTAGTCAAAAAGTAAAAGGAGGCTTACATAATATTTAGGAAACTGAAGACAGAGAGAGCCCTTGAAGAACATAAAGATCACAGGCAAGAACTTAAACAATTAGTTAGGAGAGCTAAAAGGGGCCATGAAAGGCTCTCGGCAAACAGGATTAAGGAAAATCTGAGAGCATTTTCTAGGCAAATAAGGAGCAAAAGTGTAACTAGGAAAAGGGTATGTCCACTCAAGAACAAAGGAGGGAACTTATGTGAGGAGCAGGAGGAAGTAGGTGAGATACTTTACATTGGTATTTGCAAAGGAGAAGAAGGTGAGTCTAGAGATGGGTATTGTGATATCCTAGGGCATGTATATATAAAAAATGTGTTGGGTGTTTTGAAAAGCATTAAGGCAGTCAAGTCCCCAGGACCTGATGGGATCTATCCCAGCATGACGAGGGAGGCAAGGAAGGAAATTGTTGGGACCTTGTACAAAATCTTTGTATCTTCTTTACAAGAGCGCTCCCAGAAGCTAACATGTTCTAAGCATGAGTCTCTGAGACTGACCCATTACACCCTCTCGCCTGGTGTCATCTATAAGGGCAGGGTATGCCAGATCTGGGGCGAGCTGCTGGAACTGTATAAAACTTTGGTTAGACCACAGCTGGAAAGATGGGATTGGATTCGAGAGGGTTCGTAGGAAATTTACGCAGGTGTTGCTGAGACTGGAGAATTTTTGTGATGAGGAGGAGCAGGAAAGACTGAATTAATTTTCTTCAGAACACAGGAGGTAGAAGGGAGATTTCGTTGCAGAGTATAAAATTACAAAGGGGTCTGGAAAGTAAGGAAATATTTTCACTTGGTTGCGGGACCCATATTAAAGGGCCCAAAAGGAAAGGAGGTTTTGAAGGAATTCAAGGAGAAATGTGGTGGTGCAGGTCTGAAACTCACTACCTGAAAATGAGGTAGAAGCAGAGCTCCCCACAATCATTAAAACATTTTGGAGGTACACTTAAAATGCTGAAAATTAAATGGCTACTGACCACGAGTTTTGGTGTGAATGGCTGCCTGTTGGCCAATGGGCAAAACGGCCTGTCAGAGTGCTGTACGAGTTCCAAGATTATCAGTCAAATAAACCATACCTGCTCAGGTGAGATTTAAGTATATCCTCTCTCTTGAGGTCTGACTAATACAGGCAGGGAACAGACTCAAACCTTCAGAGCCCAGAAGGGTCTGACAGTATCAGTGCCCCACCCACTCCAATCATTCACACTGACCCTCCCTCCCTCCCTCACATTGACCTCCCTCCCCCCTCACACTGCCACCCCTCACGCTGCCACCAGCCAATCACTCATACCGACACTCAAATCACACACTGACTCTTCCCCTCACATTGACTACCCTCTCACACTGACAGCCCACCACACTGATGCCTTGCCAATCACTCACATTGACCTGCCAATCACACACTGACCCTCACTCTTATCAGTGACCCTGGTTAGAGCTGCCCATGGCTGAAGCTAGCAAAAAAAGGCTGAAAGTGTACTTCAATCGACTTAAAATGGCAGAGGAAAATTTTTAGCTGAAACAGCAGCTAAACAGTAAGCTGTTTCAAGTCAAGCTGTTGGTTCGAGCAATTAGATGTCTTCATAGAGGGAATAAATCCAAGGTAAAGATAATACTCAAAAGGTCCTGTGAAAAGGATACAGTGGGCTCCGATAAACAGAAACAAGATGCAGCTGCCGTTCAGTTTAATGAGGAACATCATGAGAAAAGCTTTTAGAAGCCTCCATCTTGGCAAATTCAAAGTCTGGCATTGGTCACTGGATGAAGAAAAGGACTTGACCTATATCATTTAAGGCCCCCAGGTAATATATATTAAATGGAGTTTTAAGTAATGGATCTCGATATTTAGTCTAAGGCACATAGGAGACCCCATGTTTTTGACAGGGGAGTACTGAATAACTGATACAGAAGGTGAAGCTTGGAATGTGATTGAATAAGATCCATTGTGAAGGCTGGCAGATAAGTGATAAGATGATGTAGAATTTGTTAGGTGCAATTGGGAAGATTTATTGAAACAACATGTAGATAGTGCAACTGGAAAGGGGCTGTATTAGACCATGTGTTGGGGAATGAGCCAGGCCAGATGATTGAAATTTCAGTGAGGGAGCATTGTGGGAACAGTAATCATAATTCCTAAGTTTTAAGATAGTTATGGATAAGCATAAGACTTGTCCACAGGTGAAAGCACTAAATTGGGTGAAGGCTAGTTATAAGAGTATTCGGCAGGAACTGGAGAAATTAGATTGGGGGTGACTGACTGTTTGAGGGTAAATCCACATCTGACGTGTGAGATTCTTTTAAAGGCCAGTAGATCAGAACTCTGGGCCAGCATGTTCCTGTCAGGATGAAAGATAAGATAGACATGATTGATATGAGATATCAAAAGTTTAATTAAAAAGAAGAAAGGAAGCATATGTAAAGTTTAGGAAACTGAAACTAGATGAGGCCCTTGAGGAATAGAAAGAACTTTAGCAGGGAATAAGGAGGGGTAAAAGGGGCCATGAAGTGTCCTTGACAAGTAGGATTCAGGAGAATCCCAAGGTATTGTATATATATATTAGGAGCATGAAGGTAGTTAGGGAAAGATTAGGTCCACTCAAGGACAAAGGAGGGAATTTATGTGTGGAGCCAGAAGAAGTGGGTAAAGTACTTAATGTGTACTTTACAATAATATTCACTAAGGAGAAGGATATGGAAGAGGGTAAGATTAAGGAGGGACATGTTGATATTCCAGGACATGTTCCTATTAAGAAGGAGGAAGTCTTGGGTGTTTTGAAAAACGTTACTTGCACCTGAAGGGATATATCCTAGGATACTGAAGGAAGAAAGCGAAGAAATTGCTGTGGCCTTGACAGAGGTCTTCGTATCCGCTTTAGCCACAGGTGAGGTCCTAGAAGACTGCAAAACAGCCAATGTTATTCCTTTGTTTAAGAACGGCAACAAGGATAATCCAGGAAATTGCAGACTGGTGAGCCTTACATCAGTGATAAGGAAATTATTGACAGGGTTTACTCACATTTGGAGAAGAATGGGCTTATTAGGGATAGTTTATGGCTTTGTGTGATGAGGTCTTCTCTTACAAATATGCTTGAGTTTTTTTTGAGGAAGTGATGAAGGTGATTGAGGGTACGGCAGTGGATGTTGGCTACATGGACTTTACTGAAGCATTTAACAAGATCGCTCATGGTAGTCTGGCTCAGAAGGTTAAGTCACATGGAATCCACGGTGAATTGGTAAGTTGGGTACAAAATTGGCTCAGTTGTAGAAGACAGTGGGTAGTTATGGAGGGGTGCTTTTCTGATTGGAGGTCTGTGATCAGTGATGTTCCATAATGATCAATGCTGGGGTGTCTGTAAATTGTAATGTACATAAATGGTTTGGATGAATATGTAGGTGGTCTGATTAGATAAGTAAGTTTGCAGACGACATGAAAATTGGTGGACAGTGCGGAAGATTGTCAAATTACAGCAGGATAGATTAGTTGGAAAGTTGGGCAAAGAAACAGCAGATGGAGTTTAATCTGGACGAGTGTGAAGTGACGCATTTTGGGAAGCCAAATGCAAGGGGAAAGTATAAAGTAAATGGCAGGATCCTTAGGAGTATTGATTGACAGAGCGATCTTGGGGTGCAAGTCCATGGATCACTGAAAGTGGCATCACAAGTGGATAAAGTGGTAAAGAAGGTGTCTGGCTTGCCTGACTTCAGTGGTTGGGGCATTGAGCATTAAAGTTGGCAAGTCATGTTGCATGTGTACAAAATTTTAGCTGGGCCACTTGTGAAGTATTGTGTGCAATTCTAGTCACCACAGTATAGGAAGGATGTGGAGGCTTTTGAGAGAATGCAGAAGATGTTTATGTGGATGTTGCCTGGATTGGAGTGTATTAGCTATAAGGAGAGGTTGGACAAACTTGGATTGTTTTTGCTAGAGCATCAGAGGCTGAGAGGGGCGACTTGAAAGAAGTGTATAAAATTATGAGAGTCATTAATAGGGTGGACAGTAAGAATCTTTCTCCCAGAGTGGAAGTGTCAAATATTAGAGGACGTGGGTTTCAGGAGAAAGGGAGAAAGTTTAAAGGAGAAGTGCAAGGCAGGTATTTTACACAGAGAGTGGTGGGTACCTGGAATGCATGGCCAGGGGAGGCTGTAGATACAGAAAGGATAGTAAGCATTTAAGAGGCATTTAGACAGGCACATGAACAGGCAGGGTTGGAGGGATATGGACCATGTGAAGGCAGATGGGATTAGTTTAGAACAGAATCATGTTCAGCACAGACATGGTGGGCCAAAGGGCCTGTTCTTGTGCTGTACTTTTCTATAAACTGCAGTAAAAAGGGAGGATAGCTTGGAAGTATTGTCAAATGAGGCTGAGTGTGATGAGGTTAGGAATAAAAAGGTGGCAGTTGCATTGTTAGGAATATATTACAGGCCCCCAATCAGTCAGCAGATATGTAGTCAATTTATTAAGATAACTAAAAAGAAGAATAGGGTAATTATATTAGGAGATTTCAACTTCCTCACTATCAAACAGGACAACCATAATAAGATTACATCTGCGTGGGTTTCTTCTGGGTGCTTTGGTTTTCTCCCACAGTCCAAAGAGGTGCAGGTTAGGCAGATTGGCCATGCTAAATTTCCCATAGTGTCGAGGGACGTGCAGGCTAGGTGGGTTAGCCATGGGAAATGCAGGGTTGCAGGGATAGGGTAGGGAGCTGGGTCTGGGTGGGATGCTGATCATAGGGTCAGTGTGGACTCGATAAGCCGAACGGTCTGCTTCGGCACTGTAGGGAATCTATGATTCTAAGACAGAAGGGTTAGCAGATTTCTTGAACTGAATACAGGAGAGTTTCTTTTACGTTGACATGTAGGTGGTCCAGGAAGGAGCAGTGCAGTGCTGAACCGAAGTCTGGTGAATGAAACTGGATAGATGTTCGAAGTGACAGTGAGAGAGCATTTTAGTGGTCGTGACCACACCACTACGCATTTTAAGTTTGTAATGAAAGACAGTCTGCAGAAAAATATTGTCTTGGATTTCGGTGTGGCAGATTTCATTAAAATAAGGCAGGGTCTTGCCAAAGTAGACTGGAAACAGCTACTTGAGATTAAACATGTTGTAGTTCAAAGAGTTACAGGGAAGTACTCACTGGTCTACAGTGAGTCTACCATCAGTGACAGGGAAACGATTGGAGAAAATAGTGAAGGTGAAAATGAATCTCCATTTAGACAGGCAAGGTTTGAACAGGAATAGTCAGCATAGCTTTGTCAGAAGGGGGTCACGCCTAATAAATCCCATGGAATTTTTCAAGGAGGTGACCAAGTGTTTAGTTGGGGGTAGGGCAATTGATGTAGTTTATGTGGACTTCAGCAAGGCCTTTGACAAGTTCCCATGCGGGAAACTGATAAAGAAGGTAAAAGCACATGGGATCCAAGGGAACTTAACAAGATGGATTTAAAATTAGCTTAGTAACAGGAAATAGGGGGTTGTGATCGAAGGCTGTTTGTGCAACTGGGACCCAGTGTGCAGTGCCATACCACAGGGATCAGTGCTGGCTCCCTTATGGTTTGTCATATTCATCAATGATGTTAATCAGAATGTTGAAGGGATGAAAACCAAGTTTGCAGATGACACAAAGGCTAGATGTGTGGTTGACAGTGAGAAGGAAGGTCTTAGATTACAAGACGATGAAAACAATTTGGTCAATTGGACAGATCAGTAGCAGATGGAATTTAACCCTGATAAATGTGAGACATTCTCCCAAGTGCATCACCTCAATGAATGGCAGGACACAAGGAAGCTCAGAGGAACAAAGGGATGTTGTGGTGCTTGTCCACAGATCCCCGAAGGTGGGAGGACAGGTTAATGGGTAATTAAGAAAGCAGATGGGATGTTTGTCTTTATTAGTTGTAGCAAAGATTATAAGAGCAGGGAGGTTATGTTGGAGCTGTACAGAACTTTCATTAGGCCACACCCGGAGTACTGTGTGTAGTTACGGTCTGCACACTACAGGAAGGATGTGGTTGTTGACTTGCTCGCTGAGCTGACAAGTTTGATCGCAAACATCTTGTCACTATGCTAGGTAGCATCATCAGTGTGCCTCTGGTGAAGCGTCAGTGCTCTGTCTCACTTGCTATTTATGTGTCTCGGTTTGCTGGGGTGGGTGGCATCACTTCTGGGTTTGTTTCTTAGTGATTGGTATAGGGTGTCCAACTCTACATGTTTGCTAATGGAGTTCCGGTTTGAGTGCCAGACCTGTAGGAATTCTTGTGCGTGTCTTGGTTGGCTTGTCCTATAATGGCTACATTGTCCCAATCGAATTGGTGTCCCTCTCTGTTCCTGTGTATTGAAGTGAGTGATAGTTGATCATGTCTCTTGATAGCTATTTGGTGTTCATGAATCCTGATGGCTAGTTTCCTTCCAGTTTGCCCCATGTAATGTTTTTGGCAGTCCTCGCATGGCATCTTGTAAATAACTTTGGTTCTGATAGCTGTGGTTGTCGGATCCTTTATTTTCATCGGTAGCTGTCGTAGTGTAGCTGCCGATTGGTGGACTACCAAGATTCCTTGGGTGGGAGTGGCAGAGTAATCTGATGGTCATTTCAGATCTGTCCTTCATGTATGGAAGGGTGACTAGTGTCTCTGGACATGTTGTGTCTTTGTTTCGTAGTCTGTGTTTTGACGCAGCTCCGTTTGTGGGTATTGGGATGATTGCTACTGTAATTAGGTACCTGATCCATATGGGTGACCTTCCTGTGTACGCTGGTCTGAAGCTCACCATTTGCCATATATTCGACCATTACGTCCAGGAAGGGGAAGGATGTGATTGCACTGGAGCAGATGCAGAAGAGATTCACCAGGATGTTGCCTGGGATGGAGCATTTCAGCGATGAACGAGAGACTGGCTAAGTTTGGGGTGTTTTCTTCAGAGCAGAAAAGGCTGAGGTGGCACTTGGTAAAGGCACTTCAGAGGAACAGATCCAGTGCAAAAATGGAACCATAATGTCCTGTGGTTGCAGAGGCTAATTAACACACCAGCAGAAACCACATCATGTGACTTATTCTTAAGACTGTACATAATGTGAAGTAGAAGAAAGCAGCTCTGTGACAAAGATATATTTTGTTTTCCAGTTCCAAAACCACACAAGAGATGGGATTTAAAAACCAACTGCACCGAGTGGTGGAGTGCTTATCTGTAGTTCTAGTTCTATGGAGCTGGTGTGTGTCCTGACTGTCACAGATGAAGAATATCCACTGGGTACTCGCGAGCTTGAAGATAAAAGACAAAGTCACTCTCTCATTGATTGTTGGAACCAAGTCACAAGTCATTGAATCCACTATTAAAAAGAAAATATAACAACTCAGTTTGGCCAACTTGCAGAACCAACAAACTCTAGATCAATGGTGGCTAGGGCTTGGTGGTTAGCCTTGGGAAATTCAGGGTTATAGGGATATGTTGGGAGGTGTGTCTGGATGGGATGCTCTTCATTGTGGACTCGATGGGCCAAATGGCTTCCACACAGTAGGGATTCTACGATTCTATATCTCTATAATAACCACTAGATACTCGTTTCCAGATATGAAAAGACAAAGTCTTCTTTCATAACTTGCACCATCTTTAGCAGCTACCTAACAGAACTGAAAGGGTCCACCTTATGATGATAAGGGCTGCTTTTGTTCCCCAAAAATATACCTGCTTCATAAAATTTCTAAAAGTACTTTTCTTGACTACTGAATTTTCACAGAACAGAAGGTAGAAAACAAGTCAGTTTCTTCCCCTGCTTTATGTTAATCATTGTATTTACAATTATAATTAACATTTCCAATGTCCATTATGTGTGGTCAAGTGAACCTGAGCGCAAATTTGGACATTCTAAATTGACCCATAGCTGGAGAAATCAGTCCCAACAGAAAACTGGCCAAACAAAATTAAACAGCTGCCAGCTACTGTCAGCTTCAGAGAATAGTGGAAACTAAGACTTAAAAAAAGATTCAGGGGGAACCAGCTACAACCAGCCCGAAGGTTGTGTGTTGGTAAGTGTCATTCAGACTTTCTGGCATCTTGACTGCCTGAGGATGTGCACTTTGCATATCTCCATGGCATGGTAACAGGAAAGGCTGTTGGCGCAATACCATTGGGTAAGTTGAACCCTCCTCATGACCCCATTGGCCAAAGGCCACAGATCACTCAGGAAAGTTAGGGATGAGGGGGATAAAAACATACACTTGGAAGTCACCACCACAGTGAAAACTCAAGTCAAGACCCTTGGTGGAAGACTGTGTGGCAACTCAAGAAGATCCAGGAGAAGCATGCCTTAAACCTCAGCAAGGCTAGTGGTAGGCAGCCGCATGGAGCAGCTGAGAGTTAGAGAATGGGAGAAGGTGAAGCAGGAACCGGAGAAAGGGAGAGTCAAAGCAGTAGAGCAGGAGCAGTGGGACCAGGTGAATGTGATACATTTGGGACAGTTTCAGACCCAGACTGACAGAGTCTACCAGGAGTCACAGTGAGCAGTCAGTGATGGGGTCACAGAGCAAAAAGCTGTAGATGAACTGACTTAGAAATACAAAACCCTACAGGCTGCGCTCAGAGTTCTGTAGCAGGTAAAGAAAACAGAGCGTGCCCGTGGACCATTCGCAGTGCCAGTGCAAGATTGAAAAATTAAAGTCCCAATTCTGTGCAAATGGGATAGTAGGAACGGCCAATGCTGGAGAATCTGAGATAACACGGTGTAGAACTGGAGGAACACAGCAAGCCGAGCAGCATCAGAGGAGCAGGAAAGCTGACGTTTCAGGCCTAGATGCTTCTTCAGAAATGGGGGAGGGGAAGGGGGTTCTGAAATAAATAAGGAGAGAGGGGGAGGCGGATAGAAGATGGATAGAGGAGAAGATAGTTGGAGAGGAGACGGACAGGTCAAAGAGGCAGGGATGGAGCCAGTAAAGGTGAGTGCAGGTGGGGAGTTAGGGAGGGGATAGGTCAGTCCAGGGAAGACGGACAGGTCAAGGGGGTGGGATGAGGCTAGTAGGTAGGAGATGGGGGTGGGGCTTGAGGTGGGAGGAGGGGATAGGTGGGAGGAAGGTTAGGGAGGCGGGGACAAGCTGGGCTGGTTTTGGGATGCTGTAGCGGGAGGGGAGATTTTGAAGCTTGTGAAGTCCACATTGATACCATTGGGCTGCAGGGTTCCCAAGCGGAATATGAGATGCTGTTCCTGCAACCTTCGGGTGGCATTGTTGTGGCACTGCAGGAGACCCAGGATGGACATGTCGTCTGAGGAATGGGAGGGGGAGTTGAAATGGTTCGCGACTGGGCGGTGCAGTTGTTTAGTGCGAACCAAGCGTAGGTGTTCTGCAAAACGGTCCCCAAGCCTCCGCTTGGTTTGCCCGATGTAGAGGAGGCCACAGCGGGAACAGCGGATACAGTATACCACATTGGCAGATGTGCAGGTGAACATCTGCTTGATGTGGAAAGTCTTCTTGGGGCCTGGGATGGGGGTGGTGGGGTAGGTGGAGTAGGTGGAGGGGCAGGTGTAGCACTTCCTGCAGTTGCAGGGAAAAGTGCCAGGTGTGATGGGGCTGGAGGGGAGCGTGGAGCGGACAAGGGAGTCCCAGAGAGAGTGGTCCCTCCGGAAAGCAGATAAGGGTGGGGAGAGAAAAATGTCATTGGAGCAGGGGTTGGATTGGAGATGGCAGAAGTGTCAGAGGATGATCCGTTGGATCCGGAGGTTGGTGGGGTGGTACGTGAGGACGAGGGGGATTCTGTTTTGATTGTTATTGCGGGGAGGGGGTGTGAGGGATGAGTTGCGGGAAATGCAGGACACACGGTTGAGGGCGTTCTCGACCACTGGGGGGGGGGAAGTTGCAGTTCTTGAAAAACGAGGACATCTGAGATGTACGGGAGTGGAACGCCTCATCCTGGGAGCAGATGTGGCGGAGGCAAAGGAATTGGGAATAGGGGATGGCATTTTTGCACGAAGGTGGGTGGGAGGAGGTGTATTCTAGGTAGCTGTGGGAGTCAGTGGGTTTGAAATGGATATCGGGTTCTAGGTGGTTGCCAGAGATGGAAACAGAGAGGTCCAGGAAGGAGAGAGAGGTATCAGAGATGGTCCAGGTGAACTTAAGGTTGGGGTGGAAGGTGTTGGTGAAGTGGATGAACTGTTCGAACTCCTCGTGGGAGCGCGAGGCAGCGCCGATAAAGTCATCAATGTAATGGACGAAGAGGTGGGGTTTAGGGCCAGTGTAGCTACGGAAGAGGGATTGTTCCACGTAACCTACAAAGAGGCAGGCATAGCTTGGGCACATGCGGGTACCCGTGGCCACCCCCTTTGTAGGAAGTGGGAGGAATTGAAAGAGAAGTTGTTGAGGGTGAGGACGAGTTCGGCTAAGCGGATGAGGGTGTCAGTAGAGGGGGACTGGTTGGGCCTGCGGGACAGGAAGAAGCGGAGGGCCTTTAGGCCCTCTGCGTGGAGAATGCAGGTGTATAGGGACTGGACGTCCATGGTAAAGATAAGGTGTTGGGGACCAGGGAATTGGAAGTTTTGGAAGAGGTGGAGGGCGTGGGTGGTGTCACGGACGTAGGTAGGGAGTTCCTGGACCAAGGAGGAGAAAATGGAGTCAAGATAGATGGAGATAGGTTCGGTGGGACAGGAGCAGGCGGAGACAATGGGTCGACAGGGCAGTCAGGTTTGTGGATTTTGGGAAGGAGATAGAAGCGGGCGGTGCTGGGTTGAGGAACGATGAGGTTGGAGGCTGTGGGTGGGAGGTCACCTGAGGTGATGAGGTTGTGGATGGTTTGGGAGATGATGGTTTGGTGGTCGTGGGTGGGGTCATGATCAAGGGGGCGGTAGGAGGAGGTGTCAGAGAGTTGGCGCCTGGCCTCGGCACAAAAAGGTGTTCAAACCACAGACAAAGCGTGTTAATCGTACAACCAAAGGGTTTTTATCCAGCCTCTAGTATCCTCAGGATTCCACGGCTGAAAGAGCCTTTCCTCATTGAGCTTCTGCAAAGGCTGGCCCTGCTGTCTCATAAGGGAGACAACTGATGGTGAGGGTCACCATGCTTGAAGTGAAGCTGAGACCTTCATGGTAATTTCACCTAATGGTGGGAATTGAATACACATAAGAACATAAGAACTACGAGCAGGAGTAGCCATCTGGCCCGTCGAGCCTGTCCCGCCATTTAATAAGATCATGGCTGATCTTTTTGAGACTCTGCTCCACTTACCCGCCCACTCACCATAACTCTTAATTCCGTTATTGTTCAAAATTTTATCTAGCCTTGCCTTAAAAACATTCAGCGAGGTAGCTTCAACTGTTTCACTGGGCAGGGAATTCCACAGATTCACAACCCTTTGGGTGAAGAAGTTCCTCCTGACCTCAGTCCTACATCTGCTTCCCTTTATTTTGAGGCAATGCCCTCTAGTCCTAGTTTCACCTGCTAGCGGAAACAACCTCCCTGCCTCCACCTTATCTATTCCCTTCATAATCTTATATGTTTCTATAAGATCTCCCCTCATTCTTCTGAATTCCAATGAGTAGAATCCCAGTCTACTCAGTCTCTCCTCATAATCCAACCCTCTCAACTCTGGGATCAACCGAGTGAATCTCCTCTGCACCTCCTCCAGTGCTAGTATATCCCTCCTCAAGTAAGGAGACCAAAACTGCACACAGTACCCCAGGTGTGGCCTCACCAGGACTCTATACAGCTGCAGCATAGCCTCCCTGTTTTTAAACTCCATCACTCTAGCAATGGCAGACAAAATTCCATTTGCCTTTTTAATTACCTGCGGCACCTGCAATCCCACCTTCAGTGATTCATGCACAAGGACACCCAAGTCCCTCTGCACAGCAGCGTGCTGCAATTTTTACCATTTAAAACATAGTCCCTTTTGCTGTTATTCCTACCAAAATGGATGACCTCACACTTATCAGCATTGTACTCCATCTGCCAGACCTTTGCCCACTCACTTAGCCTATCTACATCCCTCTGCAGACTTTCAGACACACTGTTGGCAGCACTCTGCATTGCAAACCAGCCATTCAAGCTAACCAACTCCCCAAAGGCTAGCCCTATGCTTTAGTGCAGGGCTTACCAAAACAGCGATTGAGGGTTAAAGTGGGAGTACCAACTTCAACAATTGACTCCAATCATCCTCAATGAGGGGTTGTTGACAATTTCTAAGCCTTGAAATGGTGTCACAGATGGTAAAAGCCCAAAAAGCACTGCTTTAGTTTGTTCCCCAACAGTAGTTCTGGACCTTGGAATCAATCAGTCTGTAATACTCAGATGTGGAAAACTCTTTGCACTGGAAGACCAACAGCTTTTGGCCCTGAAGCAATGGGACAGTTAGAATCAGGGAGATTGGTGTAAAGGTTGAATGGACTAAGCTCTGAGGTGAAGTTTAAATCATTTCTGGCGCTGAAGAACAGCCGTACTGGGCTGGAAGCATTAAATATTTCTCTCTTGCACTAGATCTGTTGAGTTTCTTCAGCACTTTGTTTTTATTTCAAATACCTCCACACTCATACACATACCTGAGCCAGCAGATAGAACCTGAAACAGGTAAACGTATGGCCCGAAACGTCAGCCTTCCTGCTCTTCTGATGCTGCTTGGCCTGCTGTGTTCATCCAGCTCTACACCTCGTTATAACATAACACTATAGTTACTTTTAACATTTGTTAAAGCTACGTCTGGTAAATTTCACCCCACTTTTACCTGGGTGAAATTTACCAGACGTAACTTTATTTTCAATCACGAGGTCGACGTTTTTATAGACGAACAAAGCTCCAAAAAAAAACTCACAATATAATCGTTTCTTTAAAAAAAATTTAGACTTCGTTGCTGATCTGTATTCACTGTTGTTAGTTCCTTCCACAAAGATTGAATCATTTGGTCGTAACAGCCATGGGCTGAACAGTGTATCTAACAGGTCGGTGAGGTTTTATTTTGATTAGCTCTCCCAAATAGACGAGCTCGCAATAAAACTTGTACCTCAACCCCACACAATTGGCGCCATAAGTTCAGAAAGTAGGGTGGCTTCAAGGCAAAGTGTTCTTATATCAAGAGGCATCTGCATTTTTTTAAAATAAAACTTCCATTAATGGCACTAAGGTGGTTCTCCCGTGTAAAGTGAGTATTTTGTTTTATTTGCACGTTTGAATTTTTTTAAGCTTTTGGAATGAAGAAGGATTGATTAAAAAAAGACTAGTTTCTGTTTCTGTACCATGATATCTGTCATTGTTTTAAAGATTATACTGAAAATGAACTTTAAACATGTTAGAGGAGGGACTGAGCATTTTATTTCAAAAGTATAGGAGAAATTAATTTTATGAATTTTCTGCAGGGTATAATTTTTTTCCTGCAAATATTGAGTAGTTATTTGGAGGGAATCAGAAGCAAGGGCAGTGCACTGGCTAATTTTTTAAACTAAAGTTCGGTGTTGGAAGGATTAAAGATTTAGTTCGATGGCACTTAGTTTCATTGTTTGTCGTCACATTCTTATCTACTGAAAAAAGACTATCAAGTTACACAGAAAGGTGTCTGACCGGACTGTCTCTTTTTTCTGGTAGGAGAGTATAACATAAAGTGAACTCTATAGCCGCTATTGATGAAATGAAAGGTGCTGTTTGTGATTTGCAGTAAATCGGGTTTATCAATCCTGTTTCTTCGTTAAACTGTTCTGGTTAATTTGAATCACAGTGGTGAAGAACTATTTCATATATGGGGATATGGATGTTTTAAACCACCCCCCCCGTTTTTTTAATACCTGTGGAAGAGTTATTCTCACCGTCTTACAATGCACATGTTATTTTTCCCCTTTGCCTACTTCAAAAGGGAGTAGACACTTCTGTACCAGCACCTAATCACTTCCTTTAATTGCCCCAGCTTTCTTAGCGCTGTGTCCTTTTTGTTATTTGTGAATTCACGCAAGGCATTGCACTTGAGTTTTTCCAATTGTTGCATTTTGGTGCAGCAAACAAGGGTAGGGCTTATAAAATTAATGGTAGGGCCTTTAGTAGTGTTGTTGAACAGAGGGACCTGGGCTGCAAGTACATAATTCTTCAAAGTTTGTGTCACATATGGACAGGGTGTTTAAAAAGGCACTGGGCACTCTTGCCTTCATTGCTCAGTCCTTTGAGTGTAGGAGTTGGGACGTCACATTGAAGTTGTACAGGACATTGGTGAGGCCTCATCTGGAGTACTGTGTCCAGTTCTGGTCTCCCAGTTACAGGGAGGATATTATTAAGCTGGAGAAGGTTTAGAAACGATTTACCAGGATGTTGCCAAGTATGGAAGGCGTGAGTTATAAGGATAGGCTGGAACTTTTTTCACTGGAACATAGGAAGTTGAGAGGAGACCTGATAGAAGTTTATAAAATCATGAGAAATAGGTAGAGTTGATAGTTGTCTTTTTGCCTAAGATGAGGAACTTCAAAACTAGGGAACACATTTTTAAGGTGAGAAGAAAGAGATTCTAAAAAAGACATGAGGCAAATTTTTTACACGGAAGGCAGTTTGCATGTGAAATGAACTTGCTGAGGAAATGATGATGGTTACGGTGTGAACTTGCTGAGGAAATGATGATGGTTACGGTGTGAACTTGCTGAGGAAATGATGATGGTTACGGTGTGAACTTGCTGAGGAAATGATGATGGTTACGGGTGTGAACTTGCTGAGGAAATGATGGTTGCTGGTATAATTACTGGCCTTGAAAGGTTTTATTAGTAGGTCCTACATTGAAATTTGCATTAACTGAGGTAGTTGCAGAACCAGTAGAGCAACAGTCCAAAACGACTTCAGTTTGAATTATTCTCTTCAATTTGTAATTGAAATGAGCAATGGTTGGCTTTTACCTCTGTTTTATATTCAAGGAAAGATTTCAAAGAAGAGTCACCAAAGACTGAAAAGAAATTGTTGAGTACCACTGGCTGTTAGCAGATTGAGGCTTTAGACAGCATCTTCTCAATTCTCGAGCTGAATCCATGAGTTTGAAATCTGGTGAAGCACCTTTTCCAGTTACCGCAATTGCTGAGTGGCAGCTCTATGATAGGAGAGACGCAGAAAATTGGAAGGAGATCCTTGGCACTCACTTGCAGTTCTTGACTGAAGAATGGAATCTTACTTTTTTGAGAGAGAGGCTAAATTTTTCCTAAAGCTGCTTAACAAAACCAAATCTGCTAAATGTTCTGTGACTGATGGCTGTTGCTAGTTGAACCTCCACCTCTGCTATTGTCATGCAATGAACATACTGCCCACCACAGAGGGATCTCAAATTGAAAGTAGTGTATGGGGTGTTCTGGGGGATAGGGAGACGTGATCCAAGTCTGGCATCAAATTCTAACCGTACTGCCCAACTAGTATCCAGCTCCAATTATTTACTGCTTTGATTTTTCTGCTAACTTTTGTTTTTCAAAAAGAATCTTGTTTCTTGGTGTTCGTGTGAAAATTGTGAGGCTGCATTTTTGTCCCCAGTCACTGTTGAGGATTTTCAGAGTTGCTGCTTTTATGTTGCCACGGTAATTGGTTTGTTGGGGGTGACCCTGTACTGCATTGTTCAAAGGGCTTCTACATAAGTAGTGCACTGACTCACTGATTTACTCAGAGAGATTCATTAACCTTTTATATCTCTGATACCTGCCGAGTAAGTTCGGTCTCTGGGACCGGTTTTTTTTTTTTTGTTTATAAATCCCTCCCATTTACGAAGACAGTAAACACCTGTAGAGCAACAGTCCAAAGTGTGAACATGTCATTACAGTAATTAATTCTATGTTACTGAATTGTTTGTGCCAGAACCTGCGTTCCATGGGAAAGTGATCATGTCTCATATGCCTCAGATATCAATGGTGGAGGTGGAATCCTTCATCTTTAGCCAAAGCGTGTGCCACAGTCTATAGAAATAGTGATGGGTGTTCACACCCTTCCTTTGCTATTCCAAAGTAAGGCCTATGAGCACAGCCAGGTGCCCTCAATTGCCAATGGAGACTTGTCACAGCTCTCCCTATTTCTAACGTCTGTTCGTGTGTGCGTTGCTCCTCTTGGCCCCCCTTTGTGATATTTGATAGGGTGGAAATTTTTTTTTTGGGAGCATTGTTTTGGTTTTCAGAGGTTCCACTTTTTTCATTTTTACAAACTCACTCGTTAGCTGATGTGATCACGTAATGTTTTAGTGTTGATGAGGAGAATTTGGACAGAAACAGAATTAGAAGAATTCGTCAGTATCCTCAATTACCAATTCTCTGTTCAACTTCAAGCCGCAGCTCACCTGGAAAGTGCTAATTTTCTAGGCACTGTGGTATTTCATTTTAATGCAGAACAACAGGCATACACTTTTCTCAGAATAACTAACACGCCTAACTAAGCCATTACCCTAAATATACTTTCTACAGACTCCGATCACAGTTGTGGAGTGTTGGACCTTTTATAGAAGTTTATAAAATCGTGAGGGCACAGATAGGGTGAATAGTCAAGGTCTTTTTCCCCCAGGCTGAGGGAGTCTAAAACTCGCAGGCATAGGTTTAAGGTGTGAGGAGAAAGATTTGAAAGGGACCGAAGGGGCAACATTTGCACGCAGAGGGTAGAATGAACTGCCAGAGGAGGTGGTGGAGGCTGGTACAATGACAACTTTTAAAAGGCATCTGGATGGGTATATGAATAGGAAGGGTTTAGAGGGATATGAGCCAAATGCTGGCAAATGGAACTAGATTAATGTAGGATATCTGGTTGACATGGACAATTTGACTGAAGGGTCTGTTTCAATGCTGCACAGCTCTATGACTCTATGTGCCGTGTCCAGGCTTCCATTGGCCACTTCATGCAACTAAAAAGTGTGTTGCAGGAACTAATAGTTGGACTTTGATAATTACACTTAGCAGAGGACATCTTTATACAGTATACCAGGTCATGAGATTCTAACTAGAAACTAAAAATAAAACCAGAAACCACTTCCTCGACCTCTCCCTCGGAAACTTGCCACCAAAAAACAGCCAAATGCTCTCACTTCGCTTTTCTAGCAACTGATGTGGTCTCTCCTGTTCAGCCTCCCTGGCAGTGGCCCAGTACAAGCCTAGCCTGTTTTCAGGGCTGGTGAGTGCATCAGTGCAGATAAAGGATCAATGTGAGCCACCTGATGAGTGTGCTGTGAGGACTGTAGCTGGCGCGGACATGATGGGCTTGTTCTGTCCTGTAACTTTTCCATGGTTCGATGATTCTGCCATGGTTCAATATCTAGAGTAAATAGATTTTTGGTTGGAATGATATGTGGGGAAGACAGCAGCAAATGTGGGATAGGCTGAAGGACCTGTGCCTACGACTCACCTAGATCTCTGACTCTGGCTGTTTTATTTATTCAGGTACCTGGTGATGAAATGGAAATTCGTTTTGTTGTTCCTCATGATCTTCATCATCAATCCAGAATTGGGCCTCATATTCTTCAGGTAGGCTCTTCCTCCTCCTGTCCCTGGGAGTGCTGTATTCATAGCTTGTAAACCAAGAAAGAATCTAACTTTGATATTTTTCCACTATGATCAGAAAGCAGTAGAGCTGTTCTTCCTGGGCCTTTGCACTCCTGGGTTAGGGTAATAGTTAGTGTGACTCTTCTAACCACTATTCAGTGACAGCTTTTGGAAAATACTGTAAGACTGGTGTCAGCCAAGATTCTTTCCACTGTAAAATCGATCACTTGATATTTGCTTTATATGTGCAGGGAAGTGGGCAAATGGTCTCATTTTGTAGAAATGTCTACCAAAAAAAGTAATACATTGTTAATGAGGGCATGAAGCTTTAACTCAGATGTGTGTTTTTTTTTTGGCTTTGTAATGCTTTTTGTGCTGTCACTATGCAGCTCTAATGTACAAATTATTTCTGACAGAAACATTTGTGGTTGTCAGTTGATTATGTTCTGTACCTGTGCAGTTGAATTTGTTTGACGTAATTGGGTAAATTCTAGAGTTCTACTAGTCACAAAAACAAACCCCTTTCTCTGCAGCCCCAAACAAGGACTTTGAGACAGTCCAACCAGGAATGATCAGGAAAATGGCAATCAATTAGCCCTGCTAAAGTAGGAATGTGGACACCTAGTGATGACTCAGCTAGGATGGCATGGTGCTGAACTGACAGTGGGGGTTGGCAATGGGCATTCTGAGAGGAAGTGACATTGATTCAGGGGTTCTGTTTTGTTCCCAGATGGTGAAAATTATGTGAAAACATGTGGGATAGCACTTTATTCTGAGGATTAACTTATTTCAAATCATTTTTCTCTTGCGTGCTCTATCATTCTTTGAAGAAATAATCAGGCAGATTCAAATGCCTAAAATACATCATGGACTATTTCTAATAGAAGCAATTAGAACATCGAACAGTACAGCATAATACAGGCCCTTTGGCTCATGATGTTGTGCTGACCTATTATCCTACTCTAAGATCAAACTAACCTGCATACCCTTCATTTTATTATCGTCCAGGTGCCTATCTAAGAGACACTTAAATGTCCCTAATGTATCTGACTCTACTACCACTGCCGGCAGAGCATTCCATGCACCCACCACTCTGTGTAAAGAACCTACCTCTGACATCGCCCCTGTACCTTCCTCCAATCATCTTAAAATTGTGCCTCCTTGTAATAGTCACTTCCGCCCTGGGAAAAAGTCTCTGGCTATCCACTCTATCTATGCCTCTCGTCATCTTGTACGCCTCTATCAAGTCACCTCTCATCCTTCTTTGCTCCAATGAGAAAAGCCCTAGCTCCCTCAACCTTTCCTCATAAGACTTGCCCTCCAGTCCAGGCAGCATCCTGGTAAATCTCCTCTGCACCCTCTCTAAAGCTTCCACATCCTTCCTATAATGAGGCGACCAGAACTGAACACAACATTCCAAGTTAACAAGGCGTGGGGCTGGATGAGCACAGCAGGCCAAGCAGCATCATAGGAGCAGGAAATCTTGACGTTTCAGGCCTAGACCCTTCATCAGGCTGCAGTACCTTTTATCTCTGATACAATATTCCAAGTGTGGTCTAACCAGGGTTTAATAGAGCTGCAGCGTAACCTCATGGCTCTTAAACTCAATTCCCCTGCCAATGAAAGCCAACACGCCGTACGCCTTCTTTACAACCCTATCAACTTAGGTGGCAACTTTGTGGGATCTATGGACGTGGACCCCAAGATCCCTCTGTTCCTCCACACTGCCAAGAATTCTGCCATTAACCCCGTATTCTGCATTCAAATTCGACCTTCCAAAATGAATCCCTTCACACTTTTCCAGGTTGAATTCCATCTCCCACTTCTTTGTCCAGCTCTGAGTCCCGTCAATGTCCCCTTGCAACCTACAACAGCCTTCCACGCTGTCCACAACTCCTCCAACCCTCGTGTCATCAGCAAACTGACTAACCCACCCTTCCACTTCCTCATCCGAGTCATTTATAAAGATCACAAAGAGCAAGGGTCCCAGAACGCCACTGTTCACTGAGCTCCAGGCCGAATACATTCATCAACTATCTCCCTCTGTCTTCTATTGAACAGCCAATTCCTGTATCCAGACAGCCAAATTTCCCACATCCACTGCTTGACCTTCTTCAATGTGTTTTGTCACATCCTCAAAGAATTCAGTAAGACTTGTGAGGCATGAACTGCCCCTCACAAAACCATGCTGACCATCTCTAATCAAACTATGCTTTTCCAAATAATCATAAATACTATCTCTCAGAAGCCTATACAATAATTTGCCTACCACAGAAGAAAGACCGACCGGTCGGTAATTCCCAGGATTATCCCTCTTCCCTTTCTTGAACAAGGGAATAACATTTGCCACCCTCCAATCATCTGGTACTACTCCAGCGGACAGTGAGGATGCAAAGATCATTGCCAAAGGTGCAGCAATCTCTTCCCTTGCTTCCTGTAGAACCATGGGTACATCCCATCTGGCCCAGGGGACTAATCTGTTCTCATGTTTTTCAAAATTTCTAGCGCATTCTCCTTCCTAACATCAACCTGTTAGAGCATATCTGCCTGTTTCACGCTGTCCTCGCAAACGTTGAGGTCCCTCTCACTGGTGAATACTGAAGCAAAGTATTCATTAAGGACCTCCCCTACCTCCTCCAATTCCAGGCACAAGTTCCCTCCACTATCCCTAATCGGCCCTACCCTTATTCTGGCCATCCTTTTGTTCCTGACGTAGGTATAGAACGCCTTGGGCTTTTCCTTTAATCCTACCCATCAAGGCTTTTTCATGCCCCCTTCTAGGTCTCCCAAGTCCATTCTTCAGTTCCTTCCTGGCTACCTTGCAACCCTCTTGAGACCTGTCCGATCCTTGCTTCCTCGACCTTAAGCAAGCTTCCTTCTTCATCTTGACTATATGTTCCACATATCTTGTCATCCAAGGTTCCTTCACTTTACCACCCCTTTCCTTGCCTCAGTGATACAAACCTATTCAGCGCTTGCAGCAAGCGCTCCCTAAACAACCTTCACATTTCTGTCGTGCATTTCCCTGAGAACATCTCTTCCCAATTTATGCTCCACAGTTCCTGCCTAATAGCATTGTAATTTCCCCTCCCCCAATTAAATACTTTCCCATACTGTCTGCTCCTATCCCTCTCCATGACTATAGTAAAGGTCAGGGAGTTGTGATCACTGTCACCGAAATGCTCTGCCACCGAGAGATCTGACATCTGGCCTGGTTCGTTGGATTTGGTGCTCAGCAATGTGCACCCCCCCCTAGTTGGCCTATCTACATATTGAGTCAGGAATCCTTCCTGGACACACCTGACAAAATCTGCTCCATCCAAACTACTTGCACTAAGGAGATTCCAATCTATACGAGGGAAGTTGAAGTTGCCCTTGACAACAACCCTATTACTTCTGCACCTTTCCAGAATCTGTCTCCCAATCTGTTCCTCAGTGTCTCTGTTGCTACTGGGGCGTCTCTTGGAAACTCCCAATAAAGTGACTGCTCCTTTCCTGTTTCTGACTTCCACCCACACTGACTCAGTAGACAAACCCTCCTCAACGACCTCCCTTTCTGCAGCTGTGATACCATCCTGATTAGCAATGCCACTCCCCCACCTCTTTTACCTCCCTCCCTATTTCTTTGAAACATCTATACCCCGGAACATCCAACAACCATTCATGCCTGTGTTATCCAAGTCTCTGTAATGGCCACAACATCGTAGCTCCAAGTACTGATCCATGCTCTAAGTTATCACTCTTATTCCTGACGCTTCTTGTGTTAAAATAGACACATTTCAACCCGTCACACTGACTGCAACTTTGCCCTATCAACTGTCTATCCTTCCTTACAAACTCTCTGCACATTGTATCTGCCTGTACACCAGCTACCCCATTTCCCCGATCCGTAGATCTGATTCCCATCCCCCACCAAACTAGTTTAAACCCTCCTGAGAAGCTCTAGCAAACCTCCCCCCGCCCCTCCTCCCATCCCACCCAGGATATTGGTGCCCCTCCAGTTCAGGTGCAACCCGTCCTTCTTGTACAGGTCCCACCTTCCCCAGATGTTAACCCAATGATCCACATATCTGAAACCCTCAATCCTACACCACCTCTGTAGCCACGTGTTCAGCTGCACTCGCTCTCTATACCTAGCCTCACTGGCCCGTGGCACCGGTAGTAATCCTGAGATTACTACTCTGCTCATCCTGCCTTTTAGCTTCCTATATTCACTTTTCCAGTCCTCATCCCTTTTCCAAGTTATGTCGTAGTGCCAGATTTCTTTGACACTGATTTCTGCCACGGTGTTTCCAGAAGACAATTTATTTAATACTTCCATGGAATGAGGGTGTAGACAGTGTCTACAGACTGGCAGACAGTGTCTATTACCCATACCTGACTGAGAGCAGTTATCAGTCAACCATATTGTTACTGTATTTGGAAGCACACAAGATCTAACCATAAATACCCATGAGTACATGTAGGGCTGCTGTCTGAAATATTAACTGCAGCCCTTCAGTTGTCTTTCCTTCCCACACCAATCTTTCAGTCACATCCATTGCTTTCCTGATCTGTCTGTTTCTCTGCCAGTTAGCATATGACTTAGGTTATAGTCCTGAGATTGAAGGTAGGAGGCAGAGTGATGGTGGGGGTTTGTTTTTCAGACATGAAGGCCTATGACCAATGGTGTGCCTCAAAGATCACTGCTGTGTCCACGGCTTTTCATCATTTATATAAATGATTTGGATGTGAATATAGGAGGAATAGTTAGTAAGCTTGCAGATGATGCCATAATTGGAGGTGTAGTGGACAGTGAAGAAGGTTACCTCTGAGTTCAATGGAACCTTGATCAGATGGGCCAATAGGCTGAGGAGTGGCAGATGAAGTTTAATTTCGATAAATGTGAGGTGTTGCATTTTGATAAGGCAAATCAGGGCAGGATTTATAGACTTAATGATAAGGTCCTGGTGAGTGTTGCTGAACAAAGGGACTTAGTGGTGCAGGTGCATAGTTCCTTGAAAGTGGAGTTACAGGTAGACAGGGTGGTGAAGAAGGCATTTGGCACGCTTGCCTTTGGTCAGTGTGTTGGGTATCAGAGTTGGGAATTCATGTTGCAGCTGCACAGGACATTGGTGAGGCTACTTTTAGAATACTGTGTTCAATTCTGGACTCCTTGCTATAAAGGAAGGATGTTGTTAAACTTGAAAGGATTCAGAAAAGATTTGCAAGGATGTTGCTGGGATTGAAGGGTTTGAGCTATTAGGAGACCCTAAATAGGCTGGGCCTATTTTTTCTGGAGTGTCGAAAGTTAAGGGATGATCTTGCAGAGGCTTATAAAATCATGAGGGGCATAGATAGGGTGAATAGCCAAGGTCTTTTACCCCCAGGGTAGGGGAGTCCAAAACTAGAGGGCATATGTTTAAGGTGAGAGGGGAAAGATTTAAAAGGTACCTGAGGGGCAACTTTTTTCATGTAGAGTGTGGTGTATGTATGGAATGAGCAGCCAGAGGAAGTGGTAGAGGCAAGTACAATGACAACATTTAAAAGGCATCTGGATGGGTTCGTGAATAGGAGTAGGAATGTGGGAAATGCTGGCAAATAGGACTAGATCAGTTTAAGATATCGGGTCGGAAAGGACAAGTGGACCAAAAGGTCTGTTTCTGTGCTGTACGACTCTGACTATGACTCTACCAAGTAGAAGACCGAGGGCAGCAGACATATAGAAATACCACCAAGTTCCTCTCCAAGCCACACATCATTCTGACTTTGAAATATATCAACTTCACAATCACTGGATCAATATCTTGGAACACCCGCCTTGATAGCACTGGACTGCAGTGGTTTAATAAGGTGGCTGATCATTACCTTCCCAGGGCAATTACAGATGGGCATTAAATGGCAGTCTAGCCATTTATCCATATCCTATGAAATAATTAACAATATAGTTACCCTATGACTTTTTTTCTTTAAAAATAAAACTTGGGCAATAAGCAGATCATATAGATCACTGAACCCATGGCAAAAATGTTGCTCCTTGCCCACAGATGCAGACCAATTTCTATTTGTATGGCATTTTGAAGTGCTGTACTTCTGACCCTGCAGTTTCATGGTGAGAATGATCTCCCAAAGTTAGCAAATCCCATCTTGACTGTTTTGCACTCAGCTATAAATGAATGCATCATTTTAAGTGGATGAGCAAAGTTGGCCCAAATTAATTAACAACTTAGATGACGCGATTGAAGCTACACATTCAAACTCTCTAAAGATGGCATTGTCAGCATGTGCAGATTCACATGTTTGATCCCCTCATTCTCTTTGAATTACTGTACTTCATTATCATTTATAGAATCCATTATTTTGATCTCCTGTTTCATTTGCCTCGGATAATGTAAACCTTATGTTTAGAATGTTATTTTATGGTGTGATCACTATTGCCTAGATGTGTACAGATGCCTCCAGCTCTTGTTTACTCCAGTTTGTTCCCTATTAATAGATTAGACAGTGAATCCTCTCTTGGGTTCCTTGTGTGCTTTGTAAGGACAGTGCCCTGAACAAACTGCATGAAAGTCCATTGTCTCTTCCCCTTTTGCAGTTGTCGTCCTGCTAATTTATTTTAGAGTATTTGTAATCTTGCACAATTACGAATAATTCTTTTACACTGACAAGACTGCGGAGGCGATGGCCGAGTGGTATTATCGCTGGACTGTTAATCCAGAAACCAAGATAATATTCTGGGGACCCGGGTTCGAATCCCGCCATGACACAAGGTGGAATTTGAATTCAATAAAATATCTGGAATTAAAAATCTAATGATGACCGTGAATCCGTTGTTGATTGTCAGAAAAAGCCATCTGGTTCACTAATGTCCTTTGGGGAAGGTAACTGCCATCCTTACCTGGTCTGGCCTACATGTGACTCCAGACCTACAGCAAAATAGTTGACTCTTAACTGCCCTCTGGGCAATTAGGGATGGGCTATAAATGCTGCCTAGCTAGCAACACTGTCATCCTGTTAACAAATTTTTAGAAAGCTAGCTTTTTTTACTGTAATTAATCAACATGTTTGCCATTTCCCCATAGTCATTGACAATATCCCCTTTTGGGGAAATTTGGCTCCAGACCATCCACTTAGCCTTTACATAATTTTAAAATATTATTGCTTTTGGTGCCCTTTCGTAAGTTTCTTTTCACAATACCTTTTAGTAGCTCTTATAAGCTGCATTGTGACCCTTTGCTTGTCTCTGCATCTTTCCCATTCAGCAGGATCTGTGCTTTATCTCATGCATTTTTATTTCGTAAGCCCTTTCTTTTAGTTTTGTGCTGTCCCTTATTTCTCTAATTGTCCATTGCTTTTTTTTGTATAAGTTGTGCTTTGCATTTCAGGGGTATAAGTTCGTTTTGTCTTGTGTCAAATGTTTCTTTAAACATCCTCCACTGTACTTCAGCTGTTTTCCCCATGAGCAGATTTTCTCAGTTTACTGTGGACAGTCTCTGTTTCATCTTGTTAAAGTCGACCTGACCTAAATCTAAAACTCCAGTAGCTGATTCATGCTTTTTGCTTTCAAATGCTATATTGAACTTGATCATGTTATGATTACTATTTGATAAATGTTCACTCACAACTAGGTTACTATTTAAATCTCTCTCATTATCAAATCCAATATTGTTTAACTTATTGTTGCATCCCGGACATGTTACTGTAGGAAACTATTCCTAACACACTCCAGAAATTCGCTACCTTTCTGACCAGGTACTCGTCTGACTCTCCCAGTTTGTTCTAGTTAAAATCCCTCGTAACTCATACTACTCTGGCTTTGCTACATGTGCATTTCTGCATTTTTACGGTCTAACACTTCAGAGCTGCTACAGTTGTCTGTACACAAACAATCGCAGTTTAGATTCTTTACTGTTCATCTGTTCCAGCCATACAGCCTCCACTGAATGTTTCATAGGCTATTTTGGAAGACTGTTGAAATTCAACCACATTGTTGTGGATTTGGAATCACATAGTCATATAGCATAGAAACAGACCCTTCAGTCCAACCAGTACGTACTGGCCATAATCCCAAAGTACACTAGTCCCACCTGCCTGATCCTGGCCCATATCCCTCTGAACCTTTCCTATTCATGTACTTATCCAAATATCTTTTAAACATTGTAACTGTGTCCCCACTCACCACTTGAAATGGCTCTGGAGCAGGTGGGACTTGAAGTTGGACCTCCTGGCCCAAAGGGAGAGAGATTACTACTACTACTGTGCCTCAAGAGCCCTGCAGATGGTAGAAAAGACTGTCTAATGCAATTAATTGACTGAGCGTTTTCTGGTATCAACTTGTAAATGATTGGGAAGAACCTGGTCAATTGGGTGTTGGCCTGTCAAGAATTTGTAAATAGGTCACCCCTGGGCATAATTCCATCTTTGTCAGATTGCAGTAGCTCAGCTAGAAAAGTGCTTAACCTGGTTAAAGTTGCTTTCAAACATTTCAGCTGTGTGTACTGATCACTTACTGTATTTCAGTCCTAATTGTGTATTCAATAATCTGCTTCCAGGTTTTTGGAAGGGCTTCTTCCCATGAATGTGTGCCATTTGCCCAAAGGATTTAAATTAAAACCAGGAAACCATGTGGATAATTACCTGGATTATTGGTATGGTACTTTTCTAAACTTCTGTTAATCCATATTAGAACCTGATCATGTTTGATTTTCCATTTTATACAAATTAGCAATGTTCTCAAGCACTTTATTTCTCACTTCTCTTGAAAGCACTGAATCTCACTGGTGTTTCACAATGGTGTTGGCAGTTCTTCATGTATTTGGTCCTTGTAGTATTCAGTTGTTCATTTCTTTTCGCATTGTGTGTTAGTGACTCTTGGTTTGACTAACAGCACACACAACCTGGGTCTGGTGCCTGAGAAACTGAAGTTCCAGCTAGAAGCTCTAGGTATGAAATTAGACAATTCAGAAGCACAGCAAATAAAATTGCATACAGAAAAGCTGCTGTATCATGTGTACGTATCTCTGAGACATAAAATGCAACAATCTTTATTTGCGTTCAGCCTAGTTAGTGAGATGATCCACTGTACAGACGAGGCAAAGCGATGACTGGCATCTTGATTCTGTTCTTAGCTTGAAATTCAAACATTCAACTAGATTGGAAAAGGAACTACAGCGAACTACTCCACATTCTTCACTCAGGAATGTTAGAAGTTAGGGCAATAGACTCAATTGCTCTGAAGTTCTATATTCCCATCATTTGGGACTTCTGAAAAGAGTAAGAAGTGATAAGCTTATTAGTCAGTGATTATATATAATTATTCTGTGCAAGTTAAACTCATTTATAGAGGCATACAGCATGTGAACAGGCCTGTCGGCTCAACCCACCCATGCCAACTAGACCCATTTGCACCTTTCCTATCCTTATACCTGTCTGAATGTCTTAAATGTTGTAATTGTACTTGCCTCTATCACTTCCTCTGGCAGCTCATTCCATAGACACACCACACTCTGTGTTAAAGAGTCATAGAGCTGTGCAGCATGGAAACAGACCCTTCAGTCTAACTCGTCCATGTCCACCAGATATCCTAAACTAATCTACTCCCATTTGCCAGCTTTTGGCCCGTATCCCTCTAAATCTGTCCTATTCATGTGCCCATCCAGATGCTCTTTAAATGTTGTAATTGTACCGGCCTCCTCTGAATGAGCTTCCTCTGGCAGCTCATTCCATACGTGCACCTTCTGTGTGAAAAAGTTGCCCCTTGGGTCTGTTCTAAATCTTTCCCCTCTCACCTTAAACCTGTGCCCTCTAGTTTTGGACTCCCCTACTCTGGGGAGGAAAACCTTGGCTATTTACCCTATCTATGTCCCTCATGATGTTATAAGCCTCAATAAGGTCACCCCTCAGCCTCCAATGCTCCAGGGGAAATAGCCTCAGTCTTTTCAGCCTCTTCCTATAGCTCAAACTCTCCAACCCTGGCAACATCCTTGTACATCTTTTATGAACCCTTTCAAGTTTCACAACATTCTTCCTATCGCAGGGAGACCAGAATTGTCTGAGCATTCGTATCAAAATGCAACAATATCATCAGTGTTGCTCCCCAGTAGCAACGTTTCTCCTTTCCTAGCTTAGAGTCAACCTCCCTTTGTTTGCGTGACTTAAATTCTTTCTGCCTGGGCTCCTTCTTCATCCATCTGTTCACTCTTTTTCTCCCTCATCTTCTGTCATCAGTATTAGTAACAACGTTTCCTAGCTACTATCGATTCTGAAGAAGGTTCAGTGGACTTGAAATATTAATTATGTTTCTCTCTCCACAGATGGTGCCAGACTTGCTGAGTTTCTCCAGCAATTGCTATTTCATAAGTTCAGCATTTGCAGTTCTTTGCGTTTGTTTTACTACTATCTATCAAACCAGACGTCATTCTGTTATTTGACTTATCCACTTTTCCCATCAGCTGGGATCATAACAAAGTGGGGCTTATCTGAGCTTGAGGTTTATTGAATTTAAGAAGGTCTCTGACTCTTTTAAAGACACAGATTCATAAAGATGCTGGAATAAGCTACATCACAGCATTCCTGTTTTATTATGTGACTGGCTTTTGAAAAGGGCTTTGAATGTTGCTAAGACTTTTCTGGGAGTGGAACGTGATTTAACATCTTTTAAGGCTAAATGAGAGAGTTAGCTGATAAATTGAAAGTAGAAATTAAGTAGGATTTGGTCAGAGTGAGATGGTTTAAGTAGTTATCCGACATAAAGAAATTAATGTGCTTCCACTGTAATAAGACTAGGTATACTAAAACCAATTGTTGCAAGTTAAATGAGAGACTGATTTCTGAAGTTTCCTTGAGCATTCCTAGTACAATAAAGGCGGAATTGGGAAAAGAAATAATTATTGAAACTCAATCTGTAGTACAGTGGACCATAGTGCCTTAGAATCTACTGAGAGAGATGACTCAAGATAAACCAGTTCTTCAGTGATTACTGATAGAGAATGAGACGATTTGTAAGTCTCTTCAATAGCTTTCTAGGAGAGTCTAACATTCCATTGAAGTTTTTAAGCAGCCCCCTGTTGTCAATCTAATTACTGGAGGGTCATCTTTCAAATTCCTTCTATGGAACCTTCAAAGTGACTTACAGAAACTGTCTCAAACTCCTGGATCTATTTGTGTGAATAGATCAGGGATAATCATCTTCAGCTATTGAGAATGTGCAGCCCATAAAACGACATCCTCGTAAACTAAATCCAGAGAAATTAGTTCAAGTGAGAGGAGATGCTAAGCTTATTTGAGACTATTCCCCTTAGTTGAAACGAGAACTAGAAGACATAGCATCAAAATAAGGGGGAGCACATTTAGGACTGAGTTGAGGAGGAACTTCTTCACCGAAAGGATTGTGAATCTGTGGAACTTCCTGCTCAGTGAAGCAGTGGAGGCTACCTCGTTGAATGCTTTAAAGGCAAAGATAGATTTTTGAGCAGTAAAGGAATTAAGTGTTATGGTGAATAGGTGGGTAAGTGGAGCTGAGTTCATAAAGAAAAAATCAACCATGATCTTATTGAATAGCGGAGCAGGCTCAATGGGCCGGAAGTCCTTACTCCTGCTTCTATTTCTTATGAGGTAATGAGTTCATGATGGACAGCAATATTAGTTAACTGAAACATAATGCTGAAACACCCCTATCATGATGGTGCTGAAACCAGATGGGTCACAATGACTGTGCATTGATTATCACAAAGTCAGCACAGTGACAAAGACTAACTTATATGCTGCCTGCAATTAGAAGATTCCATTGAAAGAAATGGACAAACCAGTTTTTTCACAAAAATTGACTTGGCAAAGTGATTTGCCAAATTTCATTGAGTGATTGCAACCAATGAAATATCGGCATTTGTCATGTCGGATTGGCTTTATCACCATTAAGTCATGCCATTTGAAATGAAATGTCAGCCAGAAATATTTTAACAATTAACTATCGAAGTTATTGAAAAATTATGTAACAGTTTTGTTTATATGGATGATGGGCTTGTGTTCGCCCAAACCTGGAAAGAACATTTGCACCATTTAAAATAACTTTGATCAGCAGCAGAGAGCCAATTTGGTCATAAATCTGTTGTAAAACGAATTTATCACAGCTATATTGACTCACTTAGGCTATACTGTAGGACAAATAGCACCGACAGAAGCAAAATAAGGGCTAACTTAGATTTTACAATGCCTCAGACATGATATGAAGTCCTGCATATATTGGCATGACTGGATTTTATTGGGATGAGACTATTGCATTTTTTTTAGACTCCGAGGTAATTTGAGGCTTCCTTGAGAAGCAACAGACCATTGTTCGCTCTAGCTCTTTCTTTGTAACTCACTCAGCAAAATGTGAGCTGAAAACCCAGCAGAAGTCACGTTTACTGATCAGGGAGTTTTCCTAAAGAGGATTTTCTTGGCTGACAACCTACTGTCTAAAGCAAAGGGAATTCAGTAACTACAACTGTGTTAGGGGCAACAGCATGTATAAGTGTGTATGAATTATTTGTTGTTGGAAGTGTAGACACCTCTTTTTGCATAGTCCAAGCTGTCAGTAATATTTTAATTCTTTGTTTCATCTTATTTTTGGTAGTAAACCAGTTGTCTTTTTTGATTCTGAACTGGAATGGGAAAAGGATTTTTGAAAGATTGCTACACTTTTTAAAACCTAGATACCTGACACTTGTAAGTGCTGTTTACATAGCTGATGGTTCAAGCAGTGGGGAGAGCCTTATTACAAAAGAGCCAGAGCCAGGGAGCAGTGTATGAATGAAGATTCGGCCAGCAACAATTGCTGATTGGTTTGGTCTGTGGGGTGGGGCCAGTAGTTGATGACAAAAGCCTTCTGCCCACCAACAACTGTGTGATTGGTTACTAGGTAGCTGGACAGCTTTTTGGTATAAATGTTTTGTGAGAAACGTCGGACCTCCCAAAACCGAAGGAAGTACCCATTTCTTTGCAATGAAAACCACCTCTTTCTTGAAGAAAGTCAGGTTATTTTCCATCAGTCGCTGTAAGCGGTGGCTCTTGGCCAGTAAGTCAGAAACATGATAAACAACAAATGCTGGCGATCATAGTGGGTCAGCCAACATCCATAGAGAGAGAACAAACTAATGTTTCGAGCCTAGATGACTCTTCAGCTCTGATGAAGAGTCACCTAGACTTGAAACATCACCTTGCTCTCTCTCCATGAATGATGTCTGACCCACTGTGATCTCCAGCAATTGTTGTTTTCAGTACAGATTCCAGCATCTGCAGTAATTTGCTCCCAGAAACTTGATAAACGTGAACCAGTCACCCTGTGCCATCTGCAAACAAGTACCTGGCAAAGGAAGATAGAGGAGGAGCAGTCCTGACAAACCAAAAGGACCTTGTCAATGAACTCTGTGAACAGGCACCATTGAACCACCTTCAACCTGTATCTGAAAGACTAGTAAATTGGGAAATTCTGTGTACCTTTTAAACTTTTTTTTGTATTTTTGTGAAATTCAGGAATAGCAGAAGTTGTTTTCCAGTATACTACCCACTTTGAGGTGTAACATTTATTGTTGACTAAAGAATCTTTGCTGAATTGTTCTTAGTACTTAACATGAAACCGTCTGAGACAGCTCTAATTGGCCATACCACCAAATCGTACATTTGGAATTTGTATTGATGAGTTGAGAAGTGGAAGTAGGAAATGAAAACAATGAGCCCGCCAACATCAGTTGTAACAATAGTAAAACTTGGGATTAAATTTCACCACCAATGACCATACTCTCTCCATTTCCTTATTTTTATTGCATCTATACAGTTATACCTACTATTCCTTTCAAATTTTCGTCTCTCATAGTCTGATGGTTCCAAACAGATCATTTCACTCTTGCTGTAACTTGCCCTTTCAGCATTGCAAACTTCTTGGCCTTCTTTCTCTTTTATTCTTTCCTCAAACATCCTAAGGTTTCCATCCTCCTCTCAATGAAACGTTGTTACTTTGTGCCTTCTCAGTTAGTGGCTGGGAGTACCCAAGAGCAGCCATACTCCGGTGGGCATCAGTGTCTGCTCAAGAAGAAGCTAGAATGTTACAGGCAAGAAGCAGAATCATCTTCCTCACGTTTTTTTTTTCCCTTTTCTTTCTCTTTAGGAGCAGAACTGATGTGCAGACCTGCACAAATTGGAAAGCACCAATCATTTGGGATGGGACCTTTAACCCAATGTCCTATGATGCAACATACAAGAAACAAAATATTGTTATCGGTCTCACGGTCTTTGCAGTTGGCAAGTATGTTGTTATAATTTGGGTTGTGTTAGATTCCATTATCAAATTCTACCTTTACTGTAAAACATTGCACTGTTCGAACCTTGTCATAATCAGGTTGAGCTACTAGCAAAACGCTTTCAGAGATGGAGTGAATATTTGGCTGTCAAGAATACAACGTATTTATTTTACTTGGCAGACTTCATTACATTAGAAAAGTTACCCATAATTTTCAAGTTCTGACAAAGGTAATTAAGCTTGTGTATTAAATCTGTTTCTCTCACTCCAGAGATGGTACCTGGCCCATTAAGTATTCCCAGCATCTTCTGTTTTTAATTTTAATTTTAAATTTCAGTTTACAATATTGGCCACATGTTTGAAATTTTTATTTGTACAGGCCAGTGAAGTGTAAACCATATCAATCGGATGTAAAAGACAAGGAGTCAGTTTAGCTCAATTGGTTGGATGGTTGGTTTACAAAGCAGTTTGCCAATGGCATGGGTTCAATTCCCATCACCAGCTGTGGTTACTATGATGGACTGTCCTTCTCAACCTCTCCCCTTGACTAGGATACAGTGGCCCTCATGTTAAATCACCACCAGTCATTGCTCTCGCTCTCGCTCTCTAATAAGAGCAACCCTAAGGTTATGATGACACAACAACAAAATAATGAGTGCATAGGTGACCCATGAGGAGACTGGAAGTTCCCTGCAGTCTGACTGCTGCTGGGATAGCAGCTAAGACCACAAGTGAATTTCAGTTATGTTGCCCTTTTCCTAATAAAGGAAATGGCACGGATATGAAGGGGAAGGCTGGCCAGTGGAAAGAGAGTGCATAGATTCAAATACAAATTTGGGCAATTGGTGATCTGGATGACTTACTGTCAGTCCATAAGAAAGATTGGTCTGTGCTCAGTAATCACAAAATATTGTCACAGGTATGTTGTATCAAGGAGCCCCCATTTGTGTCAATAATTCTCATTTTACTTCTTTGGAAGTTTAAGGGTTTTACATTCTGAGCAAGATGCATTCATAGGACATTGAGGGCAATACCGTAGGTTGATAGATGTAACATTACTCCAGTTAAATTCATTCAGTGTTATTTTTTATTGTATGCTATTTCAACCTCCAAACCATTGGAAGGGTATCCAAGCTTTAGAGAGAGTAACTGCACATTCTGTAAAATATAGCTGTCTATGGGGAAATACAGATGAATGGAGTTGTAAGTCTAACAGTCCCAGTGTAGATGCCAACACTTTGAAATGTTGGGACAGGAGGGCTACAATGCAATGCTTCAGTGTTACACTTCCTAAATGCTGTTATAGAGAACAGGTCAGAACTGTACCCTTAAATTAACTGGCTCTGAGAAGTGGTATTTGGGGCAGTGTGCTGTGACCAATATTCCTTTTGCACTTTTTAGAACATGGAACAGTACAGCACAGTAGAGGCCCTTCGGCCCACAATGTTGTGCCAAACTTTTACCCAAGAAAGGTCTACCTAACCTCCACCCCTACCTTATACTATCATCCATATGCCTACCTGATAGCTGCTTAAGTGCCCCTAATGAGGTCAGCTGTACTACCCTCTCTAGCAATGCATTCCACGCCCCTACCACTCTCTGAGTAAAGAACCTATCTCTGACATCTCCCCTATATCTACCTCCACTCACTTTAAAACTATGCCCCCTCGTAATAGCTACCTCCACCCTCAGAAAATGTCTCTGACTGTCTACAGTATCTATACCTCTGATCATTTTGTACACCTCTCATCCTTCGTCGTTCTAAAGAGAAAAGCCCTCGCTCTCTCAACCTTTCCTCATATGACCTTCCCTCCATTCCAGGCAACTTCCTGGTAAATCTTTTATTTTTTAGAAACTGGTTAAACAGCCCCTCGTGTGACACAGTAATAGAATATCAAACAGTTAACAGAAACTTCTAGAACTAGAAAGGGAATGCATCAAAATAATATTATCCAGCCCCTGCAGTGCCCATGGTCTCTGAAGGATCCACCTTTCTCTATGCTGAGTCTAAGAGTCTGTCTAGTTGTCAGTGGTAGACCACTAGAGAGTCTTAACAAGAAAAGGTACTTGTCTTGCATGACAAGATGTAGCTTATCTTGTGATAACAAAAGGTAAAATTAACATTAATTGGGCATAATGACAGTGATTAGGAGTGAGGAGACAGCTGTTTCCATCAGGATCTTGTGCAAAGTTAGCTGATCCTTCACCCAAAAACTGTGTGCCATTATCAGATTGGATTAGCTAATGCAATGTTATTCAATCTGTCAGAACAATTACCTTTATTCAACAGTAATAAACTCAGGAACAAAACAACTTGTGTTTGCATAGTATCTTTTAACATTCTGGATGAATCAAAGAGCCCTGAATGCATCCAAGTTGTTCCTTCTTGAAGTGTCGTTGTGTTGGACAAATGCACCAGTCAGTCTGAACATTGTAAAGTCTGGCTAAGGGCTACTGAAATGATTATCGAGGTTGAGAGTGATTAAAGCCATTATAGCTTTGGTTCAACCACGAACAAAAGTGCTGAATTCTAGAATTAAGGTGAAACTAATTGCCCTTGACATCAAGAGATTGGCATCAAGGAGCCCTAGTAAAACTGATGTCAGTAGGAAAATTCTCAGCTTGTTGCATTCACAGCACAAAGGAACAGATGGTTGCGGTTGTGTTGGAGGTCAGTCATCGCTAGTCTAGGACATTTGTGCGGAAGTTCCTCAAGACCCAAACAGCTTCAGCTGCTTCATCAATGACCATCCTTCCCTCACTTCTGCCCTTATAATGAATGCTTGATTGCATGATTTGCAATGCCTCAGTTACTGAAGCAGTCCATCTTCAAATACAGGAAGGCCTGGACAAAATCCAGGTTTAGCCTGAAAAGTGGCAAGTAACATTTGTATCATACGAATGTCCAATCTCCAATTACAGACAATCTAAGCACTGTCCCTTGACATTCAAGGTCATCATCATTGCTGAATTCCCTCAATGTTAACATCCTGGGGGTTATAATTTGACCAGAAACTAAACTAAACTAACCATAAAAATACAGTGGTTGCAAGAGTGGGTCCGAGGCTAGGAATACTGCAAGTAACTAACTTCCTGACTCCCCAGAGCCTGTCCACCACCTACAAGAGACAAATCAGAAGTTTGGAATACTTCCCGTTTGCCTGGGTGAGTGCAGTTCCAGCAACACTCGATGACAACATCCAGGACAAAGCAGTCCCCTTGATTGGTAACACATCCACAAACATCACTCCCTCCAATTCTGATGCTTGGGAGCAGCAGTGTGTACTATCTAGAAAATGCACTATAGAAATTCAGCAAAATGTTAGACAGCACCTTGCAAACCCATAACCATTTCCACCTAGAAGGACAGGGGCAACAGCTATATTAGAACACCACTACAGAAAAGTGCCCCTCTAAGTCATTTGCTGCTAGGTCACTGTCACAAAATCCTGGAATTCCCTTCCTAAGGGCGTTGTGCTGTATGTAGAGCCACATGGATTGTTGCAGTTCAAGAAGGCAAGGGTAGTGAGAGAAAGTTCACTGCTTTCCTTTGTTCTTGTTTTGACTGGGGCCTATTTAATGATTAATAGTAGAGGATTCACCATAAAGTATCCACAAAAGAGGCAATGAGATAATGCAAAGGTCTGTTCCATGATCGTGATAAGGCAACTAAATTTGGTCAGATGTAATTATAACTTGAGGGAGCAGGGGTGAGATTTGGGGTCAGCAGTGATTACAGGGGTACCATTATGAATCTAGAACTTGTTGGAAATACTAAATATGAATCAACTCTTTACAGTTTATTTACCATTGAGACTAAAGAATTGGTTGATCTCCTGTTTTTAAACAAAAAAACCGGCCGTCTCTTGACTTTTGACCAAAATTTCCAAATTCTTTCCACTTACCACTCACTCGTCACTAAAGTTAAACTTGCTCTGGTGTAAATCTGCTCTGTAGAATCTTAGAATAGCAAGCCATTGAAGGTGGCTGTTCCGTTCCTGGTGTCTACAAATGTACTCTTGGCATGGTTGGTGGGAGAAATCTCCAACTTGGCAACTTAGCAACAGTGAAACAATGGGAGAGGGTGAATTTCAAACTCCTTGAAAGTATCACTGATATGAAAGTCAGTTTTTGTTTTGACTAAAATTTTATCTTTGTCACTTTTCCATGAGTGCATACATTGTGGCTTGCCAATCTTTTTATCTGCTTTGAGCTGTATTGAGGAATAATCCTGTCAAATTGCTAATCATTGAATCCCTACGGTGCAGAAAGAGGCCATTTGGCCTATCCAGTTCACACCAACCCTTTGAAAAGCATTCCACCCAAAGTCGTCCCCATACCCCTGTAATTGTGCATTTCCCATGGCTAATTCACCTAGCCTGCACATCCTTGGACATATGGGCAATTTAGAATGGCTAATCCACGTGAAGGCACATCTTTGGACTGTGGGAAGAAATCAGAGCACCAGGAGGAAATCCTTACAGATATGAGGAGTATGTCCAAATTCCCCACAGACTGTCACCCGAGGGTAGAATTGAACCTGGCTCCCTGGCACTGTGAGGCAGCAGTGCTAACCACAGCCACCATGCTGCCCATGATGGCAGATATCTGTTTACTGACTCGGGCTTTATCCATACCCTGGCAATCCCAGTATTAAAATATCTAGTTCCTCGGGTGATGCAGCGAACACTACCTCATGCATTGAGATCCCCCATTGCTTTGTATTTCAAAGTCTTGAGTTGAGATATAACTGGGGTTGGATTGGTGGGGGATTGGTTTGTTGTCTGGGATTTTGAAGAGGACGTGTGCTTCTGTATATTTCAGGTACCTGGACCTGTACTTGGAGACTTTCTTGGCATCGGCTGATGAATATTTCATGCCAGGATTCTCGGTCATATATTATATATTCATAGATGACTTGCCGAAGTTTGAAAGGCTGAATCTGCAGCCGAATGCAAGACGCAAGATCAAGAGCTTCCAGGTGAAAATGCACAAGCGTTGGCAGGACATTTCAATGTCTCGCATGGAGACGATCAGCAAGCTGATTGAGGATCATGTCAAGCACGAAGCCAGTTATGTATTCTGCTTTGATGTGGATCAGCGATTCCAAGGACGCTTCGGCACGGAGGCGCTCAGTGAGTCGGTGGCTGTCCTGCATGCCTGGTACTACCGGAGGCCAAAGTTCATGTACAGTTATGACCGCAACCCCCAATCTGCAGCTTACCTGGCCGGCAGGGGGGATTTCTATTACCATGCTGCTGTGTTTGGTGGGACTTGGCAGAGTGTTCGGAACCTGACGGAAAGCTGCTCCCGCGGAATCCTGCAGGACAAGCAGAAAAACGTGGAGGCTGCTTGGCATGATGAGAGCCACCTCAACAAGTACTTCTGGCTGCATAAACCCACCAAGGTCCTGTCACCAGAATACTGCTGGGACCGGAAGATCGGATGGCGACGAGACATCCACGTGATCCGGATGTTGTGGGCCGTGAAAGAGTATGACATCAGTCGACAAACTGACTAAACACTTAGAAAGGAATCTCTGTTGTTCTTAGTTTTTAAAAAAAAATTATGTGGATCCCTTGAGATCAGGGAGTGATGAGGAGGCAGTGTATTTGCCCTTTTCTGTCTGTCTCCCAAACAGGTACAGTATGGGTTAGGTACACGATGATGCTGATCCCCAAAATGTGCCTTGATCCTGCAATCTCAGAAGATGATTTATTTTAATCAATGTGACAATTGCCCCTTTTAAACAAGAGCTGGGTCACTGGTGACGCCTTATGGATCAGCTGACACTGCCCTGTTCTACCCCTGCATGCCCCCATTCCCCACCACCACCAAACAGATCAGATGGTCAGATTGTCATCTATTCTGGGCTCTACCTTTACACCTTGAGGGTGAAAAGATACAGTTGCGAGTAGATGGTTATTCAGGATTATAGATGGAGTCCAGGAGCTGATCAAGATGCAGCCTGGAATTGAAAGACATGTCTAGAAGGTGTTTGGCACAAGACAGCCACTTGGGGAAAGCTTTGCATTAGAAACAATAACCTGGAGGCTCATTAAGGAGCTAATATCCAGCAACCACTCATTTAAGGAACCCATGCATTTTAAGGATAGTGACTGATCATTTCACACAATGATCAGCTGATTTTGTGATAACCTAGCTGCTCCTGAGGAATATTACACTTACTGATCGCTGTTCGAAACACATTGAGATGCTGCAAGCAATAAAATGGAAACGGCACAAGGGTCTTTCAGTTGACTGTTGAAGCCAAGCTTCTTGAAATCAACTTACCTGCCAACCTCCATGCTACAGTTATTACCCAATGTAACAACTGCAGTGTCGTACTGTCATTGTGAACTCCAGACTGATCCATATATCTTTTAAATTTTTACTTCTGTAATTTGGTTCTTATTTCTGTTTGTATGTGTTTTGTATTCATTTCTTCTTGCTTTTAGTAACTAATAAATTCACTGTTCCAATATGAAGATGTGCAAGGTGTTTCCAGGGTTGGAGGGTTTGAGCTAAAGGCAGAGACTGAATAGGCTGGGGCTTTTATTTCCTGGAGCATCAGAGGCTGAAGGGTGACCTAATAGAGGTTTGTAAAATCATGAGGGGCATGGATAGGGTGAATAGTCAAGGTCTCTTTTCCCCGGGGTGGGGGGGTGCGGGGAGCGGAGTCCAAAACCAGAGGGCATAGGTTGATGAAGGGGGAAAGATTTAAAACGGAACAAGTTGCAACTTTTTTTACGCAGAAGCTGCTGCGTGTATGGAATCAGCTGCCAGAGGTGTGGAGTCTGGTACAATTGCAATATTGAAAGGAATCTGACTCTATAACTGAAGAAAACTTTGTTTTGAAAGGAGCCAATTTAACCAAGTCATTTGGGTCTGGAAGAAAAGTATCCACAAGGGAAGGGATCCATTTTTAAATTAACTTTATTGTGAGGGGGGTTGTGGTCAGTTGTATAAGGAAAGGGAGCCAGGTCTCACCTGGAAGCTTAATAGTTTTGGGTATCCTGTCTGGGATTGGAATAAATTGGGGAATCTCAACTGAGAACTTGTTGCAACATGCTGCAAATGTTAAAATGATGGAGAATTCAGAGAGAGTAGGAACTGCAGATGCTGGAGAATCTGAGATAACAAGGTGTAGAGCTGGATGAACACAGCAGGCCAAGCAGCATCAG
>JAHRHZ010000004.1:24797746-24879581 GCA_024137785.1 Ginglymostoma cirratum | reverse complement strand
CTGATGCTGCTTGGCCTGCTGTGTTCATCCAGCTCTACACCTTGTTATATCAGAGAATTCAGATTTAAGTTTGAGTAAGAGATACAGAGGGGAGGGAGGGAGGATGTTTTTGTGTAAATAGTGGTAATAGCCTGGAAAGGAATATGATCAATGATTTCAAACAGAAATTGGGTGGCCTCTTAAGAGAATGAAACTTCCAAGGTTCCAGCAATAGAAGATGGGACTAGTGGGATTGCACCATAGTGAGTTGATATGAAAGCAATGGGCCAAATGCCCTCCAACTGTGCTGTACCAGCTGTGTGCCTCATGATAAACATCCAGAAATGCACGTGAATCTGCAGAAGAGAACAGAACCCAGAAATTCTCGGTTCATTTACAGCAGCACGATATAATATAGCCAATAAAAGGAGGTAACTATATTGATAGAGTCCACAGAGAAACCAATATTTAAATAATCACGATACACTTAAACACATTGATACCTGGCGAAATGAAACTACATGGACGCTACCAAAAGTAAGTTCAGGGTTTATTATTGTTTACAGGATTGGGAGTTGCTAGCTTGGCCAACAACTACTGCTCATCTCTAGTTGCCCTGGAGAGGGTGGTGGTGAGCTGCCTTCTTGAACTGCTGCAGTCCATATGTAGTCACCCATGATGCTTTTAGGGTGGGAGTTCCAGGTTTTTGACCCAGCCACGCTGTAGGAATGGTGATTGTGTTCCTAAGTCTGATTAGTGAGAGATTTGGAGGGAATCTTTCACGTTCTGGTGTTCCCATGAGATTGGATGTCCTTGTGCTTCTAAATGATCATGCGTTTGAAAGGTACTGCCAAAGCAGCCTTGGTGAGTCCCTGTAGTGCATCGTGTGGGTGGTACATGTTGCTGCTACTGTGTGTTTGTGGTGGAAAGAGTGAATTTTCAGATAGGTGGGTGGATGTGGTACCAGTCAAGCAGTGGGCTTCTTCTTGAATGGTGCCAAGCTTCCTCAGTTAAAGCACAGATTGGCTGTGATCTAATTGAATGATAGAATAGATGCAGGAACTGAATGGCCTGCTTCTGTTTGGCACTTGTTATCTATTCTCCGCATGGAGAAGTGCCTAATTTGTGATGCTTGATGATATGATCCATACAGGTTAATGAAGTTTCTCATCCATGAGGCTGATAAGCTCTGTTTGTGTCAAAGGATTCAATCAAGTTACTGACTATAAAGTTAAAAGACATTTGGATAAATATAATGCTTAGACGGATATGGGCCAAGCACAGGCAGTAGAACTCGTTCAGTTTGGGATTATGATTTTTGTGGACTGGTTGGACCGAAGGGTCTGTTTCCATGCTGTACAACTCTTTAACTCCATGAGGAATGTCATAATTAAAGGCCTTGAGGCAAAATCTTGTTTAAGAATAAATTTATTTTATGAATTGCATCAGCTTACAATCTTCCAAAGCTTCAATGTGGTTCCCTTTAGTTGTTCATCATTTTCTGTAAAGTAATAAAATGTTATTCTAATAACAATTTGAAGAATAAATCACTTATCAAAAGGTTGATACTAAAAATTAATAACAGTTGTGTAACTTGTCAAAAAACTGCTTTCCCTGTCACAGATATGGATTTGACTGACAGGTTATCAATGAAATTAAAAGACTGAATAAAATGTATCTCCAAATGAGAACAGTTTAAATATTTAGTTTCAGTGAAACGAAAAGAAGCTGAAGGAGCAACACTTTACCTTTTTAATTGGACTCTTTTTGGCTGGTTAGCTCGGTTGGCTGGTTTGTAAGACAGTGTGATGCCAACAGTGTGGATTTAATTCCCACGCTGACTGAGGTTACCATGAAGGATTCTCCTTCTCAATCTCTCTCCTCATCTGAGGTGCGGTGATCCTCAGGTTAAACCACTGCTAGTCATCTCTCATTAGAGAGCAGCTGTATGTTCCTCTGGGACAATGGCTACTTTATCTTTTCACAAAACGAAGAGTTTGATCATTTCGGAGTAGAACCAGTGTTTCAATATTTTTTGAGTGGGAATTACTAGTAATTTTTTTTTTTTGTAACTTTTCAGTTGAGGCAATCCCATCTTTTGACTTTATACCTGACTCCTTACCATCTCTGTCTTGCAAAATCATCCCTTTCGCCTTTTGACCTCGTCTGCCTTCCACCCTATAATTGGGTAGCATGATGGCTCAATGGTTAGTACTGCTACCTTACAGCACCAGGGACCCGGGTTTGATTCCAGCTATGGGTGACTGTGTAGAGTTTGCATGCGACGGTGTGGGTTTCCTCCAGGTGCTTCAGTTTCCTCCCATACTAAAAAGACGTGAAGGTTAGGTGGATTGGCCATGGTATATGTGGGGTTATGGGGATAGGGTGTGGCACTAAGGCCGGAAATGGGCTGCCCCTTCAGAGGGTCAATGCAGACTTGTTGGGCTGAATGGCCTCTTCCTGCACTGCAGGGTATCAGTGATTCTATCACAGACTTTCCTTTTTGTTCTTCCTCCCCAGTCCCCTTCCTCTGTATGTGCATACGATCTGTTATGTTTCAACCTGAATCATTAACTCTGTGTTTCTTCCTTCACAGACGCTGTCAGACCTGCTGAACGTTTCAAGTGTTTGCTGCTTTTTTTTTTTTTTTTTTGCAGATTCTCACTGGCTGCAGTATTTTGATTTTCGATTAAATATCTGGTTGCGTCAAAGATTAGATGCTGTAATGGTAGTTATAGGTGGATATGTGATCAAATGCGTAAAGAGCAAGGCTGTTAGGACAGAGTGGAGAAATGGGATAGTCTGGCTTTTTCTCCAGAGTTGAAATGGACTCCTTCACATGGCCTTGGGAACATTGCTGCAAGTCCAGATAAACTAATGATCATTACAATGTTCCCCTGTAGCTTCCAGTCATTGACAGCAATGACTTTCATTTATATAGAATCTTAAAACCAGCAAACTGTCCCATGACATATCACAGAGCAAAGTTTGATACTCAGCCACATAAGGATATAATGGTCAAGTGGCTGAAAATTTGTTCAGAGGTAGGTTTTATCAAGCATGGGCAATGGAGAGATTTCAGAAGGGAATTCTAGAGCTTCAAGCCTTGTTTGCAGTAGAATGGCTACCAATGGCAGAGATGGAAATCGTGGAATGACAAAAATGGAAGGAATGTTGATCTGGGAGACTTGTAGCACTAGAGGGAATGACAGATTTTGGGATTGGCCTAGCTGGATGGAAAAGTCATATTTGCACTTTGACCTTAAAGATAGGAATTTTTATAAATGAGATGTGGGATTCTCAAACTCACTAGGTTGTTAAAACAGATAGATATCACAGCAGCCACAGAGTGAGTTAGCAATTCAGAATTGTTGAAGAGATACAAATATTCACTACTTTAGTGATCTTCAATATCTCTGGGTAAAGGCAAAATACTGTGAATACTGGAAATCTGAACAAAGCATAGAAACTCAATAGGCCTTACAGTATCTGTGCAGAGAGAGACAGCCAATTTTTCAAGTCCAGTATGACTACTTCAGAATTGGAATACAGTGTTCTAATCACTGATAGAGGATATTTGTGGCGTGTATACCTCAGTAAGCCAGTCATTGTAGGCAGACACACGGGTAAAGACAGTTGGCTTCTTCTTATGGCTGCAGAAAGCAGACCCAAAGCTGACAATGCCGTGCACTTCCCAGGTTCCATCAGCATTCTGGCAGTTCAAGGGCCCACCAGAGTCTCCCTGGACAAGGAACAGAAGCAGAGATTAGTCGTTGGTGAGACATGGAAAAGTTCAAATGATGCAATCCGTGAGCAAGTTTGCGTTGGTCAACTAACATTGCATCCTGAGACCACTCCATCACCACCGGCACACACCATTGACTCCTTTGCTATCCCCCCCCACCAGTCAGGCAGAGAGCAAGTGGCGTGATCCACGACAAGGAGAAGGGCTTGTTGCAGGATGTCCGAGACGGAACCGCCAGCTGCAAGAGAACAGACTCCAATGTTACTCAGGCAGGCAGGTGAGATTTGCTCATTAACTTGCTGGTTGCATTCGATGTGTTGAGTGCCTGCTGCCAGATTGTATTCCCACTCACCCGCGCCCCAAGGGGATTTGGATGCATTCAAAACTGGGAGTAGTACCTGCTAATTTGTGGGCAGCACAGTTAGCTCTGCTGCCTCACAGCGCCAGGGACAATTCGAGTTCAATTCCAGCCTCAGGCAACTGTCTGTGTGGAGTTTGTACACTCCATACATCTGCATGTGTTTCCTCCAGGTGCTCTGCTTCTCTCTCAGTCCAGAGATGTGCAGGTTAGGTGGATTGGCCATGCTAGGTTGCCCATAGTGCCCAGGGATGTGTAGGGTAGGTGGGTTAGCCATGGGAAATGTGGTGTCACAGGGATAGGGTGGGGGGATGTGGGTCTGGGTGGGATACTGTTTGGTTGGTTGGTGCAGACTTGATGGGCTGAATGGCCTGCTTCCACACTGCATGGATTCTATAATGCTGTAGGATTGTTGATTCAGCTAAAGCCAGTTTGGAGATGCTATGGTCAGATGCTAATCTGCCTAGAGTTTGCAGATCCCAGCTCGGATTATGGACAAAGATTCTTCAGTGGGAGCCTGCCTTGCCAGGAAAGGGCAAAGCGAGAAAGTCAGCTGAAGTTACTGTTTTCAACTGCTGGAAAAGAAGCATCTATGTAGACAGTGCATGAATGCCTTATCATACCAGGCCACGATGCACCACCATACCCAAAATAATGGGCTCACCCACAGCATGTGTGCATTTCTGGACAGTGACCTGTAACCCATCACAAACTAGGTTGCAGAACAAAGTGGAGATTGAAGGTAATGGAAATAAGAGTGAGGGATGAAGGTGGAATAAAAATTCAATAGCTTTATGGATGTTGGGAGAACTCCTCAGCCAGTTTAGTGCCCAGGTAGTGAAGGTGGCATTCCATTGTTCTGCTAGTACACTAGTATTTATCACTAAAGGCTACTGGAGCATTGTGAGATGGTACATACAACAGCCATGGCATCCACTTTGTGTGGAAAAGTGGGGCTGAGTTTTTCCTGCCCATAGATTGGCAGGAATGGAAGCAAGGAAGTTGGTAAAGTCTCTAAGTGTCACACGCAGATGGCCCCGATGCTGTCCAACTGCTGACAACATTGGCTGCCCACCTTCTATGTACCAGTTGGCAATTTGCATAATTAAAGCCACAATTAAGGGTCATTAAGCAAGGCCATTTTGCCAAGAACAGGGTGACCATCTGCCACAAGAGAAAGCCAGCAACTTCGTGGAGGCTCCATGGCTCAAAGAGGGGCCGAGGTTCAGGAAGACAGGCACTACCAGTGACGCATCTTTTCCTCCGCCCCCCCAGCCGTTGTATTTCAACTCTGACCTCCGCCCCCCCACCTATATTTCAACTCTGACTTACTTCCACCTGATTTTTAGATTCTTAATTTATTTATTGGGATGTGATGTTGAGATACCACCTCTCACAGTGATGCTCCTGAGGTTTTCCATTTGCCAGCTTCGTGACTGTGCAGCCTTCCCAATGACCTTAATTGGTTGGTGAATATGGAAGCAACTAGTTAGGCAGTCCCTGCCAGTAAAATCACTGGGTTGGTCCCACTGCCAGCAGCTGTGGGTTCGGGACCCCTATTTGGTCCCAAAATTGGGTTTCCCAAACCTAGGATTAAATGTAGTCCTCAGTATTTCATGAATAATACTATTGGATTCTTGGATGTTGGGCAGCAAGGGTTCCTCCCAAATGCCAGAGTCATAGGTTCTGCTTCTAGGAATGAACAGTACCCCTGAGCCCTGTGTTGTGTGGCAGACCTGACATCTGTAACACTCTTCGGATGTGCAAAACCTAAAACTGTTGTGTAAGGGCTTCAGGACCCTGGAGCAATGATGATGTTATGGAGTTGTATGTTACTGAGTACAAATGGTACAGAGCAGATGGATTTAGAACTCTCTGGAAAAAAACTATCGCTGCAAGCATCTTTAGTGGAAGACTCATATCAACACATGGGCAGGAGATAGATTAGTCCTTACCCAATATAACTATAGGATCAGAACCTGTTCTATCTGTGGTTACCGTGTACAGCAATATTTAGTATGAATAAATAGCATTACCTTGAAGTCCTAAACCTAAAGAATTTGTCTTCTCGGCCAATCTGAGATTAACTCATAATGTAGCATCAAACCACATGACAAAAGGAAGTCAATAATGCAAGTCATGCACATTGTACTCAGGAAGCCAATGCCATCAATGTCTTTTGATAGATCCTTATCCATCATGTAACATTTTTATAATTGATCACCACTACGGTCATATTAATGTTCAATGACATGGGAAGGATTATTGTCATGGGATGGGTGAGTGGTCTTAAAAATCTCTCAAAACCACATATCATTTTATACCAGAATGTCAAGATTTCTCTCCAATAAAATGGGTCATGTCCAACATTCTGCGTCTGGGTGTTCAGGACCCCACTCTCCCCTACCCCACTACTCCATCACCAAGCAGAACTGTCCAATCACACTCTGGCTGTAAACAATCTCATGCCATCACAAGAGATACCAAGCACTGAGTCCAACAGGTTAACCCTTTGCATTTATACCCAGTCCTTACAGTATTGGTTCCCACATCTCCGCAATTAAGACAGTGCACTAACCCAGACATGTCAAGCTTTCTATCTTAGCTGCCTCATAGATTGTAAATTTTACATCATTATTGCTTTGAATTTGCATGTATTCCAAATCGCTCATCCTAACAAGTTGTAGCATGCTGCTTCATTCATCAATGAGGCAGCAACTACAGAAACTCCAGATCAACAAATTTCAAATTGCTTTTATAGTACTTTTCCAAAACTTCCGTGTGTGCTTTCTCTTTCTCGCCTTCGTTTTCTAAGTGCTTAGTAGAGGCCTTTTCTTTAGTTTCAATTTTTCCCTTGGTTCTTTTATTCATGGTATGTTATCATTGCTAGTTTATTTTTGCTCTTTAGTAGAATTATTCAATTTGAGCTCTGTAAATGAACTTGCTGTTGTGCTGGTTGCTGTAAAATACACTAATTTGACCATAAGTCCAGCTTGCCCTTCATTCATTGACTGGCACGATGGTGTCCGCAGGTTGCACGACATTAGTGAAAATCTCTGTGCTACCATTAGCCACTTTATGGCCTTAATCGATACAAAATGAAGCCCTCAAATTGATTTTCAGATGCACTGGGATGTAGTACTAAGCAAACTAGGTGTATGTTTGGTTCCACAATCCCTGTTAAGTTGGTTAAGCTCCATCAATAGAGTGCCAATTGGCAAATAAGATTTGACTTCAGTGGGTCAGATCGACAAAATTCAAATGGGACAAGTTAGTATGTTGACAATATAACTGCAAAGAATGTGGGACACATACATGGCCCATTGACTCTCGAATCTTGCTTTAATGCTGTGAAGCACATTGCACTATTAAATATTCTTCATTCCGAAATGATATAAGAGATGGACTCTCCATATCTTGACAGACCAACTTACCCTTTAAGAGGCCCCAGCCAGTGATATAGCAGCTGTAGTTATTGGGTAGAAGAGCCCCTGGAGCGGGGATACATCCCAACTCAATTCTGTCATCTAAAACAACCGGTGCTGCAAGTTTGACGAGCGCAATATCGTATCTGGAAATGGAAAAAAAAACAGTGTTGAGTTGTGCTGTCTCGACATACCATTGTTGGTCATTGAAGAGTTGAGTATGGCAATGTTAAATAGCAAATGCTGAGGGTATTCACTGACTTTTCTCATTCTGGATTGTTTACAATTGATTTGTTGATGCATTTATTTGCAAATTATGGAATCTTACAGGACAGAAGGAGCTCATTCAGCCCAAAATGCCTCTTTTGAGAAAGCTGTTCAATTAGCTTCACTCCCGAGCTCTTCCTGAAGAGCCCTGGAATGCAATCCTCTTCAATCCTACCAAGTACAATTTGCCCTCCCGCCTTCAAAAAGCGGCCCCACATCCAGATCCCTCTGTTCCTGCACATCTACTGAAACTGGACCACTTACTCCATGCTTTTGTAGCGAATAGCTTGTGGTGCAGCATGTGTTTAGGTGAAGAGAGTTTGTATATTTTCTGCTTTTGAGTTCGAATATGTTTCTCTTTTTCAATCACACCCCTGGCTAGTATCAACGTGAGAAACAAAGCCCATTGTGTAAATCCCTCGCTGTCATGAGTGGCTGTTGAAATAAACAATTGAGGTCCCTTTGAGGGCTAGAACAATTGAGGGCTAGAAGGGGGCTGGGAATTCAGTAAAAAGTCTCAGTTATGATAAATTCTGGAAAGTCAAAATGTTGGGCATGGCATAAGGACCGACTCTGCCTTAGCCCTTCCAAGGTCTGAAAGAATGTAAATGCTCACTGTGTCGGAATGAAATATGGCCACGTACTGGCAGTGACTGTGAAACTACACCCTCACAAGAGCAAGCAACCTCAGAGGGGCAACCCTTTACTTTATCGAAGCATCTTTAATTTTTGTACTGACCCATTGGCAGCGAAGATCATGCTGAACTTTTCATGGCGGATGGTCTTCTCAACGGCAGCAAAAACAGACCCTGGCTCATTGGCTGAAAGGACCTGTTTGCCAAGAGCCACTCTATAGGTATTCTTCTTGCTGTGAGTAAAAACCAGAGGTGGTTAAAATACTGAAAGGCATCACAGCAGGCTGTAATGTGAAAGAGAAATTCACTCATCTCTTAGTTGACTTGAAGTGGGGTCTGGAATGAGACAAGCCATCATTGCTAGGACCTGGAGAAAACCATTTGTCCATTTGAATTTGCACTTCCATTCAATAAGATCTTCTATTTCACCATCCCCCACTATCTCCACACCCCTTAATTACTCTAGGACCCAAAACTGTATTGACCCCTGCCTTGAAAATATCCAACACACTGGCAGTGTGCTAAGGTGGAAAAATTTAAAGGTTCCAAGCCTTTGAATGAGGAAGATTCTCTGCCTTTCAGTCTAAGTAGCTTATCCATTAGTCTGAAACTGTCTCCCTGAGAGACAGATTTTTCAGACCGTGCAATAACTTATTCAATTTCTACCATTGTCAAACCCCTCAATAATTTTATACATTTCAATTAGATCATCTTTTGCTGTTCTAAACTTTGAGGAATACATGTCGTCTAATTTACTCAATCTCTCGTTTAGCGGTATGCCCTCCTGACAGGAGCCAGTCTAATGAACCTTCAGTGCACTCCTCCTAGGGCAAGGGTGTCGTTCCTTGAGTAGGGAGCTAAAGAATTTGGTTCATATTGATGAACTGAAAGCTCACCCAAAATCTGGAATTGGGAATGAGAATTGGAAAAAGATGGGAACTGGGTCCTTGACTGAGGCTAAGAGTGGGAACTGCGCATAGGTCAATGGACTGGATCTGGGATTATTTGAGCGAAGTTTGTGACAAAGATTGAGCCTGGATGGTGGTCAGTGGCAAGACGGCAGCGCAGGGATCGAGAGAGATTGAGCCCAGTGTGGGGGAAGAGATGGAGTCCACATAGGGAAAGCCTGGGATGGAGTGACTGTGGACCCATGGTTCATGAAGGGCTGTAACTTGGAACTTTTAACTTTATTTACTGCTTCATACTGACAAGAACTGTAATGTTGAACTTTTGACTTATTTCTTTACTTTTTCCACTTTTTGTACCCATGTACCTTGTACCTAAAATGGCACTGTGAATGGTGAAATTGTATACTTTTCACTGTACTTGAGTACACACGACAATGAAACCCAAATCTAGTTCTAATTGCAGCACTAATGTGGAGTAAATTTGGTCCTTCTGAAACGGTTGTTAAATGACTGTTGAGCTGGAGGTCTTGCTCAGGCAGAGTGGCTACAACCGAAAATACAAGAGGCCAGCAGTACAATTGGGTTACATTTGTTAGATTAGGCAGAGGAGAGCTTTATTTTGTATATGCTACAGCTGACTTGCAAGTGCCTGCCATTGCTAAAATGGGGAAATCCTCTAACAGTCCCATCCTTTACTTTAAATTGCATTAAATTTACCAAAAGTCAAAAATCACTTTAAAATGCACCAATACTAGTTTTTAAATAAACCAGTAACTTACCTAATGCAATGCGCAGCTGTCATAACCCATTGTGGATCAATTAAAGTTCCCCCACAAGTGTGGAACCAGCTATCTCCCCTAGCAACTTGGAGAGAAATCTGCAAAAAATTCAAATATTGCATTTTTAAAAACATTTAGCAGGGGAATACTGCTTTAGGTTTAGTAAATTTGACGTCACCCAAAAATGTTACTGCTTATGTCCTAACTTTCACTCATCCATCCCCTCAAGTGGCTCAGTATCATGGTTAAAAATATCCTGATCGTTCACAAACGATGGTACATCATTAATGTATCAGTGTCATGATAGTCCACATTTGTTCTCAGCCAACACGCAAAATAACAATAACTACTTACATTTATATGTCACCTTAAACATAATAAAGCACTGTAAGGCATTTCATAGGAGTGGTATCAGATAAACTTTGGAACTGAGCCATACAATTGATCACTACCACCTGAATGTGGGGTGGTACAGTGGCTCAGTAGTTATCACTGGTGAGATTTGCACATTAACTGCCTGGTTTCATTCAAATGCATTAATGTGTTGAATGTCTGTTGCCAGATCACTATAACCCTCACCTAAGTAAGGATTTGGGTGCACTCAAAATTGGGCGTAGTACCGATTGATTTGTGGGTGGCATATTGGCTCAGTGGTTAGAACTGCTGCCTCACAGCACCGGGAATCTGGGTTTGATTCCATTCGTGGGTGGCTGTGTGGACTTTGCACATTCTCCCTATGTCTGTGTGGGTTTCCTCTGGTTTTCTCCCATAGTCAAAAATGTACAGGTTGTGTGGATTGGCCATGCATATAGTGCCGAGGGATGTGCAGACGAGGTGGATTAGCCATGAGCTATGCAGGGTTACTGGGCTAGGGTGGGGTAGGTGGGTCTTTGGAGGGTCAGTGTAGACTTGGTGGACCGAGTGGCCTGCTTCCACGCTGAAGGGATTCTATTAATAGTATTTTTCTCATTGTAACATGGTGAGACATATATTAATGTCAATTATGCATCAAAAAGCTCCCATGTCATATGCTGTGCTGGAAAAAATTAGATTATTTTCTACTTCCTAACAAGACTTGAACAATAAAATAAAGCAAAGAACTGCAATGCTGAAGATCTTGAAAAAAAGAACAGATTTTCTGGAGAAACTCAGTGGGGCTGGCAGCATGTGTGGAAAGAAAGTGGAGTTAATATTTTGAGTCCAGTGAACCTTCTTCAGAACTTTCCTTCTTCTGAAGACTGGACTCAAAATGTTAACTCTGCTTTCTCTTCACAGATGCTGCCAAACCTGCTGAGTTTCTCCAACAATTTCTGTTTTTGCTCAAGACTTGAGGAATACCAAGACAAGGCTGATAAATGGCAATTATGATTTGTGGCATGTAGGCATCAGGCATTGATCCTTTTCAGTAGGAGAAAATGTAACTGTTACAAGAATGTTAAATAGTACTGGGGAATTGAGTTTTAAAGGATTGTAGAAAAAGGAATTTATCTCATGTTTTATGTACATGCCTGAAATTCTCCCTTCAACCGAGATTATAATTCACTTTGGACATTGGAGTCTTTGTTAACAAGACTTCCTAGAAATCACATGACCGGTGATAACTACTTGCTTGTATACCTGGCTGGGATTGGTTTTTGAACTGTAGGAAATGCATGTTTTACCTGGCTGAATTGGAAAAATGCTAAGAATCAATTGATTTGGAGGAAATCCGACAAAGAACCAACTGAGTTGGCATGCTTTCCTCTAAGAACAAGCTTCACAGTGACCGCTCCCATTTCTGGAAAGAGATCCCTCCATATCAATGCAAGGCAAAACCTATTTGCTCCTTTGAAACAGTGATAGAAAGAATATCTCAAGATTGTATTTCCTGAACAAGCTATCACGACAAAATGTCAGAGACAATCGTGTATGATTAGTGGCTTAGAGCCATAGTTATACAGGTTATAAACAGACCCTTCGGTCCAACTCATCTGCACCAACTAGATATCACAAACTAATCTAGTCCCATTCGCCAGCGTTTGGCCCATATCTATTTTAAACCCTTCCGATTCATGTACCCATCCAAATGCCTTTTAAATGATGTAATTCTACATGTCTCCACCACTTCTTGCGGCAGCTTGCTCCATATACACACGACCCTCTGTGTGAAAAAGTTGCCCCTCAGGTCCCTTTTAAATCTTGCCTCTTTCACTTTAAACCTGTGCTGTCTAGTTCTGGACTCCATTACCCTGGGGAAAAGACCTTGGCATTTCACCCTATCCATGCCCCTCATGATTTAGAAGCCTCTATAAGGTCACCCTTCAGCCTCAGTAAAAAAAGAAGCCTCAACCTATTCAGCCTCTTCCTTTAACTCAAACCCTCCAATCCCTTGACCACGTGTGCCTGAACATCACAGCAACAGACTTTGGAATATCCTACACGTTATCCTTTGAGAATAACCCAATGGAGAGAGTGTTTTATTTTTTGTTTTCAGAAAGCTAATTGCTGCAGAGAAATCTATTATTTTCCACTTTTCCTGAAAATTGTGCATTTGTGCCTGCCTGTGAGTGTTTTTGGGAGATATTCAGAGAGATAAGCATTTATAAACCTATATTTTTTACTGTTTATGCCAACTAAGTGTTGCATTTTATTCAATAGGTTTTGTTTGATAATAGAGCCATCAGTGTGTTTATTAGGTAACCTGATTTGATCTTTTCTAATCCTGATATAGTAAAGATATTAAAATGGTTATCTTGGTAACTAGAAAATGTTTTATTTTATACAGCAGCGCACTCCTCTAGCCTCAGTCATAACAAAGTTCGAATGTATTTCCATCGCTGAATTCTTCACTATCAACGTCCAGGGAGTTCCTGTTGACCAGACAGTGATCTAGATCTGTCATATAAATATTGTGGCTAATAAAAACAGGTCAGATGCTAGGAACCACAGCAACACACCACAGTTCTTTGACAGCATCTTCCAAATCTCTTGACATCTACCACATAAAAGGACAAGGGCAGAAGATATATGGGAACACCTCCAACGCACTAGGTTGCAATCCTGGAACTCTCACTCGAGCAGCTCCTTAACATGTGGTACTTACACAAGATAGACTGCAGCAGTTCAAGAAGGCAGCTCATCACTGCCTTCTCAAGAGCAAAGGGTGATGGGTAAAATATACTGGCCAAGCCAGTGACGCCCAAATCCCACGAATGAACAAACGTTAAAAAAAGCATGGACTAATAATAATTCCTCATTCCCTCGTATTTGCTGAACATGGTTCGATAGGCACTTGCCAGTGTCCTATAACCATGTTTTATGCCAAGACTCAGGGTTGAAAGCTGTTGAATGAAGGCTGCATATTTTGGATGAGACCAAAAGTTTTTTTGCCTACCAATAATAAGTGAACTCCTCTAATAGTGATCAGTAGCTATGAGGAATAGGCAATCTGTTTTATAATCCCCGATCCTCCTTTCATGTTTATCAGCCTGGCTGAGTTGAGCCAACTCCTAACTGTAGGCTGAATGATGTTGGTCTTTATGATGCAGTTACAGAAAGTAAGATACATTTAACAAGCAAACTGTCAGAAGAGCTCCAAAATTTAACTATGGCATCTATACTATCTGTTTCATTAAGTATTTGAATACAAGAACAATTTGGTTTAAGAATTCACATACCTGCCATGGCCAGCTGTGAGGTCTTGCATCTACACCCCCAACCACCCTCGACAGTATTGGTTGGTAGGTAGGGGTGCCACAACCATAGACTGAAAAACAAAGCATTGTGTCAGCTTCAACTGTTTTGTGTTTTGAATTTTGTCCCTATTTCTTCTCCCCCTCTCTTTTTCAGAGATATTGAGTTTATGTGACACATCTAACATTGCACAACTAATTTAACACATACCTGGAATCAAGCTCATGGGGCAGCACGTGGCTCAGTGATTAGCGCTGCTGCCTCACAGCACCAGGGACCTGGGTTTAATTCCAGCCTCGGGCAACTGTCTGTGTGGAGTTTGCACGTTCTCCCCGTGTCTGCGTAGGCTTCCTCTGGGTTTCCACCCCCAGTCCAAAGATGTGCGGGTTAGCTGAATTGGCCATGCTAAATTGCCCCATGGTATCCTGAGATGTGCAGGCTAGATGAATTACCCATGAGAAATGCAGGGGTAGGGGTGTAGGTCTGGGAAGGTTGCTCTTCGGAGGGTTGGTGTGGACCCAATGGGCTGAACAGCCTGCTTCCACACTGTAAGGATTCTATGAAGCTCACTGTGTTTCAGTACCTCAGACACTGAGGTTACGCACATAAGTCATTGGGGACGTCTATCCATTTGCAAAGCTGTGCTTAAAGATTGTGGAATTTCAGACATATTAACACTGGAAAATGTTTGTTCTTCGCTATGAGTTGTTTTTCGGTATTAATTTGTAACGTAACCCGGGAAAGTTTAATCTTTTCCCCCTTGCCCTGTCGGTTAAAGCTTAGATATTGGCAGTTCATCCTGCTTCCAAGTGGTTAGAGTTGACAAATAGCTGGCACTGGACAGCTCCCTGCTCCTTATTGCTTCTAAAGGGATCTTGCTTAAAAAATCTCCTACAATCCTGAAGAAGTTTAGTACTAGAATTGGAACTCACCGGTTGTGACAAGTAGAGCAGCCAAAGCAAAACATATCATGTTTGCAAACGACTGGGGCATCTGAACAAATTCTGCGATTTTATTTATAGCTGGTGACCGTGTGACTACACTTCACCCCTAATTGTGGGAAGGGACAGCATTTATTAGGAGTGTGTGTCCTTGTAAAGTATTTATTGATTCTGCAATTTTTCTTCTTTATCTTAAACAAACTTCATCATTGAATTCCCACAGTGTTGAAGGAAAAATAACTTTGTACAGGTCAAGGAAGGAAAATAAGGAAATTTGGCATGAATGAGAGAAAGAGAGCAATGGAGAGACTCCCCAGGATGAATTGGAAAGTTGGAGAGACAGAGAAAGAGAGAGACCCCGGAGATGGTTACAGTGAGACAGAAACAGAGGGTGGTGGTGTTGAGAGGAGCAGAAAGAACACAGGAATAAACCCAGTAAAGGAGATGGCTAGAACATACTAACAGGAGTAGGCCACTCATCTTCTCATTCTGTTCTGCTTTTCAGTTAGCTGGCAAGATGATGGAGACATGGAGAGGGAGGAAAAAGGAAGAAACCATCAGAAGGAGCAGGAAAAAAGAAAGTAAAGGCAATGGGCTGTATTAATCCCATTCACATCCCATTAACAGTCTGAAGTGATAATAAAAGGGAGACCTATCTCCCTGCTGTGTCAGATGGCACAGGCAATGGAGAACGGAGTTATTAAAATTTCTAACTTCTACTGAGTTATCCATGCACTCAATAAGGCTAAGAGAAAGAGGATCCTATATGTTACATCTACCACTGGGATTCAGGAAGAGAGAGCCCAGCCAAGCCTCTGCTTTTGACCAGAAAAGCGGACATGCATCAAATGACAGCAAGATTCAATGGGATTGTGATATGTCTGCTGAACACTTGCTGTCTAAGAGTGCGTAAATAATGGCTGGTGGAAAGGTTTCCAACAGCCAAGAAATGCGGTCCAGTAAGATTCATCATTTTTTGATCATGGAAGAAAATAAATCAGATGTTTTAAATCAAGAACTCTTTCTTACTGAGGGACTTGGATGAAAGAACAAATTTTATGGTTGCCAAATTTGCTGCTGACACAAGCCTTGGTCGGAGATTAAATGATGAAGAACTCATAAGGAGGCTATAAAATGGTTAAGATAAGTTAAATAAGTGGGCAAAGATGCAGCAAATGGAGTATAATGTGGACAAACGTGAAGTTGTCCATTTTGGTAAAAGAATTTTTTTAAAAAGCATATTATTTAAGTTGTAAGAAATCGCAGAGCTCTGAGATGCAGAGGGATTTGGGTGTCCTAGTGCATTAGTTGTAAGAAGGTCAGCATGCAGGTACAGCAAGTAACTGGGAAAGCTGACAGAGGGTTATCCTTTATTACAAGGGGCATTGAATACAAAAGTAGAGAGGTTATGTTTCAGTTATACAGGGTGTTTGTGAAACTACACCTGGAGTACTGCGTACAATATTGGACACTTTAAGAAAGAATGTAAATGCGTTGGAAGAAGTTCAGATAGGTTTTCCTTGCTAACACCTGGAATGGGCGAGTTGTCTTATGAGGGAAGATTGGACAGGCTTGTATCCACTGGAGTTTAGAAAAGTAAGAAGAAACGTGAGATCCCAGCACCAATCCCTGTGCACACTACTCTTCTGGTCCTGCAAAACCAAAAAAAGACCCATTTATGCCTACTCTCTGCCTTTTGTTGGTCCGACAACTGTCAATCCATGATAATATGTTGCTCTCTCCTTGTATAATGACCTTTTATTTTCGACAATAGCCTTTGATGTGGGAATTTTTCATTTGACGTAATGCCTTCTGGAAATCTGAGGCCAGAACATCCATCAGTTTCCCCTTATCCAAGACACATGTTACTTTCTCAAAGAGCTCCAGTGAAGCCTGATTTACCTCTCACAAAACCATATGGACTCTGCTTGATTGCCTTGAACTTAAATAAGTGCTTTATTGTAACTTTAGTAATAACTTCTAACATATTTCTTATGGCAGATATTAAGCTAGCTGGCCTTTAGTTTCCTGCTATGTCTCATTCTTTGATTTGATTTATTACTGTGCTATGTACCTAGATACAGTGAAAAGTTTTGCTTTTCGTGCTGTGCAGGCAGATCATACCATACAAAATGCATAAGGGTAATAGAATCCAATAGATGTGCTATCTTCCAATCTAAAGAGCCCTACCCAGAATTGCAAGAGTTTTTGAAAATTAAAACCAACGCATCAACTGTCTTACTAGCTATTTTTTCATTTCAAGGATGAAGTCCATCAGACTGAGGACTTGTCAGCTCACGGCTCCAACAACTTACGCGGTACCATTTTGCTGATGATTGTAATTTTTCTAAGATTCTTCCTCTCTTTCATTTACCCATTTATAGTTGCTTCTGGGATATTACTTGAGCCTTCTATAGGGGAGACTGGTGCAAGATACCTGTTCAATTCACCTGCCATCTCTTTAGTTTCCATTACAAATTCTCCAGACTCATTTCCTATAGGATCAACACTCATTTTGTTAACTGTTTTCCTTTTTAAATATTTATAGAAACTCTTATTGTTTATTTTTATATTTATGGCTAGCTTTCCCTCCTTAAAGTGAGATATTTTAAACTGTCTGACAGCAGTAAATTGTGCTCAACTGCCATTATTTTGAGTACCATTTTCCTATATAGTAAAAACTGCCCTTTTAATATCAAGCTATCTCATATGACCTTTCATTTAACTTTATTAGATTGGCAGTATTAAATGACAGCTAGATGTTAAGTGAAAGTTTGCTATTCTAGTGATTTTTTTTTTTTTAGTTGCCAATGTTTAAAACATCATAGGCTAGATTTCACACAGGTTTAGCATTCCTACCAGAAACATAGTGGGATGGGGTACCTCTGTTCACTGATGATACGAGTGCTGGCTCAGCACTGAGACAGTTGTTTGACTAGAATGTGGGACAACCCTCTCAGCTTTGACATTAATCCCGAAATGTTAGTGAAGAGGCCTTAAAGGCTGACTGGACCGGGAGAGCATTTTATGCGTAATAATTTAATGGCTCATCTGCAATTGACTCCACAGTGAGTCTTGCGAGATGACTTCAGAGCAATTAGGATGCAATGATATGGGTCTGTGATAACCCAACAAGGCCCATGTGCATTCATTAATTAATCTTCCTACTGCTGAACCAAGAGATCTGGGTTCAAGTCCCACCTAACCAAAACATGTATCATATCTGAACAGGTTGATTTCCAAAAAAAAAAATCTAAGAAAAAGCAGAACGGGAGTGTCGGTTACCTCCATTGACTGAACAGTTGGTTGAGAATGCAGAGTAAAGCCACCAGCATAGGTTCACTTCCCACAGGGGCTCAGGTCACCACGAGTCCTGCATTCTTGTTTTCAGCTTGGCATGATGGTATTTCAGCCCGGTGTGGTGGTCTTTTGGCCCGGCATGGCAATTTTTCACTGATCCTGCATGGCAGACATTTAGCCCAGTGTGGTGGACTCTCGGCCAGTGTGGTGGACTCTCGGCCCAGCATGGCAGTCTCTCAGCCCAGTGTAGTGATCTCAAATTGGCCCAGCGTGGTGGTGGTCTCTCAGCCCAGCACGGTGGCCTTTCGGCGGTACATGGCGGTCTCTGGGCCCAGCGTGACCTCGACATGGATATCCAGGCTTGAGATGATTCCTCAAAATGTGGTCCCACCGTAGGTAAGCACTTTAGAAAGATTGTAATGTTTGAACTTTCAGCTTTATTTCTTTTTTTTTTCTATTTAAAACTAAGCAGGTCTGTAACGTGTAGCTTTTAACCTAATTTTGTATGTTTTACGCTGTGCCACAATCACTGCAAGTTTAACTTTTTACTTTGTTCTTTCTTTCTGCCTTGTTCTTAAGATTCTTTACCGAGGTACTTGTACCTAAGATGGTGCCTCGCGTGGCAACATTGTACACTTTTCACTGGACTCCTGTACTTTAACTGGTAGAAGAGTAGTGTCCCTACCTCTGAACCAGAGATCCAGGTTCAAGTCCCGCCTGCTCTATATAGCAGAACTGATGGTGGGAATGTCATTCACTTGTATGTGATGACACTTCCGGATATATATAAAAATAATCAGTCAGCGCTGACAGCAGTGTGGTAATGTTACTGGGTTAGTCATCTGGAGGTCCCCAGGTTCAAATCCCTCCATAGCAGCTGGAGTAATTTGAAATCAATAAAATCTGGAATTGCAAAGTAATATGATGGTGGCCATGTGTTGCTTTGGGGCTCTTGTGACATGATGATAATATCCCCAACTCTGGGTGTGGAGGCCCATCTTCAAGTCCCATCTGCTCTACAGGTTTGTAATAACAGGTTGATTAGAATATAAAGCAGCCCTTTTTTGCCTTAACTGTAATGTGCTTTGCATGTAAATTTCTAACTTACTGCAGGAGTGATTTAGTGGTGGGAAAGGCACTTCTGGATACATGAAAAAGAAAGCAGAACTCTCAGAATTTCCTAACAAATTACGTCATCTCACAGACTTCTCTTCCTTGATCTTAATCTGATACCTATCCGACCACTCCACCAACTTGTCTGTGTTCTTTTCATGTTCTACACTGCTGTCTTCTGTTTGCAGTGCTTCCAAATTTTATATCATCTACAAAATTTGAAATTGTCCTCTACACACCAAGATCTAGATCATTAGTGTATATCAGGAAAAGCAAGGGTCCCCATCAAACTCCCACCCACTCACACATCTTAAAATAAAAGCATGGTAGAAGGTCAAGCATGAAGCATACTTGGATGAGGTTTTCAAGGCACTGCCAGTGTTCATGGGACCATATTTCTCAAGAGCGGCTGCCTTTCACTGAAGAAAGATGCCAGCTGTAACTTTTCTCATATTATTCAAATTAAACATTAACCAAACTGAACATTCGCTATCTATGTTTTGCTAAATGACACCTGTTAGAATATCTCTTTTAAATGAAGAGTTTTTGCAGTTTCACAGCTTTACCTTAATCCCTGTTTATCATCAGACAAACTCAAGTGACATGGCTATCAATGGCCACATGTGTCAGCCTCACTTGACTTTCTACACTTTTCAATACAGGACCAGAACATCTGAACAACTAAATAAAAATAAATCACTGTAGCTTCCAATGTGGGCACAGTGAGTACATTTCAAAAGTGCTGTAGAATGCAATTTGGAATGTCCTGAAGTCATCATAAAGGGCACTATCTAAATGCAAGTCACTTTTAAAGCAGATGCTCGTTTGAGTCCGATATCAATAGAAGCCACAAGCAGCAGACTGGCCAGAGAGGTGTCACACTGGCTCCTTGCCAGGCTTTGACCCAGAGAAATGAAGCTATATGATCTGATATGCCAGTGCTACCTTCTCCCAGTCTCTGGAGATGCAATATTCAATGCCAGCAATTTGTACCTAAACTTTAAATATGCAATCTATTTACCTAAATCTGAATAAATTGTAAGTGTCAGTAGATTAACACAAAAGAGATTTAAGAAATCTGTGTGCAGTTTCCAGTGTAGAGATTCAGGATTGTTTAAGAGTTTACAACTGGTGTGAAGTCAGAGTGCTGTGGGATTAAATTCCTGAAATAGTTTCTCAATCTTGGCCCAAATTTGATAGGTTCACACCATAATTTTATCACACACCAGAACAAACTAGGAGCCACTTCACATCCAAGTTTTTAAAAGCTGTCAGTATTCGTAGGTGGTTTGTACAACAGAATGCATGACTCCAGTATAACACTGACTAGAGATGGGATTAATCCTCCATCAAATGAGGACATTTGAGCCTTGAAATGCCTGTGATTTTTGTGTGCAGAAATTGCATGGATGTGAATTTTCCCAGTTCTGACGATAGATCATAGATATTTAAAGTTTCCATAAAGGTCTGTAGCTTGGGTTGTGGGTGGGTGAGGTTGTTGACTTGATCGCCGAGCTGGCTTATTCTTGTTCATGGTTGTATCTGCAAGCAATGCCTGTGCTTTCTTAACGTAGTCTGGTATGTTCATAATGACGGTCGTGCGCCCTTTGGCTGCTGGTAAGATTATGATGTTCTTGTCTTTCTTGAGTTTATCCAGTACTTTTCTCTCTGATGTGTTCAGGTTGCCCCCATTGTTCCTTCTGTGTGGTGTGGGGATTATAGTTTGTCGGATGGCTTGTTGTGTTTTGTCCGTGAGTCTGTTGTCTTTTAATGTAGCCTCCAGGGTGGCGATGAAGTCTGTTCTGTTCGCATCTTTGTGGTTATAGCTCAGTCTGTGTAATAGCACAGCTTTCTCAGTTTCTGTGAGTTGTCTGATGGATAGGTTTCTTATCCATGTGTCCGGTTTGTTGCTGTCCTTGTCTTTTGTGGTGGATCAGTTCGGTGAGTTTCTCCTGTAGCTTGCGTCTCTTCTTAGTCTTGGGATTGTGTTGATTGATGGTGATGGCCTATTCTAGGGTTGTAGTCCACTGCTGGTCCCATGGTGTTTAGATACTGTGATTTTTGGTGCAAAATTTCTCGTTCGTACCTGTGGAGTCGGTTATGGGCATCATTAATCATTGCTCGTAGCATTCTGCATCCGTTCTGTTCAGCTATTTTATAGCCTGTGGGTTGTTGAGTGGCGGATTGTATTTCATGCTGCGGGGCAGTAGCTGGTTCCTGAGGCATTCGCGGAGAAAGTGAAGTTGTTCGCCGGTAGAGCTCAGTCGGTTGGCAAAGGTTACCCATTGTCGGGCAATTTTTAGAGTGTTACACCTGTAGGTGTTTAAAGATTTGGCAAAAAATTGTAGCTTGAGTTGTGAGTGAGGTTGTTGACTTGCTTGCCATGCAAGTCAACAATCTCAGGTCATTGGTATGAAACGTTGGTTTCAATTTTATGATCAGCTTTGAAATCATGGCAAAGGGACCATATGGGGGACTCAAACCTATACTTGGTGATTTTACTGGACATTGGATCGCTGCCCAGTTAGGGCCAAGAGCATAGCCACCATCCCTATCAGAAGGCTGAAACCTTGGTTTGCTCAGGGACATTGGGATCTACTTAAAAATGGAGGTGTTCCCAGAGAGCGGTAAAATTCTGCATGGCCAAGGTTGCATGGGCTCAATAATTATAGGAGGCACCTGTCTGTGGAGGCCTTTGGGGGCCAAGGGTCATAGAGTCATGGAGTTATACGGCACGGAAACAGAGCCTTCGGTTCAACCAATCCATGCCGAACATAATCTCAAACTGAACATCCCACTTGCCTGGTCCTTGCCCACATCCCTCCAAATCTTTCCTGCTCATGTACTTATCTAAATGTCTTTTAAATGTTGTAATTGTACCCACATCCACCACTTCCTCAGGAAGTTCATTTCACACATGAACCACCCTCTGTGTAAAAAAAAAATGCTCCTCGTGTCTTTTTGAATCTCTGCTCTCACTTTAAAAATATGCCCCCTTGTCTTAAAATCCCCCCCCCCTCCTAGGGAAATGACACCTACCATTAACCGTATCTGTACCCCTTATGACTTTATAAACTCCTACAAGGTCACATCTCAACCTCCTATGCTTCAGTTAAATAAGTCCCAGCTAATCCAGACTTTTTTTATAATTCAAACCTTCCAGCAACTTCCTGGTTAATCTCTAATGAACTCTATCCAGTTTAATGATATCCTTCCTTTAACTCTGAACTGGACACAGTACTCCAGAAGAGGCCTCATCAATGTCTTGCACAACCTCAACATGACTTCCCAACTCCTGTAGTAAAAGGACTGAGCCATGAAGCCAAGCATGCTAAATGCCCTTTTAACCACCCTGTCTATATGTGATGCAAACTCCAAGGAATTATGTAACAGAACCCCTATGCCCCTCTGTTCTACAACCCTACCCAAGGCTCTCATTAAATCCTACCCGTATTTGTTGTACCAAAATGCAATACCTCACATTTATCTAGATTGAACTCCATTTTTCATCCCATTGACCCATTTGATCAAAGTGCCTTGGTAATTTCAGAAAGCCTTCTTCCAAGGGTATTGCCTTTCCTGCCTTTGACTCTTTCTTATGGACAATGAACCTCTTGTTTCAATGCCCAGCAAACTCTTACAACTCCACGATTTTGACAGGTTCCTCATGTGGGAAAGGGCACAGCAGCTCCACTCAGTGAGCTGCAAGAAAGGGCTTAATTATGAAAACTCAGCACCATTGTAACACAATGTCCAGCTATTCATTCCACATTAGTTCCACATTTGTCTCCATTCTTGTCACCCAGTGGTCAGCAAAATTCAGGCTGTTAACTCTCTTGGATGCCCCCTGACTGTAATGTTTCCTCCAACTGCGTAATGCCAGGTGTTGGAGATCTTTGCCCTCAATATTGACTTTTCCCACTGCTCAACCTCTACCTACATGTATTCTTTGATCAGGGAGACTGGCTATTGGCCAGGAATAGAAACCTTGGCTTGAATGCTTTGGTGAATTGACATACAATTATTGTCACCTCAACTGAGACCAGTTAATTCAGAACAGAGATTAACCCTATAATTTCCTTTATACCACACTAGCTATTTATGTATTGGCTAGTAAAGATGTTAATATTGCAAATTAAATGTGAATATCCTTTGATAATGTGGTTTAGAACAATTTGCTGGCTTTCACTACCTTGTGTTGATTCTGTTAAAAGAAAAGATCATTTCAAACTACTATATCACTTTATTAATGACATTTAGGTTCAATTGGCAGTGTTTTGTCAGAATCAGAATGGTTGGTTTGTCTTGCTCAGGATTCATGTGGGGAAACAGAGGTTATTCACTTTGGAAGGAAAAGTAGGAAAACAGATTTTTCTTATAATGATGTGTGACATGTAGTTTCTCAAGAATTTAGAGGTGGAATAAGATTGGTTTTTAAATGGTTTGGTTGGTTGGCTTTTGAATCTTTAGTTTTATAGCGGTTGGTGACTGGATTTCTTGAACATTTTCATAGAATTCCTACAGTGTGAAAGCAGACCCACTCACTCTACCCTATTCCTGTAACTCTGCATTTCGCATGGCTAATCCACCTAGCCTGCACATCTTTGTACTGTGGGAGGAAACTGGAGCACCTGAAGGAAACCCATGCAGATTCGGGGAGAAATATGTGCAGACTTCACACAGACAGTCACTTGAGGGTGGAATTCAGCCCAGGTCCCTGGCGCTGTGAAGCAGCAGTGCTAACTACTGAGCCACTGTGCCACCCTGTGGTTTATCCCAGGCTTGGATTAACCAGTCCTTACGTGGGAACAATATTGGATTTGATTTTGATGCATATGATGGTTTTGTTCATGTTTGTAGAATGGACATTTAAGTACCCTCCTAGAGAGAAGCCCTAGAAAGAGCTGATTAACCAGGAGTAGGGAGGAAAGAGAAATAACAGAAGGGTAGTCTCAGTGTGTGGGTTATTGTATTTTTCATTATACTTGTGAAGCTAAATACAATTTTCATTTAAATACAAAATGGAATATAGTGGTCAAGTTTTAAAATGATATAATCAGTGATAATGGTTTTTCAAACAGTAAACACTCCAAATTGAGTCCTCCAACTTATTTCTTATGCTTTGGCAGTCCATTGAGGTCAAGGATGACTTGGTTTCACTTTGGTGGTATTGAGTGTGGTCTTGGGTAGCTGATGAGTCCAATCCCGGAGCTGCAGACTCTGCCAGTGGTGGGGCATGTCATGTTTGAAGAGTTGGGTGTGAGGGGTGTGCTCTGGATTCTGTGCACTCTTTCTGCTGCTTGTGTTTACCCTCCACATGCTCCAATGAAGATGGTGCCTTCATAGGTGCTTTTTCTCCAGTGTGTCCAGGGCTAGCAATCCCCAGTTGGTGGGATGTTGCATTGGTTAAGGAGGCCATCAGAGTGTCCTTGTAGCATGTCTTCTGCCCTCCTAGTGCTCACTTACCATTATGGAGCTCAGAGTAGAGCAATTGTTTACGCAGTCTTATGTTGGGCGTGTAGACAATGTGGTCTGCCCATCGCAGTTGGTCTTGTGTAACCAGTGTCTTAATATTGGGGATATTGCATTTGGAGAGGACATACATCACTACACCTTTCTTACTAGTGGATATGCAGGATTTTGTGAAGCCAGGGTTTTGAGATGTCTGCTATACATGATCCATAATGTATACAGGGACCCAAGCTGCTCTGTAGACTATGAGCTTGGTGCTGGATTTGAGGTCTCGGACTTAGAATACTCTGTTCCTCAGGTGCCCAAAGGTTGGTCTGGAACATTGGAGTCAATATTGGATTTCAATGTCAATGTCTACTCGCAGCAAGCAGAGGCTCCTGAGGTTTGGGAAATGATTCACATTGATCCTCAAACTTAACACATATCCGGAAAGGTGAAAGAGTCAGTTCAAATTGGAGATGCAATGTTGACATATGTATTCAATTTCATCCAATCACTTGCTTGAATTCACATAGTATGTATGCAGGCTTACCCCAGAGTAAAGAAATTAACCATGTGAGTCAAGATTTCAAAGGAATATCTCTGTATTTTCAGAATCTTGACCTGAAGAATGGAATATCTTCATCAGCTATAGGTTGCCAACATTGGAACATGTAGCAAACACCTCAACATTCTCAACTGACTTTATTGTTAACTCTTAAAGCGATAGACATATGAGCACATGAGGATTCTTTTCATTCAGGAAGGCCTAAGGTTTTTTTTTAAACTTGCTCCTTCAAAACTGAGCCCTATGAGATTCTTGGTTCAACCAATAGCCAATGTTTTGATAAAACAATTTCAGCCATTTATATGGGAACTGTAACTGCCCAGGATAATGAAAGGGATATCAGTCAGGTATCCTGCTCGTGAGATTGTTATTTATGATTTGTTTCTGTGCCATTGGGTGTCATTGTGGAAAATCAAACAACTTGCCAACTCTTCCTATCCACGTTTAAGATTTAATATCTGTGAAACCATTCCATTTGTTCCAATGGATACCCAGTACCAGAGGGCCAAGACTGACCTGAGGCTTTGGGCCTCACTTCAATATGACTGGCAAGTTATGGATGTCTAGAGGTAGGTCACTGGTTTGGGGAGATTGATGTTAGATTGGCTGCAATGTCAGAAGTCTTCAAGTAAATCAATTGGGTGCAGATTGGGGTGATAGTAGGTGGCAGAAGGTAGTAGCACCTTCACTGGTCCACAGTAGAGCTGGGAACAGTATGCCTGCTCCTCCCATCTCAACAGGATAAAATAAAATAAAATTCATTCGACTTCTGTTTCCATCTCCGACCAACTGTTTAAGACCTATTCATATGTTGCTGTGGAGTTAAGCCCTCACTATACCGTACTTAGTGTTATGTTCTGCCTAGGGATGTTTTGCCATACCAGATGCATGATATAATTGCAACTTGTTGTTCACATCACTCACGATGTGTTAAGCAACAGTAACATCTTACAATTCAGGTAGTTTGGGTTTCATTAAAGTTTAAAGAATGAAACCTGATCCCATTGAGTTTGTGAGCTGTATTTTGTAGACAAACCCACCAGTCATGGCTCTAGCCCTGACAGTCTAGAATGGTACGGAGCATAAACCAAAAACACATCCAGATGCACTGGATGACCTCCTTCATTCATACTTTGATCTGTTCAGCCTTGCTGTTATCACGACCTGTCATCTCACTTCTTCAACCGTTAAAAGACCACCATTGTCAATGAACGCCGATGAAAATCTGAGCACCTGTTACCACCTCAGGGACAAAATACCTGCCTCATATACGTGGTGGTGCTCTTTATTCTCAGCGACAAATTTGACACTTAGATCAATAAGAGCTCCAAGATAAGATTGAGCCTGTCTCTATAAATATTACTGCAGTAGGGACCAAACAGCAGTGGCAAAGAAATGATTTCACTCGTGTTTGCGGCTCTGCTCCTGGCCGGTGGTGGTAAGTATCACCTGCTCTTGCAGAACTAGCAGGGCTTCTGTGGTTTACTGCTTTCTTCTTTGATCACTGCTGACAGTGCTGTGGAACAGTCTCCTGGGTACGGCCAGTCCCCTTGTATAAACCCAGATGGGGTGTGTCAGTGAGCTATTCAACAGGAAGCATCACACCAGACTCTGATTCGCAGGTCAATTAAAACCTGATTGGATGGGCCCTTTTGTAGTGCGGTGGTAGTGTTCCTACCCCTGGACCTGGAGGTCCTGGATTCAAGTCCCACCTGCTTCAGAAGTGTGTACTAACATCTCTGAACAGTTCATTAGAAAAATAGGTTTACAAAAATCTGATTGGAAGGGCCCTCTAATGGCACAGTGGTAGTGTCCCTACCCCTGGACTGGGAGGCCCGGATTCAAGCCCTTCTGCTCCTATGGTGTGTGATAACATCTCTGAACAGGTTGATTAGAAAAATATGTTCAATAAAAAACACCTCAGTGGTGCAGGGGTAGTGTCCCTACCCTTGGACTGGAGGCCCGAGTTCAAGTCCCAACTGCTCCAGAGGTTTTATCGTAACATTGCTGTTGATTAGGAAATATCACACCCAATTGCCCTTCAGACCAAGGAAGTAGTGGCTTGGTAGGCATGGTGGAGAATGTGAAAACTATTGCTGATTTGATTTGTAATTTCCAGCCCTTGTGCAGAATGGAAGGAACAGAGGGAAAGTTCAGCTGGTCAGTGGGATGGGTGTTCAATCCAAAATGGGAGGGGGGGTTTTATTTCACTATTCACTCACGAGGTGTAAGAATCACTATGTGCCAGCGATTAGGACCCTTTACCCATGAGAAAGTGGTGGCAAGGTGCCCTCTTGAATTCCTGCAGTGTAGCAGTGGCGTGAGAGTTTCAGCACTATGACCCAGCAACAGTGAAGGATGTAAGGTATAGTCTCGAGAAGAAACAAGTAGGAAAAGAGCAGGCAGGTAGGATAAACAACTCAGTGCCTCCTCTGTACCACCTGATTTTCTAATGGTATTGGTCCACCAAAAGAGCTGAGTAATGGTTTGAAAATGCCAATTGAAGATGAATGCTATTTGTGTTTGCAGCCAATGGATGTGGTTCGCCCACTGTTCCACCTGTAAGCTCCAGGGTCGTAGGTGGTGTGGATGCTCGACCCCATTCATGGCCGTGGCAGGTAAGACAACCTTTTCCATAATCCAAAATTGAAACAATTCCGCCTCAGCAAGGCAGTTGGCTGACTTTCAGACACAATGCCCGACATTTGTTGGATTTCAATTTTTTTCCACTCTGTAACCTGTCCCATCTAACTTAGACGAGAAGTTCCAGCTACCTTATCCTTTTACCACTGATGTTTCTTATTAACATTGTTAATCTTTGTTGTTCACGTTTGTTTGAGGGTAGAAGCGACCTACCTGTTTTGCAATAATAGGTTGGAAATTTTGTCTCATTTGGAAACGAAATGCATTAACTTCTGTCATTTAGATTCTGTTTAATTGGAAGAATCCACATTCCTTGCAGAACCTTCTTGATCATTTCTTAATTACTTCTACATAAGATTTCAGTTCAAGCAATAAACCGATGCCGCTTGGTGACTATTAATTATATAATGCTGTTCAACCTTAATGAGATCTGGTATTATTGATTGCCCTGGTTGTCCCCCACATGTCTGGTACATAAGCTGTGAAGCAGCAGTTATAATTTTGTTTGTTTATTAATGGGATGGGGGCATCACTGGCTGGGTCAGCATTTATTACACACCCCTAGTTGCCCTTGAGTGGGTGGTGATGAGCTGCCTTCTTGAAACACTACTGTCCATTTGGTGTAGGAAGACCCACAAAGCTATTAGGGTGAGAGTTCCAGGATTTTGACCCAGTAACTTTGCAGGAACAAGTATTTCCAAGTGAGGATGGTGTGTGGTTGGAAAGGAACTTCTGCGTAGAGGTTTTCCCATGTGTCTGCTGAACTTTTCCTTTGTGATCGTGGAAGATGCTGTCAAAGGAACCTTGTTGAATTTCTGCAATGCATCTTGTAGATGGTACACTCTTGATATGCAATTGGTTTGCACTACTTGGCCACTTTAACCAATTTACCATTTTAAATGGGGAAGTATGTGTCATGGGGACTGTACATATGTAATGTTGGAACGGTCACAATTTTATGGGAGTGACCGTCTCCAACGTTAAACAGCTACTTTACACCATTGTACAAAACAACACCCTCTTCTGGATTTCTGTCAGGCTTTTCCAGTTGCAGGTTCATACAATCCTGGAGAGAATACTTCAAAATTGCCCTTTCCACCAATTTTCCTTTCTTTTTGCTAAGGAAAAAAATGAAAGAGGAGTTGGAATAGACTTTTCAGCCCCTCAAGCCTGCTGCCCCTTCTGGTACATTGCTGATTTTCTTCAGCAACTCTGCTTTCCGCCTGTTTCCACACACCTTGATTTCTTGGGAAATTGGTCATACCTCTGCCTTAACTATCCTGAATGATAGAGCATCCACACCCTCGAGGATAGGGAATTCCAACAAACACTTAAAGTGAAAATGTTCCTTATCATCTCAGTCCTAAATGATAGTATCCTAGATCCCAGCTAGGGGAAACAGTCACATGTTAAGGAAACAAACTCTCACTGTCTACCCTTTCAAGGTCATGTTGAAGCTGTACAGGACATTGGTTAAGCCACTTTTGGACTACTGTGTTCAATTTTGGTCTCCCTGCTATAGGAATGATGTTGTCAAATTTGAAAGTGTTCAAAAAAGATTTACAAGGATGTTGCCAGGATTGGAGGGTTTGAGCTACAGGGAGAGGCTGAATAAGCTGGGGGTATTTTCCCTGGAGAATCAGAGGCTCAGGGGTAACCATATAGAAATTTATAAAGTCATGAGGGGCATTTAAAGGGTGAATAGCCAAGGTCTTTTTGCCTGGGTAGGAGAGTCCAAAACTAGAGGGCATAGGTTTAAGGTGAGGGGGAAAGTTTTAAAAGGGACCTAAGGGGCAACATTTTAACACAGGGTAATGTGTGTATAAAATGAGCTGCCAGAGGAAGTGGTGGAGTTAAGTACAGTTACACCATTTAAAAGGCATCTGGATGGGTACATGAACAGGAAGGGGTTAGAGGGATATGGGCCAAATGCTGGCAAATGGGACTAGATTTATTTAGGATATCTGGTTGGCATAGATGAGTTGGACCGAAGGGTCTGTTTCCGTGCTGTATAACTCTATTTGAGGGAAACATTTTCACTCGGAGGGTGGCAGGAATGCACTGCCTGGGAAGGTAATTGAAGCAGGAAACCTTACAACTTTTAAAAAGTACTTGGAAGGGCACTTGAGATGTAACAATGTTGAAGGCTATGGCCTTAATGCAGGAAAGTGGGACTAGTGTAGGTAGCAGTACATTTTCTGGCGGTACAGACTCAGTGGACCAAATGCCTTGTTTATACTGTATGATTCAACGACTCTACGATTTATATCCAGAAACGCAATCACAGACAACCAAATGACTTTTCCCAGCATCAAATCGCCTCCCTGACCAAGCTAAAATCGTCTTGTGTGTTGTGATACTTAACTTTGTTTGACGACAGCCCTTTGAAGACCCTTGAGGTGTTTTGGTTTGTCAAAACCTCCACACAAAGTGCAAATTGTTGCACATAGCGCTTTGAAACAAATGCAGCCATTCTATATGTGGGAAACACTGCCACCCCCTGGTCAGTACATGCCCCTGCAGTATCAGAAGAACAGTGCTACAAAGCAGTCATTCCCTCAGAAGGGTAAGATCCCCTATTTCTGAGGGTTATTTGTTCTGAGGATGAGAGTGATGCTGCTCAGGGCAATAGTTTGCCCAACGCCAAATGCCCTGAAAAGGTGGCGAAGGATTGCACTGTATCGCAGAACCTTGACAGACATGATCACGTTGGCACGATGTGATGAGTCTGCGCTGGGACCTCCAGCATTGTACAATTTATATCAAAAACTTAGATGAGAGGGGAAAGGGCACAGAAGCTAAATTTGCAGATGGCATAAGGGCAGATAGGAAAGTATGTTTGTGAAGAAGACATAAGGAAGATGCAGACAGAGATAAGTTGACTGAGTGGATCGGAATGCGTGAAATTGTTTGCATTGACAAAAATAGAAAAAGCACTGCTATTTCAGTAATGCAAGAAATTACAGAACTTTGAGGTAGAGACAGATCAAAAGGTAGTATTCAGGTCCAGCAAGTAAAAGGCTAAATGATATCCTTTATGACAAGAGGAATAGACATAAATGCAAGAATGCTATGCATCAGTCATACAGTCCACTGGTGAAACCACATTCTCAAAAACCACATGCAGTGTTGGTCTCCTTATTTGACAAAGGATGTAAAAGCATTGGAGGCAATTCACAGGAGGTTTTCTTGATTAATTCTAGGTATCAATGCATTGTTTTATGATAAACAGATGGACAGATTGGACTTGTTTCCAGTAGAGTTTAGAAAAATAAGAGGTGACTTGATTGAAGTTTGTAACATTATGAAACATTGATAAGGTAGACAAGGAAAGGATATTTTCTCTTAAGAGTTAAAAATCAAGGGTCACACTTTTAAGACAGAGATTGGGATTTTTTTTCCTCTCAGTTGTGCAACTTTGGAACTTTGGAACTTTGCTTCAGAGGGCATTGGAGGCAGGGTCACTGAATTTTTTTTTAAGGCAGAAATAGATTTTTGTTCAGCAAGGGAATCAAAAGTTATTGTGGATAAATGAGAACATGGAATTCAAAACATATGCACATCCACCATGATCTATTGGAACAACAGAAGGCTCTGGAACCAAAACTCTTCTGCTCCTAATTCATATGTTCGTATGTATATATGGATGAGGACATTGAGCTCAGAGTTTACAGATCAAGTGACCTACTCTGTCTAGATGGCATCAAACCTCTTGACGTGTTCTTGTGTCTGCAAATGTCTGTCATGGTCCTGACCTGAGCTTTGTAGACGAAGGGCAGTGTGTGAGGACTTCAGAAATGATCTATTTGTTGCACAACTCCTGTTTTGCCAAGGTGTTGATCCTGACCCAGTTAAGCCACTGGTCATCAGTGTCTCCATAATGTAGACAGTGGTGTTGGTGAAAATGAGGAGGTTTTTAATCCATTTCTAGCATGTCTCTTTGGTTCAATTTCTCCAAGGCAGTGCACAGCAATTGTTGTTTGCAAATTCATTAATGATCTCGCTAACTTTTAAGGGCATCTTAATAGATTCATTTTTCTCCACAAAGATGGTCATAAAGACATGGAGAAATATCCATGGTGGGGTACAGTTATATTCTGAAGCAAAAATGTTCCATTGCCGAAAGTGATCAAATACTCCTCACTTGCCTGGGTGGGTGCAGCTCCAATAACACTCAAGGAGTTTGACGCCATCCAGGCCAAGCAGCCCACTTGATTGGCACAACCTCCATAGACACCAACTCCATCTAGCACCGACACTCAGTACACAAGATGCACTGCAGAAATTCACCAAAGATTCTTAGACAGCACCTTACAAACTCATGACCACTTCCATCTAGAAGGTCAAGGGCAGCAGATATATGGGAACATCAGAGCCTGCAAGGTCCCCTCCAAGCCATTCACTACCTTGAATTGGAAATACATTGCTGTTTCTTTCACTGTTGCTGGATCAAAATCCTGGAACTCCCTCCCTAAAGGGCGTTGTGGGTCAACGTACAACCATCACCTTCTCAAGAGCAACTAGGGACGGGTAATAAATACTGGCCAACCAACAATGCCCACATCTCGAGTGACTATTAAAACATTATGAATATTTCCAACTACATCAGTAGTGGTGACCTTATGCAGTAATCTTCACACACCTGTAGCACTTGTACCCAGAAGATAATCTCATGCTGAAAATTGGACTAAGGGGCAAGCTATCATTTTTTGTGGCTATGCCCCCGGATGTGAGAACTCCCAGGATTTATGAGCAACTAGATGACTCAATATTCATGTCACAAATTCATTTTGTAGGACTGCAGGAGGTGAGGGGTGGGGTTGATATTTCAAATCCTGCAACTTGATTCTGTTATGTTTATTTTAAACTCACCAAGGTTTCACTCCAGTACTTAAAAAATGACAATTGGGCTCATACTTGTGGAGGGTCCCTCATCGCAAGCAACTGGATAATGACTGCTGCCCACTGCATCAGGTGAGTTGGCCGCTATAATTTGACATCTACCCTTCACTTCTTATCTGGCAGCTGATCTACCTTGCGCCCCAAAGTTGCATTTTCACTTGCTTTGATGTTGTTTTCATACTGCTATTGTTCAGCAGTCTTCCAACCCTTCCACTGTTGTTTCTCTAGGCTGTAATTAAAATATCCTACACACAGTATGCAGAATGAGTACAATGCGACAGATAAAAAAGTGACAATGAGTCATAGAAATGTACAAAACGGAAACAGACCTTTCGGTCCTAACACGTCCATGCCGACCAGATATCCTAAATAAATCTAGTCCCGTGTGCCAGCATTTGGCCCATATCCCTCTAAACCCTTCCTATTCATGTACCCATCCAGGTGCTTTTTAAAATGTTGTCATTGTACTGAACTTTGCCACTTCCTCTGGCAGCTCATTTCTATACACACACTACCCTCTGTGTGAAAAAGTTGCCCCTTAGGTCCCTTTTAAATCTTTCCCCTCTCACCTTAAACCTATGCCCTCTGATTTTGGACTCCCCCCACCCCACCCCAGGGGAAAAAAAACCTTGTCTATTTACCCTATCCATGCCCTTTACGATTTTATAAACCTCTATAAAGGTCACCTCTCAGCTTCTGATGCTCCAGGGAAAATAGCTCCAGCCTATTCAGCCTCACCCTAATAGCTCAAAGCCTCCAGCCCTGGCAACATCAATGTAAATCTTTTCTGAACCCTTATACGTTTCACAACATCCTTCCTATATCCAGGGAGACCAGGGCTCTTTTTAATAAAAGCCCATGGTGTTGGGGGTAATACATTAGCACAGATAGAGGATTGTGGCTAAGAGATAGAAGATAGAGAGTTGGGATAAAGGGAACATTTTCAGGTGGCAACCTATAATTAGTGGAGTACTAAAAAGATCAGTGCTGAGGCCACAATTATTTACAATACCCATTAATAACACGGATGAGGGAAATGAATGTACAAGAGCCAAGTTTGCAGGTGACACAAAAATTGGTGGGAAGGCAAGTAGTTAGGAAGATACAAAGAATCTACAGAGGATATAGACCTATAAAAAGGTTGAGTGAATGAACAAGAACTTGACAGTTGGAACATAATCCAGGAAAATGTGAAGTTTTTCCACTTTGGCAGAAAATATAGCAGCATTTAACATTATTTAAATGGGGAAAATTCTTCAGATAGTTGCAGCACAGATGGACTGGGGAGTGGGGGAAGTCCTCCAGCACATCTCAAAAAACTAGCATACAAGTCCAGTAGGAGTAGAGAAGGAAAACAGGATCTTGGTCTTTATTGCAGATGGAATGGAATATAAAAATTGGGAGGCCTTGTTAAAGGTACCAGAGCACATTTGTGATATTATGAACAATTTTGGTCCCCTTATCTCATGAAATATATACTGGCATTGGAGGCAGCCTGGAGAAAGTTGACTATGTTGATCCTGGGCATGGAGGGTTTTGTTTGAATGAGGAATGGTTGGGTGGGTTGAGTCTGTACTCTTTTTGGAGTTTAGAAGAATGAGAGGAGACCTTTTGAAAGACGCATGATTTTTTGAGGCTTGACAGGAGTAGATGAAGAGAGGTTGTTTCCCCTTGTGGGAGAACAGTCTTGGATTACAGCACACAAAAATCAGAATACAGACGGCCCAGTTAACTCAGAGATGAGGAGGAATTTTTTTTCTCTCTCTGAGGGTAGCGAATCTGTGGAATCTGTTTTGGAGAGGACTGTCGAGGTTGTGTCATTAAGTATATTCAAGGCTGAGATGATCATATTATGGGGAAAGGGCAGGCAAGTGGATCAACCATGATTTCATCGAATGGTGGGGCAGACATGATATGCTGAATGGCCTACTCATTTCCTTTATTTCATTGCACTCTTAGATGATGGTATAAGGAAGAGGAGGCAATAGTTGTCATGATGAGGGTGGCATTGATCATGAGGACAGAGGAGGAGACAATAATAACCATCTAATGGTGATTGTTGTTCACTCCCCATAGCCCTGTCCAGTCAGGAAGTAGGGCTATTTGGTATTTCAAAAACCCAGCTAAATGGTATTTTTCTTTGTTAAGTAATTCCATCTTCTACACTAACTTATTCTCTCCCTTGACCTCAAAACCGCAAAACACACTACCGTCTCCCCTTCCTCTTCCTCCGATCTAAAACCCTTTAAAACTACTATAATCATGATGTCAGACTAACCCTAACCACTGCTGCATGACTAATCTTATCTTCTTCCTGCACTTTTTGACATTAGCTACAGCCATTGGCAGGTGCCACATTACAGGCCAAAGTCTGTTTATTGACTTGGGAAATACCTATTCAGAAGACTGAAATTTCTGATTTTTCTCTTTAAGCAAGAGCAGGACCTATCGGGTGGTACTTGGCAAGTATAACCTCAAGGCTTCGGAGCCTGGATCAGTGGCAGCTGAAATTGCTCCGGAGAACATATTTGTCCATGAAAAATGGAATCCAATTCTTGTTGCTCTTGGGTATGTACCAATTTACTGTACTTTCTGAACCAAAAAAAAAGTGTGAAACCCCAATTTTGGGTAACTCACAGTGAACATAATATTCTAGTTCCACACCATTCTTCCAAGTCTCTGTGACCACCTCAAGATCCAATAAATTCTTAACAGCTTTGAGTTTAATGTACAAGAGCAGTTACAATTTGCAGCAGCTAGAACTCTCACTCAGGCTCATTCAAACCAAGTTAAAAAGGGTCAGTGTCATAGTCTCAAGAGTGTCAAGGCTTCTGGCTCACAGCCCTAGGGTGGATTTTAGTAATAATTGGATGGCATCAATTCACCAATGATAATATGATTTTACTAAATATTGCTTAAATCATTTCAACTGTCTGACTATTATATATGTAACTTTCAACATTTCTATACGTGAGCTAGGCAGGACTACTTCACTCCAACTGAATGGCCGTTCAGCCCATTCTCTAATAAAGGGGTTACTTTGTTCCTTTCAATTAGATACAACGACGTAGACCATAGCAATGGTTTGTAGGATGGTCTTAGCTGTGTACGCAGTCACAATTCACAATGCTGCGCATGGTTAAACTCTGGTAGTATCTTATCACAGTTTGACCTTTGTAGTGCCAATCTACATTGAAGTTCTTCAAATTAAAGCAAGTACAGGAGGAGCGTGTGCTTTTCATTACATGCAGCCAACCAATAACCCTATAAGATGGGTATAAATCTCCCAGGTGCTGGAGTTGCAGACTCTTAAACATATGGAGAAAACCATTAGTAAGCCAGCTTAATGTCTGTTTAATGGGACACTGTCTTGAGTTTCAGGGTGGTGGTGATGGAAGTTCAAGCCAGCTAAAACATACCCATTTTTCCCCCTTCAGGGCTAATATCTTGAGGAGGTTGTGCTGTTCATTTACACACTCATGGTTGTACAGTTTGATCAAGTCATGTTAAAACTAGTCAAGACTGATGAGATTCTACTCAGTCCACTCTACATAAATTGGGAGATGTACATTGTCACACTGACAAGACCGCATTGTCCTTACAAGGAGAAGATCATTTGTAATCACAATAGCAGTTTAGTTTTGTGCATTCTATTTTCCAGGGTATAGTCCTGCAAGGGTCAATAGCTATGTGGCATCCAAACCAAGATGACAAAAATAGAAATTGCTGGAAAAACTCACCACATCCGGCAGCATTTGTGGAGAGAAGTCAGAGTTAATGTTTTGGGTCTAGAGACCCTTTTTCAGAACTGACGGTAGCTAGGAAAAAGTTGCCTCTTATGCAGAAAATAATGTGGGGAGAGGTAAGGAATAAAACAATAGGTGGCGATACAGCCAAAAGAGACAGAAGATCAATTGGACAAAGGAGTAGATAACGGTCAGCCTAGGAAATTGTATAGCTATTAATGGGGACTATTAATGGCTAGGCCGTAATAGCAGACCATGTGATAACAATGTCTGGTGTGTGGTTGGGATAATGACTTGGGAGAAGGTACCTCATGCCCTAAAATTGTTGAACTCGCTATTGAATCCAGAAGGCTGTAGAGTTCCCAAGCAGAAAATGAGGTGCTGTTCATCCAACTTGCGCTGAACGTAAACTGGGTGACCACTTCACAGAACACCTATGTTCTGTCTGCAAACAGCCGGAGCTTCCACTTCAACACACCATGTTCCTTTGCCAACATCTGTCTCAGACTTGCTGCAGTGTTCCAATGCAGCTCAAGCTGGAAGAATAGCACCTCATTTTCCACTTGGGAACTCTACAGCCTTCTGGATTCAGTATTGAGTTCAACAATTTTAGGGCTTACATACCAGGCCTTGTTATCACATGGTCTGCTATTACACATCAGCCATTGACAGCCACTAAGAGTCACCATTAGTAGCTGTTCATTCTCCTAGGCTGACGGTTATCCACTTCTTTGTCAGTCCAACTGATTTTCTCTCTCGGCTCTATTCCAACCTACTGTTTACTCCTTACACCCCTCCTCCCACCCCATCATCTGCATTAAAAAAAAACTCTTTCTTAGCTACCAATTCTGATGAAGGGTCACTGGACCAGAAACATTGACTCTGACTTCTCTCCACAGATGCTGTCAGATCTGCTGAGTTTTTCCAGCAATTTCTATTTTTGTTTCGGATTTCCAGCATCCATTATTCTTTTGATTTTGCAAACCAAGATGACATGCATCATTAAAACAAAACAAACACCAAAGAACTGCAGATGCTAGAAATCAGAAAATTGTTGGGAAAACCCAACAGGTCTGGCAGCATCTGTGGAGAGAAAGCAGTTTTGCCAACAATTTCCGATTCTTCCTGATATTCATCATTTGAATTTAAGCAATGTTGTTACATCCGATCGTATCTTTTTGAGAGAGTTTCCACATGCTTCGACCCAGACACAAGCAGCAGGTACCTTTGCCAGGAGTGGAAACTTCAGTTTAGCTTAGAGATTCTAAAGGCAACTGGAACACCATCTTTTAGGTGACTTTGCTTAATTCAGTAATTCCAGTGCTACACAACACTCCTTATTGTAATGGAGTCAACTTTTCCTATTAAGCCATTCTAGGAAATGAAAGTTCTTGAAAGTCTCTGGTGGGGCTAATCTCTCTCAAAAGTGGTGTTCCACACAAATAATGCTCTCTGAAAAGTGGTATTCTTGTATCCTATTATCAAACTCAGAGTTGACCAGTGACTTTTCATTCTTACCTCGACAGGTATGACATTGCTCTCATGAAGATTTCCAGCCCTGTGGCTCTGAGCAACTCGATACAGCTGGGATGCATTCCTGCTCCTAATACTATACTCCCTAACAACTATTCCTGCTACGTTACAGGATGGGGTCGGCTCTACAGTGAGTGGTACTCAAAATGTTTTCTTTAGAGAAATCTGATGTTAACATAAGCACAAAGAATAGTCTTTAAAATCCAACACGTTCTGCTGTATCCTTTACCTCATTTTCAGATCTTAGAAGGAATGACAGTCTTTTCTCGATGTGAGCATTACAGTTACATTTTCCAGCTTTACATAGCCTGAAAAATCACTGATTATTGCACTGACTGACGATAAGGAGATTGTTGTCATATATTTGACAACAATCTAATGCACTAGATTGTTATGACAAGAAATTGCTGCTCAACTTGTGAGTGAGAGATTTAAGTTCACTTCTGGTTAGATCACTGCTGGAATATTATGTGCTGTTCTGGTCATTGCACTGGATGAGTGCAGACAAGATTTACCAGAATGTGAATTGGGTTTGAGCATTTCTGCTTATGCAGGGAGGCTAGATAGACTCAACACAGTGTGGAGCTGGAGGAACACAGCAGGTCAGACAGCATCAGAGGAGTAGGGAAGTCGACATTTCGGGTTGGGACCCTTCTTCAGAACCTGAAGCATCAACTTTCCTACTTCTGATGCTACCTGACCTGTTGTGTTCCTCCAGCTCCACACTATTTACTCTGACTCCAGTATCTGCAGTTCTTGCTATCTCCTAGATAGACAGAGTTTTCTTTAAAGCAGAGGGCGAGGTGAGAGGGGAGCATATTGATAGAAACCTTGATAGATACGTATACGATTACAAGGGCATAGACAGGATAGATGGGAAGCAGTTGCTCCTCTTTGTTGAGGGGTCACTAACAAGTGGGTATAATTTTAAAACTGATGAGCAAGAGGTTTAAAAGAAACATTTTTTTCCCACTCAGAGGGTGGTAGCAATCTGATATAGTTCCTGGGAAGACAACACACCCAGGAAACCTCATAACCTTTAAAAGATATGCGGATGAGCACTTGAAATGTCATGTCACGCAAGGCTACCGGCCAAATGCTGAAACATGGGCTTAGTGTAGAGATTACTAGATCCCATGGGCCAAAGAGCTCTTCTGTACAATAGGAGTCTATTACCACTTAAAGAAAGCGACTTGACTAAGGCACTGGAAAATCTTTAGGGAAGAAGGGGAGACAAATGAATGAGGTTTTCTTTTACCAAGACAAGTGACTTCAACCATCTGTTTGATTTTCGTTACAGCAAATGGCCCCATCGCTGACAATCTCCAGCAGGCCCTTATGCCAGTTGTAGATCATGCAACTTGCTCCAAGGTCGACTGGTGGGGATTTGCTGTGAGAAAGACAATGGTTTGTGCTGGTGGAGATGGCATTGTTGCTGGATGTAATGTGAGTAATTTAGGAAATAATTTACAACCACACAATGAACATTCTACGAATAGTTTCCGTCTTTAACAAACTTGGACAGAACACAATGCATGATAGAAACAAACGTGAACAGCAGAACAAAGCACGAAGCTAGGGTTTCTAAACAGAGGACTGTAGAAGAGGACAGCCAACTGAATAAGTATGATAGGTTTACAATCCAGAGAAACAAGAGCTAGAGGAGACCTTTAGATATGTTTGTCTCAATGATCAGAAACAAGAATACATTGTAAATGTTTATTCCATTAAAACCGTAAATGCATTAAAGGGAGGAACCAAAATAGCCTTCCTTAAATTGAGATAAATTTATTATAGAAGCACAGAATACTACAGCGCTGGCAGAAGCCATTCAATCCATTGTATCTATGCTGGAAATAGCAGCCACAACAGGTCTTTCAGTCAATTTAATATCCTGATAAGGTTTTGCACTGCATGTTTATAATACCTCACATATGAAGATCCCCCAGTAGAATAGACTGGTCAATTGCTGGATGATTGAAGACATCCGTGTGCTATTGTAGGTGAGGAAGTACTGTTTTATTTCAGTGGTATTTTCCTACTCAAATACTATGAATTTAAAATTTCTCTTAAGTTACTACAGGATGTAGTTTGCAAAAACACCATCAAACATGCATTGCATTCAAAACTGCTGAAGAAGTCATATCAGATTTTGAAACATTAACTCTCTCCATAGAAGCTGCCATACCTGCTAAGTTTGTATCAGAGATAAAAGGTACTGCAGATGCTGGAGAATCCGAGATAACAAGCATGGGGCTGGATGAACACAGCAGGTCAAGCAGCATCATAGGAGCAGGAAAACTTGACGTTTCGGGCCTAGACCCTTCATCAGAAATGGGGGAGGGCAAGAGGGTTCTGAAATAAATAGGGAGAGAGGGGGAGGCGGATAGAGGAGAGGAGAGGATAGGTGGAGAGGAGGCGGACAAGTCGAAGAGGCGGGGATGGAGCCAGTAGAGTGTAGGTAGGGGGGTAGGGAGGACGGACAGGTCAAGGGGGCAGGATGATGTTAGTAGATAGGAGATGGGGGTGTGGCTTGAGGTGAGAGGAAAAACAGATTAGGGAGGTGGAGATGAGCTAGGCTGGTTTTGGGATGCGGTTGGGGGAGGGGAGATTTTGAAGCTTGTGAAATCCACATTGATGCCATTGGGCTGCAGGGTTCCAAGTTTCCTGAGCATTGTGTTTTTTTTTTTGATACTTGCGGAATTAATTTAACACAGCATTCGAGCAGCCAACGGCCAGGTGACTTCAGGTGTGACTTAAAGAAAATGTGTGTCTTTCCTAACAGGGGGATTCTGGTGGACCTCTGAACTGCCAGGCTACTGATGGAAACTGGGAAATCCATGGCATTGCAAGCTTTGTATCCAGTTTGGGCTGCAATGCCAAGAAGAAGCCCACTGTCTTCACTCGTGTTTCTGCCTACAATGATTGGATCGCTCAGGTATGTTAGAAAGAAGGATTGGCAAATGTTCTTTAACATTTTTTTTGCATCTATCAGACAAATACAACAAAAAAACACAAGGCCATTTAAGCTGGAGGAAGACAGCTGAAGAAGGGTCCCGACCAGAAGTGTCAGCTTTCCTGCTCCTCTGATGCTGCCTGGCCTGCTGTGTTCCTCCAGTTCCACATTGTGTTATCTCTGACTCCAGCATTGGCAGTTTTTACATCAGAGGGCATTTAAGCTTTATGCTAAAACTGCTTTTCCTCCTACAATCCAATATGGAAGTCTTCAATGATATTAATAGGGAAAGACAGGATAGATAAAAGAAACTATTTTCATTGGTTAAATATTCTAGAACCAGGGGAATAGTCCAAGAATTAGGGCCAGGCCATTCAGGAGAGATGTTAGAAAACACTTCTACATTCAAAGAAGTGGAGGCTTGGAATTCTTCCTCAAACAGCAGTCAATGCCAACCCAATTGTTAAATTTAAATTGGAGATAGATAAATTTTTATTAAGCAAAAGTCATCAAGGGATTATAGGCCCAAGGCAGGTATATGGAGTTAGTGGCTGATCTGGCCTCACTGAATGAGCGAGCAGGCTCGAAGGGCTGAATGGCCGACTCCTGTTCCTATGTTCCCAAGATAAATTAGTGGAGAGTGAGATAAGTGCTTTGGAGGAAGGTGGTCACTGGTGTTGGGAAGTGCATATAAACAGTGTAATCAATACTAATAGCAGAAATGGAAATAATCAGCTTTTGAAGTATCAAGTTCACAGTTGTTGCAAAATTAGGATAAGGCAAGCAATGAGGGTGACACATCAGGATAAAGACAGGTTACATGTGTGGACAAAAACTTGGCAAACAGAACATAATGTAGAAAAATGTGATATAATGTACTGTCAGGAAGAGAAGTGAATGTTATTTAAAAATGGAGAAAGATTGCAGAAAGCTGAAGCACGGATTTTGGGTTTCAGCAGGTAATAGGAAAGGCAAATGGGATATTGGCCTTTATTTCAAAAGGAATGGGATTAGAAAAATAGGAAAGCCTTAATAAAGCTACATAAGGCAGTAAGTAGACAATACCTGGAATACTATGAAATGTTTGCCCCTATTTGAAAAGGGAAGATATACTGGCATTGGAGGCAAAAAAATAGAGAAGGCTCACTTGGTTGATCCCAGGTATGGAAGAATTTCCTTATGTTACATGATTGGGCCTATTTGCATTCTTCTAAATTCCACCGAGTAGAGATTTTACTGAAATGTACAAAATTCTTAACTGGGCTTGTCATGGTAAAATGCTGAGAGTAATTTCCCCTTGGGGAAGAATTTAGAAGCAGAGGACATTATCAGTGCAAGAAAAGCAACGAGGAATTTCTTCTCAGAAGGCAGTGAATCCGAAGAATTCCACAGCAGAGGGCTGGTTCTTAAAGGATATTCAAAAGCTGAGACAGACATTTTAATCATTAAATAAAAAAGGAATGCAGGGTTTTGGGGACACAGTAAGGAAAGCAAAGGTGAAGATCATTAGATCAGCAATTCAGACTGCTCAGTGGTTAGCACTTCTGCCTCGCAGAGCAAGGGAGCTGGGTTCGATTTACACCCTCAGGTGACTGTTTTTGTGAAGTTTGCACATGCTCCTTGTATCTGCGTGAGTTTCCTCCAGGTGCTCTGGTTTCCTCCCACAGTCCAAGAAGATAGATTGGCCATGCTAAATTGCCCATATAGTGTCCAGGGATGTGCAGGTTAAGTGGATTAGCCATGGGAGGTGCAAGGTTACAGGGGTGGGGTGGGTATGGGAGGGATGCTGTTCCTGGGGAGGCATCAGTGTAGACCCAAGGGCCTGCTTCCACATTGTAGGGATTCTATTATTTTATTGAACAGAGGAAAAAAGCTTGAGGGGCTGAATGACCTAAATCTTCTCACAGGTCTGAGGTAACTATTTGCCAAATCAAAAAGATTGATTTAAGTCATATTTATTGTCATTCATTTTCTCTTACTGGAGAATATTTTCACAAAAACAGTAACGACTTGTGCCGTCCCATCAGTCTGCATAGTGAACAGTAGTCTATTCAACCACAAAGCAAGTTAAGATCAAGCCATGTACTATTTTCATCCATTATTGACCCAATTTACTTTCAACAGGCATCACTTAATCAGGAGCAGAAATCTTGTGATTTTCCCCCCCTCTGCCCCTTGATATAATGCACTTTTAAGCAGCTTCTGATAATTAGCTGTAGCCAAAGGGTAAAGTCTTGCAGGGAGTTGCTTTCCAAATTATATTGCCGACAAGATGAATATCCAAACCCTCAATCCACCTCACTGACATAGTAGGCTTTAAGACTAGGTCACAGGATCTGCAACAATCCCACACTCAAACAGATTACTCATGAAGGAACTATCTTGCTATAAATCACCCCAATGCTCGTAACTGTCTGTTTTATTCCTTAGATAATGGCGAACAATTGAACAGTCACAGGCACAGTATTCAGACTTTTACTACAAGTCATACAGCACAGAAACAGACCCTTTGGTCCAACTCATCCATGCCAAGTGAATAAAAACATTTTACTTCTATTTGCTTGTTTTTTTGGGTTCATTTTTCATTCATTGAATATTTTACATACAAATGGAAGCTGGGTTTTTAACCATGTATGCTGACTACTATTCTCATAATCCTAATACTATGCAAATCACAAAAGCACTGCCCCCACACTTTTAAATAGTGTGCAGTTCAGCAGGCTAATTCCATTCATGGCAGCTGCCTAGCATTCAAAGGGCTGAAAGTAATTTTCAGCTAAACCAAAGCTTTATTCTTCAGCTGTAGAACTGTGCTGTCATGCAGCCAGTTTAAAACTAAAAGTTCTGCTTTTAAGAATATTTATTCACAGAAGAACAATGTACGTTATCAGACTGTCTGCCATGAGACTCTTCCCTTAAAATAAATGAAGGAGCATTTCAATTAGATAACATCAATGGAGTGACTGCAGATTTAGAACTGATGGCTCAAAATTCAATATGACAGATTTTGAGGATGTATTGCCCTCATTCAATCCCCAATCATTGTTGGGTTGTCCAATTAAGCAGCAATACACTTAGTAGCAGAATACATCAGTTCAGGAGAGGAAAAAAAGTGTCTGTAGATTGACCTTGGTAGAAACAGTGCTGGGGAAAATCCTCAGTAGGTCTTAAGATGTCTGTGGAGACTGAAATAAGAATTAATGTTTTATGTGGAATAGGAGTCCTCTGCAGAACAAAAGACATCATATTTGACTCTAAATATTACAATTTCTGCACCATATATGCTGTCAGACCTGAGATTTTCCAGCATTTTTGTTTTTAACATCAGATTGTCAGCACAGCATTTCACGATTATGAAAATAGGTTGCTCCTTAGATTCCCCCTTGCAGAAGCAAGATTAATCACTTGCAAAATCAATAACTTTTAGCTTTTTACCTGAGTAATTAAAACTGCTGCCAGTTCTGAAACCCTAACCAAAACATTGACCTTTCTCTCTCTCCAGTTGTTGCCATTGTGCTGATTTCCAGCATATTGTTTTAACTACCACTATTGTGTCCAACTGAGTGCATTGTTGTCTTCGGTGTTTGAGTTGGGCTCCCATTACCTACATTACTTCCTGGCATAGAATTCCAATCTCTGCACTGTCAGCCATATTTCACTCTTCTTTCCTGCAACATGTTTTCCCCAGTTCCCTACTCCCTAATCAACCAATTGTTGCTTCCCTAACACATTTGCCATTTCTTCATTTATTGCTTTGATGCTTCAACAAGTCGTGTTGTTCTTTATTCCTGTTTTGTCTTATTTTCTTAACAGCAATAATTCAGCCTTTTCCCAGCAAATATCTCCACAAACTAATCTCTCAAACCTCTTTCCCAATGACTGTCCACATCAAAGCATTATTTGCCTTGCAAACACCAGTCAATTCATTTCACCCTAAATAAAAAGGAGACTGCGGTCAAAAATGTTATTCATGACTCCTTGCCTCTTCCAAAATTAACCCCAGCCTATGAGATGCCCTATAATACCCATCCCACTTTAAACTGGTAGTACAAAAAAAGGAACCTCTGGGGTTATTCCTCCCACCTCTTTTTTCTGTTTGCCCCTTTGTCTCATCTTCTCAAAGTGTGCACGTGATTTATTTGTAGCAAACTGTCTGCTCATCCCCAGCTTTGCACCTTCTCATCATTGGGTATTTCAACCTTCATCTTCCCTTCAACTCATGACTTCTCTGCTCCCTAGTACCGTTGCTTTGCTGATCTGAAGTTAAATGTATATTTGTTAACTGCATTACATAAAGTGGTGTTTCCTCAAGCTCTTTTCTGCTGCAAGTTCATCCTGAGGTTTGAAAACAGTCATGAGCCCTTGAAGAACTGAGTGAATGGATTAGGGTGGGGGAGAACCTATGATCTCTGCAAGCAACAGAGTGGCTATTGCTACGACTGCAGGTTATAACCCCATACGTTTTTTTAAAAAAAATCCACGTGATGTGGGTGTCACTGACCAGGCCGACATTTAATACCTATTCCCAACTGCCTAGAGGGCAGATAAGTGCCAACCATATTACCGAGAGTCTGGAATCATGTGTATGCCAGACCAGGTAAGGACATTAGTCAACCAGAGATAAAAGTTCGCAACAAACAACTGCACCTCCCAGTCGCGAACCATTTCAACTCCCCCTCCCATTCCTCAGATGACATGTCCATCCTGGGCCTCCTGCAATGCCACAGTGATGCCACCCGAAGGCTGCAGGAACAGCAAATCATATTCAGCCTGGGAACCCTGCAGCCCAATGGCATCAATGTGGCTTTCACAAGCTTCAAAATCTCCCCTCCCCCAACTGCATCCCAAAACCAGCCCAGCTCATCTCCACCTCCCTAATCTGTTTTTCCCTCTCACCTATCCCCTCCTCCCACCTCAAGCCCCACCCCTATCTCCTATCTACTAACATCATCCCGCCCCCTTGACCTGTCCGTCCTCCCTGGACTGACCTATCTCCTCCCTACCCCCCCACCTGCACTCACCTTTACTGGCTCCATCCCCGCCTCTTCGACTTGTCTGCCTTCTCTCCACCTATCCTCTATCCGCCTCCCCCTCTCTCCCTATTTATTTCAGAACCCTCTTCCCCTCCATTTCTGATGAACGGTTTAGGCCCGAAACGTCAAGTTTTCCTGCTCCTATGATGCTGCTTGACCTGCTGTGTTCATCCAGCCCCATGCTTGTTATCTGATATTAGTCAACCAGATGTGTTTTCCCTGACAATTGACAACAGTTGCATGGTCATTATTGGATTCCCAATTCCAGATATTTGTTGAATTCAAATTCCACCATCTGCTAAGGCAGGATTTGAACCGGAGTTCCGAGAACGTCACCAGAGTCACTGGATTAATTGTCAAGCGATAATACTATTCGGCCATTGCTTTCCCAGGAAGACCCAACCATCAATTTGTGATGCCAACACAAAGCCTTTAAACGTAGTTGACTATAACTTTACCCATTGTGTTATTTACTTATATTTTTATCCAAATGGTATCTTCAGTTAATTGATATCTAGTACAAAGGATATTCTCAAGATTAGATCATTCCAGAGCACTTTGTAGCCAATGAAGTACTTTAACATGCAACCATGGTTGAAACAGAGCAGTCAGTTTCAACACATCAAGCTCCTTCAAACTACTTGCTAACAAGCACAGTCTGTTTTCTGGTGTTGGCTTAGAAAGGAATTCCAGATAACAAACGATCGTCTTATCCCACAACCAATTTCAGCAACATAAGTTAACAATACCGTCAATATTCAGGATTGGAGGAAACAGCTCTCAAAATTTTAGGTTGAAAATTTGTTTTTAAACTCACACTGGGGACACAAATTGAGTGAGAACCATTTACCTAATAATAAACTGGTGATTCATCTGCAAAATGTCACAGACAATGAAGATAACTCACTGAATATTAAACCAGCAATGCTCCAAATTCTACAGCTATTAACAGATGTAATTTCTGAAGTCAACTGTATCACACAATGCACGGAAATGAAAGGTAAAATTTATTCAATTTATTGCAAGAAATACAAAAGTAAAAAAAAAAGAAAAAAGTTTACAGCACTGAACAGGCAGCTAATTGGCTACAAATTACTAACTAAATCTAATGATGCCAAGAAACTAGTCATTAATAACCAGCATGAAAAGACATGCTCCCTCCCAACACAACTTACTAAACAAGCCGACAACTCACTTCCATTTGGGAAGTGTTGAAAATTGCAAATATTCAATTCTATTATTAGTTTTGCATAACCAGGGATGCCATGAATATTACAACTGGATGGCATTTGTACATAGTGGAATTACTTCACCAGGCACCACAGCTACAATGAACATTTAAGATTTTTTCTCCTTTGGGGTAAATGAGCCAAGAAGCAGGAAATTTCCCTCTTCACTCTCCCATCCTTCCCAATTCTCCCCCAAGAGGGATTTCAGGGTGTGGATAAAACACACACACACAAACAAACAAGAAACAAAAAGAGGTTTGTACTACAACAGCTTCATGTGTTTGTCAACACATCTTTCCAAAAATCATAAACCATTTTAAAGAAGGAAGGTTCTTTTAGCAAGGTGAACCACTTTCTACTTTATCAGAGTATATGTATTTCTAAATTTGGACATACGCAATTAACAAAAAACTGATGCTTAAAAAGGGGAAGTCCAGCTTGACGCCCCATTCAGACTGTGAAAATTAAAATTGGCAGGCTTAGATTCCAGACATCTGGAGCTGGAAACCGAAGGTAATCTGCACAGGCACATGAAACACACTTGGTGTCAAATGGAGGTGATCACAGGCCATTTAACTTATAGTCTTAAGTAATATCAATAGCTGTCCTTTTACTATGGAGAAAAATTTAAATAAATAAAAAATTCCCACAGAAGAGCACCATCTAATGCTCGGTTTCACTGTGCTATTTATTTTATACACAAATTCACGAGCATTGAAAGATGTCAACGAGTCCAAAGTTATCCAAGTTACTTTATTTTCAAGACAGTCTGGTTGAATTCCATGCAATACTTACAGAAAAGAGTGCATACTCACAGCTACTGATGCAAGATACCATAAGTGCAACTTGCACCTGAAAAATTCTGTGGTACATTTTAACCCAATTCCATAAAGCCTGCACCTTTGAAACCAGAAGGAGAAACGGAAAAAAAAAAAGGGGCAGAACATGGGCTAACTTGACACTTAAGCATCAGTTGCTGCAGGAAGACACCAATGTAACTGTAGTGCCACACAGGGTCACTTGTGTACCAGATTTTTAAAAAAAGGATCAGAATAGAAAATGCGCACACATCTCAGTACACTGACACTGTTGTTTTCAGGTGAGTAACTTACCAGGGCCTCAAAAAACAAAAACATTGGGAAGGTAAAAGCAAACATAGCTATTGTAGCTGTTGATAATTACACCACAGCACTGCCAATTACAGAATGGAAAGTAGGCAGTTTGGCTGGCAAATTAGAGTGAGGGAAAAAAATTAATTTAAAAATTAAAACCAAAGAAAGGGAAGCATGTTTATCTAACATTTTACAGAACTGAATTTATTCCTGCACTCCAGCACAGACCAAAGTCTGGAAACTTCAGGGTTGTAAATTCATAACCACCACACTTAAATACAAGTGTATAGCTGCAAATTTAACTGGAATACAAAATTTTCAGTTTGAATTGCAGCCTGCCAATCTCTTCTAGCTTCTTTAAAAGAATGCGCAATTTGTCAGACAAAATGCAACCAGCCATTTCTCAATTCCTTCAGCACCAAGATGCCAATGCAATTTCACCTTGTGGAAAGAGGATGCAACACAGGGTAGTCACAGAAATACCTAGGCACCATCAGCTTATTCTAAAGTTCTATGACCCACAAAACTGCAGTATTTAAAACCATGACTAGATTGTTAAAATGGTTAAATTTATTGGTTTACTCATGTCAGCATCTTTCACCTCACCAGTAGTTCTGCTTAGACTGATTACGGGAGCCAAATCATAAGGGTCCTTCCAGCACATTGTTCCAAGGCATCCAAACTCTTAAAATTCAGTTCATTTGAAATGTATCTAGACAGACAAAGAATTTGAAGGAATAAGAGGTGAAAAATAGGGCAACTACAATTTTGATTCAACAAGGCAGCTAAGACAAGAAGAGAGAAATATTTTAGAGTAATCTGCATTTTTCCAGTTCCTCTCATCTCAAAAAAAAAAATTTAGAGGGTAACTTAGGTCCTTTTTTGTTTTTTAAATGGCTGCCAAAACTGAATTTGTAATCACAGGGTCAGTTATGCATCCAGAGTCAGGAACATGGCTTTCTGAATGGCAGAAGCCACACCACTGGAGTGAGTTACAAACGATCACACTGTAGCATAAGCATGTTGACACCAATGAAGAATTGTCAATTCCGCACACATTATGGTCAATCAGATCACAAAGAAGCAATGGAAGTGTTGCAGGTGGAGGATAAAGATTACAACTGATTACTAATAGCTTGGAATGAACACATTTTGGATACTGGTTTCAAATTTATAATAATAGAAGTAATGGAAAATCTGCTATGTACCAGAACTTAACAGATGGGAAATCTGACCAAAAAGGATATTAGAATTTAGGATATAATGTAATGAAGGTGCAGTATGCAGGTGTTAATATGTAAAGTATCTAATGTGAACTGCTCACTAATATTACTGGAAGAATCAAAACAGGGTTATCACACAAAATACCAATGAATTTTCCAAATGGTCAAAGACTACTTGGTCTAGTAAACTGTTCTGGACCTAATCCTGTTGTGCCTTATGCTACTAGTAAAATACCTGAAATAAAAACTTACCCTGATCTTTAGAAGAGCAAAATTGTTAGTCAAATAATGAACAGTCAACAAGCCACTGGTAATTGAGGTCCCACCTCCCGTTCACTGTGGCAGATTCATTGCTCAGAGTTCCTTTAGGTCTTAGTTCTCAGAAATGTAATGCCAATTTCATTGTTCCCATTACAGGAAAGGCAGCAAAGGACTATCATAAGCCTTGCATTTATAAATGACCGTGCCACAATGAAAAGTCTCAAAAGCACCTCTCTTGACTTTTAAAATCTAAGCAAAAGAAATATCCCAAATGGTTAGAATTTGGGCTGATAAAGGTAGTGCACAAAGATCATCTTATTTTTTAAAAAATCCAAAAAAGTGGACAGGACAGGGCAGGAGTGAGAAAGAGCAGATAATAGTTCCATTAGCTTATCAGAAGTGTAAAACTGTAACCAAACACATAGCTTAATACAGATCACGAGTAGCAAATGGAAATGTGACTGCTATTAGGGCTCTGCAGAAGAAATCATTAAAACAAATTTTAATAAATTATTGGCAATGAATTGGCCAGAGTGGGACATCATAAGGCACTTTCACACTGATGGGGTACTGCTGACAGCAACCCTCCTGCTGTCAACAACAATCTAACATGACCCACAATCGCAAAGGACCTGAATTCTTCATGGGATCTAAAGAAGAGGTCAGAAACCAAATAACACAAACATCTTTCAACAGTCCTCTCAAAATAAAGCTGGAGGTATGTGATTGCACTAAAAAGGGGAGCATGTGTTTTTCAAAAAGATCTCTTTCTACTGGAACATTGCTTCTTTGAAACATCAGGCAGTGTTGAAGTCCAATCTACTCAGGTCCTGTCCTGTCCTGTCCTACTGGAACGTTTGGTCTTCACAAAAGCTGAGTGACACCTCAGGACTTGATGGTGAGCAGAACCAGATGGAAAAAAATCTGTGCACACTTCCGAAACAGACAGAGGAAGGGTATTAATTTCACAATTTACACATACGCCACTGACCATATCATCTGGCCAGATCAGAACTAAAATTAGAAATAATTGTACCGGAGTGATGGTTTAAATGTAGCCATTTGAAGACCATGATTCCCAGCAATCCAGCTTGTTTACACCGCTCTTGGTGACCAATTAAAACAGCCAAATCTGGGCTTAAAAAGAAAATACAGAGAGCCCCAACACATTAGTAAGAAATGGCCATTACTGAAGCAATGGTAACACAATGGCCATACAACACAACTAAAATTAACTATCTGCGTGCATCGTTTAAATCAATTGCTTTGGAGACACTACTACGAGCTGCATATGTAATCGCGATCATGAAAGTACCACTAACATTTTTTTTGTAATGAATTGGAAAAGTTCTTTATAAGATGTTGTCCATTGCCTGGCTCCCTGTTCAGTGTGGAATATTTTTTTTTTGAATCTTGTTGACCAGTGCACTGTAAACTTCAGCTGCCTTTGTTCAAGTGAAGCTTTCATGTATGGTTGCTCAGGCTACACAGCATCAGATAATCCGTGGGTTATATTCGGGCAACTTCTTAATCCTCTCTTTCTCTGCATCACTTTCATCTCTCGCTATCATCAACGAATGAGCATGGCCCATAGAAACCTGCAGGAAAAAAAAATAAAATTCTTTCCCTACAAAGCATCACTGGGCATAAAGGTGTTGAGTCGAAGAGGTCTATAAAGAGATGTGCATTTATCTTGTGTCAGAATGACTGTAAAATGCTGTGGGGCAATACATACTGAAGTATAGAAAATACAGCAGTTTATAGACACCATATTCCCAAAAAGCAGCAAAGTGATAATGACCAGATTTTTTTTTTTTGAAGTTAGTAATCTTGGTTGAAGAAATATTGATATTAATCAGGATAGAGGGAAGAACTGTCCCAATAAAAACAAAGCCACAGGATCTTTACATTTACCTAAATGTAAACAGGATGGCACGGTGGCTCAGTGGTTAGCACTGCTGCCTCACAGCGCCAGGGACCAGGTTCAATTCTGCCCTCGGGCGATCGTCTGTGTGGAGTTTGCACTTTTTTTTTTAAAACCATGTCTGCATATGTCTCCTCCAGTTTCCGCCCAAAGATGTGTAGGTTAGCTGGATTAGCCACGGAAAATGCAGGGTTAGAAAGATGGGGTGGAATGACTTTTGGAGGGCCAGTGTGGACTTGGTAGGCCAAATGGCCTGTTTCCACACTGTAGGGATTCTATGAAATTGTAGCACTGTGTTCAACATTGTAGCATCAGCTATAATTCTGTGAGATAACAGTATGGAGTTGGAGGAGCGCATCAGAGGAGCAGGAAAGTTGACGTTTTGGATCAGGACCCGGCCTGCTATGCTCCTCCAGCTCCACACTTCTGACTCCATCATTGGCAGTTCTTACTATCTCTGAGTGAGCTATTATATTGTGCTGTGTTTTCAAATTTCTGGAGTGTGATTTGAATCCAAAACATTGGGATTCAGACTGGAGTCCTTTCTAACCATAGGTGAAGCTGGGCAATCCCACTGATACTCGAATCAAACAATATTGCTACAGTTTTGATCCCCTTACAACAAATATCAATTCAATCCCTGAGTGTTACCAATCCAGAATTAAGACTTCTGGAAGTCTCATACATCCACCATCCTGTAAGGTGGGGTAGAGGGGAGAAAATATATCAATTTCACTCGAGAGAATGCAATTCTACACTGGAAGCGATAAAATCCCAGACATTAAAAAAAACAAATCACTGCAGAGATCTATACTGAAGAAATGGGATCTTGAATACACCAAAGCTCAAAATGGAAAAGGAATGAGAACAGCTCACTCTCACCTGCTCAATATAAACTCCATCCAAGGTCTTTATCTCCTGTGCAGTGGTGGAGGATTTAGGTTTGTTGTCTCCATATCCCTGTAACATCAGTTACGGTTAAAATTCATACCAACAGACTGCAGCTTTAACACTGCTGTACATAGGCCCATGTGGCAGGAACATTGTTGTTTTATTAAGGTGCATTTAAGAACAGGTCGCAACATTACATTTTAAAATCCAATAACGAATCCTGCCTGCCTCAGTCAGCCAATGGCAAAATCCATTTTAAATGGGTTAATACAAAATAAAAGTGCTGGAAAACACTCAGCAGGTCAGGTAGAGAAAGAAACAAACAAACAGAGTTAGCATTGAGTCCCACATACACTTACTCAGAACGTCATAGATGCTGCTAGACCTACTGTTTTGACTTCAGATCTAAAGCATCCACCATATTTTGGTTAGCTGAATGCCTGGTTACAGAGCTAGTTGTGTCTGTAGGTGGCGATGCAAGTGACAGCTTCCAATGATAAATCCATCTCTGACAATTGTTTAAAAAGTAGCACGATGCATTTAAGTGAATTGGCCTGCACTTTCAGAAATTGCCAGCAGGTGTCCTAAGATCAGCAACCTTTCCTTGCTCTGAACTGAACATTTTAGCTCCCTCCTTTTTGCAGTATGTCAATGGAACAGATTTGATAGGTCAATACCCAAAACCCCTCCATGGAATTCTCTGGGCCTCTTGAAATACACAGTCTCAGTGAAAAATCTTAGTCCTATAAACAGTGCATACGGGGATGACAGTGACCACGTTTAACATTGCTGCTGAACATAACTCTCACACAAGATGATTCTCACAGCCTTCTCCTTTCACTCTGCAGCAAGAACTACAACCCCTCTATCCCGCAACAACCTGTCAGCCCTCTCTCAATAAAAACCAAAAGAACTGTTGATGCTGTAAATCAGGAACAAAAACAGAAGCTCAGGTCTGGCAGCATCTGTGAAGAAAAAAAACAAAGGTCAGAGTTAATATCTCAGAACCTTTTGTGAGGAAGGGTCACTGGACCTGAAATGTTAGCTCTGACTTTTTTCTCCACAGATGCTGCCAGACCTGCTGAGCTTTTCGAACAACTTCTACTTTAGCCCTCTCTCATTCCTTCTCCCTGCTCCCCTGACCCTCCCAAACAAAAAGCAGGAACACTGACCTTTTGCCCAAGGTCTTCCCAAAAGGGTGGTGCATGTATGGAATGAATTGTCAGAGGGAGTGGTGGAGGCTGGTACGATTATAACATTCAAAAGGCATCTGGATGGGTATATGAATTGGAAAGGTTTGGGGGTATACGGGCCTACATGAAATTAGGGTATCTGGTTGGGCTGCGGACGAGTTGGGCCGCAGGGTCTATTTCCGTGCTGTACATCTCTATGACTATAACTCTATTCACCACCCTGCTTTACCTACATGCACTTGGTCTGGCTATCCCAAAAGAAGCTAACCAAAGTTTGCTGTGAAACCTTATGGGATATGATAGTCACCAACTTCAAAATAACTTTGAACAAACTGGGAATGAAGACTCAAGAGACCTTTTTAAAACAGGTAGAAGCAGGCTTAAGGTCCCTTGCAACCTTTAGACCGTACAATGTGGCTATGAATTGCCTCAGCAATGGAATTGTTTAAACCAAACTCTGCAACCATGTAAAACTGCTTTTATTCTGACAGTAAAGTTAAATAAATGTTTCCGGTGTCCAGGATTAACGTTAAAATGGGCACTGGAGCAAAGACTTCAATCAAATTTCCTGACAGTGGGAATCTCACTCTATATCAATTTCCAATCAGATTAGACCTTAACTCCAAGGTTGCTATTCTCCAAATTTGTTATTCATGGGTGGAAAATTAGAATGATTCTGAACAAATGCTGAACGTAGACAATAATACATCAAACATATTTAAGCAGCCCAGGAAATCTTTGGTTCAAATCCTTTTCTTGACTCAAAAGAAAATCCCAACTTCACTTTAATGTTAAATTGATGAGAGAAGTCTACAAAACTGTTACACATATGCAAACATCAAACTTATCTTTTAACTGTGAACATTTGGAGTAGATACATTTTTCAATTCTGCTGTCCTTGAAATCCACCAACAGCATTGCTTCTTGGTGACATTAATTCTGTGGCTTTTTAAATTCGAGGGTGACATGCACCAACTTCCATGCACGTGATGAAGCTCAGTCTTGCTATTACCTTACGTCCCAATACAGTTCTTACCAATTCTCCAAAGGTAGGTGAAGGTCCCCAGCTGATTGTGCTCTCGTCAGCTGCCACAATTATGCTGCTTTTCCTGAGCACAACAAGAGAGAGAGAAATTAAAGACAATTTGATTCAGAAATATCCCACTTCCAGCCAGAGGTTTTTGCCAAGTGTTATTAACAAGCCTGAGACCTGATGATGGGTACACACCCAAAATACCACAACAGGCCCATTCTCCTTGTAAATGCTGCTCAAATGGTTATAAAAGGCTACCAGCATTTATTGTTTTCTTCAAATTTCCATTCTAACCCCCCAGCCATTAGATTTTATTTGCATTTGATGAGCATGTAAGGTTTAAAAAGTTGAAATTCCTTGCAAATCTCTCATTTGTAGCACCATCTTCAACACGAAGGAAACCAACTTCTATATTTGCAAATAAGTTGTACAGCTACACAGTTGAGCCCAATATATTCTTAATATTTGTCTCCAGGTCACTTGTGACCTTTGATTAAACACACCAAAGCCATCAAACTGAGCAAAAATCAACACTTCTATTAAATGGGAACAGGCAGTGCATTGTGCATTAAGACAGGCCAGAAGATCCCAGGTAGATGAATCAGAAAAGACTGGAAGTATATAGAACTTTACCAGACCTGTGCAGGAGATAGAAACAGAGCTAGCATTTCAAACTATATTGCAAACTATACTGTAAACGGAAGAGCCTTGGGAAAAGTTGATGAGCAGAGAGATCTGGGAGTTCAGGTCCATTGTACCCTGAAGGTGGCTGCACAGGCGGATAGAGAGTGGTCAAGAAGGCATATGGTATGCTTGCCTTCATCGGACGGCGTATTGAGTATAAGAGCTGGCAGGTCATATTAAAATTGTACAAGACTTTGGTTCGGCTGCATTTAGAATACTGTGTACAGTTCTGGTCGCCACATTACCAAAAGGATGTGGAAGCTTTGGAGAGGGTACAGAGAAGGTTTACGAGGATGTTGCCTGGTATGGAAGGTGCTAGCTATGAAGAGAGGTTGAGTAGGTTAGGATTGTTTTCATTAGAAAAAAGGAGATTGAGGGGGGACCTGATTGAGGTCTTCAAAATCATGAAGGGTATAGACAGGGTTGGTAGAGATAAGCTTTTTCCCAGGGTGAGGGATTCAATAACGAGGGGTCACGCGTTCAAGGTGAGAGGAGAAAAGTTTAAGGGGGATACACGCAGAAAGTACTTTACACAGAGGGTGGTAGGTGCCTGGAACGCGTTGCCAGCAGAGGTAGTAGAGGCAGGCACAGTAGATTCATTTAAGGTGCGTCTGGACAGATGCATGAGTAGGTGGGGAGCAGAGGGATACAGATCCTTAGGAATTGGGCGATAGGTTTAGACAGTGGATTTGGATCGGCGCAGGCTTGGAGGGCCGAAGGGCCTGTTCCAGGGCTGCAAGTTTTCTTTGTTCTTTGTACTTCAGGTCAATGACCTTCCAACAGAACAGGTGATTAATGTTCTGATGAAAGATCACCAATTTGTGTTAACAGTTTTTTTTCCTTTAGATACTACCAAACTTGTTGACTATTTCCACATTTTCTGTTTTTATTTCAGACTTGCAGAATCTACAGTGTTCTCTTTTTGTAGAAAATCCCAGTTTTAAATTTCACACCTTCCTGGTCTTGTGCAGGACAAAGAATATGGACAGTACACAAGGTCTGAACCACTTTGGAGGAGGGAGATTAAATAAAATCAAATAAGGCTGGTGTAGTTGATTGTACTTTGGGTGGGATCCAAAAATGCATTTGCTTATTGTCTAGGGTCACAAGGTTGGCATCCTCAGGAGAGGATATGTGCTCGCATAACAACAGTGCATAGAGGCTGTGGATGGAGATGCGAAACAAACAGAAATTTAACTGGATCAGTCAAATAAATAGTGGTTACAACATCAAGTCAGAGGCAGGAAATGACTCAACTGCTGATTCCTGAAAACAAAGCATAAGTCAGGAATGTGACAGAATACTCTCCACTTGACTGAATGATTGACAGCACAAAAACACTCAAGCAGCTCAAGGCTATCCAGAACAGAGCAACCACTTGATTGGCACTCCACCCATCATCTTAAAACACAGTCACTCAATTTAGCACCAGTGTATGCTATCAACGAGCTGTACTGCAGCAAATTCCAAACCTGTGATGTTTACCACCGAGGACAGCAGAGGTATGGGAAAACTACCACCTTCAAATTCACATACCACCCTAACTTGGAAATATATTGCCTATTCAGAATTCTGGGCCATTCTTTCAAACATTACAGATCTTCTTAATATGGACTGCTGCAGTTCACCATTACATTCAAGAGCAACTAACATTCGTCTTGTAAATTAATAACATTGTATTTTAAAAAGCTTCCAAATCTAACACAGGACATTATATTCAATTTATATACATTCACTGTCTTCTTCCCCCACCCCTCTCCCCAGCCTGTTCATCTATTCATCAGAAATAGCAAGGTAGACAATAGTTCCACATCTGTGGGGCTCAGCCAAGGCAGTGGAGTCAAGGAAACAACTAGCAGTCCTATATTTCACTCTGCAATTCTGCAACCATTTACTCACCCGCTGGACAGGCTTCGAACCTTCCACCCACACAGGTCCTGCACCACTTTGGGATACATCGTAGAGTCACGGGAAGTGTTAGTAGCACCCCAGAAAAACAAGCCACCTGATAACAAACAGGGGAAAGCGACTGGAATTACTGACCAATTAAATCTAAAAAGGCACGCATTGCCACTAGTGATCCACTCCAAATTTGACAAAACAAGCCTGTTTATTACATACACTGCTTCTGCCTCATGGGTGTCAGGAAGAGCTTGTCTTTCTCAAGCATCTCAGAAACAGAAATTAGTGGAGAAGTAAACTTGTACTTGTGCTGCATTGTTTGCTAGAGAGACATCACGGCAATTAGTAATCACTGTGTAGGTTAACACTGCAGTGAGATTAGAATGATCAATTAATCTAACTCAATGTTTAGTGGAGGATATCAGAAAACACTGCTCCTCAAATAAAGCTGAGTGGAGGGGTGACAAAGGGGACACTGACGTAAAGTACACCACTTCCAACTACACTTCAGTGTAGCACTAAGAAGTAGTATGTCAGTTTAATGTGTCCTGAATGGAATTTGAACCACCAAATCTTGACTCAGGTTAACAGTGCCACCACTGAGCCAACCTAAACTGGACTGCAAAGATACTTCAACAATCAAGGCACAAGACCTACAATTACGAGGAACGGTATGGTGTAAATTGTACACTTTCCAAAAAGCAAGTTTCATCATTACAAGTTGCTCTACTTTAAAATGGGACAGTTTCACTTAAGGAGTTGAAATTGGATAACCCACCTACTAGCAGTCACATATTTCACCCCCACCCACCCCTGCTTTGCAATAAAAAGACAAATGAGCTCCAGAATGAGGGTGGAACAAGAAATCAGTAAGATCAATAGCCAAGCTGTACAGACAGCAGTAATGCCCTGCTCACAGAATTACACAGAATGTACAACATAGAAAGAGGCCATTTGATCCAATTAGTGTATGCTGATGTTTATGCTCCACAGAAGGCCCCACCGAATTGATATTTCGCCACCATACAGAAGCAATTCACATTTCACAATCAGTCCATAGGAATAATGAAAACATTGTGCATTACTAACCCATTTCATTCACTGCAAATGAGCAGGTGTTCCCCGCACAGATCTGTACAGCACCTCGACCAGGGAAATCAAACAGCTTAACAAGGCGTGGAACCATTTCATCTTTCTGTTCAGAGTGTCCTAGGCGACCATATCCTCCAAATCCCCAGGTAAACACCCTCTTCTGCGAATCAAGAGCAATCTAAGAAATGCAAAAACAAATGAAAAAGAGCCATTCTTCAACATTTGAAAGGCTGCAGGAGCAGCTCCATTTAATTCTGGAACATACACTCAACCAATCTTCACGAAGGTCACCTGTAGTAATGACTGGCGTGGGCTAAAGCCAAACCAGTCAGTCAAAAACAAAAATCAGGTGTCATTATATTGACAAACATTATATTCAACTCAAAAAGCTTTAAAGTCTGTTTCTCTCTTCACAGGGGCTACGAGACACGGTTTCTCTAGCACTTCCTGCTTTAGTTCAGATGCACAGCACCATCAGTTTTTGTTTTTGTTTTTGTTCAGGGATCACTGTGTTCAGAAAAGGGCAATGAGAATTCCAACAGAATGCTAGAATGCAGCCAGGAACACCTAAACAGGAAGGAAGCCTGGTCAAAATTTGCAGGAAAAAAAATAATGAATCGAAAATAGATCCCCTTCAATTAGAACAGTCGGGATGGATAGGCAGGGACAGAACTAAGTTAACGTTGAGGCAGACAACTCTTCTCGGATTCCAAAGCAGAGTCATATCAGCCTTGAAATGTTAAATCTTTTTCTCTCCACATGTGGACAGATGTGCAGAGTACCTCAATGAATTTGTTTTTATTTCAGATCTCCAGCATCTGAAGTACTTAGTTTTATTTTAGGGAATAGATCCAATTAACTGCAGCAAACTGAGGCTTAATGACATGCCAAGGGCACTGCCGATCCCACACTAGACTTGAGAACAGACTGCTGGCATTCTTCCTGAACCACTCCAATCCATGCAGTGAAGTCATTCCCACAGAGATTCAGGATTGCAACTGCGAAATGATGAAGCAACGTCAATACAATTGAAGTCTGGATAGCATGTGGTCTGATGGGGATCTTAGTTAGTTCCCAAGTGCCAGCTAGCTCGTCTTTCCAAAACAGTGGCCACAGATTTAGGGATGTGCTACCTGGATTGGAGGGGAAAGATGGGCAACTGTGTAGAAGGCAGGACAACAAATTGACTCTTGACTCTTGACTCACCCTTTATTCCACCCTCTGCATAAATAATTTTCTTTCTAAAGACACAAGTCCAATGACCGGGAGAATGAGGATTCAGGGGCGTAGAAGTTAGATTACACAATAGTTATTTAGCAAGACGATCCCAAGCACAAATTAGCTTTGTACCGTGTGATTCGCTCCACAGGCCACTTCACGGACAACAACATTTGGCACTGGTAAGATCTGACCATCTTTTGTCTTCTCCAGGAAGATTGCTACACGCCGTGGCACCACTTCACAATCAAATTCAATTCTCTGGGCCCGGGCAATGAACTTCCCATCAGAGTTGTGTCCTGTTTGAAAACAGTAATTAACATGGAACATTATACCATTTGGCTTAATAGGTCTGTGCTGGCACAACACATACTACCTCCAACTTTATTTCACCTTCCCCAACAGCATACCCAAAGTCAGTTCTGATTTAGTATAAATGTATTTTAAAGGGAAACTAAGTGCCTCACCATTCCACATTTTCACCATTCTTTGGGAAAAGGATTTCTCTTCGATTTTTTATAGGGTTGGTTAACTGTCTACTATTTGTGGTGCTCAATTTTGGAGTTTGCAATATAAACATCTTCTTTACAGCTTTTAAAGGCAGTGTCTCATTGAAATAGTACATTGTACAGTCTCATTGAAATCGGAAGTTGGCACACAGTTTTCTGCAAACTTTTTCAAAAGAACACAAGGACCACCAACATGGGGTGCCAAGTACCGTACACTTTAAATCGTGGGGAAACTAAAGTAGAGAAACAGCAGGAATTAAGGAAAAACTGTTCATTTCAGACACTGTAAGAACATGTTGTTTTAATTGTTTCTTCATCTTTCAATTTGACAGCATGAGATATGAAAGAAAGCAGGAAAAAAAACCATTTTTAAATCAGAGGTGCTCAGATAGTCACTTTGCATCCACAGCCATTTTCTTCTTTGGCAGAAATCGAGATATATGCCAGAGTACTGTCACAAGGGGATCTTTGTCTGCCTCACCCATATAGCGATCCTTCACACAGGAGCCCATACAGCAAATGTTGGAAAGATCACAACTCATCTCACTCTAACATCATATACTTTTTTCAGCAGTAGGTACCGAAATGGTGATCAGTGAAAAATCTCTATGTCCACAGGCAGGGAGGACGATGAGAGTGCACCTACTGAAACTGCAGTAGAGATTAGTTAATTCATTAGGGACCATACTAAAGACTGTCTAGTCTCTATGGTTACAGACCACATTTTACCAGCTGTGTCAGAGAATCTGCGTTCACTGTCTTTATATTGCACAAGACCAGAGAAACCCATGTCAGCACCTCTGGATCCTGCATAAAATATATTTGTCCCCTACTCTCACATGAAAAGGTCTTCAGATTCTGCCATTCAATTATATCATCGTTGATCTGCACAACAGCCCCCATTTTTCTACCTTCACTTCATACCATCCACAGGATGCTGTGCAGCTGCATGCCAAGCCTTTCTCAACAGCACCCTCCAAACCGGTGACCCCTACCTGCTAAAAGGACAAGAGCAGCAGATATGTGGGGACACAACAATCACAACAAGGGCAGTGGTGGTGTAGTGGTAACGTCACTTGATAAGTAATCCAGAGACACAGGCTAATCTTTTGGGGATGCAGGTTCAAAACTCAAATTGTCACTTGCTGTAAAAACCCACCTGGTTCAACTCGGAAAGAAATCTGCTACATCACTCTACACACAATGTTAATGGTCCTCTGAAATGGCCTACAGAACTAACATATTTGTAGGCAACAAATGCCAGCAACAGTCACATACTGTACAACACAAAAAGTCCTAAATTCAAACTAAACCATTGTTCCAGGGATTTGCAGCAATGAAGGAACATCGTCCCCAACAGGACTGTGGACATACCTACACCACTGCAGCTTCTCAATGGTAACTAAGAAAGGGTAATAAATGCTGACTCAGCAAGTGGCAACATCCTAAGAATAAGTCCAGCAACCATGCTGGATGGTTTTATTAGGTAAAGCTAATCTCTCAGACCATAATGTATAGGAGCAGAAATTATGCCATTCGGCCTATCGAGTCTGCTTTGCCATTCAGTCATGGCTGATAGGTTTCTCAACCCCAATCTCCCTGTAACCTTTGATCCCCTTGAGAATCAAGAACCTATCTATCTGTCTTAAATGTACTCAATGACCTGGCCCCCACAGCCATCTGTGGTAGTGAATTCCATAGATTCACCACTCTCTGGCTGAAGAAGTTTCTCATATCCATTCTAAAGCGTCTCCCCTTTACTCTAAGGCTATGCTCTCGGGTCCTAGTCTCTCCTGTCAACGGAAGCATCTTCCCAACTTTCACTCTATCCAGATCTTTCAGTATTCTGCAAGTTTCAACTAGATCCTCCTATATCCTTCTAAACACCATCCAATATAGACCCAGAGTCCTCAAACATTCCTCATATGTTAAGCCTTTCATTCCTGGGATCATTCTTGTGAACCTTCTCTGGACCCACTCCAAGGCCCGTACATCCTGAGATATGGGGCCCAAAATTGTTCACAGTGATTGTTGAAGTCTTGAAAGCTGAAATTGTACAGGCATCAGTATTTTGGAGTGTCAACTTTCACCACGTGGATAAAGTGCTTCCTGATTAATAGGTGCATTCAAAAAAAATCAAAACAATCCCAGGCACCTAATAGGTACAGCAGTACATATGCTGCAAGCAAACCATCGTCCACTCCAATAATCCACCCATGTAAAAGTGTGCAAAGTTCCAGGGATGTGGAACTTCTGTTATATTAGATTGGAGAAGTTGGGACTCTTTGGAGAAAACACATTTGAGGGGCATTTGATAGAAAAATTCACAATTACAAGGGTCTAGACGGAGTTGGTGGTGAAAACAGCTCTCCTTGGGAGGAAGGATCGAGAACAAAAGAGGGTGCTGATTAAAAAAAATCTCAAACAGTGGAAAAGGAAGCAACAGCAACAGGAGGCAAAACTTGCATGCAGCAAGCAATTAGGATTTGGATTTCACTGCTCAAAAGTGACAGAGGCAGGCTCAATCGAGGCATTCATGAGGAAATTGAATTATCTGAAAGGGAATAATGTGCAAAGTTTCACAGAAACAACAGGAGGCTGCTTGAGGAATTGCTCCTTTTGAAGAACTAGCACATACATGTCAGGCTGGAATGGCCAACTTCTTTGCTGTAATCATTCCATAATTCTGGGCAGCTTTTGCTGATCTTGTCTCTTGCATTGCAGCGAGTTGATGCATTAAGCATTGTGAAATTGCAGCCACAGTAGAAACCAGAACACTGGCAGAAAAACCAAATGGAGCTTTTCTGCTACTTTCAAAGCAGTTTGGTCCATGCCAGTGATTGTGAAAATGAGCTTATACTGTTTCCAATCAGGCAGAGGGCTCAGCCTACTGGCAAGCCATACACATGCACCAATAACAGCAAGAAGGAAAAAAAGAGAAAGTATCCAGGGGTCTGTTGATGTTTGAAAAGGATACTCGTGTTCTCATTTCTATCAAATGCTCTCTCCAGGGAACGTACTGGTAAGTGAAGGAGTGGGAGGGATGGGAGCAGAGGCAATCTTTCAGGCTCCCCTGGTCTTTTTGAGATGAGAATGCTAACTATTAGCACTACAAGCTTAAATTCAAATGGAATTGTGTTCCAGCTCATTAAAGGGCACCTTCAAGAACGTCATATCAACACAGATCAAGGAGATAAACATTAACACCAGCTAATGACTCCAATGGCCTTAATCTACCACTGATCTCATACTCATGTGTGAAACACTCATTAAAAGCAGTAATGGCTCCTTTGAGAGTTTGTTGTTCAATGTGCAATAGGCCCCTCAAATGAGAGCAGGACTGGTGTTTGGTTTAACTGAAGAGGAAACATGCATAAACCAACAATGTTCAATTAAATTAAGAAATAAAAGATTGCTTAATCACTGTGCTGGCTTCCACACTGAAGCGGGTTGAGGGTCACAGGTGAGCCAGGACTTTGGGAGATGTCCTTAGCTTAGCAAACAGGAGAATGGAGTTTTGGAAGAAAAAAATCCAGTGGCAGAAGACATTGGTTCAAGTTTAAAACATGTACACATACCGAGCTGCCCGTACTCTGGATGGCCAAAAGAGTACAGGTTCCCTTTGCAGTCAGCAATCATACTGAATTCTGCACCACAGGCAATTTTTACAATCGGCTGGCCGTTGTACATTATCTAGGGGAATAAACCAAAAAGTGAAAAGAGAGTACAGAACAAAGGTAATTGATCAACCCACTGAATGATTTTATAACTCTCCAGAAAGAAAAACTTTTATATATAAAGCAACATTAAAAGGTATGGTTTTAAATTGCAGTCAACATAATAATTCATTATTCTATGCTCTCCATAGTTTAAATGGCTGCGGATCAGGCTACTTTATGAGAAACAAGTTTTTTGAATGAATAAAATTTAACAGATGCCGCAGTACCTGTAAGTTCATTCACTCCCTTATCATCATTATCTAATATATAGCATAAACTGCTATGACACAAATACATGTAAACTGCCACTCACCCTCTCTGGAGCTTTCAAGAGAAATCAATAATAAATATGGGGGGGGAACATGTACTTAAAAGCAACCAAAAACAGCTGGCAATCAAGACAAAATGCAAGGCGGCCAAAAGAGAAGCTTTTTAAAAAAATTTGAGTGGTTGTAATTTTAAATGTAGGATACTGTTTTGCCAAGCACCAAAATCAACGTTAACTGGCTTCAGCCGAAAAAGACATCATAAAGAGCATGTATGCATTGTTGCCTAGCAAGGTATACAGAAATGATTTTTCAAATACAAAGGACTGCAGCCAGTTTTGTACTTTCAATCTAATAGCATATCAATATTACCATTAATGGCAGAAAACTGTTAATCTACTGGTTTTACTGGTCATTAACCTAATGTAATGGGACATGAAATAGTATATCAGCACATACGTTCAGAAGGCATTGCATTGCTGCTCCTGCACTCTTCAAACAAAATATGTAAAATAGAAACACAACATCTGAGGAAGAGGGGAAGGGGAGAAAAATGCAGATAGACTATAACACAAGACAGTGATTGAGTAATTTGCTGGAAAAAAAAAGTGTATACGGGAACATGGAGAGAACAACATCAGACACAGCTGTAATATCTCCTTGTAGTGCCATGACAGCTGAACAATATACGAATTACATTAACTAGCTAAAGGACTGGAGTAGAATTTTCTTTTTGTTTACGCAACATTATGTTGCGATTTGAAAAAGGGGGTTGGATATAGATTCAGTAGTTTCTGGCTGGGTACATGAATAAGGGTTTAAGAGGGATATGCGCCAAATGTTGACAAATGGGACCAGGTTAGAATAGGATGTCCGGTTGGCATGGACAAGATGGGTCTGTTTCCATGCTGTATGACTCTAATGTGTGAACACATGAAAAGTGGCTCACTTGGGCAAGTTTCAATAGAGCTTCTAACACCCAGGGAAAGCTATGCAGGCCTGTTATTATAGAAGAGAACACAGTGGAAATAGTGAGCAGGGAAGGGGCTCGTAGATGAATGCCAAATATTCACCAGGATAATGTTTTGTCAGATTGATGGGATTCAGTTTACCTGTGAAGGGCAGGGTTCCGCTTCAGTCTGGTTTCCGAGGCCAAGCTGCCCCATTTTATTCTCACCAAATGCATAAACGGTTCCATTTTCTACACACAGTTAAAGTTAAGACAACATAGTAATTAGATTTTTGAATTACAAAAAGTCTACAAACTACAGAGCAAGAGTGAGTCTTCAATGAAGGAGATCAACAGAATTACAACAGGCATCACGATGGGCATTTATGAATAGTCATCTACAGGACAGTCAGATTATTGAGAGCTGGTACAAATGTTAATCATTTAAAATGCCAATGTTAACAATGATGACATTGATGTCTTGTTTAAGATTAGTTTTATTAGATCTTCTCTCCTACAATTTCATTTCTTGTCAGGGAACTTCCCTCTGGTGTCAGCCAGTAGCTTCAGATCATAGAGAAAATTTGCCTGTTTCATACAGGTAGAATGGGGGCTCTGACTCAACTGCCTGGACTTCAGGCTGAAAAGCCACGGGAAGGCAAGGGTTTGGCATTTGTCCTGCACGAAGCTAAAATTGGGGCCAGTCTCCAGTCTGGTCGCTAGTTTGAACCTGGTGAATCAGTGATTGATAATTGTAACTCAATCTACACAATTTCAAGGCAGGAGGAGCAATAAGAATGCAAGGTTCCTGCTTAAGATAGATTTGGCCAGTAAATTCTGCTGGCAACAGCTATATGATATCAGGTAAAACAAAAAGGAGGTTAGCTGAACAGTCAATCTTTAATCAGATGTCGTGAAGCTTAAGGGCGAAGTATTGAAATACAGACAGCAAATGGAACCACATGCCAACATATGGATTGTTCCTTCAGGGAGAGGGGAGAAAAAGGAATTAGAGGAAAAACAGCCATTTTTTGCAGCAACAGGGCAATCTGTTATTGAACATATTCTATTGCAACCTGGTCACAGTAACTCAATTTTTTACTCTGCCAGCAGGGGAGTGACCATAAAGTTACAAATACAATTAAACAATGGAGTTATTTTGATCCAAGGTTATGCGATTAGGATAGATACTAATTTATGCAACAGTGTTAACTGGCAAGCATTTTGAAAAGCAAAACCTTCCCCAAGTTACATATTGTCCAGTATAGATTAAGAAAGGTTCACAAGGATAACTCCTGCAGCATTATTTGTGGTGTTGAAAACACTATTTTGCTTTTGTCTGTGCAATGGACAAATCATTTGCCTTTTTTCATATGAACTTCTTCACTTCCTAGTGGCTCAAAGCGTTCCCAATAGTCACAATGAGACCCACCTGACCAGCATGCACTTTTCAGCAGTCAATTATAGCCATCCCCGAGGAGTAGTCAAATTTTTTCCCAGTACCTTACCAGAGGACATAGAGACCAATCATTGCATCTCTTAGCTTATTCAGAGTGCAGGGATCCAAACTGGGATCTTTTTGGACTAAATGAAAAGCAAGTGTTCCAATTTGCACAATTATTTCACTCTGACAGAATTCTGAAAACTGGAAGCTAAACATTGTAACAAGGGCAAAACAAAAGACAGCATGCGCAAGCATAACGCGAACCTCAACAGAAGGTAACTAAGTAGGCACGTTCAGTAGAAATACTTCAGACTTTTAATGTTCCACATCAGATATCAAAAGTGTTGCTTGCAGGAAAATTTATAGACGAAGGCTTGCACTTCACCCAGAAGACATTCAGCTACTTCAAATGAACAGGAAATTAAACACACGTATCTGGCAACAATCAGCCAAGGGATCCCCACATAAAGTGCTCGGTTTTAGTTCCTCTCCAATGAAATGGACATCATTGAGCTCCATGCTGAAGCCTTTCAACTATAAGCTCCCCTAGAAGATTTTAAAACCCACAAGATTTAAATTTAATCGAATCGGATTAAACAGCAGTTCATCATGCAGAAGTTGGAAAAAAAACTCAGTCTTTGCGAATAGTGCTACATATGTAAACCACCAATTAGAAACCTGTTTAGAATTATCTCAACACCGAATTCTCCCACTACCTTAAGGCTAAAATTGGCTCCATTAAGTCTTTATTCCTGGAAGAGCATCACATACAAAACTTGTGTGAACATGGGTATCCAGAAGGGACAGTCCAAAACTATGCTTCCCAAGCTCTTCCCCAGTTCTGCCCCATTTTGGGGGCTGCAGGCCTGAATGAGATTTCCGAGGTGGAAGGGTGGGAGCAGGATATTAAGAAACCCAGGAGGAGCTGGAGTAGACATGGTGTGGGGCCCACACCAGAGATTGCAGTTCCAAAGTTTAAACAAAAACCTCTTTCCACTGAACTTTTCAGGACAGAATTCAGGTCTCAAAAACAATCAGCCAGTTAGGCCACAGGCACTATTAAAGAAAACTGAAATATTTAAGAGAGATCATGAAATTGTTACATTTGGTCAGAGCTCCACAGCAGGCTGCGCTGCCTCTGTGTTCACATCCCCAAAAGTACATCTGCCAACACTACAGGTTTCACCACCTGGAGTTCTGGAAGCCCTGGTCTAAGGTCCTACCTTGCATTGTAACATCAAGCTGGAACTAACCAAACTGCAGGTGGAAGGGGCAAAATTGTTCATTGATACAGCTACAAACTACTTGGCCTTGCTGGATGAGGAACAACTGCCACTGCTCAGAATGTTCTGCAATCCCACTCATTTGTTACTGCACGCATTAATGTTAGACAAGTTAGTTGCTACTTTTCAGCTAAGACAGTACTGTACCTCAAGTTGTATCCTAACATTGTCTGTCTGTTGGTTATAACATATATATATTCTAGACACTTATTTAGAGTTCAGTGTAAAACTAAACTTCCAATATTCATCAACTTATTTCAAAAGGGTAACTGGTTTAAACAGTGGAGCTACTCAAGTGCTAATAGAAAACCAGTTTTTAAAGCTTATGTTCAGTATTAGCTTTATCTAAAATATGGCCATCTTCCCAAAAAGGGAACCGACTAAACCAAGTTCTGTTCGCACTTTATTACGAAACACAATCGTTGTTCATTATAAAGTCACAATAAAAACATAGTTTCAGGCCTCCTGCACACTTTGGCAGTTACCTGTTAAACAGAGACTATGATTACGTCCACAAGCTCCTGCAACTATTGTCTGGTCTTTGAGGGCTTCAATGAGCTTGGGGACCTCCCCTCGCTTTGTGTCTCCATGTCCAAGTTGCCCTTTCTCCCCACGACCTAAAAAAGTGAAAAGAAAAAAAAAGGAAAAAGAACGTTTTAAAAATTGCCTCTCATGGACACGAAGAGCTATACCTCATACGAGTGTGGCAAGGCCTACATTTTCTGTTTCAGGCCTTCCAAATTAATCGTCAATCAACTACTTAACGAGACAGCATCAAGCATTCCCCTGGATCTCAGGAGTGACGGCCCCATTCTTGGTAACTACATGGACCCAGGCCTCTAGTCAATGATGATCCTTGACATATATGAGTGAAGGTGAAAGGGTCCACCAATAACCATTCTTCCTGATGTCAGGTCTCCCAAATCAGATTATTAAAAAGAGTTTATTAGGATAGAAATAGAAAATGTGTTTCCACTTGAGGCAGGGGAGAACAAAGAAAATAAGCTAGTGGATGTAAATACAAAGTAAAATTAAACAAGGAAATGCAGGGGAAATTCCTTTACCTAGAAATTGGTTAAACTTGGAACTCACTACAACAAGCAGTTTAGAACAATGGCATAGATTAATTTAGGGGAATGCTGACTGAGCACGTGAGAAATGAAGGCATTAATTGAAGAAGTGGGAAGGTTATAAACATCAGAATGCACAAATTGGGTCACATGACTGATTTCAGTGCTGTAAATTACATTTCCATCACAGCAAATCACTCAAATACATGGCAGGTTGAACAGCAGGATGGAAAAGGAATGAGTAATTCACCTTCTCCCAGGAAAGACGGCAGGATGAAATTGAATAACGAGTCAGGTCTTCCCTCAACACGAGGGCAAACAACTTTCGGCTTTTCAGGTGATTAATCAAGTTTTGAAGTGCATTCAAGAGTATTTGCATGCAAACTTGATAAGCAAATTTGTGTCAGTCAGTAACTGACAGATGATTAAAGAGATAAAAGTAATGGGAGATTATCAGGATGCACAAAGTTCTCAAACTCAATCCAGCTGCACTTCTTACAGTTTCCAGCTACTTACCCCAGCTCCAGATCTTCCCTTCTGTTGTAATGATGAGATTATGAGCAGCACAAGATCCTGACGACACTGTCCGCACTCGTATTCCTGAGAGACAACCGTAACGATTTGGACCCCACAGATTCTGCCCCAGGTTGCGGTATGCAGCTGAAATAAATAAAGCAAGTTTAGCAATAGCCCACCAACAAATGTCCAGAATAACAATACCACATAGTTGTCTGTCTGACACTGTCATTCACCCATCACAAACAGAAAATTGTTGGCTCTGGGATTACTGTACTGTAATTAACAGATGTATGCAAACAGTGTGACCACCCAAGTTGCTCCTCAAATAAAAAAGGCAAGAGTATACAGCAAATAAAATGAATATCTAATGAAAACAGGTTAAAACCCAGTTGAACTACTAACAGCCAAATGGAAGTGGAGTGTCAAGTCTACTCCATAACATTTTAAGTCTCAAAACACCAGTGATGTTTTGAGTAAACAGATAGCAAATCAAATAGAACAATTTCATGAAATGGCCTCACACAAGCCTCATCACAGGCAGAAGTCAGAAGACATAGGAAGCTTCTGTCATTCATACAGTTACAGTTTTAAAGTGAACTGCAGAAGGGGAGAAATTTGAGGTGATAAAATTAAGAACGTATGGAGGACCAAATTCAACAGCTCTGGAAACTGCCAAAGGGATCACTTTGAACAATTAGCCCCTACCCATCGATTGCAATACAGGCATCTTGCCAATGCTTTCTGCCTGCTCATTTCAATAATTTCAGCACAAAACAAAAATCGACCCAAGCTATTATAAAAGCAAAATATGGCTGATAATGGAAATCTGAAACAAAGACAGAACAGCGGAGAAACTCAGCAGCAGGTCTGGCAGCATCTGTGGAAAGAGTAAGAAGCATGAATGTTTAATCTGATGTGACTTCTTCAGAACTGAAGAGGAGTCTGAAGAAGTCAGACTGGACTAACATTAACTCATATTCTTTCCACAAATGCTGCCAGACCTAGACTTTTTCCACTACTTTCAGTGTTTGTTCCCAGCCTGGCTATTGGCTGGCTACAGGGGGCCATTAGTGCAAGGGCTAGCACTACGTAACACTAACATTTATTGGTGGTCAGAAAAGATGCAAATAGTCAAGTCATTCCAGAAGTGAATGTCACCTGGGAATCATTGAAGAATGGCACAAGATTGCTCCAAGATTTCCGTATGCTGCCCTGGAAATCTTAGTTGATGATGTGGAGGACATGGGAAGGAGAAGAGATGAACTGTGTTCACAGGGTATCAGGACACCCTGCAGACAGGCTCAGAAGACTGTGGGGGCAAATTGGTCAAGGCCGAAAATCTAACCCCAAGGACCTCAAAGCGGTGCCACAAGATCAACAATAAGAGGACTGGATAAGGTTAGTGAATGAAGCTTCAAATGTCATATTCTATCACCAGTACGAATGAACTCAGGAACTGCTCATTGCACATGTTGCCACCATTTTACAGCACCTTTATTAAATCAGGGCCATACCTGATATTCGTATGTTTGACTATATACTCAAACCCTCACATCTACACCACACATTAATTATTCAATCAAAACAGTCAGTCAGTCATTGTTGGCTAAACAGATTGCACAGTACCCTTCCCCCTCTCTTTTAGGGGAAGGCAATGCACAAACAAAAAGTAACTGAAGAGGTGGGGTAAGTGAACCTGCATGCCCTAACCCCTAAAGAAAGGAAATGGCAATGACTTTTATGGAGTCTGAAATTGTTGCAACAAAAAAAGTGGGGATGAAATAATTGAGAATATATTCATCCTCCTGACTGCTGTCAGACAAGGATCATCTAACTATCATGCAAGCTCAGATGCTGTTATGGTTGGGGATTTCTGTGCAAAGAGACATTGAGGACGTCACGTCAATTCAAATATCCGTTCTCTAACAGGTTACTACAATCGCTGAATTAGATTCTGGGTGGTGCACTGGCAGCAGCTCAACCCTCAACATCTTTGCTGTTGCCCACCAGCCAGTTCAGGCCCATTTAGTGTAGTGAAGTCCAAAGTCATAGAAGCACTCAGACTGCCACTGACACAAGACAGGCATTAAGGTAATGCACAAGAGCTATTATTGAATTATCAATGCAATGCGGTTTCATTTATGAATTTGGTCTGTAACATTGATTTTGTGCTGGCTTTGATTTCTGCCTGGTGGCTGGATCCTGCGATAGCCAGTAGCAGGGGGCAGGCAAGATGCAGGACTATTTGCTCATGGGAAATTGTGTTATAGTTCTTGGTATTGCTCTTGGAGGAGTTCTTCATTGATTGTCTTTTTGCAGAGCTGTGTGTTGGTTTCCTCCTTAGCTACTCATCGCTTGTAGTAGTTACTCAATCTCCTCAAAATAGGAAGGTTGTGCAATGTGCAACATACCACTTACACCCTCCTCAGTGTCGAGTGCAATTCACCCACAAGGGTGCACACCCCCACCATCACTTGAACTCAAACCTGAAACATTGACTCTAATAAAATTGATTGCTGAACCTCATTTTCACACTCTCAGATACCAGTGCCAACTGGAAAGGGTAAAGACACAGCTACACGTTAGGAAGCGCAATAACCTACCTTGTTGCTTAGGAACTTCTTTACGACCAATCAAGTCCCAGTTTGTGGCTCCACATATGAGAAGCTGACCTTTGCACTTGGATCCTTCTAGTTTCTGTGGGAAAGCATTGAGAGAAACACTTAGGCTGAGAGATATGCAAAAGAGAAAGGGTCATTAAATTATATGGCAGCAGAAACATGACAATCATTTCCCATTTTCCATCATATGAAAATTTGAGCTGCAGCTTTTAAAATTTAAAAAAGACGACAGTTGTGGCAGACATACACAATGGCTTCCCAGTCCAATTACATCAGTATATTAGATGAAACACCTATAACAGAAACAACTCTTTGCGCATCCCCACACCATAAATCTAAAACAAAACCGACATAAACACACACCCACACACACAGTAGAAATCCTGAAGACAGCAGAATTACAGAGAGTTTACGGCACAGAAACAGGTCATTTGGATCAACTGGCCTATGCTGGTACTTGTGTTCCACATAGGCCTCCTCCTACCCAGCAGTATCGTTAGTTAAATACTGCGGACCCTGGAAATCTGAAATAAAAACAAAGAATGCTAGAAACATTCAGCAGGACTGTGGAGAGAGAAACAGATGAAAGATCAGACTGAAAATTTTAATCTCACTTCTCTTCACATAGATACAACTACTCTTCCTGAGTTATCCCAGCACTTTCTGACTTTATTTCAGTATTGCTACTTATTACAAAGAAGAACGCTGGATGATACAAATCTGAGGAAATCAACAAACTCTACTGACCTAGAAAGTGTTTCCAACATCTTGTCTGAACTCTTTTTGATGGCATTTCGATAAGTCAGATGACTAAGTTGCTCCTAGTTAAGACAAATCAGCAAACCACAATCTTCTGCATGCCAAGGCTGATAGACAAGCCCAAGTTGAGAGATCAAAAGCACACTTAGTTCATAGGCTTGCAGAGTGCACCAGAAAACTCTTCACAAAACTGGCATGATGGAACCACCCACAAACCTCTGATTTATGACTTCATCGCACGTCAAAACCTTCGTGACAAGCGCATGTTAAAAAAGCACTTTCCAAAACAGCCCCATCAAAAGAAAAATCTAAATTATGGAACGGCCCGTTTCTGTGGGTTTTTGCAGCATCTGCTTCAAAACAGTAACAAAAGTCTTCCATGAGTCAGTGCTCCCATGGCTAGCTCCATAGACTAAGACACAAAGGCATGTCTTAAAGACAACAGGTTTTACAGTCACTAATCTAGGAGTGATCAAAATGTTGCATATAATGTCTATAGGTCTATAATGTTGCATTTTAGGTCTTTTTTGGTAAAAAATAATAATACCGAGTATTCCCATTTTCTACCAGTCTAGTCCACGTAGCTAGCCACATTACTGGGGATCAAGTGACTACAAGTCTTCAATGGGCCTTTCCATTTCTAGCTGGTTCTCAAATCTCCTGAGACCAGTAGCTAGATGTACAAAGTTAGATTCAACACATCTGTGATCTATTTGTTACATAAAACCCCTATAAGCAAAATGCTTTTTGTGTAAAAAGCTATCGAGACATTAATAGAAGGTATGGTGTTGGAAAATTGCACATTCCTAAGTGATAGTTGGTTTAATTTTGGATCTCTAGCATCAGCAATGCTGGTCATCAGGAGCGACTTTGCAATATGTTGTGACAGAATGGAATCACGTGGCTCATCATTAGCAAATAGCAACACAGTCTTTATCTGGTTACAAATCAAAAAACAAAACAAAATCCCAAGTATTGAAAACACTTATTTTAATTTAGTCCTTCCTTTGCCATGTTAACCAACTCCACCCAGCCAACAAGTCTTCTGCATGATTTGCAGGAAAGGATGCAGACCACATCATACTTGCAGATGGAGACACAGATGCAGTCACATACAATCTTCTACAAAGAGAGAGAGTGAGCGATTCAGTGACAGAGGGACAGTAAAGGCCATTCAGACATCAGGCCTAGCTTACCAGGCAATACGATCACAGCCGATTGAACACTTCAATACCTTTTACCCATATTATCTCCATAACTCTGTATGCCACTCGTCAAAAAATATATCAATTGCTACCCAAAACATTCCCAAACGACTGAGCTTCTACAGTCATCTATGGCAGAGAATTCAAAAAGGTTCACAACTCTTAAAACAAAAACAAAAATCTCAGATTGCACCCAAATGGCATCCCACTTTTTTTTTTTTAAAAACTGCACCCATCCCACTCCACTTCTGACTCACCAAGCACAGAAAATATCTTACCAGCATCTAGCCTGACTGATTATCTCCAAGTATTTTGGAAGTTTCAGTAAGATCACCTCTCATTCTTTGAAAGTGCAGAGAATCCAGACCCAGTAGGGTAGACAGAACACATGGAGTGGGGTTGTTTATCAGATTGGCTTTGATGCTTCAGAGAGAGGCACTCATCTCTTTGGGTATGGAAGCTTGGTGCAATGCCTCGGGGGCAGGTCTGCAGAATAGTTCTTCCTACATCTTGGCCTATTTGCCCAGCAACAGGTCATTTGATCCGATTGACAGCACACATTTTCCCCACAGTTCTGATGGTTAGGCTGTGCCATAGTGATCCATCATCTCACCGCCAGGATGTACAGATTCTGTATTCCTTTACTTGCTGGAATCTGGAAAGTTAGGTCACTTCATCCAGTACATCTGCTTCTGCCATCTCCAAGATGGAGAATTTCAATCAAGACCCTGCTGATTTTACACCATAAAAATCTAGCAGACCAATTTCATCAACCTGCGAAGATACTCTACAGACACACCTCAGATCTTTAACGCTTACTCCAAACAACACTGAAAGCTTGAGGTTTCTCAAATTGTGCTCATCACCCTCGAGACCAAGAGGAACGCTCATATCCCTCACTTGCAGGGTAATCAAAGATGATCAACCTGAAATCCTGCACAAATCTCACCTTGACAAAAATGCAAAAAATTGCTAGCTGAGTGTTTACCTTGCCCTATAAAAGCAACTAGTTTGAGATTACCACAAAAAGGTCAATATGACTAAATATCTTTCATGAAACACCTTTGTTTCTGTGGCTATAATCATCATTAAGAGGAATAATACACATATCGTCCCAGGATGGAGCGCAAAGTTTGAATGTTGAAAGCTTTTGATATACTCAAAACAAAATAGGTAGAAAAGAGACACTAAAGCACATGATAGGCAGCTTTAAAATAATGAAGACTATCCATCGTTGCATTTTTATGGAAGAACTGCCACAAACTTAAAAAAGAACGGTGTTGAAGGCAACTGCTATACCGACATATTTGTTTTTCACCTTGCAAGAGCTTTTTGTGACGTGCCGGGCTTAGCCATATTTAAACAGTACATGTTCCAACAAAATGAAAAAAGGGTGTCATAGTCAGCCTAACAAGTAAAATTGACTCATTCTGTCCTGTACAAACCGAAGAAAACCTCTAGGTCAAATCCAGACTCTTGAATACGAATACAGGAAAGTCAGATTCAAATCCTCCTGGCACTCACTATCAGCACTTAGACAAATTAGCGTTAGACACCAGAAGCAATCACTGCATCCAGAATGAAGAAGTCTGGAGAAATACAAAACATGAAGTGCCAAAAAGTATGAGTGTTTATAACTTTTGTACTTGTTGGGCTTATGTCTCGGTTCCAGTACTGGAAGGACTTAGCAGTGCAACATCACAAACAGCAAATTCAAGCAGTAAAGTCTCCACTGATACACGTTTTGCTGAAAGGTACTGTCCCATTTTACAAACTACAAAATTAAGTTTAAAACGGTACAACAGTACTCTAGGATCAATGGCCTTGCAAAGAGGCCATTTTGTGCTGCCATCCATTGGAAGCAAAGGAAGCTGCTTCCTCAGATTTCTGAGATCAGATCCAGAGACGTACAACACTGAAAGGACCAAGATAAGGTTGTTTCTAAATATTTCAAGCATATTATTAAAGGTGAGATTGAGAAGCCAGAAATTATTGTACACATTGGTAGGAATGACATTTTTAGGGAAAAGATTAAAGCAGTACAGTGAATTTAAGAAGTTAGGTAGAGTTTAAAAAAAACCTTAAAAATAGTAATTTCAGGTTTACTCCCAATGTTAAACTCTAATGAGGGCAGGAACAAAAGGTTAAAAGGAGATAATTCAATGACTGAAAAGCTGGTGTATTGTTCAGGGATTCAAGTTTTTGGACAATTGGAATGTCTTTTGGGACAGAAAAGACCTGTTCAAAAAGGATGGGTCTAACCTGAACTGTAAAGGGACCAATATCTTAGCAGGGAGATTTGCTCATTCGATCAAGGGAGATTTTTACACTGATAGAGAAGGCAAGTGGAAGAATTCTAAGTAGTAATGTAAATGGAAGGATTGATGGGATAGGTTCTGAACTGAGGAAAGCACGTCAATTAGAAAAGAGAGTCAGGGTATGTAGTAACTCTGAAGAACTAAATTGCATTTACTTTAATGCCAGGGGTCTTACCGATAAGGTGAATGAATTCAGGACATTTGTTTTTTTTTAAAACAACACAGGATTGGGACATTATAGCTATTATAGAAACTTGGCTGAGATGGAAAAGACTAGCAGATCAAAGTTCCTGGTTTTAGATGTTATAGGAAGGACGTAAAAGGAATCGTGGGGCGGGGGGTGGTGGACTGAGTTTGTGGTGTTTACGATTACAGAATACGTTACTGCTATCACTAGGGAAGACTAGATTCTGAAAAAAAAACCAAGTCGCCCAGTGAAAATATATGGGCAGAAGTGACAAATAAGATAGGAAAGATCACTTTGATGGGATTGTACTAAAGGCTCCCCAAAGGTGAGAGAGAAATGGAGAAACAACTATGTAGGGAAATCTCAGGCATATGCAAGAATAATATGGTTGTAATAATGGGGGTGGGGGTTTAATTTTCCAAACAAACATTGACTGGGACTACCATAGTGTTAAGGTTTGGGTGGTGAAGAATTTGTCAAATGCACTTGAAAATTTTCTTTATCAATACTTGGACGCTCCTACTAGAAAAGGCACAAAACTAGACCTACTTTTGAGCAATAAAGCAGGGCAGGTGATAGAAGTGGGGGAGCACTTTGGGTCTAGCTATTATAATCGTATTAGTTTCAAAATAGTTATGGAAAGGAAAAATCTTCCACAAAGGCTGAAGTTGTTAATTGGAGTAAGGCAAATTTGAATGATTCGAGACAATAACTTTCAAAAGTTGTTTGGAGTAGACTGTTCGCAAGTAAAAGGACGTCTGACAAGTGGGAGGCATTCAAAAGTGTGATGACAAGAGTTCAGAAGCATTTTGCTCCTGTTAGGGTGAAGGGGCTGGTAAGATTAAGGAACAATGGATGAATAACAAGAGGTTCTAGTCAAGAATAAAGAGAATTTTTAAAAAAGATATAGGTAACTTGGTTCAATTGAATCTCTTAAAATCAATATAAAAAGAGAGCGTAGAGGCATTCAATAGAGAGATCGGGAAGGCAAAGAGGGATCTGAGATCACATTGGCAGATAAGGGTAAGGATAATAAAGATGTTTCACAAATACATTAAGAGCAAGATAATAACTAGAGGGAGGGTTGGGCCTCTTAAGGATCAAGGACTGTGTTGAACCCCAGGAGATGGGAGCGATACTAAATGAATATTACAGTAAAAACTGACGTGGAGAAATAAATGGAGTCTAGAGAATGCATTGAAATATACTAAACTTCGTTTTTAAAACTATAATGTGAACTGAAGAGGAAGTTTGACAGGTCTCAGAATATAAAAGTGCATAAACCTTTGGGACCTGATCTAATGTATCTCAGAATGTTGATAAAGGGAGGAAATTACGAGGCCCCTTGCAGAAATATTTGCATCATCTATAACTACAGGTGAGATGTCTGATGACTGGAAAATGTCCAATGGTGGAGAAACTGGGGAAGGACAGACCTGCGAGTCTGACTTTGGTTAAGGGTAAATTGTTGGAGGTGATGAGAAAAGATAGGATTTGAGGACATTTAGAGGCAAAAATTGATTAGGGATAGTCAACATGGTTTTGTACGAAGAAAGTCGTGTTTCACAAACTTGATTGAGTTTTTGAGGAAGTTACCAAAAAGATCGATGACAGAGCAGTAGACGTTGTTTATTTGGATTTGACAAGGTTCCGCATGGTAGATTATTTAGTAAAGTTAGATCACGTGGGATTCAGGGTGAGTTTGCCAAACGGATACATAATTAGCTTAATGGCAGGAGGCAGAAAGTAACAGCAGAGGGTTGTTTTTTTGGAATGGAGGCCTGTGACCAGTGGTGCTCCACAGCGATTTGTTCTGGATCCTCTTCTGTTTGTCATTTATATAATTGATTTGGATGAGAATATTGAAGGCATAGTTAGTAAATTTGCAGATGAAAACAAAATTGATAGCATTGTAGACAGTGGAGAAGTTTTTCTAAGACTACAAAGGGATCTTAGTCAAATGGTCAATTGGCTGAAAAATGACAGTTCAGTCTGGATAACTAAAAGGTATTACATTTTGGTACAACAAGGATAGGCCTTATGCAGTTAATGGTGGGGCCTTGGGCAGTGTTTTAGAACAAAGGGCCTAGGGGTGCAAGTACATAATTTTTTGGAAGTTTGCATCACATGTGGACAGGATGGTTAAAAAGGTATTTGGCACGCTTGCCTTCATTGCTCTGTCCTCTGAGTATAGGAGTTAGGACATTATGCTGAGGTTGTACTGGACGTTGGCAAGGTCTCTCCTGTAATAGTGAGCCCAGTTATAGAAAGGATATTAACAAGCTGGAGAGGGTTCAGAAGAGATTTATTAGGATGTTGCCAGGTATGGAAGGTTTGAGTTATAAGGAACAGCTGGATAGGCTGCGACTTTTTCCACTGGAGCTGAATTGAGAGGTGACCTTTATAAAATAATGAGGTATAGATAGGGAAAAGACAATTAACATCAACTCTAACATGGGGAATTTCAAGACTGTGGGCTCATTTAAGAGGAGTGAGATTTAAATGAAAAGACACGAGGCATTTTTTTTTTAATAAAAACAGGGTAGTTTGCATGTGGAAAGAACTTCTTGATGAAGTGGTGGAAGCAATTACAATGTTTAAAAGACATTTGGATAGATATATGAATAGGAAAGGTTTGGAGAGACGGACCAGGAGCAGGCAGGTGGGTGGGACTAGTTTAGTTTGGAATTATGTTCAGCATGGATTGGTTGGACTGAAAGTTTGCTTTCGTGCTATATAACTATATTGTGTCATTTCACTATTTTTGTCCTATTGTTGGTCAAAGATACTGAACAAGGGGCAGATGTTTAATGATGCTTTCCTTATGCCAATAAATTCTGTTAACTCGCAAGGGAAACGTACATTTAATTACCAAGAAGAATTGCACAACACAACTGTTTTGGAAAATGAGTGCATTTTAATTCTATGCTTCACGGACATACACAAAGATGATGCAGAGCTGAAGGCTATGCAATGAAATCCTGTTTCCCTCCAAGATTTGCTTCATTGCTCTTAAACTTTTGTTAGCCAACCTAAGTTCCGAAAACAAAGCATGTGAATATTGTTATGATCCCAGCAAATGAAAAAAATTGGACAAAGCAAATCCCAGAATGAAGCCTGGGTTTATATATTATGTTTAACTTTTGCTGTTGGTTAACAGTTGTTAGTTACAAATATGTGTAGCCTCATGTGAATGTTACTTAATAAAAAAAGAACAAAATAAAAAGTTTCAACCCATTTCCCAACCCAGCCCGTTACAGAGATTTAATCCCAGAAAGATATTCACTCTCCCTTTGAGTTTGAACAATTTAAAAAAGCTCCAAACCAAGATTTCCCAGTTTGGGAACTCCAGGCTAGAAACCTCCTCAGCTGAGATGACTGACTCCCTTAAAGGGAGTCAATTTTCATGCTGAGGAACTGACTTGAACTCCTGGCTCTTCTGAACTGAAACTATGAACCTTCTGTTCTGAAATCAAAACTAATTCTAATAGTTTTCTGGTCCATTTAGTCTGTCAGTCATAATCTCAACAGTATAACATATTTATCCATAAACACTACAGGGGTTCTCCCAGGAACTTGAATGCAGTCAGAGGCCCTCTTGGAACTGGTTTGCTTGAGTCAGTGCCCATATTACTTCCTGTCCTGGTTTAAAAATAATTACCTTCACAGAACTTATCCACATTCTCCTATTTTGAAATCCAAATCCCAAGATATACACCTTTCATCTCAATATTCCTCTTCTCCAGGACCGTAAAAGCACTACATTCCCAGGAGGGCCATCAGGCTGCTCTCAGAAATGACTGGTGGCGGTTTAACCCACCTCAGGCAAATGGAGAGGTTGAGAAGAAAGAATCTTCATGACTACACTACATAAACCAGTCATCCAGTCAACTGAGCTGAACAATCCCTGAATTCCCAAGTTCAGTCCTCCACAATCACACTGTGTTGAAATACTGAAAACCATTACACCATCTCAAGCTTTAAATTACACCTTGCAGGGCCTCGGAATCAGAGGTTCATACCTTCCTAATTTCACCTTCCTCCCGTAGGCTAGTCTTACCACTCCTCTGTTCCTAAATCACGGTTTGGACAAATACACATTTAATAAGTTATGTTTACATAAAGACAATGCTGGTGTCGTGTCTCCTGTCCTACCCGGTCTGTAGTAAAACAGAGCTTCATGAATCATTATGAACAGTATTATTAGCAATAAAGAGAGGCAGTCCTCCAGCGTGCACAAAAGACAACAGACAACATGATTTGTGAAATATACACAACCATCTCGAGTTCAAGTTTAATCACGTGCCTTGGGAGATTTCAACTTTTATCACCATTCTTTAAAACGTTGCAGAGGTTTTGCATTTCAAATGGAGTTTTTTTTCCCCCCACTATTTTCTCTCTCCCACCACTACCTCCAATTTGCACCTCCGGTCTAGTGCGGGGGATCCCGGGATGATTGACAGGCGAGGCTAGCGCACGCGCATTGACCGGCCCCCGCCGCTCGCGAAATGGCGGGAAATTGGAGCAGCGGAAACGGACGAAAAAAATTTAAATTTCAATATAAAAAGAAAGTAAGTTAAATCAAATAAACCTCTTCACCGCGACATCGGACTTTAGATAGAAAAAAAATTAAAAAAGTTAAAAAAAGTATCTATGGCGGGAAGTTTTTTTTAAAAGGAAAATAATGAAGTTTGAATTGAAAATATGTCGGCGATAAGTGTTATTTTCCCCCCACCCAACCCTCGTTTCCTCCCTCCCCGGGGGAGAAGCCGAGATCGGGCTGTGGGGCAAGTCCCGCACGATGAGGAGACGGGCTCGGCGTGCGGCCTAGTCCGGAGGCAGAAGCCCGAGTCCCGGCCGAGTCGAGAGCTTCGGTCCCCACACACCCCCCACCCCAAAACAAAAACTCCACAAAAAAAAAACCTTCGCCCATCAAACACCAAAAAGGGAGAACGGAGTCTAGACTTGCATAAATTCTCCATCATTTGAAAATTATCCCTCCCGCAGGCCGTCTCGGCCGTTCGATGGAGCCTGCCTGGGCCGCGGCCGCGGCTCTCGCGCACAAAACAAAACCCTCCTCACAGAGATTCTTTTCGAGGGGGGAAAAGAAACTTAAAATCAAAACACACAGCGTCTTGGGCACTTATTAAAAATCAGTGTGTGCAGCGGGTGGAAATAATCTAAACCCTCCAATCCTTCCTTTTAGAAGTCGAAAAATAATAGACAGCGCGGGGGGAAAAAACAAACAAAAACGCCGAGCCACAGAATTG
>JAHRHZ010000004.1:24755843-24797646 GCA_024137785.1 Ginglymostoma cirratum | reverse complement strand
AAAAGTTGCACTTCTAAAGTTTAAAACGTTGAGGGAATTTCTTCAAAAATAAACTTTTCGAAAGGGGGAAGTGGGCACTTTTTTTGTGAGAAACCGCTTCCCTTTTAGTTTGTATGATTTTTCTTCAACAAAAAAGGGCTTTGTTTGAAGGATTAAAACAGGTCGAAGGGGTTGATTTAAATGATTTTTTTTTAAGAAAGAAAGGAGAGAGATGTTGGGGAGGGGGGGGGTGGGTGGGTGTGGAAAGAAGTTGCCCTCCGTCCCCTCCCCGCCACAAAGCCCCGAGCTTTCTTACTATTTTTTCCTTGGTCTCCTCCGGCTCATTGACGGTCTGAAGGACGGGTTTGCCCATCTTCTTGCCGGGATGCTCCAGCTCCAGCTCCTCTTCATCGCTGAAGTCTCGTTCCCTTTTCCTTCCACCTTTCGTTTTCTTTTTGTCCACCTTCTTGCGAGGCATCTTGTCCGAGGCAACGAGGAGGTTGTGGTTGGTTTGGGGGGTGGGGGGGTGGTCGCGAAGGAAGAAAGAAAGAAAATCCTCAATTTTTTTTTATTAAAAAAAAGTAGGAAGATCGCCAAATTAATTCCTTTCCTTTAATCCGCCGCTCCAAGTAATTAAATATCCGCTCAACTTGATGGAAAGTCACTCAATCGTATCTGCTTTTTTTTCCCCTCCTCCTACCGGGTTTTAAACCCTTTAGGTTTTTACCCTTTCTTCCCCCTCTCTCTCAGACTCTGCCTTTTTATTGATCTGAACAATAGATCTGTGTCTGAAACAAACCACGTGGACCCGCCTCACATCTGTCTGCCTCTTTTATCTATATATATATATTTATATATATTCTAAATAATTAAAGCATCAAACTTCCGCCTTCCCCTTCCTTCTCCAAACCATGCCACAAACTGCGTTGCTTTTTATTCTTTCCCCTCTCTTCCTCCTCCTCCTCCTTTCCGTCCCGTTCTCAGATCAACTTTAAGTACCTGGATTCGTTTAATTGGGAAGAAATGATGTGATTGTTGCAAATGTGTTATGGGGGAGGGAGGCTGGGTTGTTTTTCTACTCGGGTCTTTTTTTTAAAATATATATTCCAGCCCACCCGCCGTTAGGTTAAAATGTAAATCTGCCCCTGTGTCTGTGACATGATGTGACAGCTCTCTATTCACAATCAGTCATCTCGGGATGGAAAAGCAGTTTTTACAAAGGAAATCCCTGAAAACTCCTCAGACATTGACATCTGCTGGCAGGGAGAGGCCCTTTAAACATAATTTTCCCGGCTTACTCAAATCCTGGATAAATTGCTTTTATTTCGGTTCACAGCAATTAACCCTTTTTGCTGTAATTATATTTGCATTGAAATTTGGTGGGAGATATGAAGTGAGCACCATGGACAAAGCAAGTAGTTTTCAGTCTTCAGTTGCGGAGTGAAGCAAAGATAGTTTTTTAACCTTCGGACCTCCTCATGCAACAACTTGTTTTAAGTAGGATCTTTAATGTAAAAACTGCCCCAAGGTAATTCACAATTAATTTTAAGGAAATACATGCTGAACCCAATGATGATGAGAGATTAAAGTGTAGACATAGAGATGAATTTTCAGAAATCTTTTAAAGGAAAGGAAGGTTAGTGGAGAGATTTAAGGAGAGAGTTCCAGAATAAAACTAGGTGGCTAAAAGCTTTTTTATCATGGTGGGCCAAAATCCTTGGAGTCCAGAAAATGAGAGTGAGTGAAATTGGGTATTAGGATTCAGAGCTGGAGATGATTCCACTAAATCTGTGCAAGTCAGTTGCACAAACAATGTTTTCTTGAATGCTGTTCACCCAACTCTTGTGAGGTCATTAGACAACGGATAAGCTTGAGTTGCACTTTCAGTATTCAGCAAACAGGTACCATCGATTTACTTGTGGTAATAACTCATCAAGAAATGATAATGTGTCACTGAACTTAGGGATTGATGGACTGTTAGGCAGACAAAGATAAATTGATCAGGAAAGTGCACCTGATGTTGGCCATCAGCCATCATCATATCAAATGATGGTCTAGGCACAAAGGGTTGAGTGGTGGATTACTGTTACTGATGTTCTTTTGCCACCTCTTGACTACAACATAGATGAGTTGTATACCCTAGTGGTTTCATCTGGTCATCTATACCCATATGGTTTGGGGAAAGAAATCTGCCGTCCTTACCTGGTCTGGCCTACAAGTGTCTCCAGACCCACAGCAATGCGGTTGATTCTTTCTTGCTGTCTGGGCAATTAGGAATGGGCAATCAGTGCTAGCCTAGCCAGAGAAGCCCCAATCCCATGAGTGAATTAAAAAAAGAGTTGTTAGATTTTTAGTGGCCACTTCTTGTCCTGCACTGTAATCAAATTGTTTTAGACACAGAGCCCTAGATATGAGGCCTGATTTGTAAGATATGGTTCTGGGTGCTCTATAAGTGTGTTATAACTTTGCATTGCCCAAGCAATTGATTTGTAAAAAGGGATATATGCCCCTGTTTTTAATTCATTTCAATATGTATTGTGGATGCAAATTTAACCTGGATATGGTATTTCAGGACAGTGCTGAAATGTGATTGAAGAATGCATTGGTCCTCATTTTCAATGATAACCAAAGGTGTATTGAAGAGTACATCTGTGACATCTAAGAAATGAACCCAGCATGTGACATCTTTAAAGTAAAACCTGTCCCAAGGTAATTCACAACTAAGCATAAGGAATTAGATGCTGAACTCAATGAAGGGAGGGATGAAGTGGAGAGATCATAGTTTAAACATAGAAGTGGGTTTTGAGAAGTCTTTTAAAGGGGAGGAAGTGGTGGAGAGATTTTAAGGAGAGAGTTACCAAATAAAACTATATAGTTAAAGGCTTTTTCATCATAGATGGTCCATAGACAGATGTTGTTTAGCAGTCCCTCCACTCATTGTGAGTTCCAGCATCCAGCTATGAGGGAGATTTATTGTGAGAAGGGAGCTTGTTGAAGTGATGAGAGTCTGAATTAGATGAAACTCATTGATCATTCTGGTGGGAAATCATCCTACAGGAGATTCATCTTTTTGTCAAAGCTGTTCTCATGAGTACTTAATGATGAGTAGCCAGATAAGTGGCATTTGACTTGGACGTTAGGTATATTAAAGTGGTTTGTACTTTGGAGCTATCCTGCATAATATCTTCCTTCACGTTGAAGGAAATGTTAGGATTTTTGAAGGAGGTTATTGAAAGATATGTTCAGGGGTCTAGGCATATGACTTTATGTAATATCTTTGCATGCCAATGGTCAATATCCTGTCTGTACTGGTTGAAAAAAAGCTATCCAGGTTAATCACATGTCCCAGCTCTAGGGATATAACGCTAATGGGTTTGGCACTTCAAGACCATATTCGAGTATTTATTAAATGTGATGAGGTTTCAGCCTTGAAGCAGACGCTCTGTGTGAAAATAATTTCTCCTCAACTTTCCACGGGTCCTTCTGCCAATTTCCCCATAGTTATTGATCTCTCTCTGCTGAGGGAAATAGGTTCTTCTTGGCTACTTTCTTTAGGCACTTGATTATCATATACATCTACATTACATGTTTGTTCACCTCCTTCTATTTCAAAAAAAACCCTTCAGCCTATCTAATCTTTCCACTTAGCTAAATTCTTCATTCCTGACAATAACGTTGCAAGCATCATGTGTATCTTGTGACCACGGATCAGAACCCCAAATACTACGGACATTTTAATTTTTAATTCCAAAATGTGCCCTTTAACAGAAGACTATATAGACAAAAAAAAGACTATGAATGTAAATTCAGTGCTGTCGGGCAAAGTCCTGAGGGGAGCCATAGATTGTTGCACAAGGAAATTTTAAACTGAGAGATGTAACAGGAAGAGATACTGACTGACAGTCTCTCCCCTCTCAGCAGAAAGCCACATTGCAAACAGTTTTTGTGTTTTGCCCTTCCAGGAATACACAAGAAAGGTGTTAAAAACTGACTGTAATCTGATTTGTATGTGTTAGTGGAAGAAAATGAGCTAATGAACTGGGGTATTTATGAATACCCTAACCTGGGTTCTAGCACTAGTGCACTGTGAATGTCACAGTCTGAGGGCCAACAGTTCTCACCCATGTATTCCAGGTAAATGGTCTCCCTTGCTCTGAATGCTAGAAACCAACTAGTCAGCAAGCCTGTTCAAATTAAACAAGACAAGAAGACTCTCTTGCTCTGAGATCCACCAAGCAACAACCGTCAAAAGGAAACAGGACAATAGGATAAGTAACTGCAAAGCCCAGAATCCCAAAATTGACTGTTTAACTATCAATGTTCAACTATCTACTCTTCATGAACCACCCAGAGAAGCTGACCCCTATGTCTACTGACTTTTAAAAGCAAGTACTTATTCCTGTTATGGGTCTATGTCTTGCATTAATTTTTGTTTTCAAGCTTAATAACCAATAAACTCATTCTTTAATTAACTTAAGAGAGCCTGGTTAAATTGGCTCCTTTTAAAACAACTTCAGTTCAACTGGGAGAAAGCTAGCCATAAAAGGTGTGATCCTTTTTAAATTAACCTTGTTAGGACAAAGTGAGGGGCCAGATGAGTAAAGGAGGGGAGCAAGTTTATCCCTCCTCACCTGGGAGCTTAACAGATTCTGATATCCACCTGGAACTGTAATAACTTGAGGCACCTCACTCAGATCTGGTCGTAACAGCCTTCTCTAGTGCAATCATTTATATCCTAGAATTAATGAACCAGTACTGTAATTTTCATGTTTTTGTAATAGAGATAGAATAAAATTGTTGAAAATCCTTCTGATGATAATTTTATGAAATCAATCCCACTTTTTGCTGAAAATTTATTCCGAAAGTTTTGACTTCCTTCTGTTAGAATTCTGGTGTGATATATTCCTTCTCTAGCCTTTCTGCATTTACATTTTCTCAGTTCCTACAACTTTCTTTTATCTTCCATACATTAGCTTTTACATTTCAAGTCTTTATCCATTTTCTTTCAGCATTTCCAAATGTTGTACTTTTAGTCATGTTTTTTGCCTCTTCCCTTGGTTCATTTTAAGCCTTTCTTCTGGTTTGAAACTTGATGTATTTATTATTATTGTCACATGTACTGAGATACAATGAAAAGTATTGTTTTGCATGCTGACCGCTCAAATTATACCTTACATAAGTGCATCAGGATAATAGAACAGAATGCAAAATATACTGCTGCAGCTACAGAGAAGGTGCAGAGAAAGATCAACCTTAATATACGAGAGGTACATTCATAATTCTGATAAAAGTGAGCAGGAAGCTGTTCTTAAATCTGTTTTCAAACTTTTGTATCTTTTGTCCAATGGAAGAGGGTGGAAGAGAGTATAAGCGGAGTGGGAGGGCTCTTTGATTATGTTGGCTTCTTTCCTGAGGCATCGGGAACAGTAGACAGAGTCAATGGAAGGAAGGCTAGTTTTTGTGATGGACTGGTCTGCATTCACAATTCTCTGCAACGCTTTTCTTGTGGTCTTGGGCAGAGCAGTTGCCATACCAAGCTGCGATGCATCCAGATAGGATGCTTTTCATGGTGCATCAATAAAAATTGGTAAGAGTCATTGTGGACTTGCCAAATTTCCTTAGCTTTCTGAGGAAGTAGAAGCGTTATTGTGTTTTCTTGACTGTAGTGACAATGTGGATATACCAGGATACATCGTTGGTGATATTCACTCCGAAGAAATTTAAGTTCACGACCACCTCCACCTCACCACCATTTTTACAGACAAGGGTGTGTCCTCCACTCTGTTTCCTGAAGTCAATGACCTGTTCATTAATTTTGCTGACATTGAGGGAGAGATTGATGTCTGTATGCCTTGCCGCTAAAGACTCTACCTCTTTCCTATACTCAGTCTCGTCATTGTTTGAGATCCATCCATCCATCTACGGTGGCGTCATCAGCAAATTTGTAAGTGGAGTTAGAAGTGAATTTGGCCACAGCAGTAATCTACACAGTTGCTGCCTTTGCTGTCTGTTTTCAAGTATCTTTGGACCTTCGAGTTCATTGTAAGAAAAATAAACAAACAGCAAAATTCACAGCCGACCTTGGAGAAACCTGTGTGTGGGATCGCATAGCAGGGGAGCAGCTAAGTGGCTTTATAAAGTGTAATCTTACTGGTTTTCTTTTGTAAATCTAAAGTATTGAGTAGAGTGGGGTTTTTTTTATATGTTGTTATTCAGATCTGTCTCTTGACTAAACTTTAAAAATATAAAAGCATAAGTACTAAGCCAGCCTGGAGCGTTGTTTTTAGAGTAGTAAGACTGTGCTATTTTTTGGATTTATAGATTGTTAAGGTGCAAAGATGACCTTTAGCTGCGTGATGTGCTCTTCCTGTTGGATGTGGAAGATTAGGGAGAGTTTCCAAGTTACTGATGATATGTCTGCAGGAAGTGTATTTGTTTGCAAATCCTATTGGATTGTATGGATTGGTTGGAGTGGCAGTTAGAGGAGTTTACCGGAGCTAGGGGGTGTGATGGATGGCAGTTGCAGGAAGGAAGATAAGCAGAAGATACAGTCAGGTAGATGGGTTTCCTCCAGGAAAGGTAGGAGAGGGCGGCAGGTAGTACAGGAGTTTCCTGTGGCAATCCCCATCTCAAACAAGTATGCTGTTTTGGAAAATGTAGGGGTGATAGACTCTCAGGAGAATGTAGCACTGACAACTAGGTTTCCGGGAGTAAGGCAGGCTATAATGTAATGAGGGGTACGCCAGGTGCCAAGCTATCGATTATGATAGCGGACCCTCTAGTTAGACACACAGATAGACTTTCTGTGGGCGACAGCAAGACATCAGAATGGTGTGCTGCCTCCCAGGAGGGAGGATCAAAGATATCCTGGAGAGGGTGCAAAATATTCTCAAGGGAGAGCAGGACCAGCAGGAGATCATTGTACCTATTGGAACTAATGACATAGGAAGCGAAAAGGACAAGATTCTGAGGACAGAATATAGGAAGTTAAGCAGGAATTTAAAAAGTAGGTCCTTGAAGGTAGTAATACCTGGATTACTTCCAGTGTCTTGAGCTAGCGAGGGTAGGAATAGGAGAATAGAGCAGATGAATGTGTGGCTGAGGAGTTAATGCAGGGGAGAAGGTTTCACGTTTTTGGATCATTGAATGTCTTCAAGGGTAGAGGTGACCTGTATAAGAAGGACAGTTTGCACCCGACTTGCAAGGGGACTAATATTCCAGTCCCCTTGCTCGAGCTGCTTGGGAGGATTTAGACTAGTAAGGCAGGGATGGGAAGTGGGGTGGGACCCGGGGAGACAGGGAGGAAAGCGATCAGCCTGAGACTGGTAGAGTTGGGAAAAAGACTAACTCAGACAGAGTAAGCAGGAACAAAGTAGACAGCGAGGCCTAACAGGTAAGGTAGATGATCTCAGGACATGGTTAGAAACATGGCACTGGGATATCATAGCAATTACAAAGACGTGGCTCAGGTATGGACAGGACTGGCAGCTTAATGTTCCAGGTAGTAGATGCTATAGGAAGGATCGAAAGGAGGGCCAGAGAGGAGAGGGAGTAGCGTTTTTGATTAGGGATAACTTTAACAGTTGTATTCAGGGAGGCTATTCCTGTGAATACATCTAGGGAAGTTATTTGGATGGAACTGAGAAATACCAAATGGATGATAACCTTATTGGGATTGTACCATAAACCCCCAATAGTCAGTGGGAAATTGAGAAACAAATTTATAAGGAGACCTCAGTTTTCTAGAAGAATAATAGAGTGGTTGTGGTCGGGGATTTTAACTTTCCAAACATAGACTGGGACTGCCATAGTGTTAAGGGTTTGGATGGAGGGAAATTTGTTAAGTGTGTACAAAAAATTTTTCTGATTCAGTATGTCGATGTACTTACTGGAGAATGCACAAAACCCGACCTACTCTTGGAAATAAGGCAGGGCAGATGACTGAGGTGTCAGTGTGGGAGCACTTTGGGGCTAGTGACCATAATTCTGTTAGTTTTAAAATAGTGATGTAAAAGGATAGACCGGATCTAAAAGTTAAAGTTCTAAATTGGAGGTAGGCCAATTTTGATGGTATAAGACAGGAACTTTCAAAAGTTGATTGGGGGCAGAGTTTTGCAGGTGAAGGGACGGCTGGAAAATGGGAAGCCTTCAAAAATGAGATAACGCGATTCCAGAGACAGTCTGTGCCTCTCCGGATGAAGGCAAGGCTGGTCGGTGTAGGGAATGCTGGATGACTAGAGAAATTGAGGTTTTGGTCAAGAATAAGAAGGAAGCATATGTCAGGTATAGACAGCAGAGATTGAGTGAATCTCTAGAAGTGTATAAAGGCAGTAGGAGTATACTTAAGAGGGAAATCAGGAGGGCGTAAATGGGACATGAAATAGCATTGGCAAATAGGGTTAAGGAGAATCAAAAGGGATTCTACAAATACATTAAGGACAAAAGGGTAACTGGGGAGAGAACAGGGCCCCTTAATGATCAGCAAGACCACCTGTGTGTGGAACGGCAGGAGATGGTGAGATACTAAATGAGTATTTTTAATAAGTGTTTACTGTGGAGGAGGATATGGAATATAGAGAAAGTGGGAAATGATTAGTGACAACTTGAAAAATGTCCGTATTACAGAGGAGGACGTGTTGGATGTCTTAAACCGCATAAAGGTGGATAAATCCTGGGACCTGATCGGGTGTACCCTCAAACACTGTGGGAAGCTAGGGAAGAGATTGCTGACCCCTTGCTGAGATATTTATACCATCGATAGCCATAGGCAGGATGCTAGAAACTAATGTGGTGCCACTTTTTAAGAAAGGTGGTAAGGAAAAGCCAGGGAATTATAGACCAGTGACCCTGACATCAGTGATGGGCAAGTTGTTGGAGGGAATCCTGAGGGACAGGATTTACATGTATTTGGAAAGGCAAGGACTGATAGGGATAGTCAACATGGCCTTGTGCACAGGAAATGATGTCTCATGAGCTTGATTACGTTTTTGAAGAAGTAACAAGGAGGATTGATAAGGGCGGAGTGGTGGATGAGATCTATATGGACTTCAGTAAGGCATTAGACCAAATTCTTCATGGTAGACTGGTTAGCAAGGTTAGATCACACAGACTAGAGGGAGAACTAGCTATTTGGATACAGAACTGGCTCGAAGGTAGAAGACAGAGGGTGGTGGGTGGAGGGTTGCTTTTCAGACTGGAGGCCTGTGACCAGCAATGTGCTACAAGGATCAGTGCTGGGTCCATTGTTTTTTGTCATTTATATAAATGATTTGGATGTGAACACATGTGGTATGGTTAGTAAGTTTGCAGATGACATCAAAATTGGAAGTGTAGTGGACAGCGAAGACGGTTACCTCAGAGTACGAGGGGATCTTGATCAGATGGGCCGATGGGCCAAGGAGTGGCAGATGGAGTTTAATTTAGATAAATGTGAGGTGCTGCATTTTGGTAAGGCATATCAGGGCAGGACCTATACACTTAATGATATGGTCTTGGGGAGTGTTGCTGAACAATAAGACCTTGGAGTGCAGGTTCATAGTTCCTTGAAAGTGGAGTCACAGGTAGATAGGATAGTGAAGAAACGTTTGGTATGCTTGCCTTTATTGCTCCATGCATTGAGTAGAGGAGTTGGGAGGTCATGTTGCAGCTGTACAGGGCATTTGAAATACTGTTCTCCCTGCTGTACTAAGGATGCTGTGAAACTTGAAAGTGTTCAGAAAAGATATACAAGGATGTTGTCAGGGTTGGAGGGTTTGTGCTCTCAGGAGAGGTTGAATAGACTGGAGTTATTTTCCCAGGAGCGTCGGAGGCTGAGGGATGACGTTATAGAAGTTTATAAAATCATGAAGTGCATAAATAGGGTAAATAAGATAAGGTCTTTTCTCGGGGTGGTGGAGTACAAAAGTAGACGGCATAGGTTTAAGGTGACAAGAGAAAGATTTAAAAGGGATCTAAGGGGCAACTTTTTTGCGCAGAGTGTGGTGCGTTTGTGGAATGAACTGCCAGTGGAAGTGATAGAGGCTGATATAATGACATCATTTAAAAGGCGTCTGATGCATATATGAATGGGAAGGGTTTCGAGGGATATAGGCTGAATGCTGGCAAATGGGACTATATTTATTTAGGATATCTGGTCAGCATGGACGAGTTGGATCGAAGGGTCTGTTTCCGTGCTGAATATCTTTGTAACTCTAAGTGTATAAGGAGTGTAGTCAGAAGCGGAGTACGCAAGTTTATGGGTCACCTGTTTTGAGGATTATTATGGAGGAGGTGTTGACGCCTATTTTTACTGATTGCAGTCTGTGGGTCAGGAAGTTGAGGAGCCAGTTGCACAGTGGGGAGCAGAGTCCTAGGTCTCAGAGTTTGGAGATGAGTTTTGTTCGTATTATGGTGTTAAGGGCAGAGCCAAAGTCAATAAATAGGATTCTAACATAGGTCCTTGTTATTCAAAGTGTTTCAGGGAGTGTAGGGCCAGGGAGATGTAAACAATGAAGGTTCAATCAGATTTCTGATGAAGGGTTTAGGCCCGAAACGTCAAGTTTTCCTGCTCCTATGATGCTGCTTGACCTGCTGTGTTCATCCAGCCCCATGCTTGTTATCTTCAATGTTTTCTTTCTTGCTGTGAGCTAAACATGTACACCATGCAGAAAAGCCAGAGCTTTCTTCCAAAGGACTTTCTACGTTGCATTAATTACAGTCAAAACGTCTGACTTCAAATGCAGTTATGTGTGTAAAGGGAAGCCCTACTAATTATGCTAAAAAGAACTGCTTATGCTGTATTATGCAAGAAGTTAGAAATTCATTGTAAAAGCAATCTGGGAAACTCTTTGGTATTTTTCTTCCAGCTGAAACTCTGCATTATGCAACTGCAGCTTTATTTCCCAGTTTACCAACATTTTCTGCTAACTCGAATTTCTTTCTCCCTGGCAGCAGTTCAAAATCTGGCTGAAGTGGCCATTCTTCATCTGTGAGACTATGTAGAGAGTCACGCCAGGCTAATGCACCATGGTTTAGCCCATATCCTAGTCTCGCTTGATGTTCAAACACACACAATTTTCAGCATTGAGTCACTGGATGTTGCTCAGATTGAAATTCTGGTTGAATTCCATGCTGTTTACTTTAGATAAGGGACAGTGATGGCAATTTCAGTACCTCTTTTGCCTCCTTGATCTTGTTTCGTTATTTGGTGCAGGTGAGCGATGAAACCTGAGACCTTCTGATTAGTGAACAGTTGCATTTTGCAGGCCAGGACTATTAAGTTCTGATATTGTAAATGGTCTTTCTGTGAATCAGTCCAAGACGCAGGCAGAGTGCATATTAATGTTCAGCTAGGGGAAGTAGCATTGTTATGATGTTGTATTATGATATAAACACAACATGGTTGTTAAGAAAGACTGATGACCACACAGACCAACAACAGTCACCCATAATACAGATTTGAGCTTTTGGCCAACAGTATCAAAGAAACAAAACCTGGTGAATTTAACATGCTGGTGTTTCTCACTGTAAGAAATCTATACATTGACAATCAGCAGAACAAGACCTTGCATGAGGAACTTGCATGATTTAACATCATTCCAGGGATTATAATTGATACGTGTGTATATTGTGGGTTTCAGTAGAGGAAGATTATGGTCATGGGTGGGTGTGGTAGTGTTGGTGAATGGGAGTGAGCTGATAATTTGAGGTGAACGAATGAGGAAGCATGCGTATATATAGCACAAATCCCGGCAGCATGTTCTAAACACCTACCATCCTTTGTGTAAAAGATTTTCCCCATGCATCTCTTTTAACTTTCCCCCTCTCACCTTAAACCTATGGCCCCTAGTATTTGACATTTTCATCCTTGGACAGAGACTCCAACTATCCATCCTATCCATGCCTCTCATAATCTTATATTCTTCTATCAGGTCACCCTTCATCCTCTGATGCTCTAACAAAAACAATCCAAGTTTGTACAACCTCTCCTTATAGCTAATACACACATCCTGGTAAACCTATTTTGCACTCTCTCCAAACCCTCCACATCCTTCCTACAGTATGGCAATGAGAACTGCACACAGTACTCCAAATATGGCCTAACCAAATTCACATACAGCTGCAACACGACTTGCCAACTTTTATAATCAGTGCCCCGATGGATGAAGGCAAGCATGCAGTATGCCTTCTTTATCACCTTATCCACCTGTTGCCCCAGGATCTCTCTGTTTATCAATGCTGCTAAAGGTCTGGCTATTTAAAGTTTACTTTCCTCTTGCATTTGACCTCCCAAAATGCAACATCTCAAACTTATCTGGATTAACCTCCATTTGCCATTTCTCTGCCAAACTTTCCAGCTGCCCTATATCCGGCTGCATCCTTTGATATCTTTCCTCACTATCCACAACTCCACCAATTTTCGTGTCATTTGCAAACTTACAATTTGATTGCTGACATTTTCATCCCAGCACTGATCCTTTCCAAACACCACTGGTCACGGATCACCAGTCAGAAAAACAACCCTCGAGAACTACCCTCTCTTCTATGGCTAAGAATAAAGTAAAAACCAACAAACTCTAGAGAATTTATATTAACTCTCTGACATTTATTTGTTTAATGTTGGCTTCCTTCCATACATGACAGATAGACATGCAGCAGACAATCCATTCAGATAGGATATCATCATGTGATGCACCTTTGCTGAAACTGTCAAGACCAATCCTTGAGAGGCAGGATCTGCCATAAGCACACTCACGAAGCTGTCAAATGACATTGCAGGTTGTTGGTTTTGGCATTGGTGCCTATTGCCAAGTTCCCTTGCAATCGGTTGCACACCAGCTGACAGGAGGTATTGCCATTTTCCACTTTAGCCAGCTAGTGAGGCGTAGGCATTCTGGGTGATAAGTTTGGCTTTTGGAACAAAGGTACATGTATCTTTGAAATATTCATGGGCACTCAGCTGGTCATCTGCTCCGGCTACCTCACCATACAGAAATTCTTTGGTTATGTGACCATCTTATGTCTGGTAAATGTGCCCATCACACATTTGATTAGTACCAACACACTTCAAAGCTACGCTTTTGAAAGAGCTGCTACATTCTTGATTTTGTTCTGCCAGGATATTCCTGTGTACTGCTGCAGACATCGAAGATGAAAATGATTGAGCTTCTTCTCATTGTGGCTGTGAGTCTGCTTTATTTCGCAGCCATATACAAGATGCAGCCATATTCAGCTTAGTCCTAAGGGTTATTTTATAATATTACAAGCAATATCATTTAATCCAGCAATATCAATAGACTCCACAATACTCTAACATCAATACTTTATGCTGACACTCTTCAAAACCATCCTGATCACCGTCTGATTCACTGAACAATTCATCTCAGTGACCTGGTTATACAACATCATCATAAGAATCTTCTTTATCTCATCAACATCATCATTGGTGCTACTGTTAACCTTGACCTTATAATTTCACAAGTAACTGTCTTCAATGCCATTGAATCTATCTGATATTCCATATATTGGAAATTATTTTTTGACAGTACCAGGATTAAGTTGATTTCATGCAAATATGACCCATTGGCTCAATGTTGCTAGTGAAACACTTACATTTTTTTGCCTTTAAATAATCTCTGTTCATCTTCCTACATTCACTTGGCCTTGCATAATGTCCTTGAGCGGTTTACTTAAGCACACATCCAAGGGTACACTGATAAGATGGTCAGGAATAGCTGCCATATCTGTATTGGTTGATCTAACATCATGAACGTGATTGCTGACAAGGCAGGATTTGATTACGTCCCAGATGGGCAAATCTTTTCATTGGTCTGAGCTGGAAGCGCAGTCCCTCTAAGGCTAAAACAGATCAGCTGCAGACCTGATTGAGAGCAGGTGGTATTCTATTGTGGTTGCACTACGCTGGCGGTACTGATGCAGTAGTTGTAATTCATCACTTATTTAATTTGCTAATTAGGTTATTCAGTGGTGCATCTTCAAAAAAACAGTTGAATTCTCTACACCCCCTGCTTAGTTATTTGAAAAATCTTTGTTGTTTGCTTGCACTTTAACCCAAAGCTCTTGATCTTTGGATACCTGATGCAAAGGGGCACAGCAAGTTGGAGGGCATCCACATGGGCTTGTTCCTGGGCCTGGCTAAAGTAGCCATCAACAAGTTCAGGCACCAGGCCACGGAAAGGGTTGTCAGTGCCGATTGTCTGCCTCTCTTCTGTGGCTGCATTTGTGCCCACGTATCCGTAGAGAGGGAGCACACAGTATCCACCTGCACCATAGAAACCCTTAGAGAGTCGTGGGCACCATGGGGACTGGAGTGCATTATCTCCCCCACCAATTCCATTTTGATTTAGTTCCCTCCCTCTTTTCCTACCATTCCTTCATTTTGTTATTGTTGCATTGCTTGTTAACTGTTGTTTGTTTCATTAGCTAATTGGTTAATTTGGTCGTAGGGTTTTCAAAAAAGAAAAAGAGTTGAATTCTTAAGGGTTTTATAGTGCAGTGATAGTGTCCTTCCCACTGGGCTAGAAGATCAAGTTCACGTCCCTCCTACTTTGGCGGTGTATTATAACATATTCCAGCAGGTTGATTAAAATGTATGTATACTTCTGGTGGTTTTAATGAGAAAAATACAATTCATTAGATTGTTTCACTCCCAAAATCAGCAGCAGGTGAAAATTGAAAACTTTATACAGTCTTATGGTAATACCCTGCTTCTGAGCTAGAAGGACTGGTTTGAAGTCCTACCCGCTTCAGGGGTGTTGTAACTGGTTCGAATAGATTGATTTAATAAAAATAATTATTAGTTGAGTGCCATGGAAGCTATATCCCCCTCCAACATCATTTTGATATAGTCGTTTCCCTTCTGATGAAGCGTCTAGGCCCGAAACGTCAAGTTTTCCTGCTCCTATGATGCTGCTTGGCCTGCTGTGTTCATCCAGCCCCACGCCTTGTTATCCCTTATTTCCTGCTGCCTTTTTGATTTTTTGTTCTTGTTACACTGCCCCTTCTAGGCATGTTTGTTATTTATTCAGTTGTTGAAATGGTGATTGGGTGATCGTATTTATTAATTAGAAACATTAGCAGAGTCTCTCCTGGTGGAGTTTTGGTTTCGGAACAGGGAAAGGCTCTGGAAGGGAAAGATGTAAACTATTGTTTGTACTATATGATAGATTTAAAATAAAACTTTTATAAATCTCTGAAAGTCTGTTGATGCCTAATTCAACATATCAATATTGGTATGTCAAACAGGTCTCCACGCTTCTTTCACCCATTTCTTGCAACTGTCTTCATCCATCCAGCTTTTCCCATGAACATGGGTGATAATGCATTTCTGAAATTTCTCTTTGGGAGAGAGCTTTGTACTTCAGTATCAACATTGGCTTTAGTCCTGTGCCTTGCAAGATGGAATCACTTTAAGCTGAGTTTTCTTCCCATTTCTGGATGTGCTAAGTTTTGTTTGCGTATGGTTCCAAATACTTAATAGCCTTCCAGTTACTCACAAAGAAGCCATTTTCCATAGGCTTTTTCCTGACTATAACTCTAGATTAGTTTGGAACCGTGCATTAAGCATTCTTTCCACATTCACCAGGTCAAGTTTCATCAGGATCTTCCATGTTTCACCTCCAACTCTTCTATACTTTGAGGATACAGGCCTTGAGTTGAGTTATATTATTTATGCCTTTCGCTCATGTAGCTTTTGAAAAGTGACTATCCCCATGAGGCTGACTCTGTGGTATCTTAGCAGGATCAGTGTTTAAGTATGACTTCAACCTATTCTGAGCCCAACTATTGCCTCCTGTTGAATCCCTTGTTTGCATGGTAAGGAAGAGAAGGGCTGTGTTTGTTCCCAGTTTTATGTGCATCGGTTTCTTAACATAAACTGTTTCCTGTTGAGTGATGGCCCAGTGGCCCTCACGCACCAGCAGGAGTGCTATGCATCAATCAGTTTTTGTGCAGTGCTTTTATTTCTCTTTATCAGAAAGTCTGGAAGAAATGCTGCATACTCCTTCCTGCCCGAGGAAGAAATCTGACTGGGCTTCAGTGCGTACCTGTATGTGTTGATGCAGTTTTTCTTCTTGGATTGCTAATGGATCCTAGCTACATCACCTACATACGTCATGCGAGATTGCTATTTCTAACATTTTAAGAAAATTGGTGAGGCCACTTTTGGAATACTGCATTCAATTCTGGTTTCCCTGCTATAGGAAAAATGTTGTAAAGCATGGAAGGGTTTAGAGAAGATGTACACAGATGTTTCTGGGTTTGGAGAGTTTGAGCTATAGAGAGAGGCTGAATTGACTGGGGCTATTTTCCCTGGAGCATCAGAGGCTGAGGGGTGACCTAATAGAGGTGTATAAAATCATAAGGGGCATGGGTAGTGTGAATAGCCAAAGTCTTTTTCCCAGGGTAGGGGAGTCCAAAACTAGAGGGCATATGTTTAAGGTGAGAAGGGAAAGATATAAAGGGGACCTGAAGGACAACCTTTTTCACAAAGAGGGTGGTGCATGTAAAGAACGAGCTGTCAGAGGAATTGGTGGAGGCTGGTACAATGACAACACTTAAAAGGCATCTGGATGGGAACATAAGTAGAGGGAAATGAGCGAAATGCTAGCACAAGGTCTAGATTAGTTTAGGATATCTGGTTGACACGAAAAAGTTGGACCAAAGGTCTGTTTCCATGCTGTACATCTCTATGACTCTAAGTGTTATCAACACAAAAATTAAAAGTGAGAGCTACAGACATCATCTTTCTAAAAAATAATTTTGCTTACAAACATTGTTGTTTTATAAACATACAGCAAATTTTTTTATTAACTGGCACCCATGGGATGAGGGGTTTGCTGGTTCATCAAATATTGTGGTCCTAATAATCAATGCAAAAATGCACACTAAGTAATAGAAATGTAATGCAGGGGTCATATACAACACTGTTATATTTTATTTACAGCATAAATCACCTAAATAATAATGCATCTTTGTCTTAAATAAAACTTCCCAGCATAGAGCCTTCTCACTTGCACCCTCAATTGATTACTTGACACTGCCGAGATCACGATACTACAGTAAACTGGTATTTGAGGTAAATAATATTTATCGGTTTATCAAAAATGCCAGTTCAAACAAAGATTGCTGTAGCTGTCCACCTGTAATTCAAAGATCAGTAAATTTACTTTCCTTCTTTACTCCCAACAACCAACCAGCAAGCACCATAGCACTTTCCCCCACAATTGCAGAAGGTGTAACACCTGTCTGTTTACTTTCTCCTTCCTCAGTATCCAAAGGCCCAAGCACACCTTCCAAGTGAAGCAACACTTTACGTGTGCTTCACTCAATCCCATCTATTGCATCACTGCTCACAATGTGATTTTGTCTACATTGGGGAAACAAAACGTAGGCTGGAAGATCACTTTGCAGAACACCTACGTTCTGCCCACAAAAAACACAGTGACCTTCCAGTTGCCTGCCACTTCAAAACACCACCTTGTTCCCTGGCCAAAATCTCTGTCTCAGGCCTGCTGCAGTACTCCAATGAAGCTCAGCAAAGCTGAAAGAACAGCACCTCAGTTTTGGCTTGGAGATCCTGCAGCATTCTGGACTTAATCTCAAATTCACCAACTTTAGGGCTTGAGATATCCCATGTCCTTACCCCTCCCCCCCCCCCCCCCCACACCAGGCCTTGTTGTCACATTATCTGCTATTACACACAACCCATTGTTAGCTACTAACACTCCCCATTAAAGCTATTCACCCTCCAAGCCTGGTCGTTATCGACTCCTTTGTCTGTTAAACTGTTCTTCTCTGTCTCTAGGCTCTGTCTCCACCTGTCGTTTACTCTTTACCCTCCCCCCCTCACCCTGTCGTCTACATAAAAGCTTGACATTTTCCTCGCTACGGTCAATTCTGAGGAAAGATCACTAGACCCGAAAGGTTAACTTTGATTTCTCTTTAGATGCTGCCAGGCTTGCTAAGCTTTTCCAGCAATTTCTGTTTTTGTTTGTGATTTCCAGATCTGCAGTTCTTTTGGTTTTATTTAGATTTAATTTTGTAAGCTACCTTTAGAATCATTGAGTCCCTACTGTGCAGAAAGAGAGCATTTGGTCTATCTAGTCTGTATCAATCCTCTGAGCATCATCCCACCCAGACCCAGCATCCTCCTCATCCCTATTATCCCATATTTACCATGGCTGCACATCCCTGGACACTATGGGGCAATTTAGTATGCCCAACTACCTAACCTGCACATCTGGACTGTGAAAGGAAACTGGATCACTCAAACACATGGACTGTGCAAACTCCACATAGACAGTCATCCAAGACTGGGATCAAATCTGGGTCCCTGGCATTGTGAGGCAGCAGTGTTAACCACTGAGCCATCATTCCACCCACCAGCTTCGATACTACTGCCTAGTCTTGAGAAGCAATGAGCTAACTAAGATATTTTGATAGCACAAAGAACTGCAGATTCTTGAAATCTGGAAGAAAAACATTGTGCTGGAAGAACTGCAGCATGTTAAGAAAAACAGTGTTAATGTTTCAAGTCCTGTGACCCTTCATCAGAACTGGGCAGTTGCAACTTTTTTTAAATCAACCTGTCCAGATCTGTTTTGAGACCCCTGGAGCAGGTAAGACTTCAACCCAGACCTTCGGCCCGGAAGGAAGGGTACTACCACTATACCAAATGACTGTCTAAATCCGTCAATTTACATAAGCTGTGGTCAGTCCTGATGAAGGGTCACTGGACTTAAAACATTAGCTATATTTCTCTCAACAGATGCCAGACCTGCCGTATTTCTCCAGCACTCACTGTTTTTGTAACTAAGCTACTTTCCTATCTTTGCAAAGTGTAGCCAGTCAACTTATAAATTAGGCACAGTATAAGGGGCCCAATATTCTGTGTATTTCCAGAGTTGACCATGACATTTTAGCCAAACAGCTGATGCACATTAGGGATATCATAATGCAAGCTTGGTCATGTGTTGCCTATTAAGATAATAATTTCACCTAGGCTGTTTGGATAGCTCCTTCCAAACCCATAACCACTACCATCTAGAAGGACAAGGATGGAAGATACATGGAAACACCACCACCTACAAGCTACTCATTATTCTGAGTTGAAAATATATAGCTGTTCCTCTGGGTCGAAATCTTGGAACTCCCTCTCTAACAATATTGTCGGTCCACCTACACCAATGGACTGCAGCATTTCAAGAAGACAGCTCACTCCTACCTTCTCAATAACAAATAGGGATGGACTGTAAATGCTGCTCAACCAGTAACAAATAAAACAAAACCATTAAGGAATATTCGACAAGTGATTAGGATGTCAAATGCACTCCTAAGGGTGTGATAACATCAATCAATTCCACCTCTGCACCAGCTCAACCACAGCTGAAACTGTCATACATGCCTTTGTTACCTCTGGGGTTGACCATTCTAACTTGGCTGGCCTCCCACATTCAACCCTCTGTAATGTGGCTTGGTGACAAATTTTCTTCTCTTGTCTGTGCTGATCACATTATTATACTAAAATTGCAATATTTCATTAAAAGCAGCATATAAATGCAACTTGTTTTTGTAATTGCAGTCTAATATGATTTACATTCCTTTCTGTGGTTTAATCTCCATTGTTGAACAAACCATGAGAAAGATTGAGAGGTTCAGTGATAGTAGACCAATCATTGATGATATCACTTCGTAACATCACATCAGGATACATGAGAAAAGTCTGGATTAAAAATAAACAGAAGAATTCATCCTAAACACTGTTTGCAGTAAAAAAATCTACAGGATAAAGAGATATTGACATCAATCAGTTAAGGTAAGTTTAGGATTGATGTCAGAGAACAACGTCTTAGAAATATATGGAATTAATCAATGTATGGAATTATAAGATAGTGGAAATAAAATCTCCAAGGAGAGATGCTGTAGTAGGGAATATTAGGTTTTTACCAACAGGTTGCTAGGTGGGCCAAATGACCTGCTTTTACTGTGCTTAACTAAATTCTGTACAGTTTCAGTATTCATTTTGCAGCTAGAGGGCGTATACTCATTTCTTATTACTTTACTGTTGTATCAGGACCAAAGGTACAAGGACTACTAAAATAAGAATTCTGACATTTAGAGTCATCAGATTAAATCTGTGCAATTAATAATTAAAAGTAATTGGACAATATTACATATTTTCTGTCAAATATGTTGTCTTTCGTTCAGTTTGTTGAGGATAACTTGTGAAAATTCAGCCAACATACATTACACGTGCTAGTACCTTAATGTTTTTACGTTATATAGGAAACAACAGGAGTAAAGCTTGTCATCTAAAATTAATTGAGATGCTCTGACAACTAATTTGGGTGAATTCATGGACATCTGAATCCAGTTGTGGGCAAGGGAGCAAAACTCAGGAAGTGGAGGGCATAGCAAGAGAAGCCAGGAGGTGGCCATGGATCAGTGGAAACTGACTTGACAGCTGCAAGCATGAGAAGTTGCATTAAAGGGGCATCATGACCTAGGGCTTCATCAGCAGGAACAAAGAGAATCTTACCAAGTTTGCTGTTGTGATGTGGAGATGCTGGTGTTGGACTGGGGTGGACAAGGTCAAAAATCACACCACACCAGGATATAGTCTAACAGGTTTATTTGAAAATGCAAGCTCTCAGAGCTCAGAATTTAGAAGCAGAAAGGTAGCAACCCTAAAACTAGCTGACTCTTGTTGAATCTCTAATCAGTTAGGAAGGAGACTACTGATTGAAATGCAAAATGCAGATTCCTTCAATAGGTAGTCTCCTTCCTAACTGATTAGAGATTCAACAAGAGGTGGCTAGTTTTAGGGTTGTTACCTTCCCGCTTATAAATTCTGTGTTTTATACCCTCTGTCACACTACGCCTGAGGAAGGAGCTGAGCTTTGAAAGCTTGCATTTTCAAATAAACCTGTTAGACTATAACCTGGTGCCGTGTGAAGTTTGCTCTAATCAGTAGCATTGCACAGACAAGTGCAGAGGCAAGAACCAATCCAACAGTTGAATGCTGTTTTTGGCATCTATCAAGTTCTTCTGTCAGGAGACCGTGATATTGGAGTCAGGAGCCATGACCTGATAAAGGCACAAACTTCAAGTTCAATTTTCACTCATCTTTGTCTGATGTTAGTAGGCTGCAAATGACCTTAAAACAGAGTGAAGGGTTTAGGCCCGAAACGTCAAGTTTTCCTGCTCCTATGATGCTGCTTGACCTGCTGTGTTCATCCAGCCCCATGCTTGTTATCAGCAGTCTTGTTGCCCTGTTAATAGTGGAATATGCAGCTAGCACTATTTCAAAACCTCAGGATGTCATCTGCTTGGTTCAGATGACAGATCCATTTTAATATGGTAACCAGGGTCCTAGGACGTATATAACATCAAAATTACACTTCTTAAGGGAGAAACTTATCATTGTTCCACAGAATGACAATAGATCCAGAAACACTAAGTATTAAATTATTTGTTGTGGGCCTCAAATAAGCAAAAATGCATTTCCGCTGTCCATAAAAAAAGACTTCTGGCCATAGCCACCCTGCGACATGCATTGTCCCTCATTGCGACAACCTCAGCTGACCATATGCATTTTGGCAGAAGCTCTGGCCTTTTTGCCTTTGCTAAATGCAGTGGGCTTATAGCAGCCCAAAAATCAAGCTCAACACCGCAAAAGACTGCCCTGGAAAGTTATATGTGACAGCTCTGGATTTTAATGCTGGGGCTTTGGTAACAGCATCCTGATGTAACACAAATGGTTCTAAACATCATGAATGGGATCCCACTAGCATGATCTGAGTCTGAACCAATCTACATCACCTTGTAGGCAGTGCAGGGGTCGGCTGGTTGCAGAGTTCCTCTTGATGTGGCAGCCAAGTAAGGCACCTCATTGGAATAGGGGAATTCCTTGTGGGAATCTCTCCTCCTCTGCTATCTAAGAAGAAGAAGCTGATAGCCAGATGTTAAGCTACCATCCCATTTTTGTCTGTAAAGTTGAAAAGAACTATGGATGAAAATGTTAAATCTTTTTTGAATCTTTGAAAGCTACCAACATTTTGCATTCAATTCAAATGTTCAAATGTTTAATTTAAGATTATCAGTTAGGCTTGCAATGTGATGCATTTGCCTGTGCCAAAAGCTACATGTGTTAACATGCAGGATCTTGGTTTATCTAGGCAAAAGGAATTTGTACATACATTTAATTTTTTTCATTGGGGAATAAGGGTGTAACGGAGAGTGTCAATCTCCACTGTATTCCCATGGTCGCACCCTGACTAATCAGAGTCTCCCTGCCTGACCTGAGAACTAAGATTAATGGTTAATTGTTACTGCTTTATCTCAATGCCAATGATGATGTAGCCAATCAGCACCCTCTGCTCATGCTGTATCAATAGATGTCCCTTTTTCCCAAGTTTGTTCCTTGTGTCCTAGTCCTGATGTGTACAAGATGAAAACTTTTGACATCTTGTCATCTTTTAGCATTGTTTAAGTTATGCGCTGCCAAGCAATTATTTAACATTTACATTGTTTGAACTCTTATTTATAGCATTTATAAAGCTTGCTTGATTGATTTATTGTTGCTACATTTACCGAGAAGTGAGAAGTGTTGTTTTGTTTGCTGTACAGGGAGATCGTACCACACAAAGTGTATCAGGGTGGCAGAACAGAGTGCAAAATACAGTGTTACAGCAGCAGAGAAGGTGCAGAGAGGGAGATCAGAATTAACATTTAAGTGGTCTATTCAAAAGCCTGATAACAGTGGGGAAGAAGCTGTTCTTGAATTTATTTGTACATGTATTCAAACTTTTTTATCTTCTGCCTGATGGAAGAAGGTGGAAGAGAGTGTAACCAGAGTGGGAAGGGTCTTTGATAATGTTGGTTGCTTTCCCGACACAGCGGAAAGAATAGATGGAATCAGTGGATAGAAGGCTGATAAGCATGATGGACTTGGCTGTGAGCACAACTCTCTGTAGTTTCTTGCTTGGGAAGAGCAATTGTCGTACCATGCTGTGATGCATCCAGATAGAATGCTTTCTATGATGCATCCATAAAAATTTGTAAGAGTCCTTGTAGACATGTTGAATTTCCTTAGCCTCCTGAGGAAGGGGAGACGTTGTGCTTTCTTGGCCATCATATCGACGTGGGTGGACCATGACAGATTGTTGGTGATCATCGTTCCCAGGAACTTGATGTTTTCGACCATCTCCACCTCAGCACCATTGATGCAGACAGGGGCGTGCCCTCCACTCCGCTTCCTCAAGTCAATGATCAGTTCCTTCATTTTGCTGACATTGAATGAGAGGTTGTTGTCTTTACATCATGCCGCTAAGTGCTCAGTCTCTTTCTTGAATTCTGTCTCGTCTTTTTTTAAGATCCAACCTACAATCGTAGTGTCATCAGCAAATCTGTAAATGAAGTTGGGGCAGAATTTGGCTACACAGTTGTGAATCTATAAGGAATAAAGTAGGTGGCTGAGTACGCAGCCTTGAGGGGCACGGGTGATAAGGAATATCGTGGAGGAGGTGTTGTCGTCTATTCTTACTAATTGCGTCTATGGACCAGGAAGTCGAGGATTCAGTTAGAGATGGGGACTTGAGACTGAGGTCTCGGAGTTCAGAGATAAGTTTGTTTGGAATTATGATGTTGAAGGCGGAACTGTAGTCAATAAGTAGGAGCCTGCCCTGTGTATCCTTGTTTTCCAGATGTTCTAGGAATGAGTCTAGGGCCAGGGAGATGGCGTCGGCTGTAGACCTGTTGCATCTATAGGCAAATTGCAAAGGATCAAGGCACCTTAGGAATTGATGTGAACCATGACTAACCTCTTGAAGCATTTCATAATTTTGGAGGTCAGAGCCACCAACTGGTAATCATTGAGGCACACTGCATGTTTTCCTTTGGCACTGGGGTGATGGTGGTCTTCTTGAAGCAGGTGGGGACTTCAGATTGTGGTAAGAAGCGGTTAAAGATGTCTGTGAATACTCCCATCAGCTGGTCCACACAAAATCTTTGCATGGACAAGGACTCCGTCTGGGCTAGTTGCTTTCTGTGGGTTCAGTCTCAAGAAGGCTGATCTGATATCTGTGATGGTGACCGTGAGTACTGGTACATCCGAGGCTGTTAGGATGTGACGTCATTCACTGATCTGCTGTTCAAAGCAAGTGTAGACTGCATTGAGCTTGTTGGGTAGGGATGTACTGTTGACCATGATTCTGTTCAACTTTCTATTGTAGCCTGTTGATTAGGATGCAGACCTCCTTCCCTCTTGCCTTTCCCAAGGACGCCTAGCGGTCCATTCAATGGACTGAGAAAACTTCAGGTTGTAAAGCACAGTCAGGTGTAGCAGGAACGAGCCATGTCTCTGTAAAACAGAGCACATGGCAGTCTCTCAATTCCCTTTGGAAAATGAGTCTAGCTTTGAGTTCATCCATTTTGTTCTCAACAACTTGGATGTTTGCCAGGAGTATGCTGGGCAGGGCAGACTTGAAACCCTGAAGTTTCAGTCTCACTTGAAGTCCAGCACGTTTCCCTGGGAGGTGGGTCCTCCTAGTCGACATCGGGCATCAGTGAAGGAAGTCTGCTTCTCCAAGAGGTAAGTGCGTGCTCCTGATGGGGTCCTGGGCACTAGCTTTGTTCATGAGCGCTCCAGGAAAAATTTGTTCATTTCAGTCACAGCGATATTTCTTGTAAGCACAATATACTTGTTAATTCATGGTGAGAGCTTTGCTCTCACTGTACAACCATAGTGAACATGAATCATTTTCAATTTATGAGATTGAAAGCGACTGTAAATAGAATAGTAGCGCTGAAGTCAGAACAAGGATAGCAGTTACCTATTATGCAACTCATCGGGTGAATGGAGTATGGTAAGCACACAAATTGGCCTGCACTTGAAAATATAACTAACAAAATCCTCAATAGGAGCAAGGTGCTGGATGGATGAAGATGTTAGAAAGCAGATTAGAAGAGGATTAGCTCCTGAAGAGAAGAGCTCCTGAAATATGACTTTGCCAAGGGTCCTTACAATCATCTGGTCTGAGCACTGACCTGATTAATTTTCCACAGGAAAGTTGGAGCTCCAACATCATGCAGGCTTTTAGCTGAAGAGTAGAAGTTGAGAAGGTATGATTTCTGAAAAACAGGCCAGGTTAAGGTAGGACTGGAATGGTGCACAGCGTCAGAAGCTGGACAGAAAGACCAATGATAGTAGCGCACAGAATTGCACTGCAACTGATGCCCATGGCTGAGGCTATGGCTAATTATGGATGGATCCTTCATTGTCATTTGATTTGACCTGCACAGATTTCTCTACAGAAGGACCCAGGTCTGTAAAGTTGAGGGATGTAGTCACCTTCAATTTCCACTAGTGATACTCTGCAGCATGTGGAATGTGACTTCTCGTTTTAGTCACTATCATCTGATGGCATCCTTTGTGCAATGCAGTGGGTCACTATCAACTCTTTTGAAATCCCCAGTAATGTCAGGTGAGACTGCACACATCTGACCATGGCTGTCTGTGAATTGGATGTAGGCTCCTCTAGTACTGCATCCTATCTGATTCTCCAGTCTTTTTATAGTGTTGTTGCTGTTATAACATAAATGCCTCCCTGCATTCTACAAGTGGTGGTGGCTTCTATTCTCCCCAGTCAACCTACCTGTGCTTGGTTCAGTTGACCTATGTGCCTAAAAATTCAGCTGCACAAAATTCTGCAATCTTTTAAGCCAAGTAATTTACGTATCTCTTCAGGAAAAATGTAAAGAAAACTCCAGGTTATTTGAAGTTTATTCCCAGTAACAGGCAGGTAGGAGTAATATGCTTGTCTACAAAAAGAACAGTAACAAAAATAGAGCTGGAAATTCAGTGTTGATTTGTCCATAAGCAAAACTATTACGAAAGAGATAATTAAAAAGGAACAAAAGTGCTGGAAATACTCATCATTTTTGATGAAAGGCCTTTAACTGAAATGTTAACTCACCTCATCTTTTTACAGATGCATCTCAACCTTCTGAAGGTTTTCAACAGTTTCTGTTTCTAAGTGACTGAATTCTTGATACGCTGTGAAAGTGAGAGTTCTGTAATGTTCAAATCACGTTAATGGCTTTGACTGTGGTTCTCAAGGGTTGGGAATCTTGATACATAAACTCCTTTCATAACTAGTCAAGGTCAGAAACCACACAACACCAGGTTATAGTCCAACAGGTTTATTTGAAAATGCAAGCTTTTGGAGCATTGCCCCTTCATCAGGTGAAGTGACAGGTGGAATTGAATCATACAGATCATGAAGGTTCATGAAGAAAGCAAATAAGGCAGCTCTCCAAAACTTGATTGCTAACCAAATGTGTGTGGACAGGGTGGGGCTTGGCTGTGATGTTCCGTTGCTGAATAATCTGTCCAGCTTTAAAGGTGCATCCCTTATTTGGATCAGCTAACAGTTAAGATTTATTGTGGCACCACACCCCAGTGTCATTTAATACTATTATAATGGAAGGAATCAATCCAATTACTCCTACTTCCAGTTTAGGTGATGATAGCTATTGTGTCATAATTCACTCTTTGAAATTGGGACCTTCAGATGGCCCACAGTGGAAGGACTATATCATCCCAGACTGCCCACAATTACAGAAGTTACTGAATGACACAAAATTCAGTAGAAAAATGAAGGAAGCTGTATTGTCTATTAATAATTAATGCGATATCAGCCGAGTTGTAGCAGTGAAGTGACATGTGGACTAATTGCACCAGTTTCTAAGGTCTTGAAAAGGAATCATTTCAGAAATCTGTGCAGTTGCTACGTAGGTTGTAAGAATGTGTTGTGTCAGTTGAATGGTTACACGTTGTTTTCTGAGTGAGGCACCCAATGGGATGTGACAATATTCAACATGATTGCCATTATTTTATTTAAAATGTAGTTGATTTTCTTGCATCCTTTTCTTCCCTTGCACTCCCATCGTGTGCAGCCAAAGGACAAAACAGTAATTAGGGAGAGAACAGGGCTCCTTAAAGATCAGCAAGGCCACCGATGTGTGGAACCACAGGAGATGGGGGAAGATACTAAACAAGTACTTTGCATCAATGTTAACTGTGGAGAAGGATATGGAAGGTAGAGAACATGGGGAAATAAATAACAACATCTTGAAAAATGTCCATACTACAGAGGAGGAGGTGCTGAATGTCTTAAGATGCATAAAGGTGGATAAATCCCCGGGACTTGATCAGATGTACTCTAGAATTCTGTGGGGAGCAAGGGAAGAGTTCGCTGGGCCCCTTGCTGAGATATTTGTACCATCGATAGCTACAGGTGAAGTGCTGGAAAACTGGAGGCTGGCTAATTTTGTGCCACTGTTTAAGAAAGGTGGTAAGGAATAGCCAGGGAACTATAGACCGGTGAGCCTGACATTAGTGTTGGGCCAGTTGTCGGAGGGAATCCTGACCGACAGGATTTACATGCATTTGGAAAGGCAGGGACTGATAGGGATAGTGAACATGACTTTGTGCGTGGGAAATCGTGTTTCAATAACTTGATTGAGTTTTTTGAAGAAGTAACAAAGAGGATTGATGAGGGCAGAGTGGTTGATGTGATCCATATAGACTTCAGTAAGGCTTTCGACCAAATTCCTCATGGTAGACTGGTTAGCAAGGTTAGATCTCACAGACTAGAGGGAGAACTAGCTATTTGGGTACAGAACTGGCTTGAAGGTAGAAGACAGAAGGCAGCGGGTTGGTTTTCAGACTGGAGGCCTGTGACCAGCGGTGCACCACAAGGATCGGTACTGGGTCCACTGCTTTTTGTCATTTATATAAATGATTTGGATGTGAACATAACAGGTATGGTTAGTAAGTTTGCAGATGAAACCAAAATTGGAGGTGTAGTGGACAGCAAAGAAAGTTATCTCAGAGTACAATGGATCTTGATCAGATGGGCCAATGGGCTAAGGAATGGCAGATGGAGTTTAATTTAGATAAATATGAGGTGCTGCATTTTAGAAAGGCAAGTCAGTGCAGGACTTATACACTTAATAGTAAGGTCCTGGGGAGTGTTGCTGAACAAAGAGACCTTGGAATGCAGGTTCATAGTTCCTTGAAAGTGGAGCAACAGGTAGATAGGATAGTGAAGAAAGCATTTAATATGCTTGCCTTTATTGGTCAGTGAATTAAGTATAGAAGTTGGGAGATCATGTTTTAGCTGTACAGGACATTGGTTTGACCACTTCTGGAGTATTGCTTGCAATTCTGGTCTCCCTGCCATAGGAATGATGTTGTGAAACTTGAAAGGGTTCAGAAAAGAATTACAAGGATGTTGCCAAGGTTGGAGGGTTTGAGCTATAGAGAGAGGCTGTATAGGCTGGGGCTATTTTCCCTGGAGCATTGGAGGCTGAGGGGTGACCTTATAGAGGTTTATAAAATCATCAGGGGCATTGATAGGGTATATTCCCCAGGGTGGGGGAGTCCAAACCAAAGGGCATAGTTTAAGGTGAGAGGGGTAAGATATAAAAGGGACCTAACGGGCAACTTTTTCATGCAGAGCATGGTGCATATATGGAATGAGCTGCCAGAGGAAGTGGTGGAGGCTAGTATGATTACAACATTTAAAAGGCATCTGGGTGGGTATATGGATAGGGAGGGTTTAGGGGGATATGGGCCAAATGGGACTAGATTTATATAGGATATCTGGTCGGCATGGACGAGTTGGATCGACGGGTCTGTTTCCGCACTGTATATCTCTATGACTGTATGTTCCTGGATTCCTGGGTTGGAGTCCTAGTGTAATAAATGCCAAGAGTTCTTTCAGCCCAATATTCTACAACCTTTAGTATCAGCTGTGGCTCTTTTGCTGGTACTGTTCCTTGTAAATTGCAAAACTTCGAGTTTATATTCCATTCCAGGGTTAGAGTGCAAAAGTTGAGGCCAACATTGCAATGCAGTACTGAAGGAGTGCTATAATGTTGGACATGTTGGCATTAGTGTGAGACATTAAACCAAAGCTCCACTTGCTAGCTTGGCTGGATGTGAAAGATCCCCTGGCATTATTTCATAGGAAAACAGACATTACCTCTATTGTCCATTGTCTTGACCAACATTTATCTCCTCAATCCAATGTAAAAAAACAGCTTGATTTCTGATGAAGGGTTTAGGCCCGAAACGTCAAGTTTTCCTGCTCCTATGATGCTGCTTGACCTGCTATGTTCATCCAGCCCCATGCTTGTTATCTCGGATTCTCCAGCATCTGCAGTACCTTTTATCTCTAAAAAAACAGCTTATCTGTTTTTGTCACATTGCTGTTTGTGAGAGCTAGTTGCGTGCAAATTGGCTGTCATATTGTCTTGCATTACAACAGCAACTACTTTTCAAAAGTAGTTTATTGGTACTAACGCATTTGAGTTAGCTGGTGGTTGTGAAAATTATTACATAGATGCAAACCTTTCTTTCTCTTTGGTTCTTACAGGAGGCTGAATAAGATGATGACTTTATGTATTTGCATAGCTCTGCAAGCTGAGGAGCGTGTTGTGTTACACCTCACAGTCAGTACATCATTATACCTTCAAGAGACATGCTCATGATATCACTGCATCATAGCAGGTGACCTGAAGATATAAAGATCACAAAATCCATCTAAACACAGATCACTTGAAGCATGTCAAGCTGCTCTGTCATGACCTATTAACTTAATATTAGCCCAGACGATCAGTGTCTCAGAAATTAAATCTGCGTAATAAAGTTGTTAGAGCTGTGTTTTGGAACAGCAATATGTACAGATCTCAAAGTACTGAATATTCATGAAATTTAAAACACATCTGTTGTGGCAGAACAGATGACATATGATTTGCTTAAATCAGTCAAAGTTCTCCAAAGATATGACTTTGAAATCAAATACCATCAGTGCTAGGATGATTATGTCTGATGTGCGGAGCCGTTTACCAAACCTACACAAAGGCCAAGATATTCCTTTTGACCTACGCGATGCTGTAGAGAATGAAGTTTAACGTGTTCTTAAGGTTGATTGTTTACACTTTGGCCAGAGCCAGTGTGAGTCAGTAAGCGCCAAAGATGAGAAACCACAAGATTTGCAAAAAAAAAAATTATTATCCAGGGATGCTTGACCTGACAGTACTTAAGAAGCACCTAAGACAATTTGTTCATTTTGGCCAGACAGAGATAAGTTGGTATTTCACGATCTGTAACCTTCAAGACTAACAAATACATTGCATCAAGGTTTCATGTCCTTGTTACACTAGGGTTACATGGGTATTGAACACCGAAGTTGGCTAGCACGTGAATCTATGTCCTGGCCAGGCAGGAACCAAGTCTTCTTTTTCCCTGCATTGTCCTCTTTTAGAAAACACATTTTGGAATTACAAGGTAAAAACAGCCATAGTACTTTGGATTTCTGATCCATCATCACGATGGCACTTGGCTGAGAGTGCTAGTTTGAAAAATAAAAATAAATACAAATACTTGGGATACCATCGATAGTTTCTAGTTTTGCTACCAGCCCAGATCATAAGAAGTCATTACTTGATCATCGTGCAACATTGTGAAGGAACAGATGTCAGCTCAGACCAATATACAACATACCATCATCACAGAGAATGTAACAAAATTCTGATGATGATTGTGCGATGATGTCAAGCAACATAACCAAGTTGTCAAATAAATAGAAATGAGAACAATGTATACCTCTGTAGGTGGTCATATGGTAACCAGATAAGTTGTCAAACTTCCTTGCATTGAAATTTGAAATGTTCATTTTGCATACCCTATTTTACCTGTTTCTGTAATTATTGTACAGACAACATGTGTACATCCACTGAGATAAGTTTTGTCTTTGAAGGGTGATGCTTTGTTATGTCTCATAGTAAGTACGTCAGTATTCCTTTAAAAGACACGCTCAGGATATAATCAGTACATTGTGGCATATGACCTAACTGTATGAAGATCACATACTCCATCGCAACTCAGATTATCCAAACCATGACACGCTAGTGAAAATATTCTGTTTTGTTGTAACCTTTAATATGAGCCCAGACCTCGTGTCTGACAAATCTAATGTTTGTATATAACCGTAACTGTAATAATAGCTGTTGGCTTTTTCAATACCATGTTGTCCACTCCCAATTTCTTATATTACGAGGGATAACGCAGGCATTGCCGCACCAAGTGAAATACCCTGCTGGAGGCAAAATCACATCGGAGCAAAGTGACGAAGGATTGAGGTGCATCCCTGGGAGAAGGTACCACAAACAAAACAAATGGGCAAGAAAATTGAAGCTGATCTATTAAGACTACTCACATATATTCGATGGCTGGAACATTCCGACTGAACCTCCTATTCATTCCTACAATCATGTAATATTGTGGGAGAGGCCAAAAAAAGAGAAAAATACAAGGACCGTAAGAAAGAAACCTCTCTAAAGTTCGACTTTCACATTCTAAGGCAATCAAACCCAGTCGAGGAAATTTCGTGGATGTGACATACATAATTGTTATAAACATGCATTTCGTCATATAGTTCTAATTTAAATTGGTGATGTCAGTTGCTGCATAGCATGTTGGAGCATTATCGCTAGGTGTAACAGTATGACTGAGCATGAGGTAGTGGCCTAACAGCCAGAGAAAACAGATCTGCCATTCCAGTGACTTACTGGGTAAAAACATCACTAAATATAACAATAGTCACTGAATATCCCAGTAGGTGAACCCGAAATGGAAAGTGGAGCGCAGATGGAGTCCAGGAACCAAAGTACCGGCAATCAGTAGAGGCTGCATTTAGTGCACTGGTGCCCAATGTATAAACATGGCCTGTAAATTGAAGTTAGTGTTTTCATATGTGTTTTTGATAATGATTGGAATCTTTTAAACCTTAGCCCTCCTCAATTAAGTGGTGGACCAGTGAAGCTTGAGAAAGCTGATAGGGGCAGAGCATGAACGATGTTTACATTAGACACAGTCAGAAGTCACACAACAAAAGGTGATAGTAAAACCAGTTTATTTGAAATCACAAGCTTTTGGAGCGCAGCTCCTTTGTCAGATGAAGTGAACAAAGGCCCGCAGGCACAGAATTTATAGGCAGAGAGATCAAAAAATCGTAGAAATGGCGTGAGTAGAGTGTCGACAGGCTGAATAATAAGTCTCTGTAGGTGATCAAAAGTGTCAGATGGTGTGAGTTATGTGTCAACAGGGATGATCTATAATCCGATTAATTGAGGCAGCGAGATAATTGCAAAAAAATAAAATAAAGTAGCGCTTGAGACAAACCAAAGACTGGAATAACACAATAGGTATAAGAGTCACATGCCAAGGGACGATCCACAGTAACAATTAATCCAAAACTGTAACAAGCTAATTAAGGTAGAGAGATTGTAACAAATTATCAAGGTGATAGTGTTAAAATAGGACAGTAAGGAAGATTTTACAGATACAGAACAGTATGGTGGGGTTACATACAGCATGACATGAACACAAGATCATGGTTGAGTCCAACTTCAATGGTACGCACCGTGGCTATTAGGTTCTGCTTGGCAATTCTGTGTTGTTGTCTATCTCGAAGGCCACCTTGGAGGATGCTTAACTGAAGATCTGAGGCTGAATGCCCCTTACCACTGAAGTGTTCCCCAGCTGGGAACATTAGATACAAACATTAAGGAGCTGAACAGAGATTTTATGGTTTTACTCATATATTCTACTGGGCGGCATGGTGGCTCAGTAGTTAGCACTGCTGCTGCCTTGCAGTGCGAGGGACCTGGGTTTGATTCCACCCACCAGCAACTGTGTGGAGTTTGCACATTCTCCCTGTGTCTGTGTGGGTTTCCTGCGGGTGCGCTGGTTTCCTCCCACATTCCAAAGATGTGGAGGTTAGGTGGATTGGCCATGCTAAATTGCCTGTGGTGTCCAGAGATGTGCAGGGTAGGTGGATTAACTATGGGAAATGCAGGATAAGGTGGGTCTGGGTAGGATACTCTTTGGAGGGCAGTGTGAACTCAATGGGTCAAATGGCCTGCTTCCACACTGTGCTAATTCTATGAACTGTCGTCCAGGGGGATTTTACTCTTGATGGTAAGATTGCCTTTTTTAAAATTCATTTTTATGGGATGTGGGCATCGCTGGCTGGGCCAGCATTTATTGCCTGTCCCTAATTGCTCCTGAGAAGTTGGTGGTGAGTTGCCTTCTTGAACTGCTGCAGCGCACGTGCTGTGAGTTGACCTACAATGCCATTAGCGAGGGAATTCCAGGATTTTAACCCAGCGACAGTGAAGGAATGGTGATATATTTCAGGATGGTGAGTGATTTGGAGGGGAACTTGAAGGTGGTGGTGTTCCCATATAACTACTGCCCTTGTTCGTCTAGATGGAAGTGATCATGGATTTGGAAAGTGCTTTCTGTTAACCCTGATATGTTGCTGGATAATACCAGGGCTACAAGTGGACAAGTATATTTCGTCACAGTATATTCACCTAGTGATAATGAAGACGGCAATCCTTTTATGGTCAAGGGAAACACAAAGTTATAATTGTTACATTGGTCACTTCACAGATGATAAAATTGCACCTTTTGTAAGGAATCTCAGTAGATATTACAATGGGACTATTGTGATGTTGAATGTATCGATCTCAGACAGCTCCTTCTGCCCTCTGCATCCAGGAAAGTTTGGTCTTCATCTTATGCAGAAAAAAATGTTTGTCTGGCTAAGGTATTGAAAGATGATTGACATGTGCGGACCTCCACCTGAGCAAATCGTTAGCACTGTAAGGAGAGAAGGGCAGAAAATGAACAAGGAAATACCTATTCAGGATTTGGAGTCAACAAAATGGTATCTGAAGCCCACAATGTCCACTGTAATATATATCGACAAATTCTTTAAGCACGCTGCAGTGTTAAATTTGCCAACACAAAGACATTAATGGGTGAGAATTTATGGTGCTCCTTAAAAGTTGAGACTGATTAAAAAAAACCAAATGTACAAAGTTAATTTGATAAATGGTGTTCTCATTATAACTCTGCTTGGACACATTCCCAAAGGTTTCAACACATGACCTCCTCAATTGCTCCACTCGGTCAATCAGCCTTTTCCAGTCCCCTATACTTTTATAACTAATAAATGAATGTATTCAAGGACAGTGAAAAGATAACATATTTTTGTTTTTTACAATCATTATGATGTTGGCTACTCAGCTGGGTCTAAAAAACAAACCTTTAATATCTTAAGAATCAAGGACGATTTTGAAAAGTTGGCACACCTAACTGAAATTTTAAGAGGTCTGATAAGTACCAACCATCTGGATTTGGCTCATATTCATTATAAATAACTTTGGGCCTCTGGCACTCTACAGAAATTCACAAGCAGCTGAAATATGATACCAGCTTGAAAGAAATAGATATTTGTGTTACATAAGAATTTAGTGTTTAAAAATATTTTTAAAAATAAAATGCGGTGAAACTAAAAGGAAAACATGATTAGCAAATGAATATTTAAAGTTTGAAAACTGTTCAGTGATGTGTACAGTACATAGTAGGCAGTGGAAAACGCCTAAAAGCTTTGGAATTTCCCTCGTTTGGTCCAAGACAGATTTTAAGGGATGTTGCAGAAGGTAATGGCAATAAGCATTGAAGTGGATAGTCTGCAGGCCAGAGTACCATCAGTGCAAATGGAAATAAGGCTGCTTATTCAAGCATTTTATTGTTCTTAGTCAACTGTACATAGTTGTGAAGGATGCTTTCAATATTGCTTCGCAAAAGAAGACAGAACAGCCAGTCACAGTATTGCACTTGAACTACAGCTGAGAAGCTGTAACATGAAAATTAAAACTTGAAGCTTTAAAGTGATGTCTAGGTCAGTAATAGCAACACAGCCTTAATACAGTTATCTCAACCTTAGTGCTTTGCTGGTGGGGATTTCAGTTAGCTCAGTTGGCTGGACAGCTGGTTTGTAGTCAGAATGACACCAACAGCATAGGTTCATTTCTCACACCAGCTGAAGTTACCATGAAGGTCTCACCTGCTCAATCTCACCCCTCACCTGCGGCATGATGACCCTCAGGTTAAACCACCACCAATCACCTTTGTCTAATGAGACAGCAGCCCAGCTCCACTTTTGGCAAAGGAAAACTTGATCGTCATTTTAAAGAATGGAACCAAATTTCCCATTTCTTGTAATCTGTGTCAGGAACCCGCACTCTCTGGTCAGGTGCAGCACTGTTTAGAGGTAGCATACAGCTCCCTCTACACTATTTGTGCTTCGTGATTTTACTCATTTAGAACCACATTCATTACTGTAATTGGAAATAACAATCACAACTGGGGCCTCTGACTGAAAATCCCAAATTGGTGCCAAATTACAGCAGTTTTAGACTGCACACAGAATGTTCAAAATACTTTTTGCTAGGGTCCTGGCATCTGATCAAGTTTAGGAATGCACTGAAATTTACAATGGACCTGTAGCAAATTGACTTGTTTTCATTTCATGAGCGGCATCATATTGATTCTGTAGCTTGTGATATGATTATTCTAGTTCCAGTAAGACACCTGAACTATGTTGTATTTATATACTTCATAATATATGGCAGTGCTGTTTACTGTTTTCTCCTGTTAGTTTGTAGCTTGTCCCTTGTGTTGAATCTATTAGCAGGCTTTGTGCAGGAGCCCACTATAAATAGGTTGCTAAACTAGAAACTAACAACTGATTGCAGTTGAATTAAACTATTATACTGAATGGTGCAAAAGACAGATTTAAAGTTCCATAAATAATTAGAATGAACTACTGGCCCTTAGAATTGAGTATGAGGGTGAGATGGCTGTGAGGTTGGCAGTGGAACTACTTCTCCCCAACCAAAGACTAGAAAAAGTGCCATTTTTTCCTTTCAGGACAAAAATAATCACCTTCCCACTGCATAGCAAATGCTGTATCCCTTCAACAATATTGTCACTTTCAGTTTCAGAAAGTGGATGTTGAAGTGTAATATTGCTGAACACATAACTCAAATGTATTTTCTCACCAGAGTTACCAACATAATCTCTCAAATGAAGTTAAAATACTGCAGATGCTGGAAATCTGAAACAAATGTTAGTTCTGTATCTCTCTCCGCAGCTGCTGCCAGACCTGTCAAGTTTCTCTGGCATTCTTTGTATTTGGACCAACAACATCAGCTTGTTCGGAAATCTGCAATTCAACAGCTATGAATGAATGATACAAAATGTAACATTTCCCTCAGAGGCTGATGGACGAAAACTCTTCATTTCTTCCTTTTGATGCTCCCATGCTCTGATGTGGCTGAAAATTAATTGACACTTTTAAATAAGTATTATTTGAGTTATCAGTCATAAAAAGAATCTCATTGATGCAGCATTTCTTATTGGGTGCGTGGTTATGGGGAAAAAGACAGGAAATTGGTGCTAAGTTAAAATGCTCTGGGAGCCAGTACAGACACAATGGGCCCAGTGACTTCCTTCTGTCCTGTAACAGTTGTGATTCTGATTTTGCAAGCTACCAGCAGAGATAGCATTCTGGCTAATAGATCCTCTCCCCCACAATTCCTGAGCCTGAGAATAAGAAGCCCTAATCTGATAATGGGCTGATTGATACAGCTGGATGTTGCATTCATGCTGCTTTTCATTTTGCTCATTTCAGGCTGCCCAGCATGTGGAGGGCAATGAAAAGACTTGAATCTTTAGCCATGTGTTTTAATGCAGTGTGCACAAATGCACCCACTACAGTGTCATTTGTCACAGACCATCCCTGCCTGAATACTATCTCCTTTTTATGTTCTGTCAGGAATTTTTATGCTGGATGTACTGATATAATATTCACTTGTTCTCTGTCTGATTGTGTGTATCTGAATTCATGCTCACTTTGATTATGCTATGCCCATAACCATTTCTAATTACCCATTATCCAGTTAGCAAAGCTGATTCACAACTATTTGTGGAGGCGTGAATGGGTGCAACAGCGTGTACACTGATTAGTTCTGTTAACTATTCCTGACATCTTGGTGACAAATCTCAGTTCTCCAAAAAAAGCACTCCTGGGTCTAATCTCAACTGCATTTTAAGTTCTGTATCACCATTTTAGTGTTATGCGAACAGTATGGGTCCATTTTTGCCAATTAATTTCCCCTTGTTTCCTGAGGACAATTATTCTTTGCTAGGTTATGTTCCTCAAGCACTGCTTATATTCTGGCACCTTAACTGAGTGCATTTTTAATAAAAAGTAGCGGGTGCTTATAATGCAAGGAGTAGCATAGCCAAGCCCATCCTGTCCCTACCCCAAGTTCATACACTTTCTACAATGGGCCACTGCATAATGAGCAAGAATACAAACTTTTCTCCTGAACATGCCACAACAGTTGTCAACTTTTTCCAAGTTCAAGCTGGTCAAGAGATGGGTGGGTAAATGGCAGGGAATTCAATCATGCCCTCAGTCTCAGTGTTTGAGTTGTTGCTGGTATGGCACGGTGGCACAGTGGTTAACACAGCTGCCTCACAGCACCAGGGACTTGGGTTTGATTCTATTTTCAGGTGACTGTCTGTTTGGAATTTGCATGTTCTCCTTATGTCTGCGTGGGTTTCCTCTTTGTGCTCCAGTTTCCTTCCACAGCCCAAAGATGTGCAGATTAGGTGGATTGGCCATGCAAATTTGTCCTGTAGTGTGCAGGGTGGGTGGAATAGCAATGATAAAATGTGAGGTTAGGAGGGTGGGATGCTCTTGGACAGTCCGTGAAAGCCCAATGGGCTGAATGGCCTCTTTCTGCACTGTAGGGATTCTATGGTAAAGCTTAGTCTTAAATTTAACAGCCTTTTGATAATTTCCACTTGCACACTGGGATACAAAATAACAAGTGAAAAGAATAAACTCAGATTCAAGTCTTTTCATTGCCCTCCACATGCTGGGCAGCCTGAAATGAGCAAAATGAAAAGCAGCATGAATGCAACATCCAGCTGTATCAATCAGCCCATTATCAGATTAGGGCTTCTTATTCCAGACTCAGGAATTGTGGGGGAGAGGATCTATTAGCCGGAATGCTATCTCTGCTGGTAGCTTGCAAAATCAGAATCACAACTGTTACAGGACAGAAGGAAGTCACTGGGCCCATTGTGTCTGTACTGGCTCCCAGAGCATTTTAACTTAGCACCAATTTCCTGTCTTTTTCCCCATAACCACGCACCCAATAAGAAATGCTGCATTAATGAGATTCTTTTTATGACTGATAGCCCGAATAATATTTATTTAAAAGTGTCAATTAATTTTCAGCCACATCAGAGCATGGGAACATCAAAAGGAAGAAATGAAGAGTATTCGTCCATCAGCCTCTGAGGGAAATGTTACATTTTGTATCATTAATTCATAGCTGTTGAATTGCAGAAGGTAATGATTGTTAGAATTCTCCTCCCCAAAGAGTTGTGGAGGCTAGATCACTGAATATATTTAGAGAGAGTTTAGATAGAAATAATTTGAAACATCAGGGCTGTGGTGGGCTCACAGGAAAGAGAAGTTGAGCCCTGGGGCAGATCAGCCATGATCTTGTTGGATGGTAGGGCAGGCTGGAGGAGTTGAATGGCCTACTTCTGCTTCTATTCCTTATGTAAATGGAGGCTTTTCAGCCCCATGAATTTTGTCATCCTATCGACATGACAATGTAGAACAGTAGCTCAACTGACCTGCGCTGGAGAAATGAAAGGTGCTCGATGCAGAGTAAAACTGGAGGAGATTACCAGGGTAAGGTAGGCGAGGCCATAAAGAGATTTCAAATGAGAACAAGGACCATCTTGGAGTATCTCAGCCTCATTAAGTATGTTTACTCACTGACCAGGGCATTTTTAAAAAATATATTAGCCATTTATTATTTCTCTCCTCTGGCTTCTGTGACTAGAATATGTAAACCACCTACCATATCACACTCCCTGAATTTTTTCTCCCCCTCGCAGAATAAAAATATTGCCGTGTACCAACTTCCTGCTCAACGATTTAACAATTCCATGTGTCTTCCCCAACACGGTTGAGGGGAGGTGGGATAATGGTTTGATGCCATCGCTAGAAGTGGTTGCCCATTATGTGTGAAAATCAAAGTCTCACAAACCACATGTTAGTACTCTATGGCAATTAGAAGCCTTCAATAAGCATTTCAACATGCTTGGATTGTTCTCCTGATGGCGCACAGTGGGGCTTGAAAATATATATTTGCATACTTTAAATTTGTTTCCCAACTTCAGGCTGTCTTCCACAGGTACTTCCCTGGCTGTGTTTTGGAACAGCCTAAGCATTCTAGAAGGTAAGATTAACTGCAACTAGATATCAGTACTGAAGGCTGACAAGGCGAGGAACGTGCAACTTGTGTGGGATGACAAAAGAGACATCTGTTGCACTTGATATCAAAATGGCTGCCAAACAAAAGGAGATCTGTATCTAATGCCAGCAACTCACTCGGTGATGCATTCACAAAACAATCCAAAGTTCTCAACTCTATTTTTAGATGCATCCTGTAAGGGAAGTTGGGTTTGCTTAAACATAAACAAGTTGGCAATGGGAAAGGATTTCAAATTACATTCCAAGTCTCAGATAAGAGCCCACAATTGTCATTTTTCTTTTGTTTGACATTGTTGCATTGGCATTTAACTCTGCCATTATCTCCCAAAGCTACTGGTTGTCCTAAATATCACTTTAATAGATGCCTTTAATAGGCACCCGTTAGTACCTTAGCCAAGTGGCCAATCTTCATATTCAACATGTTAGTATTGGCAGAACCTTTGACCATGTTGGGCAAAGTGAGAACTTGCTTGTGCCCATATTTGAGACTTATGCAACTGCAATTTTTCAAATGTGACATCGGAAAAAGTTGATGTTGGGGGCAGGGTGTGACATGGAATTACTGGGTAATAATTAAGACAAAATACCATGATGGATTGTTCCGGTTTGTTTTCCAGCAATAGTGAATGACTCCATTTGAAGACTGCTTATTATCAGTGTTGAATAATTACATTTTTTCTGTGGCTAAGTTGGTAGCACCCCCAACTAGGACAGAGAGTGTACTGCACTGTTCAAGATGCTGTCTTTCAATTGAGCTGTTAAACTGAGACCCCACCTGCTGGGTCTGGTGAAAATATCAGATCACATGGTACTTTTTTGAAGTTGATCAGGGATTGTTTCCAATATCCTGACCAATGTTCATTCCTCAGTCAACATCACAAAAACAGATGATCACATTATTGTTTATGAGAGCTTGCTGTGGGCAATTTGGCTGCCATGTTTCCTGCATTGTTTCAGTGACTATACTTAAGAAAATAGCACTGAAAAGCATTATGTTTTATGGTTATGAAAAGCAGTATATAAATGCAAGCCTTTCTTTTCTGCATGTTTTACAGAAAGCCTCGAGGTGGGAAAGCAAATCAGCAAACAGTTCCAAGGAGGTCACAAAATAATTGATGTTGAAACAACAAATAATTCTGGAGATTCACTGTGTATTATTCTGAGTACCTGATCTCAGTCTTAAATAAAAGAGACCCCTTGAGCAGTCTTTAGATTCTTCTCCAGAAGCACCAATGGCAGAAAGCAATGATAAGCTGTGCTGCTCTGACCGAGAACCAGAGGGCAATTTCAAAGCAAAATTTATGCCAACCAGTTCTCTTTACCCAGATGTTGCACATAAGCAGGGATATCCAAAGGAAGGGGTTGGGAGAATAACACAAGATGGAAAATAGTCTTGATATCTAAATGTAAATTTAGATGCCTGTGTTGTTTGTAGACTCCAGTATGTGAGCATAAAGTGTCACCACATATTAACATTCTAGATATCCCCATTGTGGCAAAGGATGTATCTGGCCATATATTGGAATTCTTCAGTCACTTGGTCTGTACTGCATTGCCTGTCCCTCATTGGTATATCTGCAAAAAAGTCTACCACACATCATGAGTCTCATCCTCTCCACATGCTGCCCTCAAGGCAGATACAGTGGGGAAGAAACCATCCCTCATATCCTTCTGCAATGTTCCTTTGCAAAGTAGGCCTGGAAGGAGATTCAGTGGTTCTTATCAAAGTTAAACCTGAGCGATTTCATAAGGTATAACTTTATGCAGGGTCACACTGGGAGACAACCATCACCTGCTGCTGGAAGACCATTAACTTGGTGAAAAACACTTTGTTCTGCCTGAAACCTGCTGGTCTTCCAGTGCAAAGGCCTGTTGATGATGGAGTATTGCAACTGGTACATTCCAAGGTCCAGGACAAGGTGTTGAGTGACACACAAAGGCTTGGGGCAGCCACCACAAGAGCTCAATGGAGAAGGCCACTATCTTGGGCTACAGTACACCTGAGAGACTGGAAACCGTGCAAAACCCCTCGGGCGGTACGTTTGACATAAATACAGATTGTTAATATAATCTGAAATTGTATGTGTAATGAGGTACCTTAGTGTGCCACATGCCATATGAAAAGCAAGTCTGTTTTGCAGTTTATACGGAGTTAAATTTGAACTAGAAAAACAATGTTGCTGGAAAAGCTCAGCAGGTCTGGCAGCATCTGTGAAGGGAAAAACAGAGTTAACATTTCGGATCCGGTGACCCTTCCTCAGAACAGGTTCACCAGACCCGAAACATTAATTCTGTTTTTTGCTTCACAGATGCTGCCAGACCTGCTGAGCTTTTCCAGCAATTTTGTTTTTGTTCCTGATTTACAACATCTGCAGTTCTTCTGGTTTTTATTTAAATTTGAACTGTTATGGAATGTACCTTTAGAAATTTTAATGGATAATGTAACCGTATAGAAAAAAATGTAATTTAGAATCCCTACAGTACAGAAAGAGCCATTTGGCACATTAAGTCTGCATCAACCTTTCAAAAAGCAT
>JAHRHZ010000004.1:24694330-24754251 GCA_024137785.1 Ginglymostoma cirratum | reverse complement strand
CTTCCCCTCCCCCATTTCTGATGAAGGGTCTAGGCCCGAAACGTCAAGCTTTCCTGCTCCTATGATGCTGCTTGGCCTGCTGTGTTCATCCAGCCCCACAACTTGTTATCTCGTTGCCAGGATATCAGGCAGGCAAGCAGCAAGCCTGATGGATTTCACAATGAGGAAATTGGGTTGCGGGCGAGTGTGTGAGGGTATGGGTGGGGTTGTTGTTACTCTCAGGAGGGACTAAACTGGGATTGCGAGCTGGTTTTTAAAGTACATGCTGCCTTCGCCCATCAGTACCATTCTCATAGAGTCATACAGCATGGAAACAGACCCTTCGATCCATCAGTCCATGCCAACCATGTTCCCAAACTAAACCTGCCTGTCCTTGGCCCATATCCCTCCAAAACCTTTCTTATACATGTACTTAACCAAATGTTTTTGAACATTGTAACTGTACCCGCATCCACCACTTCGTCTGGAAATTCATTCCACACACGAACCACTCTGTGTAAGAGAATTACCCCTCATGCCTTTTTAAATCTTTCTCCTCTCACCTTAAAAATATACTCCCTAGTCTTGAAATCCCCCATGCTAGGTAAAAGACACCTGCCATCCACCTTATCAATACACCTCATTATTTTGTAAACCTCCTTAAGAAGACAGAACATGCTTCCTCCCACCACACTTAAAATAAAGGGAATCCCACACCCAACCATTGTTAAAATGTTCAATTGAACCTTAGTTATTTATTAACATTTGGTAGTTAACATACATATGATAGGTGCTTACCCACCCTCTGTAACGTGGGGTAAGTCTGTGGGTTGTGGATGGAAAGGTGATGGCCTAGCACCCCAAACAACGTTACATCCCACTCACCCTCCTCCACCGGCACCAAAAACACATCCAGCAGAGGAATGTAAGATCTAGAGTATAGTTTGTATGTTAGCAGAATAAATAGTTTAAACAGAAAGAGACATGCATGGCAAAGGTTCATTGCTCAGCACTGAACAAAATAATGCATATGTCATTACATTTCCCTAGTCCAAAGAACATAAAATAGATTAAAAGAGCTAATGAAAGCAAAATGAAAAAGTAAATTACAGCAACATTAGCACTTTAAAGATTTGGGCCAAAGCCACTGTTTTATGAAAGAACTTTGTGATTGATGACCTGTTGACAAAATTATGGAATGCACAACCTTGAAATATTCATATAAGGCTGCTTGTGTAACTTGACTTTGTTGATCATGCAGTCTTCTAGTGCCAATGCCAATGAAAATATTAAATACAGTACAATCAGGGATTTAAAGAAAAGTGCATTGCAACCTCAATTCATCAGAAGGTTTTTATAACTGTTTTATGTATGGGACTTGTGAGTTTGAGATCTTTTTACAGTTTTGAAATACCTTAACAGCCTTCCACAAATCAAAATCAAATCCAAAATATACTTGCAGTTGTGTAAAGGGGCAAACTTGACTCTCCAATTTTGAGGGCGTTCATTTCTTGTTTGTGATCCAGCCTTCACTGAGAAGTAGACAGACTTTACAATTTTGGCAATGGGAGCGTAGTAATTGGAACGATGTAGGCCAGGTGGATCCATAGAATATGAGTTCCCTGATTGAGGCTGTTAACATAATCCAGTCAGGGAGTCCTGGCTGACAGATATAAACAGGTGTGTCAGGGGTTTAGCTCCCTCTAGGGGCCAGCTCTGTGCTAACTTGGTCAGTGTCATATACTATGCACATGTAAATAAAGGATGACTTGGTGATGGGATGGTGATGGCCTTCATGGTGTTATTTCATTCAGGGGTTACTGTCCTAAAGGGTCAAGAGTGGTAGCCAAATAGTGACTAGAGAGGTTCAGGAATGCAGGAGCAACATGAAAGAAGACAGCTATTTCTGGCCTGACTAGCAAACCATTGCTATGACTCCCATCTGTACATGATATGAAAGAAAGAAAAGCACAACTTAAATGGACAAGGCCAGATGGAGAGTTGGATGCCAGGATAGAGTAAGGAATTATTCATGTTATTGAGACTTCATTCCTAATCTATTAAAGAATAGACTTTCTTCAACAATTTCATGTCTTTCAATGAAATACAACTTTTTCATTCTTCTGTCTCTGTTGGAGCTGCTCAACTTTACACAGCTCTGAATGACGTCAGCCCCCATGACAATTTATTAATTTTTCTGAGCAGGTAAGGAGGATTATGGTTCCTGTCTTTTTTAACCTCCACTTGGTCAGTCGCAACAAATTTTTGAATTCATTTTTAGCACGTAGCTGCCAGATTTCAATGAAAGTGAGTTAACCAGGTTAAAAATGAAGGAGAATGAATTCCAAGGTTTTCCTGACTGAAAGGGAGAGCAGTTTTATAACCTAATACTACTGCCAAACAAAAATCACAACAATGCACAAAACGCAGATAGTGAGCACACAAAGAAGCTGAGGTTTGGGGTGTGGTAATGATCTTACAAAACAAGGTGAGGGTGCAGTATCTAGCTCAGACAGGAGGGTAAAGGCAGTTGTAGTTTAAACTCTTTAGAGTTTTTCATTCAGAGATGGTGGGAACTGCCAATGCTGGAGAATCTGAGATAATGAGGTGTACAGCTGGATGAACACAGCAGGCCAAGCAGCATCAGAGGAGCAGGAAAGCTGATGTTTTGGGCCTGGACCCTTCTTCATTTCTGACGCAAAACGTCAGCTTTCCTGCTCCTCTGATGCTGCTTGGTCTGCTGTGTTCATCCAACTCTACACCTTGTTATCTTGGAATTTTTGAGTTGTGAGTGAAACCTGGTCCCAACTGTTTAGTTGATGCCCTGTTTCCCCAGGAAGTGACAATGTTCACACATACACTTCTATTATCAATCACTGGTGTTTTTTCCAAGTTGCTTTTTCGATGGTGCTGGTCTGCTGCCACTGTGATTGAGAGACACAAAGGACAATTTCCAGAATCCTTGCCATTGTCAATCCATGTTGTTTTGCTGTCTCTTGCTCAAAGCAAACTAATGAAATATATTCTGTTTTTGTATTCCAATTCCGGCTTCATTTTTCACACTGAACACTCAGCAAGTAACCTTTCATCCACATTATGTGAGTTTATTATGCAAGCCTGTGTAAAGCAGGATATGTGAATTTCTTGATGCCTCACTGAGTTTCAGTGCTTTTTGATTAAAGTAACGATTCTACTGTAGCTGGCCCCTTATCTTCCATGTAGGTTGTCAGCTGATCACAGCTGCCATTTTAGGTCAGTAGTGTCATTTAAAAAAAGACATCTTTAGTCCATGAAAGTCTTAGATATTAAAGTCAAGTGATGAAAGCTGAATATCAGTAGTCCATTTTATACTATGATTGGAACAACCTGAGAACCTGTCAAAGAATTGCATGATCATTTTAATATGGCTAATTAATGATGCAGAGAACTTCATTTCCCTACCCACTCTCTGCTTTCCTCTTGCTGTCACGGAGACCCATAGAGCTGGGATCAGGGACAGAAATCGTGATGCCTGATGTCAATAATATCTTTTCTGATCACATGCTTCCATGCCAATCCCACTCAGTGCACAAAAGTCCAGCCCTAATTTCAGTCAGTGCAGCAATTGGTCATAAGATTTGAAGTCAGTGCACCATTAGGTTGGGAGAAATAAACATTTAGTCACCGCTTCAGTTCCTGTTCATCACCCGGTGACTTTTTTCAGTGGTGATGAAGTACTTTGAAGTGTAGCCACTGTTGTTAATGTAGGAAATGTGACATTCAATTTGCTTGATTCCCCAAATAGAAAATTGATAATGACAAGATAATCTTTTTTTTATATTGACTGAGCGTTACATTTTGGCCAGGACACAAGGAGTAACTTCGCAGCTGTTTTTCAAAATATTACTATGGACTAAGATGTCCGCCTGTGATAGGGCCTGGATTTAATGTCTCATCCAAGTGACCTTTTCAGTGTTGCACTGGAGTATCAACCCAAGGTATAGGTGCCCAAGTCCTGGAGTGCGACTTAAACACATAACTTTATGATTCAGAAGCAAAGGTGTTGCTACCTGGGCCAGAATGACAGGGTAAATTTATTGAGTATCTATTCACAGCCTAGGTAAGAGTATAGTTTGAACATTTAGATTTTGATGTTAGATTCTATCTCCGACACATGACCTTACCTAGTGAGACTCAATGCCAAGAATGGAATCTCAGTGAATATGCCCTTACATTTTTGTCAGTGTTCTGACTCGAATAACAATAGAGCTTAATGTTGGGCTTTCTTTTTGTGTGCCTCTATTGTTATGGTCCAGACCAAATCCCCTAACTTTTTCTTATTTTAAAGGTAACCATAAGGTATTGCATTCCAGATGCAAGTCAATTGGTCAAACGACTTGATGTTAAGCAAAACATACTTTATTCATGCCCTATAGTTAACATACAAGAAAAGAAAGAAGAAATTGGAATAACAACTTGACTGGAAAACTTAACAGAATAATAGATTATTTAACTACTAAATAGTAACTGTTCCAACATAGTAACAACCCATAAACACACACTTGATAAAGGCAAATTCAGTAACATAGATTGTCTCACAGGCAATTCTCCAGTCCAGGAGGAAAACACCAATTGAAAACCCAGAGAGAGATGTACAGAAGCTTCCAAACCCAACTTCAAGATCCCAGCAACAACTGCTACAGAAAAACTGAAACTAAAAATCCTGGCACTGGGAGACCTTGGCCCCACCCATTGTGGCTGCTTCTATTGTTCCAACTTTAAAAATAAACCAAGGCCTCATAAGCTGTTTACCTTATTGGAACCAAAAGGCAGCTCGATATCGCTGTCTTAAAACCTCTTCAAAAAAAAGATAAAAATACACTTCTTAAAGCCATTGTATTGTCACACAATGTAGCTGACTAACTCACCTTTCATTGGCTTCATCACTTAATCTGTGCATGTCTTATTAGAGCTCTTGACTTTCAGGAGTCATTGCACCATTACTAGAGTGTTGATTTGCTCAGCTATGAAGCTCCCTATGTTGAATGACCTGCTGACATGTGTCAAGTAACATATTGAACAAGGCCCTGAAAGGATAATGGTGGCTGTACAAGAAATAATCTGTGCAGGAGATGGGAGAGTCTGAATGAGGGTGATATGGGAATCAAATACCTTCTGAAATGATTTTTTTCAATCGGGAAGAATCTTTGAATCTCTTTCATATTTGTCCTGACTTCAGTAACACCATCCATTTTTTAAAAACTGCCTCCCTATATCCCAAAGTTCCCTCAATGAAATTATTACAAAAATATTGATGGGATTTTTACATATTAAATTTGGCCAAAGAACTTGCAAGTCCTTGCTAAACTAAGGATGGGAAGTACATATCCTTGTCAATCTGAACTTCAGACTTAATTATACAATCTTTATTGAATGTATTTCAGACAGCAGTTCCCCAGGACAATCTGAAATGCAGACTAATTGTTGCAGAGGACTGCCTTTTGTCGCACAAAACATTCACCAATTAACTCATGCTTCTGTTGTAGGTGTAACGTTCACATGAGGCTTCCTGGATCAGGAAACATAAAAAGGAAATGGACAGTAAAATTATTTCAAAGCACCCAGCAGTTAGTCTAACAAATTAATGATGTGATATTTTGATGTAATGGACCAAGGAAGCTTTAATGTAAAAACCCAAAGACTGTATGATTAGTACAACTAGTAGTTGCACCTTTCAGGTAGGTTGGTGAATAAACTTTAAGCTTTTTATACAATCGACATTTAAATGAATTAATCAATAATCAATATTTTTGTTAGTGGAAAGGATTTTGACAGAAGAATAAAAATATGGTTACATCACAGGCAGAGGCCGTTTGGCCCCAGCGCCTCTCTGAAAGAACTGTCCTATGCTCTTTCTTTTCAACACTGCACATTTCCTTTCACATGTACATTTAAAATTACGTGATCTCTGACTTTATAGTATAGTAAATCCAGCAGCTTTCCAGAAGCTCATTGTGTAAATACACTGACTATTGCAGTGTAATTTAAGAAGCTGCCAGATTCTCAGATGGTCTGTGACTTTATGAAAGTATACCAGCTAAATAACAAAGCTGAACAAACTGGAGCAGTCAGTGACTTGATTAGAGCTGCAACAGCACATCAATACCCGAAGCTCTAGAGTTGCAGTTAACACTAAAGTAATACCTGTATGTGTGATGGTATTTCTGATGTACTTTTTAATTCATTCATTGAAAGTGGGCATTGCTGGCTGGGCCAGCATTTATTGTCCATCGGAGTTAGCCTTGAGAAGGTGTAGTGAGTTCCCTTCTTGAACAGTTGAATTTGGTACAGGAGCCACCGCAATTCTGTTCAGGAAGGAGTTCCAGGATTTTAACGCAGCAATGCTGAAAGAAGGGTGACGTATTTCCAAATCAGGATAATGACTGGCTTGGAGAGTAACTTGTAGGTGGTAGTGTTCTAATGTTCTGCTGCTATCCTTCTAGATGGTAGTGGTTGTGGGTTTGGAACATATTGTTTAAGGATATTCCACAAATTGACTCATTAAAGGTTTAGTTACTAAAAACACTGGCCAATATGTAATACAGAATGTACAATGATGTGATCTCACTCTGTTCTGAGTCAGTTGATCTTAAACCGATCAATAGTTCGTGTTCTGCAAGGTACCTTAACAGTACTGGGTTACGGAGGGAAAAATTTAAGTTGTTTTCCCAATCTTGATCATTCACAAATGAATCCTGCTGGACAGAGTGTGACATAATAATGCAAGTAGCATTGGGGTGGGTAAGGAGTGGTCTGAGGGTCAAACATGCACAATACCATTAGCTTGCTGCCCAGCACCTGCTCACTCAAAAGTAGTGGGAAGTAGTTGACTTGAGGGTGTGGATGTTTGATTGGTAGGAGGACCAAACGATCTCCCCTGCATATTTGAAGGACTATCCCATTGGATTTCAGCTGGTATCCTCTCCAAAAACTGAGATGAACAGGTTAAAATTCAGATCAGCTGGGGTATTGGCACATAAGTCACCCAGTGGAATTTAGTAATCTGGTTTCCATCCAATCCAGACAAATTAAAAATGGCTTCAGAGATAGTAGGACCAGCTCTACACCTTGTTATCTCAAATTAAAAATGGCCGTTGGATTTGATATTGTTTGAAGATCTCTGACTACTGCCAGGTCAAAAATCTTCAAGAATCACTGTAGACTCAATTGGAAAAGTGTTCTCCTATGTGTGCATGGGAGGATTGTTAGTGCCTGGTGGAATTGCAGGTGGCTAAGAATCAGTGCCTCCAGGAAATGTAGGGAGAAAATTGGGAGGAAAAATAGAATGGTTCTGTCAAATTCATTTCTCTCTCTGTTTTCCACTCAGTTGCTTTCCGATTATTTCCTTTAATTGCCACCTTGACTTTCTCTTCTGTGTCTCTATGTAAATGCCTACATCTGTTGGATTTAATCCATTTGTAATTTTTATTGGGAATCCACACCTTCCATAGGTTAACCCTGTGATCCCATTTTTTCCTAAGCGTAATAGAAGATCATTCTACAGAAGTGACTGAAGGTCACCACATCTTAGGTGAGACTCAAGGTTGAGAAGGTGGGATCTTCCTGGTAACCTCAGCCAGTGCTGGAATTGAGCATGAAATCTTGGCTTCCTTCTGCATAGCAAACCAGTTGTTCAGCCAACTGGAAAAGCTCAGCAGGTCTCGCAGCATCTGTGAAAAAAAATCAATGTTAATGTTTCGGGTCCGGTGACCCTTCCTCAGAACTTCCCCAGTTCTGAGGAAGGGTCACCGGACCTGAAACATTAACTCTGATTTTTTCTTCACAGATGCTGCCAGACCTGCTGAGCTTTTCCATCAACTTCTGTTTTTGTTCCTGATTCACAGCATCCACAATTCTTTCAGTCTTTGTTCAGGCAGCTGAGCTGGTTTTGTGTTGCAGAGTCCCACAGACAGTGCAGCTTCAGTTCCCACAAGGTTACCATGAAGGACACACCTTCTTAACCTCACCCAGTCCCTGAAGGAAGATGACCTTGAATTAGAACTCACCAAACTGGAGGAACAACATCTCATTTTCAGACTAGGCACTTTACAACCTTCTGGACTTTATATTGAATTCAACACCTTCAGATTGTGAATCTACTCCCACTCCTTCCCTTTCTTTTAGCTTTACTTGTTGCATTATCTGTCATCATGTCCGCTTTCCCCGAACCCCACCCCTTTTTCTGATGAAGGGTCTATGCCCGAAACGTCAAGCTTTCCTGCTCCTATGATGCTGCTTGGCCTGCTGTGTTCATCCAGCTCCACATCTTGTTCTCCCAGTAGGACTGTCCGTTCTTTCCTGTCTGGCAGTTAGACACACAGTTGTTCTGTCATTCCCACATTCTGATCACGTAATCTGCACTATCAACAGCCGTTAACCCCCAGCACTCCACACCCTCCAACTGTTGCATAAATGCTGCCCCCTGCACACTTCATGTCAGCTCTGATGAAGAGTCATGTAGACTCAAAACGTTACCTTGCACTCTCTCCATGGATGCTGCCTGATCTGCTGTGATTTCTAGCATGTTTCACCGTCATTCATCTCCGTCTTCAATGACAGAGCAGCCCTATGTCCTCTGTGACCGTGATCATTTTACCAAGAAAATAATTGTTTTGGTAGCATTTTGCTTCTTTGCTAAACCGTTTGCATTTCCAGATCGGGGTGTAGAGACACAGTAGGAGGTTCCTGTGAATGTGCAGTGATATTTTCCATGTACAAAGAATGGTAAATTAATAAGGGAAAACAGCATTTATCAATAATAAAACATCACACCTCATAAGAATTGGGTCTTAGGACTGATTGAGCTGTGACGCAGTACACTATACCGACAAGCGTTTGTAAAATCCTTGACCAGGGTCAACAGAGAGCCGGTGGACATCCACAATTCCTTTTTCTCTTTCTCTGATCCTCCTCACCACCCCCCAACCTTTAACTTCAACTATTTAACTCTAACCTGAAGAAACGAGCCGCCTCCGGTGACCAGGCGGGAGCTGAGCACGCGGACCATGTCCTGCAGCAACAGCGCAGTGAGCGTGGGCCGGAGCAACATTGGCGGATTGGACATGGGTCAGAGCGAGTCCTGGAAGGGCCAAATGCCCAGAGTGACAGACAAGCCAAGGAGCCACGTCCCTGGAGCAATGGTGAGGCCATGTACCCAGGGCATTGTGAGGCTGAGTCCTGGAGCGACGGGTGGCCAAGAGAACACTTCAGTGGGAGGCGACTTTGATAGGCTCCAGAGTAGCGATGGCGTTTTCGGAGGCAGTGGGTGAGTAGGTTGGTTGGCCTGTGAAGCCTAGAGCGGAGCTCTCGTTTTCTACATGGTGTAGTACCGCCCGGTAACGGTATGGTATGGACTGTTGTAGCCCGGAGCAGGACACTCTCGGCAGCATAACATAGGCTGGAAAGCCCGGATCGGGACTCTGGTGGTGGTATAGCAGCGATGTAGGAAAGTTGGATGCTCTTTAAGTTATCTTTCTTTATTTTGTTCTGTGAATGGTGCTTAGGTACGAACAACGGTGCACACTTTTCACTGCATTTTATTTTGAATGTATGTGACCATAAAGGATATTCAATTCAATCCAATATGAACATGGCAGGCTAAGAATCTGGCTTTAGTTGAAACATAATACTACAATTAATGGCAAGCTGCATTGGAGGCAGACATTTAACATTTTACCAAATGTTGCTCTATGCCTCCAGTAGCAATATATGGGCTCATTAATGGTGCAGCAGATCTCAGAAAAGAAAACTGGAATTTTCAGTTTTACAATGCATAACAGTGCAGCCAGTGAAAACAACTGGACCAACAGATTGGAAAACCGGATGTTTGGTTGTGTAAAAAAGATATCGCATTGACTTACTGGAACAACCCTCCTAGCTGGAATCTAGCAATGAACTTCCTTAAGGTCAAACTCTGCTGCATATGTCCTTACTCACATTCTTCTCCCCTGAGCTTGCTCATCTATGTTAGTATCCAGTTAAGCAACATTTCAACACTAAAATAGTTATATTTTCCAGCATGGTGGCTCAGTAGTTAATACTGCTGCCTCACAGCGCTAGGGACCTGGGTTCAATTCCACCCTCGGGTGACTGTCTGTGTAACGTTTGCACCTTCGCCCTGTGTCTGCGTGGCTTTTTCTCCCATAGTCCAAAAATGTGCAGTTTTGGTGGATTGGCCATGCAAAATTGCCCATAGTACTCAGGGATGTGTGGGCTAGGTGGATTAGTCATGGCAAATGCAGGGTTGCAGGGATAGGGCTGGGGGTTGTAGGATCCTCTTCAGGGGGTTGGTGTGGACTAGATGGGGTGAATGGCCTGCTTCCACACTGTAGGTATTCTATGATACTTATTTTCAAGTCCCTCCATGGCCTCATTGCTCCTGATCTTTGTAATCTTCATCACCCCTACCATCTTTGAGCTTCTCCAATTCTGACATTTTGAGCATTCTCAATTTTATTTGCTTTGCCACGTATGTGTCTTCAGCTGCCAAGGCCCTCAGCTATGGAATTCCCACCTTGCATGTCTCCATCTCTTTTTTTTTTTCTTTCTTCCTTTATGACAATCCTTCAAACCATTTTCCAGGTTTTTGGCCATCTAGCCTGATAATTCCTTATGTAACTCGGAGAGTTTTTTGAAAATACTCCTGTACAGCACATGGGGGCAATTTATTTATTAAAAGCACTGCACAAATCCAAGTTGTTGTTTTTGAGTTTTCATTTTGCTATTTTCTGAACAGCATATCATAGAAATCATAGAATCCCTACTGTGTGGAAACAAGTCATTTGGCCCAACAAGTCCACACCGCCCCTCCGAAGAGCATTCCACCCAGACTCATTGCCCTACCCCTGATTTCCCATGTCTAACCCACCTAACTTAAAATCCCTGGGCACTATGGGCAATTTAGCATGGCCAATCCACCTATATATATTCTGTCACCCTTGTTTAGCCATTTGGGATATATGGAACTATTATTCTCCCCATACAATAAATATTATCCAATAATTCATATGTTTGTATAATTGTCTATATAGCAATATCATCCCTCCGGCAATTAAATATCAATGTGTATTATCTGTCAAACTATTTGTCATGTACTTACACATTTCTATCATGAGATTTGTTGGCTCAGTTGGCTGTATAGCTGGTTTGTAATGTAGACTGTGTGGGTTGGAGTCTGGCACTAGCTGAAGTTACCTTGAAGGGCCCTCCTTCTCAATTTGTCCCCTTGCTTGAGGTGTGGTGACCCTCGGGTTAAAGCACTACCAGTCATCTTTCTCAAATGAGACAGCAGTCCTGATCCAATTGGACTATAGCAATTTTTATTATGATAAATCTTTGGCTACATTTTCCTTTGTTACTGTTCCAATGTCATGATTTTTGTCATATATGACTTATGATAGGGTTAAATACCTGAATTGTTGCAAACTGGAATGTGAGCTTTGTATTCTGTTTTGTTCCATTTGGAATCTGGCATGACTCACATTTCACCTCCAGTAGTTAAGGGATGCTGTAGCTATATGGTTGTAGTTACACGTTTTCCTATGTTCACTTGATCTGTTGTTCAAGTCATTATCCTGCTCATTTAGAATCTTTTTAAAAACAATGCATTAACTATGCCAATAAAAGTGCAGCTTGAAATACTTAAAAGAATTTAAAATGAAAAACACAGAGCTCCATTTCTGCTTAAACCTCACTTTGCCAATGATGACTAAATCTATAAACTAGGAAACTATTTGTGGTTCTATGCAGCCAACTTGAATCAAACTTGTATTTCTCAGTCAAAACTGGAACATCCACATTAATTACTGATGGCTTAGTTTCACGAGACACTAATTATGCTCAACGAGGGAACTGTGCAACGATAAACTGTGCAGCAACAGCAACTATGCATAATGGGGTTGAAATACATTAGGAGAAAATCCAAATAGCACCTCCAACTATGATCCACTGAGGTTTGCTGGATATATTTTCTAATCAACATGTTCAGAGATGCTGTTACGCGCCTCTGGATCAAGTGGGACTTGAACCTAGACCTCCTGAATCAGAGGTAGGGACACTGCCGACTGGGTTTTGTTGGATCAGAGGCAGTGGTAATTACCAAATTAATACCTAATTAAGATGGACGGTGGTGCAAGTGCCACATCGGGCACATCTCAGACATTGGCCCGCCCCATGCCGTTGGACACTTTGGCACAGGGTTTTAGCAGACACCACCAGCCCCAACACTCTCCATGTTAAGATGACAAATCCTGTCTTTGAATTAATAAGTAGGTGCCCTAATTTCCTATCTTTCTTCATTATCGTGATCACTGTGTTCTGGTAACAGTGGATTTACTCAGTGGGGCAAACATCCATCCTTGTAGAAGTCAGTACCTGGCACCTGATTTGCTGACCACTATTAATGAAAGGAGAACTAAACGCGAAGATGGGATTTGACTACTTAGTCCATGTTGAGCAAAGCACTAGCAGATTCATGGGGCTAAATCTTGACTTTTTGAAGTAGACAGGCGACTTTTATTTCCACAATGAAATTAATATGTGGGCATACCTGTGAGCTGTCAGTTTGTTAATATACCCTATTCTATGTTGTTGAACAAAGTCTACATCTGTCTCCATGCATCAAGTGGCTTGTTCCCCCAGCAGTAGGATTTTATGTTGTTCATTAATCAAAACATTTGTACAAATTCAAGAATATGGAAGCTCTTAAGTTGTACCCTGTTTACTGGAGTAGGAATGTTAGACAGATTAGGAACAGTTAGACTGATTTTTGATCTACGAGGAAGCCAGAGTCATGACAACATGATGGAAAGTGGAGCTGATGCTCAGATCAGACATTATCTGACTGAATGACAGAGCAGACATGAAGGGATGAATGGCTTACTCTCCCTCCTATTTGTGATGTTCTAAAAAGACGGCTCTGGATATAAAATAAGAAAAACATAAATGTCCTTCCCTTCAATAATGATTATGTCCTGGTGAGGTTTGAGGTAATGGAATGAATGACAGTGGGCAGAGATGTCTCAACCTTTTTTCTGAAGAGTTAGGTTCACTCGTTTCTTGGCTTACATTGACCTTGGAACTGGAGTGTGCATTGCTAATTAAGTCCAAGATTTGTCATTACCCAGTACTTTGTACCATCTTCAAGAGAGCTACATGAAGCAGCTGGTCAAATGTCTTTCTGAAATCAATGGATGTAGAGTACATACATTTAAAGTTGTAATCTTTCTTACATGAGAGCAACATTCTGCACATATTAAAAGAAAGAGGATAGCAAGGGAAAGAGTAGGCCCACTCAAGGACAAAGGAGGGAAGTTAGGCGTGGAGCCACAGGAAGTGAGAGAGATCCTTAATGAGTACTTTTTATCAAAATTCACCAAGAAGAAGGACATGACTGATGTTGAGGTCAGGGATGAGTGTGTGAATACTCTAGAGAATGTCAATATATTGAAGGACGCAGCTTTGGGTATCCTAAATTGCATTAAGGTAGATAGATCCCCAGGGCCAGATGGTATCTTTCGCAGGTTAGGTGTGAGAGGCAAGAGAAGAAATAGCTGGGGTATTAGCAGCTTTGTTCATATCGTCTTTGACCACAAAAGGTTCCAGAGGACTGGAGATTAGCCAATGTTGTTCCCCTGTTTAAGAAAGGAAGCATGGATAATCCAGGAAATTATAGGCCGTGAGCCTGATGTCTGTGGTGGGGAAGCTCTTGGAGGAGATACTGAGCAACAAGATATATGCACATTTGGAAGAAAATGGACTAGTTAGTGACGGGCAGCATGGTTTCCTACAGGGAAGGTCATGTCTCACTCACTTGATTGAACTTTTTGATTGAACACTTGACAACATGCAGAGTGGATTTACAAAGATGACACCAGAAATGTGAAGCGGTTCATAGATGGAGGAATGACTGAACAGAGGTCTTTAAAATGTGAAAAAGTTTTGATGGAGTAAAGACCATTAATCTGAGAAAGTCATCACATGGGGACTTTGAAGAAACTCCTTTGCCCAGAGTATGATGAGAATGTGGAACATACTGCCAAAGGGAGTGGTCAAAGACTGGTACGTATGCATGTATAGACAAGCTAAATAGATACACAAAGGGCAAGGAGATGGAGAGTTACGTTGAGAGAATTATATGAGGAAGATCAGGAGGAAACTCAAGTGGACATCAATGTTGGAATGGACTTGTCGTCTGAAAGGCCTCTTTCACTGTTGTATATACATTAGAATCGTCCTGTGTAATATTTCTACCAAGTGCATTCAGTGCATTTTAACATGGTGAGGCTATTCAGAAAATATCTATTATCCCAGAGACATTTTTAAGTCCTCTTGAGTTTGAATACAGGGAGGTGTGGGGATATCATCATGGCCAGGACAAGTTTGTTGTATGATAATTGATCATTCTATCACCTTTACCCTAAAGACTTGATCTTATCCTAACAATTAAGTTGCTCTCTATTTAACCACCCATTCTATGGTTGATGTATCTTTAAACTGTGGTGTTCTTCTGAGCTGCAAACTCTGTCTGGTATGTTTTACTTCCTCCTACATTCCTCATTTTGTTAATATTAGCTTCCTGTTCTGAGTTTTCTTTTTCCAAGCAAGGCTTCAAAACTGTGGAATTTTTCACCTCATTTATTCTTTTCCTTCTGTGCTTTGCAAGTCTAAGCTCGGAATCTTTCAATCTAAATTTCCAAAATTACCTGCCTAACCAACTTCAGTGTTGTTCTGAGAGTGTTAGCCCTTCATAGAGTAATAAAGCATGGAAACAGACCCCTCAGTCCATCTTGTTCATGTCGACCAGGTTTCCTAAACTAAGCTAGTCCCATTTGCCTGCATTAACACGCTTTATAGCAGAAGTACCTGCATCTCAGTATTGTTCGTAGAATATGAGAAGCTGATTTTGGAGAGGACAGCAAATGCTTAGAGTAAATATTTACACATCTTGAATTGGCTGCAAAATGAGCATTTGTCCATGATATTGTTTATATTCTGTATCCATTGTGAAATTATAAATGAGCAGTGTTCTTGACTATTTTGTAAAGGAATTATTAAACCAGGTTAAGTTCTAAACAGAGTTATTCGACTGAAGCATACAACTTTCAAAGACAAAATGTAAAAACAAGAATGCTGGAAAATGAGTAATAAAAATGGAGCACCATTGAAACCCACAGTGAGTCAGTCAGATTCTAAGGAGAAAGGTAGATCAATTTTCAGTCATAGCTTTGAATTAAACACTATTCTGACCAAGAAGTTTTATTTCTCTAATAGTGCACTTGTTAATACATTTCAGACAAAGTCTACTCTATTTTAATGCAGTCATTGACTTGAAAGATCAGAAGGAAAGAACTCCATTTGAAAGGACAGAGCTCAGAAATGCAAAACACCTTTCTTTATTAATGGTCACTGGCATAAATTGCTGATTCTGTTCCTCTCCCCACAGATGCTGGCAGGTGCCCTGAGCATTTCCAGCGTAATCTGTATGTATCTTAAATTTCCAGATCAGCATATTTTGCCTTTCTCGTCAGATGTTTTTCAACTCAGCTATTAATTCTCGGTAGTTTTCTCGATTTACACTCATCAGCTGAATGAACAGGGTTTCTGTACAGATGCAAAACATTGATCAATCCTGGCTAACATTCTAACCCACAACCTGCTGTCTTAACTAGTTTTATTTGTTGGGCCACAGGTCTCTCTATTCTTGATGTCACTCTTGATGTAATGTTAGTACATCAGGGGTAATTGTTCGACATCTGTGTTTTCTCAACACTACTGATCAAAGATTGGTCATGACCAGAACACATCATGTATACATATAGCTCCTTCTACAATATTTTGGATTATATCTGACAATCAATAGAATTAACTTTTCTTTTAAACAATTTTTTGAAAGTGCCGTTTCATTGTTACAGGCTTGTTATTGTGAATGCTTCCCCAATGGTTTAGGGTGAAGGTCATTACCAAGTGTGCTACTGAGCTGCAGAGACAAGAACATCCATGTTCCTAATGGTTCTATGTTAAGATCACTATAGAAGAGTCAACAGTTTGCTTCAGCATCCTTGGTCCAGGGAAAGAGCTATTAACTGTGGTTCCCATCCTTGATGGTGTCCAGTGACATCTAAGGGTGCACAGATGGGATGCTGAGTGACCACAGAGTTGGGCAATGACTGTCTTGGTTGAGTGGCCAATTTACTCTCACTTAATAGCGTTCAGGTATGGAATGGTTACTCATGAGAGCTGCTGAGGAAAGGAGGGGTGGGTAGCAATGGTACTTCAGACACCTATCAGACAGACATTGGAGCAGAAATAACAACATTGTAGTTGCATCTCGTCAGTTACAATATCAACTCTTCCAGCAATTGAAGTGCGGCTTTTAGAGCCAGATGTAGCAGCCAAGTAAAACTCTAAAATCACAAAACCCACTCACCAGATACAGTGCAAACACTGCAGCCAGATGCTAATGAGATTAGCATAATATAAAGGCAACAGTTTATCCTGGACAGACATACACCCAACAAAGGTATCTACTAAACAAAGGAAGGCCCAGATGGAAAGGCACTGGGTCTTGCTACAAAAAGAAACAAACAGTAGCAAGAAAACCAAATGATTGACACTATTTCAAACTATGAAGCAAGTCTCCCTAATTGGCCAGAACTATTGAAAGTTCCAGAAAACCATCTAAAAATGTATAAAAATAGGGTTCACTGGCAGACCAAGTTCTTGGATGTTTTGGACCTTCTGAGGAGACCAACATGGCCAAAAGCAGTGACTGCTGACCATCCAGAGAGGGAGAGGGAGAGCGAAAGCAGCTCCACAAACCCACAGAAACAGAAGAGAGAGAGAGCAGCTACACAAAGCGACAAGATACTTGGGAAGTATCATAAGCTTAATGGGCTGAATAGGATTTGAGATAGTATCTAAAAACTGAAAGAATTACGGATGCTCTGAATTAGGATCAAAAACAAAGTTGCTGGAGAAGCTCAGCAAATCTGGCAGCATCTGTGAGGGGAAAAAACAGAGTTAACGTTTCGAGTCCAGTGACCCTTTCTCAGAATTGCTAGTGGCTGGGAAAACGTCAGCCGGAAACTGACGTTTTCTCAGCCACCATCAGTTCTGGAAGGGTCACTGGACCCAAAATGTTAACTGTTTTTTCCCTCACAGATGCTGCCAGACCTGCTGAGCTTTTCCAGCAACTTTGTTCATGTTTGTGATGGTATTGCTTTGTAGTAAAAGCTACTGTAACTTGTTTCCGAATAAAGTTGGGACTGTTTTGCATTGGTACTGGCTTGATTTTATAATGATTTGACTGCTTTGGTATTATGGGACACCTGGGCAAATTCATTCATAACACTGGAGTTGTCTTAACTTGTTTAATGGAGAAGCTGGACAATACAGGTGTGCCCAACTGTTTCAATCTGCATGCAAACTCCCCAGGAGTGCTCTAAGACTTCTTCATTTTGTTTGCTGCTTATTTTTTCCTCCTCATCTTAAGGGGTTAACATCTTGAGGTATAGTTGTACCAGTCACTCTCCAGTGCCAAGTGACCATTCTTCATGCATGAATCTTGATGACCTAATTCAACAGCCACTTCATGGCCTGTGAGCAGGTAGGGAGGTGAAGTACATATGAACATTTTCTGACAATTGCTTTCACTTGTGCCCTGTCAGATAGATGTGGAGGTAGGTTTGAACGATCAGGTGAATGACCAGTGACACAGGTTAGTTGCAAGGTGGATTTCCATTTCAAGGGCTAGGTGTCATTCACATACTGGTGAGTACCTGTTGTCATCTAGCAGGTATCTGAATGCAGCTCACTGACTCCATGTTTGAGTAAGAATCTTAACACTGGATTTTAAGCGTTGGCTAGGGACAGGACCGGAGGTGGCTAGCCATTTAAAACAACCCCAATGGCCTGCGTACTGGTTCCTATACAGTCTCCATCCCCACTCCTGGGCCATTTCTATGGATGTAGAACAAGGGCCTGCACCACAATGTTCTGCTTGGGTAACCGAATAAACTAATTAACAGCCAGTTAGTCCAATTGAAGGTGACTGACTGGGATTTTCCTGTTGGTCTCCAGGTTGCCTGTTTATTTGCCCAGAGACAGCCTCCGAGCAGTAGACCAGCTAGGACTCGGGCAGGCTTAGAGACATTTTGAACTTCCTCTGTGCCTTCCCATCATGCCTGAGTCCGATTGAAGCTGCGACACACCCTGTAGAGTAGTTGCCCCACAATGTTGATGTAGCTACAAGACCACTTTTTCATTTTAAAATTTGAAATGTCCATTTTGAAATGCTGTCTCCTTCACTTATCTGCTATGACATCTTGGTGCTGCTTTAAATTTGGAAAACCTGATTTTTCCTACCAGCTTGAGAGCCCACTAGACATCCTTTATTGGATAGTAAACCCATTTCTTAGCCATTAGTTGGCATTACTGAGAAAAACCAGAATGAGTGTCCATTTCCCAAACAGTGGGGCTTCTGACCCCAATTTGAGTGTTAGTAGGATTCAGTTACCCACACAGAAAATCTGGATCCTGGAGTCCAACCGAGCTAGGGAAATGGTAGATCCAATGAGAGGTTGCTATGGTGGGGTGAAGTAAACTTGCTCCTCTGGTCCACAAAAATAATATTAGGACTTCCCCGGTAGTTCCCTTTCTGCTGTTCTGCCAAACTTTTGTCCATTGTGAATAATAAAATAATAGAGTTATAAATATTGTGACATGTGGGTACCAAACTTTGGTGGCTTATGGATGGGGTAGTTCACTGCCAATCCTCCCTTCTACACCATGAGTCTATCGACCTACCTAATTATCACTGATAGATGATCTTAACAGAGAATCTTAACAAGAAGAGGCATTTGTTTTAGATAACAAGATGTGGTTTATTGCATGATAACAATAGGCACAATTAATGTGAACTAGCTTGGCATAATTTCAACTATCAGGAGCCAGGTATGTAATGCATCTCTTCACTGGCATATTGTATAAGGGTAATAGTTTCTTTACGCAGAAATTAGTTGATATTGGAAAGAGAGAATTAATTATTTTAGAATCATTACCTTATATAATAGAAATTTATAACATGGAAGGAGGCTACTCAGCCCATTGTGTCTGCACTGATCCACAATTGGCTATCCAGCTTAGTTCCACTTGTCAGCACTTTCTAGACTTGTAAATTAAGATACTTCAAATGCATCTCAAAATGGCTTTTAAATGTTGTCATTGATTCTCCTTCTATTATCCATTTGCTTCTAGATCTCCACCACCCTTTTTGGATGAAAATACATTCCCTCAAAATGCCTCCAAGCATTGAATGATAGAGTACAGAAGAGGCCATTCAGCCCATCAAGTCTGCACTAACAAAAAACTACTCTAAATCTACACGGGTTTCCGACACTTGGCTCATTGCCAAGTGACAATGCTATGACATTTCAAGTGCTTATCCATGTATTTTTTTAAAGTTGTGAGGTTTCCCATCTCAAATACCCTCCCTTGCATTGCATTCCAGATTCCACACCCACTGGGTGACAACCTGTTTCCTCAGATCCCCTCGAAATCACTTGCCTTTCACCTTAAAATGATGTCCCTTGTTATTGACTATTTATGAAAAGGGAACAGCTGCTTTCTGTTATGCTGTCCATGCCCCTCATAATTTTATGAACCTCAGTCGGGTCCCCTCTCCAGCCTTCTCTGCTCTCGAAAAAACAACCTGAGTTTATCCAGCCTACCTTCATAACTAAACTGCTGTGTCCCAGGCAACATCCTATTGAATCTCCTCTGCACCCCTTCCAGTGTAATCACATTCTTCCTACAGCGCAGTGACTGGAACTGTACACAGCACTCCAGCTGTGACCTAACCAAAGTTTTGTACAACTTCAACCTCTATGCTTTCATAATCTATGCCATAACTGTTAAAGGCAAGTGTTTTGTATGCCTTCTTAACCACATATTAACCTGTTCTACTGCCTTCCAGGATCTGTAGACAAGAACCCCAAGATTCCTCAGTTCTTCAAGCTTCCTGGTGTCCTGCCGTTCATTGAGTACTTCCTTTTCTTGTTACTTGTTCCAAAGTACATCTCGTCACACTTATCGAGGTTAAATTCCAACTGCCACTGATCTATTCATATGACCAATCTGTCTATAACATCCTGTAACCTAAGATCGTCTTCCTCAATGTCAACCATGCGCCAATCTTTGTATCATCCATAATCTTACTTATCATCCCTCCCATGTTCTTAACGATATTGTTTATATTTATCATGAACAATAAGGGATCCAGAACTGATGCCTGTGGTACACTATAGCTCACCGGCCTTCAGTCACACAACAGCCTTCTACTGTTATCTTCTGTTTAAAGTTTTGGCAAAGATCTGTAGCTCGGGTTGTGGATGAGTTTGTTGACTTGCTCACCGAGCTGGCCTGTTCTTGTTCAGACGTTTCGTCACCATGCTAGGTGACATCATCAGTAAAGCCTCCGATGAAGCGATGTTATTCTACTCCGCTTGGAATTTATACTGTCGTACGAACATCAGTTAGCAGCAAAACAAGCTATTGCCTGGCTTGTTAACCAAACAGTCTTCTCATACAGTGTTTCAATTTCAGGAGCTCTCTGTACACCGGCATATTTTATAAAATCTCCAAGCCCAGAAAAGAGTCATCATCTTTTAAAGGGACGAAACACTCTTCCCTACCCTATCATTTTACAAACATCAAATTCTAACAAGCTGCCTTCCAATCCACAAGTACTCAACCCTACTTTGCAACAATTCATGTTTTTTAGAAGGTAGACAGGCATTGGAGAGACAGATGAATTTGTGGCTACAGAATTCTCAGCCTCTGATCTGCTCTTGCAACCAAATATTTACAAGGCTGGTTTAATTCCGTTTTTGGTAAATAGTAACTCTCAAGATATTGACAGTGGGACATTCAGTGATGCTAATATTGAATATCAGGAAGAGATGGTTAGACTCTTTCTTGTTGGAGATGATCTTTGCCTGACACTTATGTGGTGGAAATGTTGCTTGCTACTTATCAACCGAAGCCTGGATGTTGTCCATGTCTTGCTGTATATGGATGCATGCTGCTCTAAGGAGTTCTGGATGGTGATGAATTTGGTATAATCTGTGAACATCCCTATGTCATAGAGATATACAGCACAGAAACATATCCATTGGTCCAATTCCTCCATTATGACCAGATATCCTAAATTAATCTAGTCCCATTTGCCAGCATTTGGCCCATATCCCTCTAAACCTTTTCTATTCATATACCCATTCAGGTGCCTTTTAAATGTTGTAATCATACCAGCCTCCACCACTTCCTCTGGCAGATCATTCCATATACACACCACCCGCTGCGTGAAAACGTTTCCCCCATTCAGTTCCTTTTATATCTTTACCGTCTTACCTTAGACCTGTGCCTCTAGTTTTGGCTTACACCACCCTAAGGAAAAGACCTTGCCTATTTACCCTATCCTTGCCCCTCGTGATTTTATAAACCTCAAAAGGTCATCCATCAGCCTCTGACACTCCAGGGAAAATAGCCCCAGCCTATTCAGCCTCTCCCTATAGCTTAAATCGTCCAACCTGACAACATCCTTGTAAATCTTTTCTGAACCCTTTCAAGTTTCATAACATCTTGTAGCAGGGAGACTAGAATTGCACAACAGAATTGCAAAAGTGACCTGTCCAATGTCCTGGACAGTTGCAACATGAGTTCCAACTCTTATACTCAATGCACTGATCAATTAAGGCAAGCATACCAAACACCTTCATCACTATGCTATCTACCTGTGACTCCACTATCGAAGAACTATGAACCTGCACTCCAAGGTTGCGTTGTTGGGCAACACTGCTCAGGACCTTACCATTAAGTGTTTAAGTCCTGCCCTGATTTGCATTTCTAAAATGCAGCACCTCACATTTATCTAAATTAAACTCCATCTGCCATTCCTCCGCCCATTGGTCCATCTGATCAAGATCCTTTTGTGTTCTGATGTTACCTTCTTCGCTGTCCACTACACCCCCAGTTTTAGTGTCATCTGCAGACTTATTAACCATACCTCCCATGTTCACATCCAAATCATATTCTTCCCTTATAATGAAGCAGCTGAAGATGGTTGGGCATTATAGAATCAGAGAGAGTCATAGAGTCATACAGCACCAAAACAGACTCTTCGGTCCAACCATCCATGCCAAACATAATCCCAAACTAAACTAGTCCCAACTGCCTGCTCCTGGCCCATATCCCTCCAAACATTTCCTCAACACAACTCTGAGGAACTCCTGCACTAATGTCCTGTGATTTTTGATATCCAACAACTGCAATCAATGTCCTTTATGGTAGGTATCTAGATACAACTCCAACCTGCTGAAGGTTTTCCCCCGATATCCATTGAGTCCAGTTTTGCTAGGGCTCCTTGACCCCATATTTGATCAAATGCTGCTTTGCTGTCAAAGGCAGTTATTCTTAACTCTCTGGAGTTTAGCTCCTTTGCCGATATTTGAAAACATAGATGAGGTCCAGAGCTGAGTGCCAGTGAACAGGTCATTGCTGAGAATGAGCACTTAGATAGCACTGTCTATGACCCCTTCCATTGCTTTGCTGATGACTTAGACTGATGAAGTCGTTGGATTTTCCTGCTTTTTGTGGGCAAGACGTACCCAGACAATTTTCCACATTGCTGGTTAAATGATGGTATTGTAGCTGTACTACATCAGTTCGGCATGGGGCCCCTCTAGTTCTGGAGAACAATCTTCAGGATTATTGCCAGAATGTTGTCATGGCTGACAGCTTTTGTAAATTGCCTTCAGCCACAAGCTGTCAACTCGTGGCATTGTTAAAAGAAGTCTCGAAGCTGGTTGTTTAATCTAAAAGCAAATATATTTAAAAATTAGGGGAAAATAATTTTCATCCCAACCTCCCAATTTCATATCTGCAGATTGCAATTTGAATTCTGAATGGTGAGAGAGTGCAGTACTTCACAGTGCAGCTCTCATGTGCAATATCCTTTAGTTTTCAGTTGTGGTGTGTAAAACTATCTAAAAGGGCATATTCCAATTGAATCACGTTGTATGTCAGTCCTGTTAATTCAATGTAAATAAATAGTCACATGGGGCAGACTGTTCCTTCCTGTGGCAGCTCCTTTAGATTAAGGGAAATAACTTTCTTCCCTTGGGATGACTCAGCAAGTTTATCTAAAGAGTAAGTGCGCCCAATAAGCATCAAGACATAGTTTGGCTGGGGGTGAAAAGGGCACTACCTGTGAGATCCTATCTGTACACCTAGACTCTCTCCACTGCTGCATGCTGCCCTCCAGTCAGCTGCAGTAGGGAAGAGACTGTCACTCATTTCCTTCTGAAATGTGCCTTTGCAAAGAAGATCTGGAGAGAAATGCACTAGTTTTTGTCGAGGTCTGTCCCGAACGGTTCCGTGACGCAGGACTCTGTGCTCTATGGGCTGTTTCCTGGGATGCACGCCGAGACAAACGTAAACTGTTCAATGACACTGTGGCTCAGTAAGAGCAGCACAGTGCCTCGTACAGCTGCCTCACAGCGTCAGGGACCCAACCTCGAGTGACTGTCTATGTTGAGTTTCCACATTCTCCCTGTGTCTGCCTGGGTTTCCTCCGGGTGCTCTAGTTTCCTCCCACAGTGCAAAGACATGCATGTTTGGTGGTTTGGTCATGCTAAATTGCCCATAATGTCCAGGGATGTGCATGTTAGGTGGGTTAGCCATGGGGAATACAGGGTAGCAGGGTCGGTCTGAGTGGGATGCTCTTTGGAGGGTCGGTGTGGACTTGATGGGCCAAATGGCCTGCTTCCATACTGTAGGGATTCTATGAATTGCGCTTGGAAGACCATCTTTTTGGTGAAAGTCGCTCTTTGGTCTGCTCGAAACATTTTGGTCTTCCAGTGAAAAGAGTTGACCTCAACCAGATCTTGCAGGCTGGTACATTCCACTGCTATGTGCTGAGTGACACAGTAAAACTCGGGGCAGCTACCGGCAAGGTGCAGTGGAGAAAGACCGCTATCTAGGGTCTTCCTGCCAGAGTATAACAAGAGTCTGTTCAGTTACCAGACCGTCTCATTTTTCAATGTACGTAAATAGTGTCCTGCATAAGTAAATAATGCTTTTGGCTTTTGCAAATGCAGGGTAGGTCAAATTCTGATGTTTGTTTGGTTATCTTGATCCACAAAGACTGAACAGAACTGCTTTAGTACCTGTGTCTGGACATGAAAAGATTATGAATAAGATACATTTTTATAATAAAAAAATTGAGTCCATGCAGATGATTAAGTCCAAAGTTTAATTCCTTGATCTGTGTTAAACAATTTAATCTCAGCAGAGATGACAATGAAAAATGCCTACACTTATCACAAGTGTCCAAGATTAGGGATGGGTAAAATTAGTCAGATTTCTTGCTCATGTAATTGGAAAAGATCTACATTTGGTACGAGGACACTTGAATGAAAGATGGCAAAAAACATTGGATTTTATCTCTTGGCTGCTACCAGAAAAGTCATTTTAAAGTCTGTGCCTTCAGAGGGATGAGCTGAAAGGGGCTTCAACATAATAGGTAACTCACAAGTTTTAAAAATATTAAAGTAGATGAAATACAGAAAATGGGAATAAACTAGTTGTATTCTGATCTTACATGATATTTTACTTATGGTTGTAACAAAATAAGACATGTATTTATACAGAGATACCAAGGTGTAGAGCTGGATGAACATAGCAGGCCAAGCAGCATCAGAGGAGCAGGAAAGCTGACGTTTCAGGCCTAGACCCTTCTTCAGAAAGCACTTTTACAACTTCAGGACATTCCAATGCACTTTAAATCCAATGAAGTACTTTTGTAAAGTACTTTTATGGTAGTGATGCAACATCATACAATGCAGGAGCCAATTTGTGCACAGCAAAATCCCACAACAATTGTGTGACCATGACTAGATGATCTGTTTAAGTCAAGTTGGTTGAGGAATGAATAATGTCTAGAACACTCTGGAAAACTGCTTTTCTGTTTTCCAAAATCGTACCATGGAATCTTTCGTATTCACCTCAAAGGGCAGACTCAACCTCAACTTAACATCTCATCCAAAAGATGATGTGCCATAACTCTCAGGGCAACTTATAAAATTCTAGCAGGACTAGACAGAGTAAATGCAGGAAGGATTTTCCTGATAACCAGGGAATCGAGAACCAGGGGTCACAGTCTAAAGATATGGGGTAGACCATTTGGGACTGTGATGAGAAAATATTTCTTCAACCAGAGTGATGAGTCAGTGGAATTCTCTGCCACAGAAAGTGGTTGAGGCCAACACTTTGAATGTTTTTATGAAGAAGATGCGTATAATTCTTAGGGCTAAGGGGGTCAAAGGGAATGGAGTTAAAGTAGGAACAGGGTACTGAGTTGGATGAACAGCCATGATCATACTGAATGGTAGAGCAGGCTTGAAAGGCTCAATGACCTAATCCTGCTTCTATTTTCTACGCATCCAACAATGCAGCACTCATTCAGCACAGCACTGACATGACAGCTTGAATTTGTACTCAACTCTTCGGAGTGACTACATGGTGAATAAGAAAGTTTCCTCCCGAAAACAATGTCGCTTATGTATTTATCATGCTCCAAATAACGTCAAAGATATTATCATTTTGACATAATGAGCACAGATAGGAGATGAAGCCTCATGCCGCCTGTGATCTTACAGATTGGTTCTGTTCTAATCAATATCTTTTACCAACTGAACAATCTTCCTGAGTTTCTTGTATATGTTAAATGCACAAAATACACCAAAAACCAGTCAACAATTGATCTTCTTAAAAGGTGCATAGCATATAATATTCTCAGTGACATATGTGTCTCTTATTAAGGTGAAATATAACGGGCCACCCTATTGACAACCACATTACGCAGAGTACATTTTCAGAGCTATCAGTAATGGTTCTTCAGTCCATGGACCTAGGTTACATCAAAAGCACTGAAGAAGTATTCTTAATTAAAAAAAAATTTTGACCTCCGATGAACTGACAAGTTGAATCTAAAGGATAAGTTATTTTATTGTTGGGGTGGAAGGGAAATGTAGCTATCGTCTGCACTCTACTTCACATGAATCACTGCTTTTGTTCATTTTTAACAGAATAGTTACTAACAGTTTATCTTGGCTGCACATTTATAAATATCCATTATTTTGACTGCAAGCCAACACAGTGAGGGTGGACGTTTTAGGAGATATTGACACCTCTAATTATACACAGGTAAATCTTTGTCCCTCGCAGCTCACTAGCTAAATATTCTGCCCAGACTAGTCCTGAGCCACATGATATAAAGACAGAAAATGTTGGAAGTGCTTCAGCAGGCTCAGCAGCAACCGTAGAGAGGGGAACAGTGTTAAAATTTCAGGTCTGTGATCATTCATCAGAACTGGCCCAGACCTACTGAGGGTTGTGTGCATTTTCTGTTTTGTTTAATTTCAGATTGCCAGCTTCTGTGTATTTTAGTTTTGAATGACTCACATGTGATGGGCAGGACCCAGACTTGATCCCCAGAAGTGACGGTGTAGCCACTGGTCTCAGTGATCCCTGGATTAGAATGGGAAGAAGCAGAGTTCCTAATTTTAATCACTAGCTGGTGAACAATGTTTTTTTTTCTTTATTCATTTCAGGGATGTGGGCCAGCATTTTATTGCCTGTCCCTAGTTGCCCTTGAGAAGGTGGTGGTGAGCTGCCTTCTTGAACCTCTGCAGTCCACCTGCTGTGGGTTGACCCACAATGCCATTCGGGAGGGAATTCCAGGATTTTGACCCAGCGACAGTGAAGGAACGTTGATATATTTGCAACTCAGGATGGTGAGTTGCATGGAGGGGAACTTGAAGGTGGTGGTGTTCCCATATGTCTGCTGCCCTTATCCTTCTAGATGGAAGTGGTCATGGGTTTAGCAGGTGCTGCCTGAGGATCTTTGGTGAATTTCTCCAGTGCATCTTGTAGACAGTACACACTGCTGCTACTGAGTGTCGGTGCTGGAGAGAGTGGTTGATTGTGGATGTTGTGCCAGCAAGCGAGCTGCTTTGTCCTGGATGGTGTCAAGCTGTTTCAGTGCAATTATGTGGATCTCTAAAGAGGAAATGTCTGTTGACATCCCTGGAACTACATGCTAAAGGGGAGAAACTGATAAGGATTTATACTGTCATGGCATACTGTATATTTCAGGACAATGGAGCAATTATGATTTTTTTTTTCAAATTAAACAGTTCAGACATGCTATGATGGATCTCCAGAGCTTGTAGTCTTGAACCTGCATCTTCTAAGCCAAAGGTAAGGGCACTTCCATTATATAACAAGAGCCTAACCAATAATGGTATACACAGCAACCTCTAGATTAAGACACAAATGAGGTACAAACATTTCTTTTTCAAAAATATACTATATTCATAAAAAAAACTTTGTATACAAAGAAACCAAAAGAACTGAGGATTCTGTAAATCAGGAACAAAAACAAAGTTGCTGGAAAAGCTCAGCAGGTCTGGCAGCATCTGTGAAGGAAAAAACAGAGTTAATGTTTTGGGTCCGGTGACCCTTCCTCGGACCCGAAACACTAACTGTGATATTTTCTTCGCAGATTCTGCCAGACCTGCTGTGCTTTTCCAGCAACTTTGTTTTTGTTTTAGTCTCAAACACAGTTTGGTTCTGCACAGTAATATATCAAGGAAGCAAACAAACATTGGCGTTTGACTCTATCCAAACAAACCAAAGGCATCTCTTCCACATACAAAGCTATATTTACATGCATTTGAGGCACTGGGAGGGTATGATAACTGAATTGACCCCCATTTAACTTCAGCAGAAAGACAGACAGTGGTCTTTCCCCACTGTGCCTTGGTGGCAGATGCCCCAAACTAGTGTGTCCCTCAGAGCGTATTCCTGGACCTTGGAATGTGTCACTTTGCAACATTCCGTTAGGACCAAACTCTTTGTTCTGAAAGACCAACAAGTTTCAGGGAGACCAAGAGTGTCTTTCATTGAGTTGATGGTCTTCCAGGTGCAATCCATGTTTGTTTTGGTGTGCATCCTGGGGAACAGATCATAGAGCACAGAATCATTCGTCACCGAGCTGCCTGGGATGAACCCCGCCAAAAACCACTGCATCCTTCCTTTGCAAAGGCACATTCCAGGTGTGTGACTGCTTAAAAATATTAAATGTAGACATTCTTACGGTATTTCAGCACACACGGTTAATGAGAAAAACCCTGTCTCTGCAGGATTTCACTTTGACATTTCATTGAATTAATCCATAGCCCAGTCAGAAATTCTATCACGTCAGCAGGGCAGGATCTCAAAACCTGGGTACAATGACATTTTCAACGCGTTTCCCTGGCCACCGCAAATTTCTTTTTAACAACGAGGGTGGGTTAGTTCTCGAGCAAGCCGGCTTCCCCCACAATCGAGATCATGCCACCGCCGTCATTGCAGGAGCTTGGTTTGCTGTATCCTGGAAACCAAAGTCTAATGAGATCTGTCCGTTCCCAGCGATGAGCTTTCAACTCCCACCCAATTTTTTTTCCAGGCGTGTTGTTTGCTGTCGCCCCACCTCCTTTCCCAGCGAAATTCTGAAAGCCGATGAAGAGATTTGAACTGGAAATTTATATTTCAACAAAAAAAAAGCCCACGTTGGAGGCAGCTCAGAGGAGAGAGAGAGCTCAGAGAGACTTCATAAATATTCATTGCTGCAAGACTCAAACGCCCTGGAGGATTGCGGAGCAACTTTGAGCGATCCTATTGGTTGTATGAATGCCCAGCTCTGTGCGGGATCTGAGGCTGTTTCTATTGATCAGAAAGAGGAGGAGAGGCAGAGAGAGAAAAACAACTGAGTCCTGGCTTCTCCGCCAGACATGCCAGTGTTATTCTTGAAGGATTGCCTTTCTGATGGCTGTGCGGACTGAATGTGGCCCGTTGATGCGGAGAATATGAGCGGGCAGGCTTTACGCTGCGAGTTGCGAGCGGACCCGCAGAATCAGTGCAGCCTCCTGCTCTTTGTATGTGGCAACAAAGGCATAACCGGGTAAGTGAGGGTCTGCAGCCAAGATGCAGCGTTTAAAACAGTGAGGACATTCCAACACTGGCTCGCTTTGCCATCCAGTGTATTAGAGCGGGGCTGTGTGCCCAGACAGACAACTCTCCATTCCACTTACACAGGGGGAAGGGAGAGAGAGAACGACACTAGGACATATCGAGCAAGTTCAATTTATTATCCAGTCGGAAGGCTCTGCTGAATTATTTCGCCGAGGCGAGCTACTGAGTAACTGCTAAATACCAATTCCGGGTGACAGCGGTTCTTTCAGGGTGTGTATCCGTGCATTTCGGGACGAAGTCGGAGGGGTTTCTTCGTTAGGAAAACGACTGGGGTTCAATTCACGAACACAGGCAGAAGTTGCTCAGTAGGTCTGGCAGTATTCTGAGGAAGGGTCACTGGACCTGAAACGTTAACTCTGTTTTTTCTTTACGGATGCTGCCAGACCTGCTGAGCTTTCCTAGCAACTTCGGTTGTTATTCCTGATTTACAGCATCCGCAGTTCTTTCCATTTTTATAGCGTTCACTTCATTTCCCTGGAAGTCCAGATGATTTCCAGGACACAGAGCTGGGAAGGGCAATAGGACTGGATCATCTGAGAAAATATGATCAAACTCACACCTTGTGATCTGCACAAAGTTGACTGTTTCTTTGGCCCATTCCTGGCATCTGCTTGAGTCCATGCAGATTTATTTTATTGGTCTTGGGATGACTCATAGGTCCGGTGTCCCTACCATTGTAGCAATATGTCAAGCATTGAGACGCATCACTGACACTGTGCCCTTAAAATATTGAACGATGTGGCATCAAGCTGGGAGTTCCAGCGCTCTGCGTGAGACATTTGCACTTCTTCCAAAGTTTTCTTCATTGCCAATCTCTTCTGCTCTACCGATTCTTGCTGGTCTACAGTTCTGTGGGCGCTGATTATTCTTGATGTGCAAACCTAGACATTGACTGTTGGACAATGAGATGGACAGCACAGCCAACTGTGTCCACAAGTACACACACAAGGCAATTGCGACCCAATTGTTGCCCTATTTAAGGTTGTTAATTCTGTAAAGTTTAGGAATTGGAACTTGGCGCCAAATGCGTAGCTTTTGGTGAGGTAATCCAGGCTGTAGAAATGAGGGATCCGTCCACGGGCTCAGTAAAGGCAGTGCCTAGTCTGGTATTGTGCTACCTAATCTGGGGAGGATCACAAGTGCAAATAATGGTCTGCAGTAGGTTAATTGTTCCCAATTGGTGTAGCATGTAGGTTGCACTGTAATTGGCTTAAGTTGCTCCCAGGACTGATGAGGAGAATATGTGGCCACTTTATTGCTTGCTGAACAGTCAGATGTGAGACTAATAGGTAAGGTTAGGGCAGGGTTTGATTTCCATGATCAAGCAACCTGTTAAATATTATTTAAGCATTTTCATACTCACAGTTTCATGATTGGTGGCCTGTGTGTGTTATCAGAGGACCGCCTGGGGGGAATTCAACCTGCATGATCTCTATGATTCATTACCCATTCTCAGCCTTGGCGCAGAACTACATTGTAGTTTCTTTTTCTACTGCCACACCAGTTGATGACAGGAAAATCAACCCGACCAGAGATTAGATCACGGATCTTCTCAATCTTTAGAACCTACAGCTAGAGCAGGCAGTGCATTTTGTAGTCAGGTATGTGAATGAATGGTTTGTTTTTTCCAGTGTACAATGTTGTCGACTCATCAATACTATGAAGGATCTATCCATTATTCAACAATAGGTTCTAACTAGCTCCACAATATGCTTTAAAGCCCAGATGATGCAGTCTGGGAGTCACAAAATGTTCCAAAATATGATTGGCCGACAATCAAGAAGCCTGCTGTGATATCTGTAGGAAAAGAGTGCTGAGGATCTGAATAAGCAGTAGGTAAAACTAACTTATTATGTTAAAGCTGTTTATCTTTTTTGTAGTCTGGAGGTGAAACTGGTGTGGTTGATGAATGTGATTTAATATTAATTATTGATTAAAGTAGAAAAGAATCTTCCCTATTAACCCAGTTGGTTAATGGACTGGCCAGTGTGTAACTGCATCGATCAGATAAGAAAAGTCTTACTTGAGCACTGGTTGGAATGGTACAATTGGACATAACCTCTGGAAGGAGAAATATCAACCACAGTTCCCACCCTTGAGTAATCTCAAGCAAATCTAGCTAAAAAATGCAACTGTTGCTATTGAACAACTGTTGACTTGGTTAGGATGCCGACCAAGCAGAATAGCAAGCCAATGACAACTACTACCTTAGTTCATGCTTGACTGGTGCCCGTTTATGTTAAGCCTTGAAAAGTGTCTGCTGCTCATGGAGCTAAGAGACTGAGCAATTCAAATATTGTTCAAAAATGGGAGAGGTATAAACATGGTAAGTACAGGTCAGTCAGTGTAATCTCAATGGCATGGTAATTACTAAGCCCATTGTACAGAGCAGCATTCATTTTAATTTGGGTTGATAAGGGACAGCCAGCATTGATTCTTTAAAAGCAAATCAGGCCTGAGTGACCTTATTGAGTTCTTTGGTGAAGTAATAATGACGTTTGCTAAATATAAACATTGTTTATGTGGAATTTCAAGAAAACATTTGATGATAAAGAAAGACTTGCATATATATTACCCTTTCATGACCAACAATGGCCCAAAGCCTTTTGCCCCCAATGAAGTACATTTTTAATGTAGTTAGTCCTATAATGTAGGAAATGCAGGATTTAATTTGTTCTCAACACACTTCTACACACGCCAATGTGAAAGTGACAAGATAATTTTTTTTGTGTTGTGGATTGAATTATAAATATTCGCCAGGATGCCAAGGATAATTGTCAGTTCTTTGTCAAAATTTTGTCATGACATCTTTTATAACCACCTGGCTGAAAAAGCAAATTGAGCCTTGGTTTAATGGTTTCCACTGTAAATAGTACAAAATTCCTGATGGATTTATTTGGAAAATAGAAGATTGAATTGACATTTGGAAACATAGATATGAAATTGGCCAAGGGAAAGGAAGCAGAACGTAGTGGCGAATGGAGAGAAGTGTGTAGTGGGGTTTCCTAGGGTTCAATATTAGGACCATTGAAGTGTTATATATAAATTACTGGATTTGGAGAATGGGAGTAAAATTGCAAATTTTGTATATGGTACAGCCAGAAATGTAATAAATAATTTGGAGAATAGTAGTTGACCTCAGGAGGATACAAGCTGTTCAAGGAGGCTGACATGTAGGATGTGCTGCCCAGTGTGAAGTGTCCTGTGGAGGGAAGTGGTACAATGTTATTTGTTTGAGAATATTATAATACAATTTTTTAACTATCTGTGTTATTCAGGATAAGCATTTTTCTTCCCTGTAGCAGTCAACTGTATATTACTAATCTTACCTTTGTCCTTTTCCTCTGAGCTACCTTCTGTACACAGAGAAGGTTGATCAAGGTGTTTAATATTTAGAAAATTACCCTACACAATGAACCATGGTCCTTTAGCTAGAATTTTCATATTTATAAAAAAAATGAAGCAAATTTATTGCAATTTATAAATTCTGAATGTAAAGCTTTAAGTTTGCAACCTACAGCACTTCCCCCATCTCCCAACTTAAATTCTGTGTTTCTTGAAGGTTGCTAAGCATAAGGCAGAAAGCAAGAGGGAATTTAAGGAGTCTGGCATCAATGTGGGTAGTGTCTCATTAAAGTTTATTTATGACTTGTTTGTGTAGAATTATATTAGTTTTTGACTGCTGCCGACATTTTGACATCCCCTTTGTGCTATTTGTTGTGAGGCTATCACATTTCACACCCCCAACCACCACCTCCCCCACCCATACCCCAATGACTGCCTGTTCAGAAAGGCTACAAAATGCCATTTCTATTCAGAATTGCCTTATATTGGCTTTTTTAGAAACTGAGGAACGATGGATGTTTCTCCAACTGCTTTGGCAATGCCACATGACAGTCACACACTTGCACCCCATTCAGACATATATATATTTCTGTGTTTTTTTTTAAATGAATTAGGGGCTTTATCAGGGATGCCATCAATTCCTGCTCCTATGATGTTGCTTGGCCTGCTGTATTCATCCAGCCCCACACCTTGTTATCTCAGATTCTCCAGCATCTGCAGTACATTTTATCTCTGCCATCAATTATTATTGTCACATACTGTAAGCGGGTCAATAACCTACCTCTGCTAGAGGCACAGCATTGCTAAAGCTTCATAAGATCATACTGCTGTTAACTTTGATGCAAAAGAATAATCTCACACTGCTGTTTGCACTAACATTTGCGAATCAGCAACACATATTCACTAAGCAAATCGCGGATACAGCAAAAAGTTCATACTTACACCAGACACTGTTGTCAGTCTCATGAAAGGGCAAAGAGTCAAGGTTTGCTCCCACATGTACCGATGTGCCTGCTTGTTCAGTATTAAATATTGCACTCTTTCAATGAACAGCTCATTTGCAACACTGTGTAATTCAAGTGAATGGTCCCTTCCCTGGGACCTACTACAATGCTTCCATTTTAAGGCGCTCCACCTACATGCCCTTTTCTGCATGCAATACGTTACCAAGCACTCATTCATACTCTCCTTTTATAGCTGATTCCAAATTTTAGCAAACATATTGTTGCATGCACAATATTGTTAGTGCAATAATAACTTAATGAGTACACGGGGTGTAGGAGTACACTTACGAAGGAAATCAGGAGGGTGTAAAGGTGACACCAGATTGCTTTGGCAGATAGGTAAAGGGGAATTCAAAGAGACTCTACAAGTATACCAAGAGCAAAATGTAACTAGAGAAAGAATACGGGCCCTTAAAAATCAACAAGGTCATCTATGTGTGGAATCACAGGCGATGGGTAAGATCCTAGATGAATATTTCTTGTCAGTATTTACCGCGGGGAAAGACATGGAAGCTGGAAAACCTGGGGAAGTAAATAGGGATGTCCTGAAAAGAGCCCATTTTGCTGAAGAGGAGGTGCTAAAGGTCTTAAAACTCATAACAGTAGATAAATCCCTGGGATCTGATCATGTATATTCCAGGACATTCTGTGAAGCTAGGGAAGAAATTGCCTAGGGTGGAATTGAACCCAGATCACTGGTGCTGTGAGGCAGCAGTGCTAACCACTGAGCCACTGTGCTGCTGTGGGAATTGCTCTTGTATCACTTACACTACCAGGATCTCTTGTGAGTGGCAGACCACACAGGTTACTGCATCAGAGAATCCAAATTCAGGAGGTACAACCCTGTACCTGATGGAAACAAATGCTGGTAACTTGGGGTTCAGAAAACAGGAGCTTGTTCCAATTGAAGATTTAAATATCGAGGGTGCTTTAACCAGCTTAACACTGCTTACCTTCAAGTCTTTGACTGATTGTTGAAATCCAGTTAAAGCCAAGTCTGGGAGTAGCTTTTGCTCCAAGGTGATGTGTCTGCATCTCATGCCTTTTACCCTGGAAAGCTCTGCATTTCTCTGGAAGAATGAACAAAAAAAATGCCTTCATAAAATGATATTCCTGTCAGTCTCTGAGGGATTAGTATGCATCAGGCAGCAGGCTACCATAGTGAAATAAGAGTTTTGTAAGACTTTGCCTCCCTAGAGATTGCATTGCAAAAATGCAGTCAATGTCAGCAGCCTGGCCTCATTTCAGTTGTGGGTATCAGAGGAGGCAATAGGTAGAAGGACCGTCATGTATTGTCATGCTGAGACACAGCACCACTCATGTTGTTTATGCTGAATATTGGTTAGGCATGGAAAACAGACCTACTGGTCTCAATGAATACATTATCCCATTGGATGTCAGTCTGCAAACCTCTTGGGAACAATATGCCAAGGAACTATCCAGGGAATGAACTTTTTCAGAACAGATCTTGTATAATGAGTTAGAGTTAATTAACAATCTTGTAGCGAGGGATCCTCTAGGGAAGAGTGATTATAATGTGAAAAGTCTCATATTATGTTTGAGAATTATGTGATTAAGTTGTAAATTTTGATAAAGTTAATTATGGTATTTTAAGGGGTACTTTGGGAAATTGGAATAAAACACATGCTAGTAAATAAGAAAGGGCAAACATTTAAAGAAATAATTCAGAATTTTCCATGAATATGTGTTCCCTTGTGAATTAAAAGCTATACTGTGTCACAACTATGGCTGACTGGGACAGTTTTGGATAATATTTGATTAAAATAAGAGCTTAGAACTTTTTCAAAAAGTGAAGGAAGCATGAGGGTTAGAAGAGTTTTAAGACAATCAATAAAAGCTGACCAAGAAATTGACAGCAGAGGGAAAAGATACAATATTACACTAAACGAGCAAGGCATGTAAAAGCAGTTTCTCCAGGTGATTATTCGCATTGTGTAAACTTAGACAACTGATTCTTTGGTAGTGAGGTGGGTTGTACACTACCTTATGTACACAAAGGCACTTTAAACAGGATATCAAGAATGCAATGTTTAGGCTGATTTTTTTCTCCACAAATGCTCCACAATGAAGGGTAACCAAGGACAATTATGCTCCAGTTGTTGGTATATTTAAGGTTGTTAACTCTGAGAAATAGAAACTTGGTGCCAAATGGAACATAGAACAGTGCAGCACAGAAACATGCCCTTCGGCCCACCATGTCTGTGCCAACCGTGATGCTACTCTAAACTAATCCCATCTGCCTGCTTGTAGCCCATATATGTCTATTCTCTGCTTGTTCATATGTCTGTCTAAATGCCTTTTAAACTTTGCTGCCGTATCTTCTTCTACTACCTCCCTGGTAGCACACTTTCAAAGGGTTGGTAATCGAAGAATGGAGCTTTAAAAAATGATTGCTTCTGTTTCTTTTGCCAATGTAAGGAAATTGTATGGCTTTTGGTGAGATACTCCAGGTAGTAGAGGTGAGAGATCCATCATGAGCTCAGTAAAGGCAGTACCTCATCTGATATTGTGTTACGTAGGCTGGGAAAGTCCACAAATACTGCTTTCTGCTTATTTTAGTTCTTAACTAGTGTAGTTCTTGGGATTTGCTACGGTCAGCTTAAGTGGCGCCAGCACTGGTGAGGGGAATAAGTGGACATTTTGGGTAAGGATAGGGTGGGGTTTGGTTCCCAGGATTAAACAATGTGCCATTTATTATTTCAGCATTTTCATTCTCACAATTCAACAATTGGTGACTTGTGTGTGTGTTTTATGAGATAACAGTCTGGAGCCATGGAAGCTGTATGATTCTGTACAATTTGCTGTCCCTTATCAGCCTGGGCACAGAGCCAGATTTTAGTCCATCGTCTGCCACCTCAGGATCTTCCTGGTCTTCCATAGGAAAAGTGTTCTTTTTGTTCATGGGATGTGTGCATCACTGTCAAGCCCAACATTTATGGCCCAGCTTTAATCACCTGTGAGAAAATGATGGGGAGCTGGCTTCTTGAATGACTGGCAAGTTTATGGTTAAGGCTGTTCTTAACCTCTTTCTAAATTATCAAATGCTATTTGTATTTCACATTTAAGACTTAACTGTAATTAGCTGTTTAAATTCAAAATTCAATCTAGGATTCTGGGTAACCCAAGATGGAGGATGGGAAAAAAAGAGTTGTGACTGTCAGAGTTGCACCTTTTTTGAGGTATTTTCGGTGCTGGAGCTGATTTCCTTGAATTCTACAAGCAGTAATTATTTCTTATAAGTTGTTGCATTGTTTTGTAACTTTGGGAAAAAGAAAGAGATCAAAACACCGGCACTTTTAAAAGGAGGAAAAGAGACAAATCAGTGACCATGTGGGACAACCTTTAGAAAGCATCTGGGTGGGTATATGAGGAGGAAGGATTTAAAGGGATTTGGACTAAATGCTGGCAAATGGGTCTAGAATAATTAAGGTTATCTGGTTGGCATGGATAATTTGACCGAAGGGTCTGTTTCCATGCTGTAGGTTTGAGCAAGGACGTTCAAGCTCACTACTTAGAAACACCTGAAGTTAGTTAATTTAGCAAAACATCTGAAACTGGTTTTATACTAAAAATGGGGCTGAACTAAAATATGGCAAGTGATGTATCATGGCTGAAGCATGTGGGAGCTTCTGGAAAGCATTGTGATACAAAGCAAACACCTGCTGTAAATTTTTGTAGCTTGAGGACCGTCAGCTCATAACAGCTGAGAGTTTGTGAGCTGGAGGCTGAACTGCAAACAAAGTGTCCCCTCAGCAAGCGGGAAAGGTGTCTGGATATTTTTTTATCTAGATCACATCCCTTATATGCTAATGTCTTCTGATTTGGTAAGTAGTCTTGGAAAGAAGATTATGAGTTAACCGGGCAAGGGGACCCACAGGGCAAGAATGCAGGAGTCTCAGCCTTTGCAATTGTCCACTGGGCTTGAGATTCTTTTTTTGGATGAAAGTGAGAGCTGCAGGGTGGATGAGCAAACTGACTATGGTACCATATTCCAAGAAGCCATTCAAGTTGGAGGAGCAAAAGAGAATGTGATGTTAGAAGGTTGGTTTACAGAGGGGTACAGACACTGTTCTGTGCAGCTATGTGTGTGAGATCAGAAGGCAATGTTGCCTACCAAGTGCCAGCGTTCTGGACATCACTGTAGACCATACAAGGACTTGGGTGTGAGGGGGAGGATGCAGTTGTCGTGGTCGATGAAGTATAGTCAGGGCCAGAGGTTCTATTTAGATAGCATGAGGAGTTAGGCATTGAATTAAAGAGCAGAACTTCAAGGATAATAATCTCTGAATTAGTACTTGAGGTGTGTGCCAGTTGTCAGTAGGTACATAAGATTAGTGAAAAGTGAACATGGCTGAAAGTTTAGTGTGGGAGAAGTGTTTTCCGTTTTGTGGTGTGCTGGGGAAGTAGGTGTACTGAGCGGTTGGGACAGTCTACAGCTGAACAAATGTTCTAGCAAACCATCTAGATGGGAAGTGAGTGAGGTAGACTGAAGACAGGAGAACAAAATTGCAACATGGGAAATTAAGGTCAGAGAATACCCAGAAGGTACAGAGAATAAGTCTACAAATGCATCAACAGTCAAAACTACCTGTTACAAAGAGAACAAAAGCCAACTAAAGGCTCTGAATCTGAAAGTGAGTTGTTAACAAAATAGAGAAATTGATCGTGCACATTGAAATAAATAAATACAATCTGGTAGCCATTGCAGAGACGTAGCTACATGAAGGCAGGAATTTGGTCATGAATTTTGAGGGGTATTTGACATTTAAGAACAATTGGAAGTTATGTAAAGCTGGAGGGGGTGCACTGTTAATCAAGGGCATTGATTACATAGTTAGAGATGACCTTGGCTCAGAAGATCAGGATTTAGAATGAGTTTGGGTGGAGATGAGGAACAGAAGGGGAAAGAAGTCGCAGGTGTGGCTGATCTACAGGGCCCCTAACTGAATCTATAATATAGGGGACAATACACAAAAAAAAGGGTGCTTGTGTAAAGGAATGGCAATGATCATGGGTGATTTTAATCTGTATATAAACTGGAAATGTTCAACAGGCAATGGTGATTTGGAAGATGAGTTCATCGAATACTGAACACACAATGCTTTTGAAATTGTTTATTCGAGCAGCATGTTCTGGAAACAACCAGAGAGCAAGTTATACGAGAATGAAAACAGAAATTGCTGGCAAAACTCAGCAGGAATGGCAGCATCTATGGGGAGAAAGCAGAGGGTTTCGAGTCCAGTGACTCTTCATCAGAAATGAAAGCAGCTAGAAAACATGGAATTTATGCTGAAGGTAAGGTTGGGGGTGGGGGGCATCTGAATGAATTTCAGGCATGACATAATGTTGAACTCTTCTTCTGTCACCTTCGCCTCTGTGCTCATTTCTTTGGACAGGAGTCCTCTTTCTGTCCCACAGACGCTTTCACCACCTCCAGCACTCTCGGTCCACCTGGACCCCTCCCTCTGGCTGTTTACCTGCATTGGACCTGATCATTGAGAACGTCAATTCGACATTGGTCACCTTAAATTCTCTGCTTCCCCTCTCCTCACCCATTCTAACTTACCTCCTTCTGAACTAACTGCACTCTGTGCTCTCAGATCCAACCCTGACTTTGTGATCAAGCCTGCTGACGAAGGTGGTGCTGGATGTACTGATCTCTAGATTACAGAGGCTGAGCACAAGCTCTCAGACATCTCCTCCTATCTCCCTTTGGACCATGACCCCACCATTGAGCATCAGGTCATTGTATTCGTGACTGTCGCCAACCTCATCTCATCTGAGTATCTCCCCACACCCTGGCCCTTGAAAGCTTCCCAGCTTGTAGTCCCCTAACCAGGCCCAGCTCGCTTCTACTTACTTCCCAAATTCCACAAACAGGACTGCCCAGGTAGACCCATTGTTTCTGCCTGTTCCTGCCGCATATAACCTATTTATTTCTACCTTAAGTAGATTTTTTTATCCCTTCCCACTAACATCTGAGATTCTTCTGACGTTTTACATCAATTTCAAAATTTCCTGTCCATGGACACCAGCCACTTCCTTTCGCCGTAGATGTGTATTGGTCTTAGGGCTTTCCACTTCTTCCTGGAACAAAGACTTGAACTGTCTCCATCCACCACCACCTTCTTCCTCCTGGCTAAGCTTGTCCTCACTTTGAATAACTTCTTCTTTAACTCCTTTCACTTTTTTCAGATCAAAAGTGTGACCATGGGTACCTACTTGGGCCCCAGTCATTCCTGTTTCCTTGAAGGTACCTGGAACATTCCTTGTTCCAATCCTCCTTGAGTCTCACTCACAACTCTTGCTCTAGTACATCAGTGACATCATTGGTGCTGCTTGTTCAGAATTCGCTTCCAATTTCCACCCTGCTGTCACCTTCACCTGGTCCATCTCTGAGTCCTCCTTTCTCTTTCTTGACATTTCTGTTTCTCTTTCTGGGGATAGGCTGATCAGCAATATCTATTACAAACCCACTGACCCCCACAGTTACCTGGACTATACATTCTCACACCCTGCTTCCTGTAAAGATTCCATTCCATTCTCCCAGTTTACCTGTTCTGGCGAAGCTAACGTCTGCAGAGGGGGGCCCGGAAATGTCTGCCTTTTTCCTCAACTGAGGATTCCCTGCTAACCACGGTCGACAGGGCTCTTAGCTGTTGAGCTATGTTCGACTCACTTCCCACATTTCTGCCGCACTCCATCTCTTCCCTCCCACAACAGCAAGAGGGTTCCTCCTTTGTCCTCACCTACTACCTCACCAGCCTCTGCATCCAAAGGACCTTAAGCCTCCATTTCCGTCACCTCCGGTGAGATGCCACCACCAGACACATATTATCTCCCCTCCTTTGTCAGCCTTCTGAATGGACTGTTCACTCCAAGTCACCTTGATACACTCCTCCTCCATTCCCAATATCTCCCACAGCATCTTCCCACGCAATCACAGAAGATGTAATGCCTGCCCTTCACTTCCTCCATCATCACCATCCAAGGCACCAGACATACCTTCCAGATGAAGCAGTGCAATTCACTCAGTCCAGTCTGCTGTATTTGCTGTTCACAACGTCATCTGCTCCACACTGGGGAAATGATGCACTGACTGGGAAACTGCTTTGCAGAACACCTATGGTCAGTCCTTAAAAATGACCCCAAGCTTCCAGTCACCTGACAGTTGAACACACCACTGTGTTCCCACGCCAATAATTCTGTCTCAGGCCAGTTGCAGTGTTCCAGCCAGCCTCAGCACAAGCTCAAAGAACAACATCTCGTTTTCCATTTGGGGACCTGTAGCCTCTCGGACTCAGCATCAAATTCAGTAATGTTAGAGCATGATTCCATCCTTCCATGTTTTGTAGCTACCCCTACACCCTGGTCCTGTCATGATATGGCTTGCTTTCAGCACAGCCAACCCAATCTCATCTCCTCTCAGCTCTCATCACCCAATCAGCTTTTCTTCCGTCCTGGCCTACTATCACTAATGCCCTCGTCTGCCTACCCCTTTCATATCTCTGTCTCTCTGGGTTCCATCTCCACCCACCTGCTCACCTCTCCCCCTAACCCCGCAAGCCTACCTTCACCATATATACCACCTTTTCTGACCTGCTGTTGGTCCCGATAAAGAGTCACCAGACAGGTTAACTCTGCTTACTCTCCACAGCTGCTGCCAGACTAGCTGAGTTTCTCCAGCAATTTCTCTTTTTTCAGATATCCAACAACAGTAATTCTTTGTTTTATTATAGCAGGCTGTACTAGACTTGGTAATGTGTAATGCAATAGGGTTTACTAATGACCTTAGAGTTCAGAAACCTCCAGGCAGTAGCTACAGTGATTGAACCTTACATTTGATTTGAAAGGGGGTAGAGTGGATCTAAAACTAACATTTTTAAGCTTAAATGAAGGCAACTATGTGCACTGCAAGACCAGCAAGCTAAAATTAATTGGGATTCAAGGCTAGAGGATAGATAACAGAGAAACCTTATAAGCAATGTTTAAGAAAATTCAGAATAAGTTTGTTCCCATTATAAAGAACAATTCTAAAGGGAGGACCCATCAACTGTGATTAACTAATGAAGTTAAGGAAAGTTTCGAAGTTAAGGAAAGTGTCAAACTTAAGGAAAAAGACATGGTTGCACGGAGAAACAAGCAAAAAGATGATTGGTTGTTTAAATGATTGGATAGAATATAAACAATGGAAGAAAATGACCAAATGGTTAATTAGCAGAAAGAAATTCGAACATGAGAGGAAGCCAGCTAGAAATGTAAAAATCGATAGCAAGAGTTTAAGGTATTTACGAAGGAAAATAATAATTAAAGTGAGTGTTGGTCCTCCAGAATGCAAGAATGGAAAGTTAATTTGAGATAATGTGAAATCAGTGGATGAAATGGACAAGCATTTTGCTTCTACCTTCGCTGTATAGTATGTGAGAGCTTCCTGGTAATAGACGTAAATCAGGATATGGAAGGAAGAGAGGAACCGGGTGAATTACCATTACCAGGGAAGTTGTTATAAATAAACTGGAGTGGCACGGTGGCTCACAGCACCAGGGACCTGAGTTCAATTCCAGCCTTAGGCAACTGTTTATGTGGAGTTTGTACTTCTCCCTGTGTCTGTGTGGGTTTCTTCCAGGTGCTCTGTCTCTTCCCACAGTCCAGAGATGTGCAGGTTAGGTGGATTGGCCATGCTAATTTGCCCATAGAGTCTAGGAATGTGTAAATTAGGTGCATTAGCCATGGGAAATAGACGGTTATGTGGATGCCCTTTGTAGAGTCAGTTTAGGCTGAATGGCCTGCTCCCACATTCTAGCAATTTTATGAAGTTGTGGACCGACAAATCGTCAGGTCCTCATGGACTTCTTCTTAGCATTTTAAATAAGGTAGCTGATGAAGTAGTATCGATATTGTTGTTAACTTTCCCAAATTTGTTAAGTTCTGGAAAAGATCTATCAGACAGGAAGTTAGCAAAAATTCCCTGCTGTATCCGCACAGGGAAGGAGGCTGAAAATGAAAACTATAGGACAGCTGGTTTGGTGTCTGTCATGGGAAAGATAGTAGAATTGATCATTTCAGGGCTCCTCTGGTGCAATGGTAGTGCCTCTACTTTTGAGCCAGCAGACCCAGGTTCAAGTCTCACCTACTCCAGATGTGTGTAATAGCATCTGTGAACAGGTTGATTAGGAAAATATATAGAAATGAACATTTAAGGAGGTTATAGCTAGGCTTTTTGAAAACTCAAGTTAATTGGTAAGGGTCAGTGTGGTTTTATGAAAGGGAAATCATGTTTAATCAACATATGGGAGTTCTTTCTTGATGGAGTAACTTGCGCTGTGGATAAATGCAGGCTGAAAACATACTGTACTTGGAATTCCAGAAGTCATTAGATAAGGTGCCACATAAAAGGTTATTGTGCAAAGTTGGATGTCATGTTTTGGGGATAACCTATTAGAATGGATTGAGAATTGGCTGGTTGGCAGAAAGCAGAGTATGTAGAAGTCTTTTATTGTTTGGGATGAGTGGAGTCTCATGGGCATCTGTGTTTGGGCCTCAGCTTTTTAAAATTTGCATCAGTCATTTAGATTTAGTAAAATTGGGCAAAGGCGTGGCTAAATTTTCAGATGGTACAAAGGTAGGTAGGAAGCTGTGTTGCAAGAAGGACATCAGGAGGTTGCAGATGGATATGGAAAAAATATAGATTGTGCAAAATCTGGCAGGTGGATTACAATGTGGCAAATGTTAAGTTGTTCACTTTGGCAGGAAAAACAAAAAAGGGAGGCAGTATCTAAATGGAGAATGACTGGAATTCTGATGCACAGAGCGATCTAAGTATTCTAATGCGTGAGTCACAAAAAGTTAGTGCGAAAGTACAACAAATAATTAAAATGCCTAATAAAATACTATCCTTTATGATGAAAGAAATTGAACATAACGGTGACAAAGTTGCATTTCAATTAATCAGGATATTGATGAAACCGCTTTTTGAATACTGTGCCTTTTGGTCTCTTTAAGGAAGAACTTGAATGATTGGAGGTAGTTCAGAAGGGGTTTACTAGATTGATGCCTGGAATAAATGGGTTGTCTCATGAGGAAAGATTGGACAGGGTGGGCTTTTTCTCAGTGGAATTTTAGAAGAATGAGGAGCGACGATTAAATATATCAGAATCTAACATTCTTGACAGTTTGTTTGTAGAAAGGATGTTTCCTTTCGTGGGAGAGTCCGGAGCTGGGGCCGGTGTTTTAAAATTAGTCATCGCCCTTCTGGGACAAAAGGATTTCTTTCTCTCAGAAGATTATGCAACTTTAAAACTCTCTGCCTGTGGAAGTGGCGAAAGCGTGGGTCATTGAATATTTTAAGGCAGATGTAAACAAATTCTTGTTAAGGGCATTGGGATCAAAGGTTGTTGGCGTAGATGGGAATGTGGAATCAGCCATGGTTTTATTGAATGGTGGAGAAGGCTTGAAAGGCTGAATTACCTCCTTCTGCTCCATGTCTGTATGTTTGCTGCACTCCCAGACTGCTGTTTGGATGGAGTTTCAAGATTTGCTACAAAGACTGTAGAAGAATGCAAATATAGTTTCACATTTGAATGGTTTGTATCTTGGATGAGAACTTGCAAATGGTTCTGTTCTTAGGCACTTCCTGCCCTTATCCTTCAAGGTGGTAGATGTCATAGTCTTGGGAGGAAGTCGTGGAGAATTTACTGCAGTGTGTTTCTTGTAGAAAGTACACAGTGCTGCTGTGAAACCCCAGAGTTAAAGTGATTGAATGTTTGAGATGGGAATGGGGTGTCAATAAAAGCGGACTGCTTTGTGTTGTATAGTGTTGGTTCTCTTGAGTGTTGTTGAAGCCGCGTGCATTGAGGAAAATGGGCAAAATTGCAAGACTCTTTGCTTGTACCTTGTAGGTGGTTGACAGGTCTTTGTGTGATGGTGGTTATGGTCAGGAACTTCTGCTCCTGTAGCTACAGTATCATTGGCCTCAGTCTATAAGAATATTTGTAAATTAAAAAAAGGAAAGCATTAAACATGCGTTCTGTAGAGGTACAGAAAGAAGAAATAATAATGGGAAAAATAAAATGACAGAAAAATAAATATTTTATATTGGTTTTCAATGTAGGAGACACAAAGAACATATTGGGCATTGTGTGGGATCTAATGAGAGAGAGAAACTAAAATAGTTAATATTGATGAAAAAGTAAGTACTGGAGAAATGAATGGAACAAACACCAACAAATCCCTTGGAGCCGAATGTCAACAGCCTGAAGTTTTAAATTCAGCCACTTAAAGATAAAGACAGCATAGCCTTACCAGACATAGGACTACTGTCTCATTAGTGAGTGGCCATTTAACCTGAGGGTCATCATATCTCAGGCAAGGGCAGAGGTTGAGACAGAGAGTCCACTGTGGGAACTACAGATATAGTGGGTGGATTAAATTTGATCTTCAAGAATTTCCTAAATTTTAAAATGATCCCTGTTAGTAGGAAAGTAACAAATGTTACTGTACTGTTCAATAAAGAGAGGAGCAAGAAAACAGTAAACTCTAGGCCAGTTAGCCTAATGTTAATTTTTGGGTGAATGCTGGAATAGAATAACAATGCGATAGTAGGGTATTTGAAAGATCACAGAATGATTAGGCAGAGAGAACATAGACTTATCAAAGGGCAATCCTGTTTAACTAATTCGTTAGAGTTTTTTTGAAAACCCAACTAGCAAGGTAAACAAGGAGGAACTTGGAGACATATACACTGGGTTTCTGGAAAACACTTGGTGAGATGTCACACAGGAGGTTGTTATGCAAGACTATGGTTAATGGGTGGAGATTATTGTATTAGCATGGTGTTAGCATTGAGGATTAGTTGAAAGGCAGAAAACAGGGTAAGAATCAATAGGTTATTTCAGGATAGCAGGGTGTGACTCTGAAAGGTCTACAATGCCAGTGCTTGAGTCTCAGATGTTTACAATCTGTATCAATTACTTAGAGTGTGATTTATTCAAAGTTGTTGGTGATGCCAAGCTAGGTGGGAAAATAAGCTTTGAGGAGGGTGAGAATAGGCTGCACAAGGAGATAGACTGATTAAGTGAAAAGGCAAGGAGATGGCAGATGAAGTTTAACATGGAAGTGTGAAATTATTCACTTTGGTAGGTCAAATTAAAAAGCAGAATCTGAGCCAATGATGAGCTCTCAATCAGGGTGTCTACGATGCATATGCCTTCCCTGAAATAATCTCATGAGTCCTACACTGGAATTTACAGCCTACCCAACTGGAACTCATCAACTGAGCTCTTTATAAAACAGACCTACCCACTTCCTGCTCTCCCTATCTCTACCCATAAAGGACTTTGCATATAAGTGTCTAATTAGCTGCACGGGTGATTTAACAGTGGTGGTCAATAGTTGGGGAAAAATAAAATGGCATGGTGACTAGGCGGTGGGAAAACTATTTGGTTGTGTGTAAGAGCACCTCCAGATATACATATTTCAAAACAGCAGACCCAGATATAAAAGGAAGAAATAGTGCAGGCTGAGTGCCTGTGTCTCCTTGGAGAGGGAGCATATAGTATCCACCAATTCCCTCGATGCTTTTATCTCCCATTCCAACTCCATTTTGATTTAGCCCCTTCCCCTGTTCCCGACCTCTCCCTCACCTTTGATGGTTTGCGTGGCTCTTAATGAGATGCGAATACAAATTATTCAATTGGAAACACAGGAGGTTTATTGGTGGGGGTTAATAGATGAAGAACAACTGCTATATAATTTTTTGACAGGAAGAAAAAGGTTCATTTGTGTGGGATGACATTTCTGAATATAAATCAGAAAACAAGACAGACCAAGGATGGGTCTGCAGAACTCTGTCCCAGACTGGGACTGGCCTTTGTACAGCACGAGTAGTGGCTCTATTTTGGTGTTCAGTAATAAACAATATTCCTTTCCAGTCGGCCTTCCTGAGTTATTACATAATGTAATCCCTTTTTCTCATTAACATATTGATTGACAGGCACAAATCTAAACTGTCTATTGCTTGTCCATCTTTGGGAATGCTGTACCACCTTCATCATTTAGTAATGGGCTGCAATTCAACAGGTTACAAATCCCGGATTTGGACATGATGGTTTGAAAATTGGAGCCTGGGCACCATGTAGAAAAAGAGAAAGGAAACAACAAGTTTCAAGTTGAAGTTAGTCTTGCGTAGTTCTAATAGTGTACTTGATTGATATGAGAACAATGATCATCATAGAATTCCTACAGTGTGGTAGTGGGTTATTTGGCCCGTTGAGTCCACACCAACCCTCCAAACAGCATCCTAACCAGATTCACACTGCCTGCCCCCTCTGCCTGTAACCCTGCATTTCCCATTGGCTAACCTACCTAGCCTGCACATCCCTGGGCATTATGGGAAATTTAACATGGCCAATCTAGCTAGCCTGCACATCTTTGGACTGTGGGAGGAAACCAGAGCACCCAAGGAAATCCATGGGGAGAATGTACAAACACAGACCGTCACCTGAGGATGGAATTGAACCTAGGTCCCTGGCACTGTGAGGGAGCAGTGCTAACCACTGAGCCACTGTGCCACCCCATGCTGCTGTCCAATAGTATTATCTTGCCTTGGATAGCAAAGGAAGGAAAGAAACTAACACTGAATCTGATATAACTCCACAGCGGCCGGTTTTCCATCACCAAATCTCCCTTTATTTACACATGAATATTATTTGATGTTAGTAGTGCCTCATTCAGAGTCAGGGACCAGAGTGTCAGTATTTCTGACACTCCCATTTTATATGTCTGCCAGGGCTCCCTGATTGAACCAGATTAACAGGAAATTCACATTCTATGATGTCCAGCTGGCTGATCTTGTTACAGTCACTGTAGAATCCTAATTATGGCTGAATCTCACGGGCATAAAGGGAGACACAGACATAGAGTCACAGGATGAACTGATGCAGCTGTGTAGGGTTGGGAATGAAGGGAAAGCCTCGAGTGTATTGCATGTGCTAAATTTATTTTAGAATATAACAGCAAGGGACATATATAAACAAAGGTAAAGTCAGAACAATACACTGACCTAGCACCCGAAGACGTGTCGTGCCTGTGGACTGTTGCATTTGATCAATCTCACTGTTATGAGATAACAAGGTGTAGAGCTGGATGAACACAGCAGGCCAAGCAGCATCAGAGGAGCAGGAAAGCTTTCCTGCTCCTCTGATGCTGCTTGGCCTGCTGTGTTCATCCAGCTCTACACCTTGTTATCTCAGATTCTCCAGCATCTGCAGTTCCTACTGTCACTGTTATGGAATTGATTTTACGTCATTCTTGAATTCAGAGACCAAGAATTATGATTCACACAATCCCACGCTATAGCTAATGCCTTTATTGAGGTGGGACCAGTACAGACTGGATGGGTTACACCTGGGCAGGACCAGGACTGGTATCCTAGGGCAAGTATTTACAAGGGCAGGTTTAAACTAGAATGGCAGGAGTTTGGGAACCTAAGCACAGCGTCAAGGGAAAGAGAAATAAATATAGGAATAAAACAAAGAATAATAAAATGCAAAAATGATAGTGTAATCAAGGGCACAAGGCAAAGAGGGCCACGGAACAAAGAAAAGTTAGGAGAATTAAAAATGTCAAAAAGGCAAGCATAAAGGCTTTGTATCTTAATTGAGAATAAAGTACCTGAAATGACGGCGCAAATTGAAGTAAATGGATATGGTCTTGTCACCAATACAGGAGATCAGAACCGGGAACTTAACGTTCAGGGATATTTGACCTTTCAGAAAGACAGAGAGGAAGGAAATGGTGGTGAGATAGAACTCTTAATAAGAGATGAGGATAGTTGTAAGCAATGATCTAGGCTGAGATGATGTAGAGTCGTTTTGGGTGGAGATAGATAACAGCAAGGGAAATGAGATATTGGTAGGAGTAGCCACACTGTAGGAAAGCATATGTCAACAAATAAGAGCATGTAAAAAGAATAGAGCAATAATTATGAGTGATTTTAATCTTCATGTTGAGTGAGTCAATTGAATTGGAAAGGGTGAATTGAATTGAACTGAATTAGTTTGATTATCATACATACTCAAATGAGTACAATGAAAAGTTTGTAAGTCAGTACTTACAGCGCCATCTTAGGTACAGCAAGTTCATCGAGTGTATTATGGAGCATTTCGAAGAGCACTATATAATGGAGCCACCCAAGGAACCGGTGATCCTGAATTGGGTAATGGGTAAGGAGGCTGATTTAATAAATGACCTCAGAGTAGTAGATCCCCTGGAAGTAGTGATCATAACATGGTAGAATTTAGTATTCAGTTTGAGTGTGAGAAACCTGGGTGGAAACATCTGTGTTCAACTTAAAACAAAAGGAAGAACAATGAAATGTGGATAAAGCTAGGTAAAGTAGACTGGGCAGATAGATTGGCAGGAAAGATTGTAAGCAAGCAGGGGCAGACATTTAAGAATCGAATTCATGACTTAGCAAAAATATATACCAATATAGAGGAAAGATTCAAAGCAAGGGATAAACCAACCATGGCGAAACAAGAAAGTTAGGGAGAGTATAAAGTTGAAAGTAAAAGCACATAAGGAGGTAAAAATTAATGACAGCCCCAAAGACTGGGATGAATTCAGGATCCGGCAAGGGAGGACTAAAATGATAATAGAGAGAAAATAAACTGAGGACACACAAGAGAGTAACACTAAAAACTGACAGTGAGAGCTTCTTCATAAATAGATAAAAGGAAAAGAGAGGTCAAAATGAACATAGGACCCTGAGAAAATGAATTTGGGGAGGTGGTTATGGAGAAACAAGAAAATAGCAAAGGAGTTAGACAGACAGTTTGCATCAGTCTTTATGATGGATGCCAATATGCTATCATTACTAGAGAATATAAGGGAGGAATTAAGTACCATCACCATCACAAAAGAAGCTGATTAGCCCAACCTCGGTCATGGGCAAGATTTTAGAGTCCAGTGTGAAGGATGAGCTTTCTGAATACTTGGAAGTTTATGGTAGAATTGGGCAAAGTCAGCATGGTTGCATCAAGGGGAGGTCATGCCTGACAAATCTTCTAGAATTCTTTGAGGAAGTAATGAGCAGGTTAGACCATGGAGAGTGAATGGATGTTATCTACCTGGACTTCAAGAAAGCTTTGACAAGGTACTGCACAGGAGGCTGCCAGTAAGGTAAGGGCCCATGGTGTTAGAGGCAAGGTGCTAGCATGGATAGAAGATTGGCTGTCTGGCAGAAAGCAGAGAGTGGGGTTAAAACGGTCTGTCTCAGGATGGCAGCTGGTGACAAGTGGTGTTCCACAAGGGTCAGTGATGGAACCGCAACGTTTCACTTTATACATGAATGATCTAGATGAAGGAACTGCAGGCATTCTGGCTAAGGATGCAAACAATACAAAGATAGGTGGAGGGACAGGTAGTATTGAGGAGGTGGGGAGGTTGCAGAAGGATTTGGACAGGTTAGGAGAGTGGGCAAGGAAGTGGCAGATGGAGTACAACATGGGAAAGTGTGAGGTCATGCGCTTTGGTAAGAAGAATAAACACATGGACTATTTTCTAAATGGTGAGAAAATTCAGAAGTCTGAAGTGCAAAGAGACTTGGAAGTTCTTGTCCAGGATTCTCTCAAGGTAAACTTGCAGGTTGAGTCAGTAGTTAGGAAGGCAAATGCAACTTTGGCATCTATTTTGAGATGATTTGAATATAAAAGCAGGGATGTACTTTTGAGGCTTCATCAGGCTCTGGTCATGCCACATTTGGTGTATTGCGTGCAGTTTTGGGTCGCATATCTCAGGAAAGATGTACTAGCCCTGGAGCAGGTTCAGAGGAGGTTCACAAGAATGGTCCCAGGAATGAAAAGCTTAACATATGAGGAACATTTGAGGTCTCTGAGTCTATACCCGATGGAGTTTAGAAGGATGAGAGGGGATCTAATTGAAACTTACAGAATACTGAATGGCCTGGACAGAGCGGATGTTGGGAAGATGTTTCCATTGGTAGGAGAGGTTAGGACCCGAGGGCACAGCCTTGGAGTAAAGGGAAAACCTTTTAGAATGGAGATAAGGGGAAACTTCTTCAGCCAGAGAGTGGTGAATCCATGGAATTCACTGCCACGGAGTGCTGTGGAGGCCAGGTCATTGAGTATAGTTAAGACGGAGATAGATAGGTTCTTAGTCATCAAAAGGATTAGGGGTTACAGGGATAAAGCGGGAGAATGGGGTTGAAAATATTATCAGCTATGATTGAATGGTGGAGCAGACACAATGGGCTGAATGGCTTTTATGTCTTATGGTCTTAGAATTAGAACTCTTGGACCAAAGGCAGGTAAGTCCTCTAGCCCTGATGGCTTGCATTCTAGGATCCTAAAACAAATAGCTACAGAGATAGTGGATGCATTGGTTGTAATTTCCCAAAGATCCTTGGATTCTGGAGCAGTACTGAAGGCTTGGAAAACTGACACTCCTCTTCAAAAAGCGAGACAAAAAACAGGTAACTATAGCCAATTAGCCAACATCTGTTGTTGGAAACATGTTGGAATCAGTTATTAAGGAAGTAATAACAGAATGCTTGGAAAATCATAATTGAATTAAGCAAAGTCAGCATGGCTTTAGAAAGGAGAAATTATGTCTGACTAATTTACTACAGTTTTTTGAGGAAGTCCTAATCAGACTGAGTAGAGGGGAACCAGTAGATGCGTTGTTTTGAATTCCAGAGGCATTCGACAGGTTACCTTGCAAGAGGTTAAGTCACAAGATGAGAGTCCATGGTGTTGGAGTTAGTATGTTGGCATTGAAAGAGAATTAGTGAGTGGGTGTAAGAGGTTCTTTTTCAGGTTGTCGACTTGTAACTCGGGGGGTCTTCCACGGGGATCAGTGCTAGGACCACTACTGTTTACAAAATATATTAATGATTTGGAGGAAGGAAGTGAATGTATTATAGCCAGATTAGCAGATGACACAAAAATGGGTGGAAAGTCAAGTTGAGAAAGGGATACAAACAGTTTACAGAGAGATATTGATAGCTTAAGTGACTGGGCAATAAATTGGCAAATGGAGTATAATGCGGGAAAATGTATATTATTCATTTTGGAAAGGAGGACAAAATAACAGTATGGTGGAGAACTGCAGAAAGCTGAAACACAAAGGGACTTAGGGGTCCTTGTGCAAGAAACACAGAAAGCCAGCACACAGGTGCAGCAGGTAATTAGGAAGGCTAATGGAATGTTAGCTCTGATTTGAAGGAGGATGGCGTATAAGAGTAGGGAAGCCTTAGTGCAACTGTACAAGATGCTGGTGAGGCCATAGCTGGAGTACTGTGGGCAGTTTGGTCCCCTTATTTAAAGAAAGGTATCGTTGCATTGGAGGCAGTTAAGAGAAGGTTCACTAGGATGATCACTGGTATGGCGGCATTGTCTTATGACAGCAATATCATTGTAATTAATAAGTATAGATGTAATTTGCAAGTATTGCACCCATCAGGTTTCTACTCAATAAAGACAGCTCTGAACTCATAGCTGGATTGTTAGCCCCTTCCTTATGGTTTTTCATGGCCTGATCGTGGCAGTACTGCAGTATTAAAATAAAGCCATTAATTCTTTCATATGGTGAAATGACCTGAGGAAAATAACTTCGATGTTCAAGCTTTAGTATTCAGTCAAATCCTTTCCCAGTATTTACTCCTCACCCCAAGTGCTGTCATTGATGGGGTGCATTTCTGCTGTTGTCGATCTTCCTGTGAGACCATATAAGGGGTTCCATTTGAGTTCCGTTGTATTCCATGGACAGGTCCTTTCAGCAGGAATGGGGAATGTTGTGGGTTTCTCAACTTTGCGTCTAGCTGGGGAGAGGACTTTAATGTATACTGGCCCCCTGACTGAGATCAGCGGATTCAGAGACACCTGTACGTCAAATCTGAGGTCTTCATAGGCCATGTCAGCCATGGCTCTGTTAGTAGCGCAGTCACCTCCAAGTCGGAAGGTCCTGAGTGCAAGTCCAGGGGTCGTGTGTGGAAGTGTAGGCTGAGGAAGCATTGCCTTGTCAGTGGTATTAGTGTTTTCATGAAGCATTAAAATGAGACTCATTTGCCCTGTCTGATATTAAAATCCCAAGGAGAAATTTTTGGGGAAGTGCAGGGGAGTAACCTCAGTAAAATGAACAATAGTTATCCCTTGATCAGCATCACAAGAGAACTAACTTTCTGGTCATGATTCTATTGTATGTTGGAGCTTGCTTTGTGTGAGTGAGTTCCAACACTTCTTACAACAGTGACTGCACTTCCAAAAGGCCTTATTTGCTATAAAGTGCTTTGGGATGTCTGGTGAACATGGGAAAAAACTGATATAAATATTTCATTTCTGAATGGCTGAGAATTCTTTTATGAAAATTCATCATCTAGAAATTATTTGACTCAATTCATCATCTATTTAATTATTGTAGAACACATGTAAGTGAGACGTGAGCGATAAAGGGGACATGATTTAGATCTGCTCCTAAAGGTGCAGTCTGTTTTACACGAATCTGAAAGGGTTAATACTGTCACGTGCCATAAGCATCCAACTACTGTAATGATGTCATACGGACTGGACAGAACAGTTTAGAATCTTAAAGGAATGAATTAATGAAAGAGTAAATGCGAGGCGAGGTAAACGTTTTTTTCACACGGTGACTTGTTCGGGCATGGAAAGCATTGCCTGGAGGCATTCAAGAGTGTTTTGGTTGGTTATTTGTTTAAAAATAATGTGCAGAGGTAAGTGGTGAAAGCAGGCAATTGGTAGTGGTTAATGATGCTCATTTGAAGAGCCAGTGTAGACAAAATGGGCCAAATGGCTTCCTTCTGCAATGAAACACTTCAGTGATTCTGAGTGTGAGACCTAACACCTGCTCCTTCTCAGTAACAACTCAGTAACAATGTCTGTCATGTCATTGTAACCTGTTAACATGTCAACATGCAGTTAGCTATATCTTGGTAGCGATAACACATTCTTCTAGTTCGACCAGGAGGTAGCATTCCACTATCGCACGAGACCAAGCAGGTAGTTTCCGGCATTTAAACAGGACGGTGTCAGAAATCTTCTTCATGAGCATCAGCTCATACAGTGTAGTGAGTTGGGATGCCTTTCCAATACAAAAGGACCAGTTAAGCAGTGGGATATCATAAGACTGATCTCTGTAGGCATTGATTCCAGTGCTGAAGTCCCATGGCTCTTTTTCTAGCCATCTAAACTTGAAAAGGTAAATTAGGTGTCCAGTGTCTGTTGAAGGAAAATCAAAAATCACAAATTCTTCAGTAGCTCCCCCTTCCATGAAAAGTATTAATTTTTATTTGTTTAAAAAAACCTATCCTGTGGAGCTGAGAAGGTTAGGAGAAGGTCCGTTTATTCCACAGTTCCTTATCCTTTACTAAGGTTCTTCCCCTTCTGATTCCAACAATCGGATTGATACAAGTAAAGCACAGCGTAGAAAATCACAGTGTGCTTTTCAGCTGTCAACAGCCCATGCATCAAGTAGGTAGGCAGTCGCTCACAGCTGAACAATGCCTCTAGCAGACCACTCGATGTTGCAGGCAAAACGCACCAATCTTTAGCCAGCTCTGTAAATGAGTAAACCACAATTCCTGATTCCAGAGGGAGGCTGCTTAAAGGTGAAAACCAGGACCCTGTTTACCATTATCAATAAGAAATGGGCGGAGTTTGCACCACTCAGCACACTATGTCTTTTCGGGATTTGCTTCGTTTTTCTTCTTTATTCATTCGGGCGATGAGGATGTCACTGGCTGGGCAGCATTTATAGCCCATCGCTAATTGGCCAGAGGGCAGTTAACAGTCAACCACATTGCTGTGGGTCTGGAGTCACACCAGCCAGACCGGGTAAGGATGGAGAGATAATAGGAACTGCCGATGCTGGAGAATCCGAGATAACAAGGTGTGGGGCTGGATGAACACAGCAGGCCAAGCAGCATCATAGGAACAGGAAAGCTTGACGTTTCGGGCCTAGACCCTTCATCAGAAATGGGGGAGGGGAAGACGGTACTGAAATAAATAGGGAGAGAGGGGGAGGCGGATAGAGGTTGGATGGAGGAGAGGATAGGTGGAGAGGAGGCAGACAGGTCGAAGAGGCGGTGATGGAGCCAGTATAGGTGAGTGTAGGTGGGGAGGTAGGGAGGAGATAGGTCAGTCCAGGGAAGACGGACAGGTCAAGGCGGCGGGATGAGGTTAGATAGGAGATGGGGGTGCGGCTTGAGGTGGGAGGAGGGGATAGGTGAGAGGAAGAACAGGTTAGGGAGGCGGGGACAAGCTGGGCTGGTTTTGGGATGCGGTTGGGGGAGGGGAGATTTTGAAGCTTGTGAAAGCCACATTGATACCATTGGGCTGCAGGGTTCCCAGGCTGAATATGAGTTGCTGTTCCTGCAGCCTTCGGGTGGCATCATTGTGGCACTGCAGGAGGCCCAGGATGGACATGTCGTCTGAAGAATGGGAGGGGGAGTTGAAATGGTTCGCGACTGGGAGGTGCAATTGTTTGTTGCGAACCGAGCGCAGGTGTTCTGCAAAGCGTCCCCAAGCCTCCGCTTGGTTTCCCCGAAGTAGAGGAGGCCAAAACGGGAACAGCGGATGCAGTATACCACATTGGCAGATGTGCAGGTGAACATCTGCTTGATGTGGAAAGTCTTCTTGGGGCCTGGGATTGGGGTGAGGGAGGAGGTGTGGGGGCAGGTGTAGCACTTCCTGCGGTTACAGGGAAAAGTGCTGGGTGTGGTGGGGCTGGAGGGGAGTGTGGAGCGGAAAGGGAGTCACGGAGAGAGTGGTCCCTCCGGAAAGCAGACAAGGGTAGGGAGGGAAAAGTGTCTTAGGCGATGGAGTCGGATTGCAGATGGCGGAAGTGTCGGAGGATGATGCGTTGGATCCGGAGGTTGGTGGGGTGGTACGTGAGGACAAGGGGGATTCTTTTTTAGTTGTTATTGCGGGGACGGGGCGTGAGGGATGAGTTGCGGGAAATGCGGGAGACACGGTCGAGGGCATTCTCGACCACTGCGGGGGGGAAGTTGCAGTCCTTGAAGAATGAGGACATCTGAGATGTGCGGGATTGGAATGTCTCATCCTGGGAGCAACGCGGCGGAGGCAAAGGAATTGGGAATAGGGGATGGCAATTTTGCAGAAAGGTGGGTGGGAGGAGGTGTATTCCAGGTAGCTGTGGGAGTCAGTGGGCTTGAAATGGACATCTGTCTCTAGGTGGTTGCCCGAGATGGAGACAGAGAGGTCCAGGAAGGAGAGAGAAGTGTTGGAGATGGTCCAGGTGAACTTCAGGTTGGGGTGGAAGGTGTTGGTGAAGTGGATGAACTGTTCGAGCTCCTCGTGGGAGGAGAAGGCGGCGCTGATACAGTCATCAATGTAATGGAGGAAGAGATGGGGTTTAGGGCCAGTGTAGGTATGGAAGAGGGATTTTTTTTAACACTCTAATCTTAACCCATGCACACTAATGAGAAGGCCTGAATTTCAATGTGGACCGTTAACACTAGATTCGCGGTCTCAGCAAGATAGAGTCATCGAGTCATACAGGACAGAAAATAGGCCCTTAGCCCAACTTATCCATGTTGACCAGGTTTCCTAAACTGACCCTGAAATAGTCCCGTTTTCCTGTGTTTGGCCCACATCCCTCTAAACCTTTCCTATCCATGTACCTGTCCAAATATCTTTTCAATGTCAGAATTGTACCTGGCTCTGCTACTTCCTCTGGTCTTTCATTTCATATACACATCACCCTCTGTGTGAAAAGGTTGCCCCTCAGGTTCCTTTCAAATCTTTCCCCTCTCACCTTGAACCTGTACTCTCTAGTTTTGGATTGCCCTTCACTGGGAAAAAGCCCTTGATTGTTCATCTTAGACTGTGCTCTGGAGATAGGGGTTCAAATCCTACCATGGCAGTTGGCGGACTTTAGTTAATTTGGAAATATAATTAATTAGTAATTCTGGAATTGAAAAGTAGTCTCAGCAATGATGACCATGAAACCAGCACTGATTGTCATAAAAATCAATCTGGTTCACTAACGTCCATAAGAGAAGGAAATCTGACATCCTTGTCTAGTTTGGCCTACATGTGACTTCAGCAATGCGATTGACTTTTAATCACTCTCTGACATGGCTTAGCAAACTACTCCAAGGGTGATAATGGATGGTTAGCAAAATCCTTGCCAGCATTCCACACATCCCACGAATAAAGATTTAAAATAAAAAACAGACCTTGACCACTGTTCATAGTTGAAGAGGTAATTACTGCCAATCTTCTAAGGACTTTCAATGGAAGGAAAGATTATCAATTTGAAATGGAAGAGGTGGGGAAGTGACAAATCCAATTATTGTTCAATTGAAGCACATTTCCTGTTGGAATTGAATGACCAATGCCAGTTCTATGAATAAATCATCCACTTAGCAGATATTGGAAAGCTTTTGCCTTCTTTGTAACCCAGAATTCGTAACTTCAGGAAAGGAGACAAGAAAATTGAGGGAAATATGCGTTGTACTCCTTTGATTTGTTCCTCTCCAAACTATTCACGTCCTGACTTGGAAATATATTCCCGTTCCTTCAGTATCACAGAGTCAAAATCTTAGAATCCCTCCTAATGGCATTGTGGGTCTACCTGCAGAACAAGGCCTTCAGCGGTTCAAGAGGCAGCACAGTGGCTCCACGGTTAGCACTGCTGCCTCACAGCCCCAGGACTTGACTTTGATTCCAGCCTCAGGTGACAGTCTGTGTGGAGTTTGCACAATCTCCCCGTGTCTGTGTGCATTTCCTGTGGATGCCCTGGTTTCTTTCCACGGTCCAAAGATATGCAGGTTAGATGGATTGGCCAGACTAAATTACCCATAGTATCCAAGGAGGTGCAGACTAGGTGGATTAGCCATGCAGGGTTACAGGGATAGAGTTGGGGAGTGAGTCCGGGCAGGGTGTTATTTGGAGGATTCAGTGTGGACTCAATAGGCCGAATAGCCTGCTTCTATTCTGTAGGAATTCTATGATTCTAAGAAGGCAGGTCACTACTGCTTTCTCAAGAAGGATGAAGGGAAGACAATAAATGGTGGCCAGCTGGCAATGTCCATTTCCCAAAGGTGAATTTAAAAAAAACAAAAATCCCCTTTTAATAGGATCCAATAACGAGCAGTTGTGTAGAACCTCATGTCCCAGTGATTTAATGAAAAAACAATTTGGGAACATCATGATTTTTCACAGAAGCAATGTTTACTGAGTGGCCAACTGGATATTACCAGGCAAGACCTAGACAACCTCATCTTTGTTGAGTTAACTGATCCTGGCTTAGGCAGTTTCCAAAGTATTTCATTTCATCCCAGTAGCCTTGAGCAGGATGGGTAGGGAAAGAAAATAAGTGAGATACCACTGTTGACAAACTGATTTCCAAGTTGGCAACAGTTACCAGTCTGCTGTTGTGCCCATTGGTGATGCACTTAAGCACAATATGCCTTGTGTTGGAATGTGAAAATGTATGTGTTTCAACAATAGATATGGGTTTGATGTGACTCACTTTGTGGTGGAATTACTTACCAACCGGGTATAAATGGTCACTTCTAGCTAGGTGCTGAGGACCAACTATGTAACTACTCCAATGTCAAGTCAAAACCTTTTTAGAGGAATCAAGATTATCCTGTAATATGTGAAGCTTGCTTGTTCTGGTCATCTGTGGCAGATTTCACTACTATCACTATTGTGCGGCTGGTTTGTACAGTGTGTAGCTTGCTTCGTAAGTCAGGGTACTTCACGGGTTGTACTTAAGAATAATATAAAATAATAATACAATGGCTTTTACTAACAGGAAGGGCCTGGGATTTTCTTGCTGATGTGACAGAAGGCAGTATATTGTGGAATGGCTTCCTTGGAATCACCTCCTTTCCAGCCAGAAGGTAAGACATTGCTGACTTTTGTCCCCATCTACTCTGATATACCATTGAGGGTTACAGGGAGAGGTGATGACATGGATGTGTGATGCAAAGTCCCAGCTTTATCACCTGGGATATGAGTTCAATTCCCATCATGACCTTAATGTGGAGTTCAAAGCTAGTCTGGTGGCTGCTTTGAAACCTAACAGGTCCTTTAAGGAAGGAAATTTGTCTTCCTTAATCGGTCTGTCTTATTTATAACTCCAGACCCACAGCAATGTTTTAAATGACGAAGCAAGCCAGTTAGTTTGAGGGCAGTTATGGAATGAATGACAATTGCTGGCCTTACCAGTGACCGTAATATCATATGACAGAATAAAGAAGCAAAGATCATTGTTTAGTGCAACATGAGTATGAATGTGCTGAGGGATAGGTTCCCCCTTTGCACAACAATACACTGGGGTAGGACAGCATTGTAAAATATTTGCCTATAGACCTACAGAGGCAGGATTTATCAACTTAGAGGTGTTTTTGTTTCACACCAGAGGCAAGCGGTGGCAAAAATAAATGGAGTCAGAATTATTATCTTATCAGAGCTACCATTTTAATTGTGTCATAAGTAGACTGTGCTGGCTCATAATCTCTTGTCCAGAACGGATCTATTGGAAACGTGCTCCCCAAGCATGCCCATAAATGTTTCATTTTAAATGTGTAACATATAGGAAAGAAATTCCACCTAGTAGAGTGGAGTTTGGGAAAATAGTTAACATTGTTTAAGCCACTGCGTCCCTAGTAATGTACAGCCTTGTGTAAAATTCCTTCTTCAGGTGGATTGTCATTATTCCTTGATCTTGCTCAGTTATGAAAGCCGCATTATAGCCCCAAATTTAAATTCGTTACCCACTGAGAATGACCTGCAGTTTACAATGCATCCTTGCTCTATGCTAGGCTTGCGCTTATTGACTGTAGGAAATCAAGGATGTGAAGAAAAGGTTATAATTAATCTCTGATTACTAATTAAAATTGAAGACATTTTGATGACAATTAGATTGGAAGCAAAGTTCCCTGTTCTCCTCATTGATTTGTTATAGGAGGATGAAGATATCCAAAGGCAGGGGTCAAGCCATAGGATAGGAGAACTGTTTTGCACGTGTCATTAACTGAATGTCTATCTCTACAACACCAGGTATAGTTAGCTGATAGCGTTTAAGAACTGTCCACATGGTTAGAGATTCAATAATGTGCAGTAACTGTTCTGCCAGTAACAATAACTCAAGTTATGGCACCAAATCCCTCTAGGTCATCATAAGTAGTACAATTCAAGTTGGAATATACATGTGTATCAAACAGGTGCCTACTGAATTATTCAGCAGAACCTGGTGATTCATTACTTTATTCGTTGCAATGCCTCATGTTCATTGCTCACCAAAGTACATGTTGTCATTGTGGTTAAATTTAATGGTGTTCCTTTGAAGAAATAGTTAAGTGCCTTAAAATTGGAAATAAAGTGGACTTTCAAA
>JAHRHZ010000004.1:24664569-24686563 GCA_024137785.1 Ginglymostoma cirratum | reverse complement strand
CTCGCACTCTCTCTCGCACTCGCACTCTCTCTCGCACTCGCACTCTCTCTCGCACTCGCACTCGCACTCGCTCACACACACACACTCGCTCACACACACACACTCACATACAAACGCACACTCACACGCGTGCACACACCACACACTCTCTCGCACATGCACACGCACATGCACATGCACATACACAATCACACACACACACTCTCTTAAGCACAAGCGCAATCTCTCTCATACACACACACACACCTGGGAACTTGCAGATGTTGGTGTTCCCATGTATCTACTGTCCTTGCCCTTCAAGATGAGAATAGTCATGAATTTCAAAGAATCTGTCTAAGGAGTGTTGGGGAATTTCTGCAGTGCATCTTGTCGATGGTACACAATGCTACTACTGAGCATCTGAGTTGGAGGAGTTAACACAGTGTGGAGCTGGAGGAACACAGCAGGCCAGGCAGCAGCAGAGAAGCAGGAAAGCTGACGTTTCAGGTCGGGACCCGGCCTGCTGTGTTCCTCCAGCTCCACACTGTTGTCTCTGACTCCAGCTTTAGCAGTTCTTACTATCTCCGAGTTGGAAGAGTGATTGTTTTTGGATGTGCCAGTCCAAGCTGTTTTAATCTGGAATATGTCAAGTTTCTTGAGTGTCATTGGAGCAGCACTCATCCAGGCACGTGGGGAGTATTCAATTATACTCCTGAGTTGTGTCTTGCAAATGATGGTCAGGCTTTGAGAACTTGGGGGTGAGTTATTCGCTGCAGGATTCCAAACCTCTTGTTGCCACTGTATTTATATGGCTATTCCAGTTCAGTTTCTTGTCACTGGTATCTCCCAAGATGTTCATAGTTTGGGGATTCAGTGGTGGTAATGCCATTGAGTGTCAGGATACAAAGATTAGATTCTCTCTTGTTGGACGTGCAATAAACCACCAGTTGAAGGGAATTGAATAAGTATTTCAAAATGAATGGTATAAAAGTCCAGGAGAAAAGGTGCAGTGTTATAGGATAAGAACAGCTAAGCCCAGTTGAAAGATTCAGAATGGTTTAGGCACAATATTAGCCTGTTTCTGCTGTGTATTCCCTGTGTCTCTGTCTCAGCGAGTCAACTGCCCTCTGAAATGGCCTAGCAAGCCACTCAGCTGTTTCAATCATTACAAAGTCTTAACAAAGAAATAAAACTGGATGGACTACCCAGCTTTGACCTAGGCATCAGAAAAGATGATGGCAGAAAGAGCCCTGCTGACCCTGCAAAGTCCTCCTGGGGCTAGTGCCAAAATTGGAGGAGCTGTCTCAGACTACTGAAGCAACAACCTGATGTAGTCATACTCATGGAATCATACCTTACAGACAATGTCCCGAACGCCACCATCACCGTCCCTGGATAAGTCCTGTCCAACCAGCAGGACAGACCCAGCAGAGGTGGCAGCACAGCGGTATACAGTCAGGAGGGAGTTGCCCTCGGAGTCCTCAACGTGGACTCTGGACCCCATGTCTCATGTCTTCAGGTTAAGTATGGACAAAGAAACTCCTGCTGATTACCACACACTGTCCTCCCTCAGCTGATGAATCAGCACTCCTTGATGTTGGATAATAGCGCTGTGAGGCAGCAGTGCCAACCACTGAGCCACTGTGCTGCCCCCTATCAAATTAAAAGATTTGGAAGTTAAATTAGTAATAGTAATTGGTAATAAACTTGTCCCCAATATTCTTCATTCGCTTGATGACATTGACACAGACCTGACCAGAACAGACCCTCCCTCAAAATATTTTAAGAAGGCAGCCTAGACCCGAACTTTTTCTTATTTTGAAGGCAAATATGAAGCATCATGTTCCTGATGCAATGCGATTGGTCAAACTACTCGACGTTAAGCAAAACACAATTTATCTAAACATTAGTTAATATACAAATAAAGGAAGAGGAATTTATAATAACCTAACTCTATTGGACAACTTAACAGAATAATAGATACAGTAGCCATTACTAATTAAGAGTTCCAACATAGTAACATTCCATAAACGCACCACTTGTCTAAGAGGAAAATTCAGAAACAGATTCTCACATGCAGTTCTCCCATTCAGGAGAAAAAAGCATTATAAAAAAATTCGGAGAGAGTAGCAGCCAGGAGACATTCGCTGAAGCTTTCAACTCTTTTGAGAGTCCAATGGCCTCTGATGCTATTGAGAAACCAAAACCCAGAAATCTGGGTCTGTGACAGCTGGTCACACGCATTCAGGCTGCTTAAAAAAAAAAACCATGAGGCCTTCCAAGCTGTTTACTCAAATGGTATTAACTAGCCAGCTCGATACCTCTGCCTTACAACCGCACTTCAAAAAAAAGGACAAAATAACTTCTTAAAGTGACAGCATCATCAGAATATTGTATCACGCCTTTATCTGATACTGCGGATATTAGGTAAATTGCCTGTCTTGGCATAAGTGCCCATGATACCCTTTGCTTGTGAGTCTAGACAGTGAGACTTGTCTAGACTTATCAATCAGGATCATGATTCTGCATTTGGAAAGTACAAACATACGCACTAATTGCTGATGTTCTTTAAATTAACAGAAACAAGGAGGTAACTTATAATATTTACATTAATGAACACTCCATTTATCGTTAAAAGTCTAATATCTATTTTATTCTGAAGGATAGCTTCAGTGGATTTTTAAAAGCAATGCAGAGTAATTACTGGAAAGGTCTGCTTTGATATTACCATTTTCAGTGTCGCTAATCATTATTGTGTGTAGCATTAAAATAAACATCTGTACGGGAATGTCAACATTAACCTAAAAGGTAAACCCCGTTTTTAGTCGATCACTCCCTAGTGAAACATAAAGGTGACGATATCCCCAGACTGGATCATCAGTCTCTGCCGGGTTACCTTCGATGCTGATGGAGCAGGTCTAACTTGTCGGGCGACAGAGAGGAAAATTGAACCAATTGCAGGTCCAGATTAACATCCAGTGATTGCTGTTAATAACAAGTTCTGCACTCATGCCAGTACTGGGCTATGCTGTGATGTCACATGCATTCGAGTAGCCAGTGACACTGACTGGGCTCTTACACAAAGAGGGACGGTACGTGCAATAGTTACCCTCAAAAATGAAACAGAAAAATTGGAAGGGTAAAGAAACCCCTCAAGTGCTGAGTATCATTTAGTGCTTAAAATGTTTCAATTCAAAAGGACTGCTAGAAAACCCAGGCAGAACTGCGAGGCTGTGTTTCAGTAACATATTCTTTCTAATAGTGCATCGGATTCTTTGGCTGGCTCTGATAAACTTGTTGACAAAGCGAAAGAGTTGATGCCTGGAAAATTCTGGACTGGAAATTGTCTCTTGGCGGATCATTGACTTCCTGTGAAAGGCCATCATCAGATGTAACGGTGGAAACATTTTCCAGAAAGAGGTTGAGCAAGACCATCTGTTTCTGATTAATCCTTTAGCTGCTGAAGAACAAAAACAAAAAGCCTTAGTGGCTGCCAGTTGTTGGTGACATTGAACAGAACAGAAGAGTGATTGTTTTTAAGTATGTAATGGGGAACATTTTTGTTTGGGGGAGAGTTTCAGACAGTTAAAATGTGAAGCCATTATTAGGTGTTCAACCTCGAAACAAGAAAAGTCTTCTCTGACTCTGGATGATCTGAGTGGATATTGGAAGTTTTTGCATCTCAGTGTTTATGGTACTCTGTCACTGCAGGAAAGCGATTCTGCGGTGAGCCAATTTTGAAAAACATAATTTTCCCTCCTTCTTGTTGATTTTTTTCCTTACCTGCTTTTCTCAAAGGCATGGTCAAAATACAATTTCATAGAAGTCATCTAACCCTACCCCTAACCTTATCACAGCCATTGGCCCTCGTCCATTTGTTGCCTTCTGCATTTCAGCCCTCACTTATCACTGCAACCAAGGCAGATTTATAACTTACATTTAACACCCACCTGTTTGACAGGAGTCACCAAATGGGGATTAAGAAATTTCTTGTTCCGTCTGCCCCTTTCCTTTCCATGGGTGCAGAGGGTGTGTGTCATGCTCCTCCAGTTGGTTTTACGGAGGCCATGTAATTTGGCATTGACAGAATTGAACCTTGACTCTTCTTGGGCTATACAGATCACCTACTGCACTGCCTTAACTAGCTCGCACAGGTTCCGCGGCACCTGGTCCTAGCCTTGTATGCCTTGGCATCGCAAGTGCACATCTAAGCACTGCCAAAATGTTCTGAAGATTTCGGCCTCTACCACCATTACATTCCCAGTGCTTTATCAGAAATGTTGCACTTCGACATGTTGGAGGTTCTTGTAGCACAGTGGTAGAACACAGAACATAGAACATTACAGCACAGTATAGGCCCTTTGGCACTCGATGTTGCGCAGACCTGTGAAACCAATCTGAAGCCCCTCTAACCTACAGTATTCTGTTATCATCCATATGTTTATCCAATGACCTAGTGTCCCTTCATCTGAGTCAGGAGGATAATGTTCAAGTCCCATCTGCTCCAGAGATACGTGATGACATCTCTGAACAAGTTGATTAGAAAATACCTTCCAGTGTGTTGAATTGGGTTACAGCAGCTACCTAGTGTGCATTGAGTTGTTTAGATACAATCTGTGAGTATCTGTGCCTGTGCTGCAATCACTGTGATACTGACTCAATATGAATGGGTCAGCTTCAGGGGATACCACAAGTGTCTGAAGAAGCTGGAAAGTCTGTAGACATCCTCCTGAACTTAAAAGCATCATTTTTCTTTTTGTTTTATTCCCTTTTGCCGCCCAACAGCTGGGAAGGGACCCCATGTGGCAGGAGATCCCTGGAGAACGTTCCTGGCAGTGGGGCAAGGGAAAAGCCAGGACCGTGGGAGAGAGGGACAAGGAGCCAGTTTGTGATCAGCCAAGTGGAGATTGAAAGCTTCCTTGAGGAGCTAGGGAGCGTTCCTACTCCTCCCAGTCTGCAAGGAGAACTAAAGAAGATATCTAATTTTTGGAGCCAGCATTTCCTTCTTTCCTTTCATTGGTAGCATTGTTTAACATCATTTAGCACACTTTCCTTCACTGCTCAGATCCTTGAGTATGGCAGTTGGGACATCATTTTGAGGTTGTACAGGACATTGGCAAGGTCTCTTCTGGAATATTTTGTTGATTCTGGTTACCTTGTCATAGGAAGACTATTACGAACCTAGACAGTGTTCAGAAGAGATTTACCAGGAGGGTTTGAGTTATAAGTAGAGGCTGGATAGGCTGGGACTTTTTGACTGGAGCGTAGGAGGTTGAGGGGTGATCATTTAGAGGTTTATAAAATCCTGAGGGGCACAGATAAGGTGAATGCAGGTATTTCTTCCTTAGGGTGAGGGATTTCAAGACTAGGGGGCATATTTTTAAGGTGAGAGGAGAAAGATTTAATGAAGACATTAGGGGCAATTTTTTTACACAGAGTGGTTCGAGTGGAATGAACTTCCAGAGGTAGTGGTGGATGCGGGTACAGTTACAATGTTTAAAAGACATTGCGATAAATACATGAATAAGAAATGTTTGTAGGGCTGTGGACCAAGTGCAGGCAGGTGGGACTAGTTTAGTTTGGGATTGTGGTCGACCATGGACTGGTTGGACAGAAGGGCCTGCTTCCATGCTATTTGACTCTATGATTACTTTTCTTAACCACTGAGAAACCTGTGTAGCAACAGTGAATTTTAAATCAGGCTCCCTATTCCAATGAGAGAGCACACTTTGAAAATGTTCATTATGTTTAGCCTCTTGATAGTGGAACATTCATGCACCACAAGATCTATTAATGTTGTTAAAAAAAAATCTGGTGGCCTCAGTGTGCTAGGGGGTGTTTCCATATTAAGCATTAACTCTGACCTGTCCCCGAACTGCTGCTGCCCATTGTTGGCGGGGGTGGTCACAGAGTCATAGAGGTCTACTTCACAGAACAAGGCCCTTTGGCCTATCGAATCTGTGCCAGCCAAAAACCCGCCCCAACTATTCTCATGCCATTTCCCAGCGCCCAGTCCTAGCCTTGTATGCCTTGGTATTGCAAGTGCACATCTAAATACTGCCAAAATGTTCTGAAGATTTCAGCCTTTACCACCTTTACAGGCAGTGAGATCCAGATTTCCACTGCGGTCTGGATGAAAAAGGTTTCTTCACATTCCCCTCTAAACTTCCTGCCCCTTACCTTAGTATATATAGTGTATAAGAGAACTATGTTTCACTCCCTTCCCTCTCCAAGGTCTTTGTGCTTTAAGGGCAAGTCTGTCCAATGTGTTTATTTATAATTATGTACCTGTACAGTGAAATCTAGGGGTTTATTGATGATGCTGGAGATATTTGGGTTCGATTTGGGTGGATGTAGTTGTGTGCACTGACTGCCATCTTTGATCAGCATTCGATCCTGGACCCTGAGTTAGGATGAACACAGTTGTTGCATGGGCCAATATTTATGCAGACTAAACATTCCAACCATGGTTAGAAACAACCATGAGGGTCTCACCACATAGTGTTCAGCCTTCTGCCGGTGGGACACTTGGACAATTTACAAACTGTTCTGCCTCCAAGCATTCCTTGATTATTGCATTTGATGTATTCATCCCTGAGAACGTTTGATTAGAAAGCAAGCTAGCACTCACTTACCAACTGGATAATTCTTCACTTATCATTCAAACACTTTTTTGCCCACCTCCAAAATTTTTGTAACTAATAAGCCAAAACTATTTAAAACAAATTGAACAAACGCATAATTCAGTTTGAATATCCAGTAAAACTTCTCCTGGATTTTTTGGAGTAGTTTCTGGGAGATTAATCTTTCATTCCTGGAGATTCCAGGACAGTGTGGGGTGTGTCGCAATCCTTATGTGTGTGCATGCTTCTGTGCGTGAGAGTCTCTATTGAAGAGTATTTAGTCACACCCTAATAAAAGGAAGAAGCACTTCATTATGTAGAACACTGTCATGTTTTAAAATAAAACCACAATCCTGTTCCTGAACAATTTAGAAACCTTTCTTAAAACCTATATAATGGGAGAATGCCTTGCAGAAAAGATTAAGTTTTCCTTTTATTCCTGAAATAATACCAAAACTGATCATCGCATAAATGAGTCTCATTAATTTGTTCATAGGAGAAACCAGAAGAAACCTCGTAACAATTGGCTGACGAGTCTAAACAGTGCAAGGCAGCATTAAACAGATTGAATAGCATGTAACATATTTGCCGAACAGAATGCACAAAGGTCACCCTGAAGCTTTACAGTCAAGTTTCAGATGGAGAACTGCATCCAGTCTGGTCACTGTGACACAGCAGTTGCATTGAACCAGAGCAGAGAACACTTGCATTAATCTGAGAGGGAAGAATTATGAGCAAAGATACAAGGCCTTGAGGTTTCAGCTTTGTCAAGCGATACCTCAAGACAGAACTTTGGAGATGTGGGATAATGCAAACCTAAAAGAATATTTTCAGATCTGGCAATGTAACAGGACTCAAGTCCTGTGTTTGTGTCTGCACTGTGAAGGACAGTTTTGGGACAGACATCCTGAAGGATTTATTTCTCATGATGGTGATCAATAGTTGGCACAGATTTCTATGCAGATTGGTTGAGGCCACACTACCTGACTTAACTAAGTCAAATATTGTAATCAGAAGATATTAAAGCTGGCATCCTGGATCAGTAAGATGAAGTGAGCTGAATTTATTTACATCTAGTTTGTAGTTTGTCTTAGCAGCATTTGGAAAGAAAACTAAAATGCATGGCATTGATGTGAATTGATTGTGTTGGCCCATAAATTAAGGATGCAATAACGCTTACCATTCAAATGTTTTCATAAGGACTGAATCTAATGTTTATTTGGTTGTCAATTTTATCAAGTTTATTGGGAGGGTTTCTCGTCATGAGACTCAGCAAATTCTATTTACAAGTCATACCAAATGTGCCTCATTGACTATTTACCCAACTCCTATGGCATCCCTCTCTGCAGATTCTACCCCCATCTTACCATGCGTCCTTCCCACATCAACTAGTCACTTGGAGGCACTGGTGTAAACACCATCTCTAAAAGGCTTCTGTTCACCCAGATAAGTGTTGACAGTCTGGCATTGTTCCTCATTGACAAAGTAATGGGAAACCAGCCACAAAGTCCCGCTGCTCATAACACATCACCTGCATGGCCTCATCTCTAGTCACTGTTTAACCACCAGGCCACACAGTTTACCTGTCCTTAGCTATATCCCATCTAAACACCCTCTCTATGTCACTACTAGTCTGCCCTATTACCCACTGGCGAACTATAGCCTGTCATTGTCCAGTAAGAGAATGTAGAGGAAAACAATTGGATAAATCCAGACATGAAGTTTTAGTTACTGCCAGCAAAAGTGAACATAAACAAAAGCACTAGAGTCTGCACTTTTCCCCAAAAAGCCAACTTAATGATGATGAATGACTATTTTACATTCCATGATGGTCTGCTGCACGCAGCTGTCATTGACTGGAACTGGGTGTCAGTCAGATCCTGGCTGGCTTGAAGCCCCAGTGCAGCTTTCATTGGCAAGGAGAGCTTCATCCTCACCTTGTCTTCCTCCCCTCAGAAGATGACTCCTGTTCTTCTGCCTCCTCAGCATCTATCACATTGCCTTGTTGCCTGCTTCAGTTGTGAAGAGTACAAGAGACCAGAATCGTGCAGCATAGTCTGTCCGAGCTAAACAGGAGCATTCCCGTGCTCCCCCCATTGCCATGGCCTGGGCACTGCTTAGCGAAGGTGCTATGCTGGCTGAGTGAGCAACACGTTACACCATAAAGGGAGTACCGGCTGCACTCTGACCCCCTTCCCATCCCAGACCCATATCAATCAGGCAACGTTGCATTGCTGTCAGTAGAGTCTGTTGTCATATTTACATGACAGATGATGCTTAGATATTCCCCTCACCCTCCAGCACCCTTGTCACAACTGATTGGACACTTTTGGTCAGCAGACTCCTCGTTTTAGACAATTGCCACTAACTTTTTGCATCATCGAGGCGGCAGTGTTAGATTTGCAATCACCAATGGCCTGGTGTAAATCGCCTTTGATCAGCATTTGAACCCTAAGCACGTTGACTCCACATGCATTGTAATCGGGCAAGGAATTGATTGGAAATTAAATGCAGCTGGAGTTTGCAAATACCTCCTTCATGCATTTGCCCCTTTCAATGTTGTAGTGTCCAGCAGACATGCTCCTCCACTTTCACTGGTCAAACTGACACTGATTCTGTCCACCCTGGCATTGTGCCAGCCATTTTCCAGTTGTATTTTGCACTGAGAAAACAGCAAGTGATGGTAGCGAACACAGCTCATGGTGGGCACCATCAGCACAGTGCTCTGCCCGGTCACCAGGGACCCCCCCCCACCAGACTTTCCATGCGCCCTTTTCCCTCAGTCTACTCTGACATCCCATTTCTACCCAAACCCCAACTCCCCCATGTGGAGACCTACCACAGTGAACTTTGCCTCCAACTATCCACCTTGTCCCCTCAACCTGACATTACCTCTCAATGATGCCCACCGTGCTCCTGTACGCCCCCCCAGTGGAGGCCATTCCTAATAACAGCCCACCATTCCACAGCATACCATGCTGTCTGATACTGTTTTGTCTTGTATCTTTAGATGCCCCACATCACTATCCTTATCTTCACCTCAACACATGCCTCTGTTTCCCCAACCCCAAGCCTTAATCCACTCTCATTTTGGTCATGCTCCCCTGCTGCCCCTCTAGCTCCTCTGAAGCACCTTCCTCAATGATTAACAGCTGGGTCCCCAAGACCTATGATGGACTTTGAACAGTAACCCTGACCCATGACTGAGCAGAACCCCGAGCACTGCCTTTCGTAGCTTCCCAACTGACCATAAGCTTGTGAGGACCTGCCAGGATCAAGCATTGCCCACTAACTGGTCTGCAGTTGGACTGATCTCCTGAGTGGACAACTGACTGTGGCCAAACCTCTGGCCCGGAATGTAGACTATGCCCCGACTGACAGTGCTGGGCCACCCTGACAGACAGCGTCACCCTCCCCCACTGACTTGACTGACGACCGGCATCTGCTTCCTTCCCAGCCTGGACATTTGTTTGAATAAACATGCAATGTGTTTGCTGCACAGAGAACTGGCGCATGCTGTTCTTGTGAGATGAAAGTCTCGGTGTGCTGTTCATAAAGACATCCTTCCCCTCCCTCGCCCCTATCCCAGACAGATCCATACTGACAAGCAACCTGTCTGTGCATCCGTGCAAAGAAGCACTTCAATACGGCAATATTGATGGCCTTTAGGCTTTGGCTGACATGCCAATGTGCTAATTGGTATGGCAAGGCATTACAGGACAAGGCATGGATACTGTGAGCATGCAGGTTGGAACTAAATGAGCAAGTTGCAAGAGAACATGCACCTAAATGCAGTCTAGTTCAAACAGTGAGCCGGTGCCTGCCTCCTTGTTGCTGGTGTATCCTGCAGTGCAGGTCTGTGCTTCCTAAGTGTCCTGCAAGTTGATCAGTCTATGGACAAGGAGTGTGTGCATCTGGTGCCCTTGGTATGTGCCTGGAGATGTTGATTTGTGCTGGGGAGCCTGAAAGCTCTTTGCAGATAGTGATGAGCTAAGGTTGCCAGTTTCCTGCTCTGCCTTCCATGCTGAGAATTCCCACATCTCATTTTTCCTGCGGGATCAATAAAATAGGAAGCTGAATATTAATGAGGTAAGATGTACATTTAATAATGTGATTAAAAAGCAATAACTCTCCTCCCAAGGCAACTTGCCATCTGCTGAGTGAGACACTCATCTTGACACTTAGCTGTTGCCTAAAAGATGCAACAATGTGCTCCTGATGTCGAAATGGGCCTCATTGGATTCTAAAATACATCTCACCCTGGCCTACATTATTCATGCCCTATAGGATTCAGCCCATAGCTACTGCCCAGATGAAAGAGACGGACCTGGCAACATGATGAGTGCTCAATGACTGCTGCCTGTTTAGGTAAGAGCACCGTATTATAAGCTACCAGGCCACACAAACCAGAAAATCCTACCTTATCGTAGTTAGCAGACCTAAACTGAGGAAGCAGAGAGAATGTGTCTCAGCACCTCTGGGTTAGGAAGGGGATAGATCATTGTTTAGTGATCCTGCTGGGGAGAAACTGTGTGCGGATCATATCCAGCCGTGAACTTATCTTTGCCCTTGGTCAAATGGCTCACTGCCAATCACAGCCTGTGCAGACGCGCCACTGAGGAGTGGTCCTCAGTGCCATTGGCGCCCGTGGAATTTGCTTCCAGTGTCTAATAAGTACATTCAGAAAAGAAGAATTGACGGTGTGGGTGGGACACTTTCCTCTTCATGGCATAATATTTGAAGATAATAAAAAATTTGGACAGAAATAGTATTCTCATCCTCTTGCCTTCCTTCCTTTGGAACATCTCTAAGTATGTGTGTGACACAGTTCCTTTCCTGAGCTGTGATAGAAACAGCCATAATTTAGGGAGCAAATAGCAGTCGGAGCCAAAGTTCATAAAGTTTCAACATTCGTGACGAGAACAATATAAGAAGAATCAAAACCTCGAGACAATGAATCTACTTCTCACAGTAACTGGATTCTTGAAAACCCTTGAGCACAGGAAAAGCCCAGACTGAGCCAGTGTCCAAAGCAATCAGAAACACAAAGCCGTATATTTCCTTCTTCAGTCTACAAACAGATGATAGATATCCTTTGCCAAGTATAAATGTGGATAGATTCCTGGAGGAGATAGGGTCAGTCATGTTAAAGTTCTTGTGTTTTCTCTGCTGCTGTTAAAATTTGATCAGAAGCATCAGATTCTTGAAATCTGTTCACTATTTGGAGTCTCTTCTCTGTCCTGCACACCAAACCTCACCAGTCCTCACTATCCTTCAGTTGCTTCGTATCCCACGAACAGATAGGGTATTATTAAACTAGGTCCTGTCAGCCCACTCAGATGAATGTTAAAGTTTCCAATTGGCACTATTGGAAGAAGAGCAGATATACTGTCTAATAATAAGCCATCAGTCCACATCACTAAAAAGAGATGATTGCATTGCTGTTTGTGGGAGCTTTCTGTGCGCAATAGGCCACCGCAATTCCTACATTGAAACAGTGGCTACTCTTCAAGGCACCTCATTGGTCACAAAGGGCTTTAGCTCATCCTGAGAATGTAAAGTACGTTATAAAAATGCAAATTCATCATTTCATTCATTTCAATTAGGGATTGGGTCTGAGGGGGAGTGGGTGTTGCTTCAGGGCCTAATGATCATGGCCTAAGACTCTTGGTGACCTGTTTGCACAGAGCTGGGGTAAGCTGGGGGTCCCAGGCAAGGAGCATCAGTGGGGCTTGTGATTTCTGTCGCTGCCCTGATTTTAAATTATCCAGCATTGTTTTCAATTCTGTTGTGATCTATTATAGTTCCTATGCTTTTGGCCTTCTGTACATGAATCATTCTCTTTCTGCTTCACTATTGCCGGCTCAACCTTCTGTCACCACCTCTCCCCCACCCTCCATCCTGCATTCTGGAACTCACTCCCTTCATCTCCTGAGCTTGCTGTTCACTGCCCACTGCTTAGAACCTTAAATTCTTCAGCCATGCCTACCCATATGTCTCCTCCTTGTGTGGTGTTCAGCTCTTTTTCTGTGCTCTGTAATAAAGACCTCTACACATGAAATGGCAGATCAGACCTTTGTTGTCCATTTTGTCTTAGTATATGTACGCCTTAGAGACATAGGGTTTTAGAGGTTTGCAGCGCAGAAAAATGCTGTTATTTTAAGGAGGTTGAAGTATGGGTAGAGAAATCTTAATGCAACTGTACAAGGTGCTGTGAACAGTTTTGGTCCCCTTATTCAAGGAAAGATGCCGTTTCATTGGAGGAGGTTCAGAGAAGGTTCACTAGGATGATCCTGGTGTGGAGGGTTTGTCTTATAAGCAAAGGCTAAACAGGTTTGGACTTCACTGACTGGAGTTTAGAAGAATGAGAGATGATCTCACTGAAACATATAGGATTCTTACAGGGTTGGTTTTCCTCATGGGAGAGTCTAGGACCAGAGGGCACAACCTCAGAATAAAGGGGCTTCAAAAGGCAATTTAAAACTGAGACGAGGAGGAATTTCTTCTCACAGAGGATTGTGAGTCTTTGGAACTCCTTGCCACAGAGTGCTGTGGGAGCAGAGTCTTTGTGTATATTTAAGGCTGGGATAGATAGTTTCTTATGAGTCGGGAAGTCGAGGGTTCTGGGGAAAGGGCAGGAAAACGGACGTGTGGAATGTTGGAACAGTCATGAGCCTATTGAATGGCACAACAGGCTTGAAGGACCAAATGGCCTACCCCCGTTCCTATTTATTGTGGTCTTAAAGAGAACCTTTGGCTTATTAAGTCTGTTCTGGTCAAAGGCAACCACCTAACTAGTCTAATCCGATTCTCCGGCATTTAGCTCATAGTCTTGTATCCCTTGGCATTGCAAGTAAACATTCAAATACTTCTCAGCAGGTCTGGCAGCATCTGTGAAGGAGAAAACAGATGCTGCCAGACCTGCTGAGCTTTTCCAGCAACTTTGTTTTTGTTCCTGATTTACAGCATCCGCAGTTCTTTTGGTTTTTATCCAAATACTTCTTATAGGTCATAAGGGTTTCTGCCTCGACATCCTTACAAGTAGTGAGTTCCAGATTCCCGTGACCCTCTGGGTAAAAAGGTTCTCCTTCATGTTCCCTGTAAATTTCCTGCCCCCTTCCTTAAATCTATTTCCCTGGACATTGATCTTTCCACCAAGGGGGAAAGCGTCTTCCTGCCTACATTATTTGTGCCCTCCAATAATTTTATAAATCTCAGTCTTGTCTTCCGTCAGATTCTGCTTCAAGAAAAACAGCCCCAGCCGTCCAATCTCTCTATAACTGAAACTGTCCAGCCCAGGCAACATCCTGGTAGATTTCGTGTGCACCCTCTCCAGTGCTATCGCATCCCTCTTTAGATTCTACAGCTGCACACAATACTCTAGCTGTTAATTAAGCAATGTTTTATACAGTTCCAGCATAACCTCCCTGCTCTTAAACTCTATACCTCAGCTTATAAAGGCAAATATCCCTTATGCTTTCTTAATAACTTTCTCTACCTGACTTGCTACCTTAAGGGACTGACATACATGCACATCAAGTTTCTTCTGATCCTTGGTGCCTTCCATGGTCCTGCTGTTCATCATGTTGCATTAGTAAACTGCCCAAGTACATCACCTCACACTCATCTGGATTAAATTCCATTTGCCACTGATGACCAGCTCGTCTATACCCTCCTCACTCTTTACCACTCCACTGGAACAAAGAATAAAGAACAAAGAAGATTACAGCACAGGAACAGGCCCTTTGGCCCTCCAAGCCTGCGCCGATCCAGATCCTCTATCTAAACCTATCACCTATTTTCCAAGGATCTGTCTCCCTCTGCTCCCTGCCCATTCATGTATCTGTCTAGATACATCTTAAATGACGCTATCGTGCCCGCCTCTACCACCTCCGCTGGTAACGCGTTCCAGGCACCCACCACCCTCTGCGTAAAGAACTCTCCACGCATATCTCCCTTAAACTTTTCCCCTCTCACTACTTCTTGTACCATTTGTGAATTTACTGATCAACTGTCCTACATTCACGTGTTAAATCATTTATATATACACAACAGCAAGGGCCCCAACACTGATCCCTGAGGGATCCCACTGTGTACATTTGATTATTTATGTGTGTATATGTATGTCATGTGTTTATATGTCTCATAGATCAGTGCTGAAGGTTTTCCAATTTGCTTCACAATGTGCAGGGAAATTGAGCAGCTGATATGCACACAGAATGATTCCAAGTAGACATGAGATAAATGACCTATTAATCCACCTTCCAGTGGCATCAATCGAGGTAGGATTGCGAGTTTGTGGCACAGGATAGTGACCCTACCTCTGGGCCAGCAGGTCAGGGTTCAGTTCCCACCTGCCCTGGAAGTATGTCATAGTATATCTGAAAATGAGGTGATGGCAATAATAATTGGCATGGAGATGCAGCAAGAACAGTAAACACTTCATCTTCATTCTCCGACTAGTCAGGTAAATTTGTTTCTCATTCTGTATAAAATGTCTCTTTCTACAAGTCTGTTTGTTGCATCCTCGTTCTGGTGACTGCAAGACAATAAGCCTTGGTCTCCTTTTAGCAGTATTTAAGTTCTTTGTGCTTGGCTTGGCAGGTTGGCTGAAATTCTTTTGTCCTGTTTGTTGTTAACAGTGGTTGGCTTTTCCTTTTCACTTTTTATCATCAGTGCAGAGGTGTTTGCCCCTACCCCCGCCTGTGACCTTCTCTACACATTAATCCAAAATGCACACAGCCCAGGGGTTCCAATTGGTTTTTAAGCTATGCTTTATATATTCCTGAAAGGGCAAGATACAAATATATCGTTTGACTCATATCCAAAGTCTGGAGTAAAACCCGCAGAAGATTGGAGGAGGTAATTAGATTGCCTTTCACCTTTGCATTTTTGAAGTCTTGCTCTTTGAAACTTCCTTGGCCCTTACAAGTTGTGACACTCCAGCAGGTTTCACACAGGAATCTTTCAGGAGTCAGTGAATTCCATGATCCTAATTTTCTTACTTTATGACCTCTTTATTAAAAAAAAACACATGTTGTGATTAAACGTTCAGTACATCCATACGTTTTCAGGTTTAAGGTCTGTTATCATGACAGGACAAACAGTTAGCAATTTGTGGTAACAAGTTGTGGAGCTGGATGAACACAGCAGGCCAAGCAGCATCAGAGGAGCAGGAAAGCTGACGTTTCGGGTCTGGACCCTTTCACCCAGCTCTATACCTTGTTATCTCAGATTCTCCAGCATCGGCAGTTCCCACTATCTCTGAAGAAATTTGTGGTGTTGCCCCAAAGGCAAATTATTCATGTTACCATCCAAATGAAACATAGAGATATACAGCACGGAGACAGACTCTTTGGTCCAACTCATCCACAGCAACCAGATATTCTAAGTTAAACTAGTCCCATTTGCCAGCATTTGGCCCGTATCCCTCTAAACCCACGGACACATCAGATGCCTTTTAAATGTTGTAATTGTTCTCGTCTCCACTACTTTGCCTGGCAGCTCAATCCGTAGACGCACCACCCTCTGTGTGAAAAAGCTGCCCCTTAGGTCCCTCTTAAGTCTTTCCCCTCTCATCTTAAACCTATGCCCCCGGACTCTTCCACATGGGGAAAAAAAATTGGCAGTACTGCCTATCGATGCCCCCCATTGATTTTGTAAACTTCTGTAAGTTCATCCCTTAACTTCCATCGCTCCAGAGAAAATAGTCCCAGCCTATTCAGTCTCTCCTGACAGCTCAGACCCTCCAACCCCTGCAACATTCTTGTAAATCTTTTCTGTGCCCTTGCAAGTTTAACATCTTTCCTATGTCGCAGTATTCCAAAAGCAGCATAACCAATGGCCTGTACAGCTGCAACATGACATTCCCAACTCCTGTACTCAAAGCACTGACCAATAAAGGGTTTTAGTAGTATCAGTATTTCACTTTTATCTCTGCCCAGCTATTTGGGAAGAGGTGATAAAGAATTTCATTTGTGCCGTTTGTTAGTTACACCACATTTTATATGTACTTCAGTATGAATGAAGCAGTGACCTTTCCACTATATCCAAGAGTGTCTGTGTTGTCAAGGGAGCGTGAATGAAAGTGGTTGAAGCATTGGTCAATGACTAACCTCTGAAGCCCCAAAGCATGGGTATCTTCTACATTCTGTTGGAGTCAACTGAACCAGGCTAACATTCACACTTCAGATCAGAAGGCCTTGGGTTCAAATCTACTCAAAGAGTTTGAGTTCATAAATTTGATGAAATAGTGAAGCTGCTGAACCATCAATGATTTGGGTTTTGAATTTAAACCAAGATTAGTTCTGGTGAATATTAAAAAATCTCTATAGGACAATTTCACGTAAAGGAAGATATGCCCGTTCTAACTCTGTGACAGCTGCAGCAACCTGCTGTCGTTTAAATATTCAAAGAGGGAAGAATGTAAAAACCACAGATCATGACAGTTATGTGGTCCTTATCCACCTTTCAAGCGCATTTACCCTTATTTTGTCAATTCAGGACTCCCACTCTCCAGGTTACAGTCTTTGCAACAGCTGAATCGGGAACAAAAACAAAGTTGCTGGAAAAGCTCAGCAGGTCTGGCAGCATCTGTGAAGGAGAAAACAGGGTTTACGTTTTGGGTCTGGTGAGCCTTCCTCAGAACTGAATCGGGGTCTGTTTGAACTTCACTCTGAGGTCAGATGGCCCAGCTGAACTTACCTTCCTTCCTGCACTAGCCCCCCGTACTCTACCTGCAAACTTTGGATCTGTCGATAATGAGGCCGGCACTTCAGCATCTGGGTCCTGTCTTGCATTTTCAAAGGACTCAAAATTCTTCCTGACTTGGTGAAAATCTGACCCTAAACACAATTAATCCATGAGCTGAGACATCAGCATTGTGAAACATTGGTTCTGATACAAATGATCAATTGAGGTCATTCATACAGGCAAGGTAGTTCCTGAAAATGTTGCTCACACCCTGTTTCTGACTCACTTGGAGGTTTATGAAGGTGAGCTTGACATTCTACATACTGTCAATTGGATACATTTAGCTTGACATTAAGGATTGTGTTTTGATTTATTTTCTGTGACTCATCAGCTCGTCACTCTTGGTGATGTTTGGAAATGTTGGATTACTTGCTGCACTGTAGAGCTATTGCAGGAACCCACTTCCTCTGATTAACATTGCAGGTGGGTTTCTGTAGCTGCGGTAAAGCCCTTTTACGTATTGGCTGAGTTGTGAGAGGGTGATACCAAAATGCTTCCATATAGTCCACTTCCTTGTATTATTTTCCTTTTCCCTCAGCGCCATCATGCGCACGCAAGATGCAAATGTGACAGTCAGAGTCCAGAGGACCATCTTTCAGTTTTCTGAATCAGCCTCTGACATGACCCTGCAGCCAAGGGAAACACAGTGACTGATTTGATTTTTCAGCTTTAATTAAAAAAAAAAGTTCAAGCTTCACCCAGAACTGAACTCAGGACGTAAGGAATCCTTACGCTACCATCGGAGGAAGGCACAGTGGGAGACTCAGGAAATAATTGATTTTTGTTGCTGTTTGGTTGTTGAAGTTCAACCGTGCAAGTTTGACATACAGGGAGTCAATAGTGCAGGAGTCAGATAAAAGCATTTCTCTATCAAACCAGATTTCAGTGTGAATTCTTGCACATGTAAAGAAAGTGTCTTTGTGTATATTGTACACGAGAAGTAATTGCGTAGAGGCTGGTATCATTTATTTCCTGTGCACAGTACGTGGGCTCTGACCAGCCAGCTGAGAGCAAGTCCCCAGATTGAGGAGATTTTCTGAATCTCCTGTTTATATCAGTCAGCCAGGGCTCCCGGACTGGCCCAGGTTAACAGTCCCAATCAGGGATCTCATACTCAATGAGATCCACCTGGCCCTTGTTCCAATCACTATAATATGTATTTATAATATTTAGGATGGTTTCTGTGTTAGCTTAATGACAATGACCTTGAACTTATCTTTGTGATCCACCATATGTCATGACTCCATTAGCTCTTTTCCTCTTACAAGAACAATGTTGTTGAAGGGGTGCTTCTGGGATGAGGAAAGCATTTAATCAGATGGTGTGACATTCTGAACGTTAATGCTTCCCTGACTCACCAGGCACCTCTTGTATTACTGGAGGGTGGTATACTGACATATTAAAAGGATTAGCATCCAAATAGATGTAACTAAGATTCCAGGCAAGATACGCCAGTCCTTTCTGTTAAACAAAAAATAGACACTCATCATCTTGACACGAGGAAGAGAGCACTTTGATAGCGCTTCCATGAGGGGCCCTGATTCCTCCCTGCATGAACACCTATTTCATGAACGCCTCCTCTCAGCGATCGATGTGGGACTCCCAAAATGACCGAGACTTCAGACCATGGCTAGGCCCAGGTGCCTACATTGGTGGTTCCAAAAATCTTTATGGAGCTAAGACTTAGACTTTGAGATCCGGACGTTTTTCTTACCTTTTGCTTTTTTTAAAATTTCTGCTTTTTTTTTGTTGAGATAGTGGTTTTGTAACCACGATGGCACCAGAGAATGGTGATTTTGTTCACTTTTGACTGTATTCATGTCTTCCTATACTTGAGTACAGGTGATAATAAAATATAATTCTAATTCAGTTGTGAAAATAGATTGGAAGAAGCCGTGACTGCTTGTGGAGACGAGAAGGCTGAGAGGAGTTCTGATTGAAGTATTCAAAATCATGAGAGGCCTAGGGAGAGTAAATAGGGAGGCAGGAATTGTTTCCACTTGTGAAATGATTTCGAATGAGAGGTGACAGATTTAATTAGTGAGAAAAGAAAAAATAATATGAGGAAAAACATTTCATTCAGCAAGTCATTAGGGTCTGGAATGCACTAAGATTGTGGTGAGGCTTTCAATTGAGGCATTCAAATGGGAATTTGTTTGAAATGGAAGAGTACTGCAAGGGTACTGGGAGAATGGCACGAAGTGAGATGCACATTTGGAGAGCTGGCAGAGACACGATGGGCTGACTGGCCTGCACCTGTGCTGTAAGTGTTCTGTTATGACGAACAGACAATGGCATTTCTGGTCACACAAAGCTAGTGAGTGCTGGAAATCTGAGTGGTTTGGGCACCCCCTGGGCTTGTGTCAACCTGCCCTCCTGACAACCCAGTTAACTATGCCGGGGACAGAGAGCTGGAGGGTGTAATTCCAGTGCTACTGCCAGCATTTCAACTCTCAGGTTCGCAGGGCTGTGGCGTCTCTGGCGTGTTTCGATGCAGATGAAGTCTCATATATGCCGTTATATTTTTGGATATTATCTATTTCTGTGGAACCTTCCAGATTCTGATTCTTTCATTTTGCAATTGCAATGTGTTTTTATATTTTGAGTTTTTCCAGCTGTACGATGAATCAACATACAATCAGCAGTGCTCCCAGTGCCATAGCTGTTGTCCGTGACCATTGGCTATAGGCTTAACGATGAATGAGTTTATAAATAGCTTGTTCAGAACTGAGTAAAATGTAAACCTGCCACTAGAAGTCTGTATTTTCGTCCCTGAAGACAGAATTACCATTTCCTTCTTGCTTCTGTGTTTTGTGATGTGGAAATTTCAGAATTATTAAGGTTTTAAAACAAATTTTCATCAGAATTATAGCTAACATCAGACATCAAGTCAACATTCTGTTATAGATTCAGAGAAATGTACAGCATGGAAACAGACCTTTTGGTCCAACTCATCCATGCTGAACAGCTATCCTAAACTAATCTAGTCCCATTTGTCAGCATTTGGCCCGTATCCCTCTTAAACCCTCTCTATCCATGTACTGTCCTGCCCAGTTGAGGTTTGGACTTAGCAAAAGGCGTCTGTGGAATCACCACACATTGCAGCTCTGATACTAATAATAGAAGTCTTGTTTTGACAACAGCCTGGAACAGTTGGGCACATTCTCTAACAGTGAAAGGTTCCTTTACATTGATCTTGCCCAAGGGCCAGGTTCTTCTGCCATTGGTCTCCGAGCAATCTTCAGAGGAACTATATTCAGTTCACCTCATGAAAATATGAACCCATAACTGGAGCTACTTTGTACAAAGTTTATACTGAAACTTCAAAACACTTTTGTCAGGCCACAGCGAGCGTATTACATTCAGCTCTGCCTAGGAAGGATCCTTTGGGCTCCTGTGGTATAGTGGTAATGTCCCTGCTTCTGCGCTAGAGATCTGGGTTCAAGGTCCATCTGGACTGGAGATCTATCACAGCAAGGCTGAATAGGATCCTTCAGAATACTACAGGATTCAGGTTTGGAGGGCACTGTTACGGTATAGTGGTAGAGTCCCTTGCTTTGGGCCAGAAAATCGATGTGTCTTCACAAGTCCGAAGAGGTTGCTTAAAAATAACTATGAGGATCCTTCAGCAGACACAGAGAGATTTACCAGAATGGTTCCAGGGATGGGGGACTTTAGCCTCAAGGTTGGGGTGGAGAAGCCAAGTTTACTGTCCATGAGGTAAAGGGGATTGAGGGTAGATTTGAAACATAAACAGAAATTGCTAGAGAAACTCAGAAGGTCTGGCAGCATCTCTAGAGAGAAAGCAGAGTTAATGTTTTGGGTCCAGGATCCTTTCTTTCGTTTTGAGTTCTGAGGAAGGATCACTCGACCCGAAATGTTAACTCTGATTTCTCTCCACAGATGCTGTCAGACCTGGTAAGCTTTTCCAGCAATTTCCGTTTTTGTTTCTGTTTAAAGGATCTGCAGTTCTTTCTTTTTTTACCCTCCTTTAGTTCTTTGTTTTATTTGAGAGTATATTAGAAAAGAATATTAGGTAAGATTGGATAAGAATATTTGGTAGACCCCAGGTAAACACTTTTCTCATCAGAGTTTTATTTGCGTTATCATATCAGAAACTCTAACAGCACCAATTACTTGTTCAGAAAAAAACAAAGAACTGTGGATGCTGGAAATTGGAAATAAAAACAGAAATTGCTGGATAGCTCGGCATGTCTGGCATTATTTGTGGAGAGAAAGCAGTTAACATTTCCGGTCCGGCTCTGAAGAAGGGTCACTGGAGCTGAAACATTAGCTGTGCGCAAGGTCCTCCTTCTGTGCCATTATAATTCAATAACCCAGGACCCAATTAATCCAATGTCAAGTCAAGCTCATCTGTTTCGGAAATTTAAATGTGGCCCCACGTGTCTCAGCTGTAGAGGTGGGATCTGTTGTTGTGACATTTAGGTTCAGCTTCAGCTTTACCCTGCTTAAGGGTGTGTCAGTTTCATCTGTGTGACTAGATAGATCTCACCCTGTGGCAAATGTGGCTGTGGATAGCTCGGCAAATCTTGCAGTGGGAGAGCAAATAGGAGTTTGGTGCCCTGCTGTTACCTGATGGTCCAAAAGTTCTGATGGTCCAAAAGTTCTGATGGTCCAAA
>JAHRHZ010000004.1:24638610-24664559 GCA_024137785.1 Ginglymostoma cirratum | reverse complement strand
CTGATGGTCCAAAAGTTCTGATGGTCCAAAAGTTCTGATGGTCCAAAAGTTCTGATGGTCCAAAAGTTCTGATGGTTTATTTAAAGAATAGCTGGTAAGCATTCAGTCACTGTAAGGTAGCAATGTAACTTGGGATCTCAGAGTGGACACCTACAGTGAAGCGTTCTGATCTCCTCAGTCAACTTGACTCCTTTTCCCAGATAGCCTTCCACCCTTGGGCAGCCTCCTTGACCAGTGCCTATTGTCTCCCTCCCACAGTCATCCTTTCGGCCCCAGTGAAATAAAGACTGTCGCCATCTGAGGTCAATCATAGCCTGGTGTAGAGGAACCCTTCACAAGGAGGACAAATCACAGGTTATTCACTCCAAAGTCCATAAAGTACAGTTTTTCACCTGTCTCACAGCTCCGTTACTCAGTCTGAAATGAGAAGGCACATGTTGCTTGTGAAGAACTTAATTTAGAAGCAGAACTTAATTTATTTGAGTTAGCCTTTTGTAAAGCACGTGCAAGATGCAGATGGGTGCAGAAGGTCTTCCTGGTGCTTGCCATTGAGAATCTTGACCCGCTTTTAAAATTCTGAGCAATTAATTGCAAACTTTCATCCCACTGTCAAGAGCCTTAGTTTTGGCCCTCACACAATTTAGTTCCTTGACCTGCTTTACTTTTTGTTCCCAAGAACAGCACAAGTTTGGATATGAGGTCTCTTTATGCAGTAGAGCCCCAAATGTGTGAGGAGAATAGTGCATGGAGAACAATATCCCAATTGGAGTAAAGAAAAGAGCAGGAAGTGTAAAAGAACCTAGAGTTGACAACACTGGATGCTATTAAACTCACATAACACATAAAGCTTGTTTTTACAGCAAAACGTGCTGTAATTCTGTAACTCTCCACCAGGTGGAAGACATTTCATAGAGACCGCTGGCACTGTTGTGAAGGATCCAAGCGACGGAGAACTGCATTTTTATTAACTGACATGTGAACTCTTTTAAATTTAATTTTCTTTCATTTTCATTGGACTGTAGTTTCTGTTGACAAGAATCCTTTTTGAAATCAGACATGAACTGAATATTCGTCCCATTGTTGCACGTGGGATTTTGCTGTGTACAAACAGAACAAGCTGCTAAAGAAAACAGTTGCAATCCCATGGCTTGAAATCTTCAAGATCCATCTTCAGATCATTTCCATGTATAAGTTTTCATTATCAGGACAACCATCTCAGCATGCCATGCGTTGTGTAGCTAGAACTATCCATGTCAATGTTGGGGGTGATACAGGTATTAGTCTGTAATGCTGACATGACTAAAGCAAAGGCAGAATGGCCACATAACAACACTCCAAAGGTAATTCATTGTTGGGAAGTACTTTGAAACAGTTCAGGGAGATGTAGGAACCATAATTACATAAATGAAAGCACTTTGATATAATACTTTATGTTCTTCGGTGACGTCCCCCTTGATGACTTTGTGTCTGCGTTGTTTCTGTGTAATAAAATGTAAACTGCTTTAATTTTTTTATCAACATGGACCATTCCCATTTCATTGAAGGGCATTTTCTGTGCGGAGTGTCCCAAAATCTTTTCAGGCAATGAAATACCTTACAAGTCTCTTTATTGTTGCCAGCTGGAGAAATGCAGCAGTCAGTTTGCAAACAGAAAGATCCCACATCCAACAATGATATAAAGTACAGGTAATCTGCTTCTGTGATGTTAGTGAAGGATAAATATTTGTCTGGAGATCTTTGAGTGGCTGTGAGATTTTGCCTCTTCCTGAGAGGGGATCCAGGAGCCTTGGTTTGATATCTCATAGAGTCATAGAATCATACAGCATGGAAACAGACCCTTCGATCCAACCGGACCATGCCGACCATAATTCCAAACGAAACTAGTCCCACCTGCTTGCTCCTGGCCTATATCCCTCCAGATCTTTCCTATTGAAATACTTATCTAAGTGTCTTTTAAACATTGTAATTGTGCCCGCATCCACCACTTCCGCAAGAAGTCTGATCCAAAAACTGCTGGCTGATAATTTCTTTTGCTAGTTACCTGGCACAAAACCTGCTGATGGTGTAAATGAAGTGCCTGTGGTGAAGCTGTGGTGATGGGCCTGAGGGAACATTGACCATCAATCTGAAACAACAGTGATGAGGAGACGTACCAGCTGGGCACCTGTGCTCCATAAATCTTTAATACAGTATTTTTCTAAATTGTTGTGAAAAGAAACAGTTGTCAGTGTGCGCTTCAGATTGGAAATTATCTCCCTCCTTAGGGTGGCCCGGTGGCTCAGTGGTTAGCACTGCTGCCTCACAGCACCAGGGGCCTGGATTCAAATCCACCCTCAGGTAACTGTCTGTGTGGAGTTTGCATGTTCTCCCCGTGTCTGTGTGAGTTTCCTCTGGGTGCTCTGGTTTCCTCCCATAGTCCGAAGATGTGCAGGTTAGGTGGGTTGGCCATGCTAAATTGCCTGTAGTGTTCAGGGATGTATGGGTTACAAAGGGATGCGTCTGGGTGGGATGCTCCAAGGGTGTGGACTTGTTGGGCCGAAGGGTCTGTTTCCACATTGGAGAGATTCTGTGATTTAATATAACCCCTCATTATGTCATGGCCTGATGCTCAGGTGAAAAATAGTTCCATCTCCTTCCCTTTTGGATTTTTGCCCATTCAGTTTGTTCTTGGCACCTTTTGTCCTTGGTATCTGAAAGCTTTCATTTGCCATTTGGTCATTTTCTCATTCTCTGCCCATGATATTCATTTTCATTTAAACTACCTGGTCATTACTACCTGATGTGAAATATAGTCCCCTGGTAGGCACACCAATCCCCTGGCCCTTAAAACCTTCTAATATGATCTGTTCCATTGATTCTTTTTAGAGTAATGTGACTGAATCAAATATCCCTTAACAGTAACAACCTGCTGCCATTAACTTGCCTGTTTTAATCCTTCTGATCATTCCTTTTCAGATCTGAGGGGAGAGAACATTGAACTCTTGTTGTCTAGCCCATCTGTGGATCAGACAGTGAGGGAAGAAGAGAATGTCACACAAGAGGAATCTACGCCTGAGGGTCAGCTGAATGAGGAAGGACAACAGGCAAAAGCAGGTAAATTCCTGACATGAACAACAAAGGAACAGAGAATAAAAGGAGAGAGAAAATCATCAGCAGAGATGGTACAATATGAGTATTAACTCCTTCACCTTCAGGTCATTATCAATAATATTCTTTCTGTAACACTCCTCTTCTTGCTCCTCTTGTTCTCTGTCTGCTTTCATTTCTTTTAAATTGATGTTTAATCATTTGTAGGAACTTTGCAAAGGAGGACTAAATTAAATAACACCCTTCATGACTTCGAGAAACCCCAAAACACTTTAAGGTCGACAAAGTGCTTTTTAGAATTAGAGTTTTTTTAATTTCAAAAGTATACTTTTATTCATAAAATGTCTTTATATGCATACATGGTGTTTAAAGCAGTTCGGTTCCATACAGTAGCATATGAAGAAACAAATTTCGGAATTTGGCATTCGGATCACCTTTTTAATTTACTAACTGTGTCAGCTAATTCACACATAGAAGGCTGTCACAGATGGCAAGGTATCGATGACCAGATCCTCCTTTTTAATGACGCTGTTTTCAGAATCTTGCCAAGTCCCATTCTTCATGTGGACGCCTAGACAGTGATTTGCTGGTGATCAGGCCACTGCATCTCTCGAGGTGCTTCCTCAATCTGCACACCTGACTGTTGGAGAGCTGATGTTGCTCCTCTACTGCAGCTTCTTTGCTGCTGATTTTCTTGGGAACGTCTGCACAAAAGTTGAGACAGGCACTTGACCAAGGTTTAAATCCATCTGGGTGGCCATAGCCATTTGCGGTGAGAATGCATTCAGGGATGGGACAGGTAACAAGCCTGCCTCCTTCAAACCTAGCATTGTCACTCCTGATCTCACTCAGAGGAATGAAGTATGGTGGAAAGGGAGTGCATGTGCTGGGGCTTAAGGTTCTTAGTAAATATAATGAGCTTTCATGTTGTTAGTTACACTGTTAGGACACGGCGACACCAGACGTGAAGGAGGTAGGATCGTAAGATGCATGGGAAGTGAGCCATACCTCACCTCCAGGATTCTTAGAGGATGTGTTTGGATCCTGTGACTGAATTAATCTTTAAGGATTAAAATGTTTCTGGCTCTCTATTGTAGTTCATTGATTAGCTGAGGTTGTACTAACTTTCTGAGCCATATTTCTCCTCAGCGTGTGCTGAAATGCCATCTCTTGGATGTCATAAAATCAATCTCTCCATGGCCTTATCTCCTCAGCAGTAGCTTTTGAAAATTTTGGGGATTCTCCACATAACTGAAGGCTTTGATACTGGTCCTCATCCACTCATTTCATGTTGCTGCTGCCTCCTTTGGTATTAACTGTTTCCATCCCTTTAAGCAACAGCAGCCTATTCAATGTGAGAGCGACACCACATTTCCCTTTTAATCCACTGGTAATGAGCTAATGGTGGGAATGTGCTTATCAAATAACACTCTCTCCACTGTAATAGACTGAGCTTCAGGTGATGTCGTGTGTGCAGACAAAAGTCCTGGTGGATTGCCTTTCTAGTGCAGAGGACAATCCAGCTCCAAGTGTGTGATGTTGCTCAACAGCAAGCTGAAATTAGTGTTCTCCACTGATATATCATTCCCAGTGTTGGAACAGTCATTTGAAGTGCTAAACACTGCCAAGATTAAAGGATGAGATAAGCTGTAATGGGGCAAACTTTGCTTCTAAAAGCTTACAAATTACACAACCGCTGACATACAGTTTTGAAATTCTTGAAATGAGTCAGTTCGAGAAGGAGGTGGTGCAGTCAGTTTTGATTGCAACATAGGGAGAGCAAACATTGTTTAGGACAGTATATTTTAGTTAGAGGAAGACCTGTAATTGAAGGAGCGATGAGCGTCATGGTAAGAATGAGGAACAGTTGCACGGTGTTTACATTATTGGGATGGTAATCCAGAAGCTGACCAAATGATTCAGGGATAGGAGTTTGAATCACACCACAGTACGTGGGGAATTTAAATTTGATTAAGTGAATAAAAGTACAGGCAATGATGAACATGTGACTGCTTGATAGTGGCAAAACAAAACCTAGCTTCCTAATATCCTTCAGGGAAGGAAATCTGTCATCCTCACCCAGCGTGGGCAATATGTGATTCCACGTGCAGAACAATGTGGTTGACTCTGTTCTTTGTAAGGGCCTAGTGAGCCTCTCAACAGTGTCTGACTCACAGGCAACTAAAGATAAGCCTCTGCAGGGGACACTCAGTGAGTAAATAAAAAGAATGAGGTTGGGAAAGAACATAAAAAGTTGCGATAGTTAGGGCAGGGGGAGGATGCGATCCTGGAGGTTCGTGCTGGTTGAGTTGCAAGTAGTTTTCTCATTGACTCCAGCATTTCTTCCCACATGGTCAGCAGTGGTTAGCAGTGGCTCATTGGTTGCTGTCTCACAGCGCAAGGGACCTAATTACACCCTTGAGTGACTGTCTGTGTGGAATTGCACATCCTCCCTGTGCCCATGTGGGTTTCCTCCGGGTGCTCTGGTTTCCTTCCACTGTCCAAAAGACATGCAGGTTAAGTGGACTGGCCATGCTAAATTGCCCATAGTGTCCAGGGATGTGTAGGTTATATGCATTAGCTATGGGAATTGTAGAGTTACAGGGATAGGGTAGAGGGTTGGTTCCAGGTGGGATGCTGTTCAGAGTGTCGGAATGGACCCGATGGGCTGAATGGCCTACTTTCACACTGTAGGGATTCTATGATTTCAGGGGAAGTGTTAATGGAGCCTCAATGATTATGGACACACTGTTGCGTTACAGAATTTTGAATAGGAACGATTTGTGAAGCCAGCCAATGTGACCTGAGTTCTGTTTTTGTTGGAACAGATGGCCAATTGACTGAAGCGTTGGAGTCATCTTCAGATGAAGAATATGGGGAAGTGTTTGATTTTGATGATAGTTTGCCTGAGGAAGAAGACACCACTCTCAGAAATGAGCCAGAATGTAAACGGTCACAAGAAAACACAGGTGATAATGAGACTGTTGACACAGTGTCCAAATCGGTGGAGTTCACCCAACCTGTGCAGGATTCAGTGCCACCAAACTCAATCCTATCTTCCATAGTTCATGCAATAGACATTCAGAGCTTGACATCTCCCCTGAATAATTTCACGTCTTCCACAGATTCGATTGCACATTCTACCAGCACAGGTAAGGAGGAGTGGAACTCTCCAAGTTAATTGCACTTGTACAAGTCAATTTATCAAGGTGGATTTGCCAACCAGTAACAGCGTTAGAAAGATAAGTATGCCAAATGTTCTGTAAAGTTTTGGAGTGCTTGTTCTATTGTGACCAATAATATACTTGTCTGGTTTGAACAATGTGAAAGATTATCAGTTTATAAACATTTGGCTATTTGGAGATTTTAGTTAGTTGGGAACATTGTGGATTACATACAGAGATAGTAGGAACTGCCGATGCTGGAGAATCGGAGATAACCAGGTGTAGAGCTGGATGAACACAAGCAGCATCAGGGGGAGATACTTTTAGTCGTCCTGCCCAGTATTGTTATTATGCCCCTCTGGGGCACGAGGAGCTTGAACCCAGGTCTCCTGGCCCAGAGGTAGGGACATTACATCAAGACCCCCATGAATTACGTATAGCTTGTGAAGGCCTGGGCAGAATGAGATGGCAAAGGGTTTTCCACATTCTCACTGTGTTCCCATCCATTTCTCTCCCAGTTCCAGTCAGTGTCAGGGACTGGCTGGAGTACTTTTCCACAGGCGTGCAACCCTCTGTTATCACACCCCAGCTGACCAGTCATCAAGTTTGGATGATGGAGTGTATGATGACTGATCATTTGTCTGTGTTCACCCAAACCCCACGCACAAGAACAAGAAGGTAGGAGTAGGCCATTCAGCCCCTCGAGCTAATTCCCCCTTTCATTGAGAGGGATGGCTAATCTGTAAACTCCAGCTGCCCTAGGCTAGCAAAAAAAAATTGTGATCGCGGATTGAAAATTAATAATTGAGCTAACATCTCCAGCTTTTTGAAGTACTTATACCACTATTCGCATGAAGGAGTATTTCGTGTTTCCGAACCTCTCCTGAAGGGCCTGGCTCTGGATTTAAGGTAAAAACTGAAAGAACTGCAGATGCTGTAAATCAGAAACAAACACAGAAGTTGCTGGAAAAGTTCAGCGGTTTTGGCAGCATCTGTGAAGAGAAATCAGAGTTAACATTTTGGGACCAGTCACCTTTCCTCAGAAGGGCCACTGGATCCAAAACATTAACTCGGATTTCTCTTCACAGATACTGCCAGACCTGCTGAACTTTTCCAGCAACTTCTGTGCTTGTTGCTGGTTTTAAGGGGTTGTGTCCTTGTGTACAGTATGCAGCTATCAGCAAGAATTACTGAACAACAGTCAGGAGTAGGAGCCCTGGGATATATTCCCATCTGTGACTTAACAGACATTAGATGCATTGACTATAGCTACAGTTGATCAGCTAAATCCACATAGTCTGCAGATCAAACCTCAAACCTTATCATATGTCAGGCTTAGTACCCGACAACACAATGCATTTACTCATTGGACCTTTGGTTGACTATGTGTCTCATTTTCAGAAAAACAGATCGGGTCAGATAAATGAGTTGTAAAAGGTTATGAATGATGTAATGCTTTTAGCAAATGGATTGACATTTTCCAAGCCTATGATCATTACAATGGTCATAGTGAGGAGTCGTCCCTCCCATTGGTTGAGCTAGAATCAAAGTCTAGTCTCAAAGTTGAAAGGTCAGTAATGAAGTCAAACTCTGATCACTCAGTGCTGAGGTTTTAAACGTCCTGTGCTGTGCACAGATTTTCCTCCAGAATGTCTGGAGAAAATTTTTCTTCAGTACTGTGTCCAGTTCTGGTCAGTCCGTTACAAGAAGGACATTATTAAGCTGGAGAGGGTTCAGAAGAGATTTACCAGGATGTTGCCAGGAATGGAGGATTTGAGTTATAAGGAGAGGCCGGATAGGCTGAGACTTTTTTCACTGGAGCGTAGGAGGTTGAGGGGTGACCTTATAGAGGTTTACAAAATCATGAGGGGTTTGGATAAGGTGAATGGCAGCTGTCTTTTCCCTAGGGTGGGGGATTTCAAGATGAGGGGGCATATTTTAAAGTGAGAGGAGAAAGATTTAAAAAGGGTATGAGGGGAAACCTTTTTACACAGAAAGTGGTTTGTGTGTGAAATGAACTTCCAGAGGAAGTGGTGGATGCAGGTACAGTTACAATGTTTAAAAGGCATTTGGATAAATACATGAAGAAGAGATGTTTGGAGGGACATGGGCCAGACACAAACAGGTGAGATTGTTTTGTTTGGGATTATGGTTGGCATGGACTGGCTAGACCAAAGGGTCTGTTTCTGTGCTGTATGACTCAATGTCAGAGCAAAGCCCGCACGGAATATTGTTAAAGTAATTTGGAAGTATGAAATAAAGTATAACATTATGTAAAGTAATTGATTTATTTATACTAATAACATTCCAGGTGACTTTGCCTCTAGAATTTGAGCATCTTGGGAATCTGACAGATTCAGTACGTGAGTCTCATTCAGGGGAATTAATGGCTGGAAAGGTTCAGGCAGTGTCTGTAGGTTTTACTGGAGGTACACTTGCTGGGACTGCTGCTCCCTACTGGCAGTGCAGGATCATGGAATTACTCACTTTGTTTTAAGGCAATTATACATATATTTGACAACATTGTTTTTAAAAAAAAGTTTTTCATTTCATAGAAACACATTATAACAAAGTGTTCCAGGGCCTCACAGTGACCTAATTGGGAAATGTATAACTCATAGATTCATAGAATCCCTACAGCGCAGATAGAGGCTGCAGATGGGTGCAGGTAGACCCATCAAGTCTGTACCGATCCTCTGAAGAGCATCCCACTGAAACCCACTCTATCCTTGTAACCCTGCATTTACCATGGATATCATGATTTATCAATGGGCAGCACAGTGGCTCAGTGATTAGCACTGCTGCCTTACAGCGCCAGAGACCTGCGTTTGTTTCCACCCTCGGGTGACTATCTGTGTGGAATTTGCACATTCTCCCCATGTCTGCGTGAGTTTCCTCCGGATACTCCAGTTTCCTCTCACAGTCCAAAGATGTGCAGGATTGGGTCAGGATGGGATGCTTTTCAGAGGGTCAGTGTGGACTCGATGGGCCAAATGGCCTGCTTCCACACTGGAGGCATCCTATGATTCTTTAATAATCCATCAGCCTGCACATGAATGGACACTACGGGGCAATTTAGCATGGCCAATCCACCTAAGCTGCACATTTTTGGACTGTGGGATGAAACTGGATCACCCAGAGGCACCCCATGCAGGAGAATGTACAAACTCCACACAAACAGTTGCCCACAGCTCCTTGTTAGCTGAGCTATGCATGTCAGAAAGGTCCCATTTCATTCTGAAGTCTGTCCTGAATTAGTTACCCTTAGTCTGAGTATTGCTGGGGAGAGCAGCAAAAGTAATTTGTCCCCAGTCTCTCACCAGTATGGATAGTCTCAGGCTACTTGAAGTTTAAGTATGAAGTAAATCTGAATGAGAAGCCTGAAGGGTAGCTAACATTTATGGAAAGGGGACACAATGTAAATTAGTACATTCAGGAGATTGTATTTGGAAGGACTGACTTGGGAAAGAAAACTAATAACCTGCAAAACAATAATTGCAAGAATCCTGAATTCTCTCATTTCTATTTCAGACTCTGCTGTCATTGCCTGTGCTTCAAGGTGAGCCTTTCTTTACTATGTTTATCAGTTTCATAATCAATGTAATTATCTTACATTTTAAGGTAAGTACTTGCTCTGCTAAATCAGATAAAAGTTAATTTTTGAAAAATGTTTGTTCTCTGGTGGGAACAGTATTTAACTCGCATAACAATATCTCTTCAGGGAGTAGTGGGGAAGTGTTGGAAGGATTAGCAAGCTAATTATCAATCTGTCGAACTGTATCATGAATGCTCCTTCTATGGCCAGCAAGCCATGCATTGGGAATTAAACTCAGGGTTGTTGACTTCATGGTAGGGTCAAACCCAATGGAGCCACAAGTTGGCTGAAATGGTCCTTTCTTTGCTGCAGCAGTGCTTCCACAATGATACTCTAGGATAGTAATAGAGCAAGGATCAGAGGGCTGTAAGACCCATGGGAGATCTTGGAAATGATGGTTCTGGATGTTTTTAGCAGTAGAAATTGTAAGGTGTGGAGTTGCTATCAGTGCTTGAATAGTGGCAGTGCGTCCTCCAGACAGTAATAGTGAGGAGGGAAGTATGGTTGAGTGTGGGAGTGAATTGTTCTATTTGGGATGATGTTGAGCTTCTGAGTGATGTTACACTTGCAGCCATCTACAAAAGTAACAAATGTTTCGTCATTATCCTGAGCTGTGCCCTGTGGACAGAGTTTGAAGAATCATCATGTGGATCCCTTATCGCACAGTCTTTGCAATCACAATATTGATATGGCGTAGTAGTGAGGGATTTTGTGATGAATCATGTGTTTATAGATCAGCGGCTGGTGGTTGGGCCATTTCTTGTTGGTAGCAGCCATTGCCAGGCACTTGAAAAGTGTAGGTGCCATTTGTCAGGCCAAGACTGGGTGTTGTCACTTCACTTTGTGGGAAGATGTATCGTAGAATCCCTGCAATGTGGCAGCAGGCCATTCAGCCCATTGAGTCCACACCAACCCTCCATACAACATCCCATCCAGACCCACTCCACCCCTTTAACCTTGCATTTCCCATGGCCAATCCACCTAACCTGCACATCTTTGGACTTTGGGAGGAAACCCACACAGATACAAGGAGAATGTGCAAACTGCACACAGATAGTCTCCCGAGGGTGGGATTGAACTGGGGTCCCAGGTGCAATGAGGCTGCAGTGCTAATCACTGAGCCACAATGCTGCCCCAAATCTAAGTCTGAAATAAAAACAGAAAATGCTGGAGGAACGCAGCAGGTTTAGCAGCATCAAAGAAAGACAGGGTTAACATTTCCAGTGCAGTGACCGTTCGTCAGGACTGTTTAAGTCTGTTCATACGCTGGCAAAGTTGCTTTGCTAGAAAAGGAATTGTGAATGAAACTGGAATCTGTGATATTACTAACAAACAGCTACACTCCTGACCTTTCAATGAAAAGTGCTTCCACTTTACAGTGACTCCATTCCCTCCGTTGGAGATTGTTGGTGCACCAGTGTGTGAAAAGCACATATTTACTTGGATCAGGCCAATTGATGTGAGGTTGAACTTTAATAGAGGATGCAATTCGAGATTATTTTCAAAGTGTATTCTAATTTAATCTCACTCTTCGCTTTACGAATTGAGGGAGGCTCATTTTTTGTCAATTTCTGGCAGACTGATGTTGCTAGAAATACACAAAACAATGTTGGAAATCACTCTATTTTACAGCAATTTCAAGTATTGAAGAACCATGTGCACTTTAAATCCTGCACAAGGAAACCCTTTAATGGCACATCTGGACTGAGCACTCACTGCAATAGTTCTTTAACTAAAGGAAAGAGCTAACAAATACTATTAATATTTTATTACTGTCAGTTCAAAATTTTAATGTGTGGCTGAACATTAGTGGAGATTAGATAAAGATTTAAGAATTGCAGTAAAAGGACAGTTTTTTTGCACTCAGGATAGAATCACGAGAATATTAAATTTCAAAGGGAATATCTACTTATTTTACATGAAAAAGGATGCTGACTTGTTGGCAAGTGGACTCTGATGGGTCAAAGTGCTGCTACGGTCAATACACAGGTGACAATCATTCGTAGACTTTTGATTAGATTCAAATCAGGCAAGCAGACTCCATTTGACCCAGGTGTTCCATAGGGAATGCTGAAAGGAAATATTCTCCCACAAGCTTTTCTTTAATTGAGAAAAGCTGCAATGCTGGACATGTTTTTAGTAATTATATAGAGACAAGGACACTGCGTGTGAATATATGTAGCTTGTATCAAACGTAGATGAGTCTGACTTATCATCTTGTATTGGTCGTTAGTGTAATTCTTAGCTCATTTGAGATTGTTAGGTAAGTGCAGCCCAACTGCAGAATGACATCCACTGTTGGACCCTAAGTCCTGGGTTTTGTAGACATGGTCTGGCAGAGTAGGATCTGTACTGTCCTTGATGCAAACAGTCAAAGGGATGTGCTGTTTGATATAATCCATTGGCAGTACAGCCTACATACTTGGCAATATATGGTACTGAAATTCATACACATTGCCTATTTTTGTGGTTATTAGAACATCTTTTTAAGATAAGTTAAGATAATAAAGCTTAATTTTGCTGCTTCCAATTCAACCAAATTCTTCATCTTGGAATCTTAAGGTTTCCTTTTCTTTCTGAGACCTCTCTTAATAGACAAGCTTTACATTCCCAAAACATTGTTCCTCTATTAATATTGTTTTCAGTTAACATTTCTTTCAGTGTCAGCAGTTAATTATCTAAGATAAAATGCTGATTTGAAAGTATTCCCACTCTTTGCAACTTGTGCAGCCTTGCACCATGTAAGCTTGTGTCTTTACCTAGATTCCTCAATTTTAAAAAAAAGTTTAACTATGAGCAGTGTTGAACACTTTAATGTGGCGATCTTCAAATGAATCCATGTCTCATTGAACGACATTCTGGCTAGCAAATAATCATTGTTTCTTGATAAATGATTAATCCGTGTAAGGAAGGTCAAAAATCTAAATGAGAAACCCCTTCCATTAAAGGTTTGGGCTCCTTAAATGTATTTTCCTTCATTTAAGTAAATCAAACATAATGATATGTATAATTCATTTAACAGTGAAGCCTTGAGATGATCTGACAACTTGTTTTTAGTATGCTAACAATTATTGGCCTTCCTTCTGTGACAAATCTATGTGTTTAAAGGCGTGTTTTCTCCTGGTTTCTTTTAGAGAGAGATTGGGGCACAGGTGTCGAGCAATCTGAGAAGATCAACAATTTGTGAGACCTTGGGTTTTTTAAAAAAAAGGTTGGAACAATAAAAGCAGCCTGGAAGGTGTGGCCAGCTTTTGCAGACCAGGATTTCTGGGGGATTTTTTTTGGTTTTCAGGCTTAGCTTTAAGCAGTTGCTGATGTGGGTCTGAAGAAGTGGAAACTATTTTTCCCTCTCTCAATTACAGCCAAATGCTGTGGGTTCTCTTCCTGGGCTGCTGGATTGCAAGTGAGACAAAATCTGTTTTCTAAATTTACCTTTTTGCCAAAGGGTGTGTTTATGGGATGTTCCCGTATTAGAACAGTTAATTAGTAATAATTACCATATCTGTTATTGTGTTAAGTTTACAAATAAAGTTGTTATTCTAAGTTCTTCTTTCTTTTGCTGTAATTTAACTATAGTGTTTGAATAAATTATGTTTTGCTTAAAATTAAGTACTTTGACCAGTCGAATTACATTTGGAACACAGCACTTTACACGTGCCTTTAAATTAAGAAAAAAGTTACTGTCTAAGCTACCTACTTAAAATATTTTGAGGGGGTCTGGTTTGGCCTGGTCCGTAATACTTCATTGAAGATAAACTGCTTTCCATATTCTCTTTGCACAAAGGTACTTATAATGACTTGTTAAAGAAATTTACAGACTATACAGAAGTTTCAAAGAACCAAAAAATTGGGGCAATGGCTATTGTTTGGCTCCTGATGTTCAGTTGCTTCAGGTTGGAGAAAAGGTGTTCCAATTTGCAAAGGTACCTCAGCAGAAAGAATGCCTCTTGAGCAATTCCAGCATGTTGCTAAGTAAGTGAATATTCAGAGAAAATAAGTGCATGAGAAACTACAGGAGCTTTGTCCACTGTCTCCCATGGAGCATTAAGCACGTAATCAGACCTAAATAGCTCAAAAATAATTCATCCATCGGCATTTACTGGATTTGAATCACATAAGAACTACCACATTATTCTTCACGTTAAATCTCGGAAGAACCTACTTGTGGTTAGTATCTAGTCAGTCTTATTGAGTGTGTGGGTAAGAATAACATAGCTGAGATACACTGGTGTAGCCAAGAAGCTTACCCGTACTTGTATCATCTTGTTTATAAATAATCTCCATTAACTGAGCTACTAGAATTTCATTAAAACTGAAAGAACTGCGGATGCTATAAGTTAGAAACAAAAACAGAAATTGCTGGAAAAGTTCTGAGGATGGATCACACGACCCGAAATGTTAACTCTGATTTCTCTCCACAGATGCTGCTAGACCTGCTGAGTTTCTCCAGGAACTTATGTTGTTGTACTAGAATTTCAGGCTACAGAGTTAACATTTTCAGGATACGAGCGGAGGGAGTGAAGACTAATTTAAATAAGTATTTTTCAGACCAGGTAAAGCTAATAAGCCCAAATTTCCTGAGCTTTTGAAGATCAGCTCCCCTTATGCAACTTCTCACCAGATTCAGCCTTTTATTGTTGTGAAAATATACTTAATTACTTTTAAAATTCACCCATACTGTTTTCCTACCTTGCTAAAAGTTTATCTGTGCTGTAGTCCTACCTTGAAAACATACCCTGTTGCATATGTTTTAAATGAAAATATTTAACTTTGATTCTGATTCCTCACTGTGAATTGAATTCTTGGTTAACATGAGAGATTTCTTGAACCGAGCTCTATGAATCCTTGTTGTCATTGTTATGCCTTACTGGGGTAGCATTCTGGAAATCAAACCCTGCTATTCCTAGAGTCATCACAAAAGTTAAAGACATTACAAAAGTACATAGAAATCCCCAATTTGCCTGTTTTTTAGACCAAGATTGACAGAAATCACAGACCAGGTTTCAGTTGGTATTTATTGCAAGTTATTAGCCTCAAACTATAGCTAAACAATTGTGAAGCCTCAGTATATAACTCCACTGTTTAAAACTTTAATCCCCTTGAGAACCATACACAAACAGGAAAAAAAATAGGTATTGTGAACAGAGGGAAAGTTGAGAAAGTAGTTCAGTGGTCCTTATTGACAGCTCTGCTATGATGGTTATGCTGACTGGAATGTTGTTTCTCAGTCGTTGTTCTCTGAATGCTTCCATGGGATTGCAAGAGGCAGAGGGTGGCTGGTTCACTTATAAAAGGTCTCTGACTAATCAGTTAAAAGCCACAGCTTTCAACAACTGCTGAAGGAAAGACAAATTGGTTTTCTTCAGGCCGAAAGTAACTTTTACTGCAGAGAACAGGGAGAGCTCCTGAGCTGGTAAAGGTCTGAAGGCTTTTATAAGGCTATAAGAAGTAGAAACAGGAATAGGCTGTTTGACCCCTTGAGCCTGCCTCTGCTATTCAATGGGATCTGTCTGATGGACATTCCTCATGTCTATTTTCAAAGCATGCAGTAATCCTCCCAGTAATCCCTAGTTTTTAAAACAGTTCTTTCAGTTCACAATTCAAAATACAGAAAAATTAAGAAAAAAACAGTCTTTACATAATGTTGAATAAAATCAATTAGCTCAACTTAAAGTCTCCTCTTCAGTGCAGAAAACCAACTCAAATATTTTAACCTTCCTTCTTGGCTTAAATTTCTAACAACCACAATCATCTCTTGTCACCGGCTAAGTCTCTTGGGCCATTGACATCGTTTGCTTTGGTGATCTGCAGTGATCACACAATGGCCTCTAGGCTGTCCAGAATGTCAGAACACAATGTCAGATTTTATATTTAATGCATGTTAACATTGAACCGGAGAGAACACTCTGAACGGGGAAAGTATTGTAGCGTACGTCGGCACAGGGATTATTTTATTCTGAGGTTTAGGATGACAGAAAATTAACGTTCAAGTGTCACTTTGGTACAACTGGTTCCAGTCTTGTCTCCGAGCCAGAGGGTAAGGTTCCACCTTCTGAAACAAACATGAGTATATAATTATGGCAAATATTAGTGCTCGACTGAAGGAGGGCTGCTTAGAGGTTTGTGCTGCCTTTTCAATATGGTGTTAAGCTGAGCTGCTGGCTACTAGCTTGGGTGAATATAACATATCCTATTCTCTACTCAAGTAACAGGAAATTTTACCTGCGTCCAGGCCTATGTTCTTCCCTTTACCAGCTTTACCAAAAAATGGATTAGCTGATCATTCACCAGCTTTTTGCATGGCTTTTACTGTATTTAGGTTAGCTGCTGTTTTTCCCAATTTGAAAAAGGGGACCAAACTTGAAAAATTCTCCGTATAAGATAAGATACTACAAGTCGAAATGCTTACTGAACTGTCTCAGAGAAACTGAAGCTGAAAGGAAGGTAAAATGAAAGGATGTTTGGGGAATGAAAAAGGCAGCAGGAGATGCAGCAAATTACAGTTCTGACACAGTAAGGAGGCTGTGTTTGTAGGGTGTCACATTGGACCAACCCACAAAATCACTTTGGATTAAACTGTCCCAAAACCAGTCCAGGTGTGGCTGTGAGAGTGGCTGGCCCATGTCTTTGCTTCAGTGCAGTCTCAATGCCATTGATTGAGGATTGGCCTGTTGTTATGGATTAAAACTAGGATTAGAAACATTCCTCATTGTTCCCATGTAACAAAGTGCCCTTTTCTGGTCAGACTTGTTTACACAGAAACCAACCTTTACCGTAAAACAATCAGGATAATAGAAGATAATCATGAGCAGAGATGGTAGAATGGTGGGAGTTGGTACATAAACCATAAATATCTCTGGAGAGATTAAAAATTCTGGAGATTAATTTGCAGAGTACAAGTGAAACCAATACTCTTTAATTTGACAGGTTGTGAGAACTTGATGAATGCTCCAGCACAAATAGAAATGCCATGTTAGGGGTGGACATGTTGTGGGACAGTTTAGGTTCCATAATCAAATAAACATACAGTCCTCACCACTTACTGATGTCCACAAACATATAGGCGCTTCTTCGTTGGCCCTCAAAAATCAAAAACCAACTGCATTAACACCGATTTCAAAGTTGTTACTCATTGTGTCTTAAGTGTTCAGTAGAAACCAGCTGTGCTTATTGAATTGTTCACACCTTACTCTGGTGTACAGGAACAGGAACAGGCAAAGTAAATAGCAAAAACTTATAGGTACTTCGTCTATTGCTCATTAGAAATCCAGTCGAAGCTCGCTGTGGCACCATCTATCTTGATGTTCTGTGTGAACACCTCCAGCTTATCCAAATAAATTTTTCACATACACTATAAAACCAATCCTAGGAACAAATCGAGAAAGCAACTAGGAACACTGAACCTTTATTATATCTGGCCTCTTGTCCTCTAACCCATCTAATTTATTGATGCTCAAGGTTCCCCCCATTTTACAGACAAGTTTCTCCACGACCCACTGTCCCACCGCAGTTACAGAAGCCTGGTTTGTATACAGACATGGGGTCTGCCTCCTCATGACAGAGACTCAAGTGTCTACTGTTGAACTGGTAAGCATCCGTCTGGCAAAGGAAGAAACAGGAACTGATCTGTCTTCTACATGGGTTTATTCACAATACAACATACAACATATGTGCAGCCCACACTTTCTTTCCTAGACCAGCCCATTGCTAGCCAGAAACTTGTTCTTATGTAAAAGAATAAATCAACCCGCTCAGCCTTCCTTCCAGAGCAGGTGGGAGTTGAGCCGATACCCTGTGGCCCAGAAGCAGGTACACTCAACTGTCCCAGAAGACCCTAAATTTTGTTTCTTCTATATCCACCCTAGTTGTTCCCCAAAAAGTATCATTTGCTGTTAATCTCATCTAGACCATACATACAGATTTAATTGAGCCGGCATTTGTAACATTGGCATTCACCATTTCGGAAACAGCAGGTCAAGGCTCCTTTATTTGGACCTGAAGATTTAACCACAATGGTGTTCTCCTGTTTGTGGTGGGACTGTTTTATATACAGCCTCCTTCTTCAAATTTTAATGGTTTTATGTTTGACTGCACGGAAATTTTCTTGATCATTTATCATTTCTTTAGGAAGAGGGCTAGTTCAAACAAGAGATATTGCATTCTGAAATGTTTAGGGACGTACTTCTCATTCTCCTCACGAAAGCCTCTCCTTGCTAATGTTTGACCAGTGTCTGTAGATACAAAAGAGTGAATGATTCGCTCTGACTGCTGTGTCCAGGATGCCTCAGTGACACTTGAACCCAGTGTTTGAAGTCATTGTTAAGTGGACAAACAAACTTGGCCTCTCTCCGTCATTACTCTTGAAGCACTAATTCTTTGGCATCTCCAAAACCTGTTTGCCGGAATGGTATTTTTAAACTTTACAATTCACCTGATAGATCTGGAAACCAGACAGATCTAGATTCTCAAGCATTCTTGTCTCCCAGGTAACAGGTCAATTAGCATTGTTTCAGACAGGCCATTGAGAATGATTCCAGGTAGTGAAGATCAGGTTAGTGTATATTGCTCTGCTTACCGAATATACAGCTAGGTTTGGATTTAGCTCCAGGGCTGGGGTTTGTTGGAGGGGAGGTAAAGCATGACTGGTGGTACTTGGTGTGGGCCCTCTGCTGTTGTGTCAACCACTTCCCGAACAGGGATCAGGAATGAGGCTCAGATTTTATATAACATCTCCTGTTTTAGTCTTGAGAAATGTACGATTTTCTGTGTTTGGATTTGAGTCTCAATCAATTATACAACTTTCTCCTCCTTTCAGTGCCCCAATGAACCACCTGTTGTGCAACACCGATTCACTTGTCCATCATTTCTGAACCCTGTTCTTTACCTTCCCAGCATCAATGCAGGCACAGAAGACACTACCGGGACCCTTTCATATTTTTTATTGGTAGGAAGAATAGAAAAGCAGAAAATTGCTTAAATTGAGAGAGAGCATAGAATGCTGCTGTGTTGAGGGGTTTGGGTGTGCCTGTGTATGAATCACAAAAGGTTAGTATGCAGCCCGTGATTAGGAAGGCAAGTGAATTGTTAGCCTCTATTACGAGGACCATGATATAACAATGTAGGGACGTCTTGCTACAACTATTCAAAGTATTGCTGAGACCACACCTAAAGTATTCTGTGCATTCCTGTGCTCTTATTTAAAGAGAGTTGAACTTACTTTTCGAAGAGTTCAGTGAGAGTTCACTCAGCTGATTCCTAGCATGAAGAGATTGTTTTAAGAGGAAACGTTGAGCAGGTTCGATCTATACTCTTTGGAGTTAGAAGAATAGAAGATTGTCTCATTGCAATGTGTGAAATTCTGGAGGTCCTTGGCAAGAGATGGTGAGAGGGTGCTGCCCCTTGTGGGGAATCTTGAACTAGGTGCACTGCTTCAAAATAAAGAGACTCCCATTTAAGACAAAGATGAGGAAAAATTTCTCCTCAGAGGGCTGTTGGACTTTGGAATTCTTGTCCATAGAGAGCAGTGGTGGCTGGGTCATTAAATATATTAATGTATGAGTATGGTTTATCTACAAGACAAAAAGGTTATTTGGGGGTTGCTGCGTGGGATTGGAACAGGCACAAAAATTAAGGGTATAGTCAGATTAGCCATGTGATCTCACTGAATGGTAGAACAAGCATCATGAGCTGAATGGCCTACTTCTCCTCCTTTTACTTTCTATTTTATGTTTTCCTGTATCTTCATCCAGATTCTTGAACTCTGCTTCTCGATTTTACTTCCAAACTGATACTCTGTCATCTCCTGTCATAATAAGATCTTGCTGTATATCAGTGTTATGCGACTGCTTTGCTGAATAGCTAGATTTTATCCGCATGTGTAACACTGAACTTCTATTTGCTTGCCACTTGAATTTTCTATCCCTCTCTGACCTCTCAGTTCTTGACCATCCACAATGGTGCAACAAAGCTTAATTAAGGCATCTCTTCTTTCTATGAAGTGTTCTACAGCCTCCTGGGCACAGCTTTCAGACCCGACTACCATTTTCTCTTCAACAGCAAGTGCTGGAGTATAAGATGATGCGGCAGTGCATCCAGGAATGGGGGAGGTTGTGTGCTAATGTTTGGGAGAGTCATGTATAGTTCAATAAATCGAGAGGAATGTCGGAGGCTGAGGGGATGACCTTATCGAGGTTTGTTAAATCATGAGGGGCATGGATTGAATGAATTGCCAAAGTCTTTTTCCCAGGGTAGGGGAGTCTAAAACTTAAGGTGAGAGAGGAAAATTTAAAAGGGACCTAAGGGGCAACCTTTTCACACAGAGGGTGGTGTGTGTATGGAATGAGGTACCAGAGGAAGTGGTGGAGGCTGGTACAGTTAGAACATTTAAAAGGTATCTGGATAGCTATATGAATAGGAAGGGTTTAGCTGAATATGGGCCAAATGCTGGAAAATGGGACTAGATTAATTTAGAATATCTGGCAGCTGTGGATAAGTTGGACCAAAGAGTCTGTTTCTGTGCTGTATATCTCTATGATCCTATAAGATGAAAACCAGTCTCAGTAATCTTGGTCTTGAAACTGTCATAAATTGTTGTGAAAGCCCACCTGGTTGACTGATGCCCTTTAGGGAGGGAACTTGACTGGTCAGGCCTGACTCCTGCCTCAATGTCTCTTCACTGTCCCCTGAAATAGCCAAATAAGCCCCTCAAAGGCAAAAAATGCCCACATTCTATCAAATGAGACGAAAACCCATACTTAGAAAAAGAGTCCATTGTGCATTTCCATTCCACCAGCCATCCTGTGAAAATCTTATCAGTTTAGTGTCAAACATCCATGCCCTGGATTGCCACAGAAATATTTCATGCAGGACCCTCAAAGTTGGGTGGCATGGTGGCTCAGTGGTTAGCACTGCTGCCTCACAGTGCCAGGGACCCAGGTTTGATTCCAGCCTCAGGTGACTGTCTGTGTGGAGTTTGCACGTTCTCCCCATGTCTGCGTGGGTTTCCTCCAGGTGCTCCAGTTTCCTCCCACAATCCAAAGATGTGCAGGTTAGGTGGATTGGCCATGCTAAATTGCCCGTAGTGGTCAGGGATGTGTAGATTAGGTGGGTTACAAGGGGATGGGTGTAGTTGGGATACTCCAAGGTTCAGTGTGGACTTGTTGGGCTGAAGGGCCTGTTTCCACACTGTAGGGATTCTAATAGTTGCCTTGTTTTGCATGACACTGTTGTCTATGACCACCAGCTGGTAATCCAAGACCATCCCTGATTTTATGCCATCTGTAAAACTGCAAACACTGCGGAGAAAAAACACACAAACAACGTGAAAAATGTTTTAACTGACTGCTCGTCTCATTTTTTAATGTTTTAGTGCATGTGAAAAGCTAGCTCATAAATGTTAACGTTTAATCAGCATTTGGATGCATCTAAGACATTGATTTCCCTCAGCCAGATGATGGCGCATTGGAACTATATACACTGCCTCTGCATGCCCAGTGTTGCTTTAAGTGTATACTGGACTTAAACAGATAGCCACAGTGTAAACGCTCCTTAGTCAGTCAGCAAAGCAGTAATAATATGTGAATATCAATTATGCAAGAGACATAATGACAGTAAATTCTATTTGTTAAGGGAAAATGGGAATGATGTCAAAGAGTTAACTCCTTTGCTAGAATGCAAATAATGTGCACGTGATTTCTGACTGTAGGCATGTTTCTCCACTGCGTCACTAGTTCCACCCAGCAACAGAAAAAACACAGGAACCTTACTCCTTGTGTTAGAATGGTTTGTTCGTAACAGAACAGATGTGTGACTGGATTGAAAAGAATTGATTTTAAAGAGAAATGCCTCTTCGAGAAAGGGATAGAGGAGGAACATTAAGTGTGGTGGTGTATGTATGTATGTGCTGCATGTGATAGAGATGGGGTAGCAGGAGATGGACTTTTAAATCCCTGAGTAACGAGATGTCCTGCAGTAGTGGAGCCTGGAACAGGTATGTGTCTGGCGTTGTTTCCATGGCTGATGGCAGTGTGGTGGTGGTCGCTTACATTCCCAAGTAAAGAATTGTACAGTGGAGTGGATATATCTTTAATACCATACTGGCTGTAGACACATGTTCCTACAAGTTCATTCAGTCTGTCTTGCGACTAACCCAAAATAGTTTGCCAGGAAGGATCCTCAGTTTAGTAAGGCGGGTTACAAAATTAGATGATTCATTTTTATTTTTGTCTCCCCTTTAATTTTATTTCTCTTCCTCCTCCTGAAATGAACACATTTGGATCCTGCAGTTCATTATGCCCAACCATGTACATGAATGAGTTATTCACACTTTGAAATGAAGCATTTTCTTTCTGGTTTGCAATAACAATTGCATTTCCAACCTTTTTTTTTTTTCCCCATTTCTTGAAGGTGCAAACTCATGGTTATTGTTCTACAGAAATTGGCCATTGTCCATTACTTCCCATACTGGTCAGGAGTGTTCATTTGTCAGCCTAGACAGCAAAAAATGACAGACTATTTTTCCAGAGGATGCATAGCAGAGGATAATCCTGTTCTTACTTGCAAACCTGGGACTTTCACTTGGCAGAAGAGTAGTCAATGGTAGAGTTATAGAGTCTTCCATCATACAGCACAGAAACAGACCCTTTGGTTCAATCAGTCCATGCCGACCATAATCCTAAACTAAAATAGTCCCACCTACTTGCGCTTGGCCCATATCCCTCCAAACATTTCTTATTCATGTACTTGTTCAAATGTCTTTTAAACATTGTAACTGTACTGCATCCACCACTTCCTCTGGACGTTCATTCCACACACAAACCACTCTGTTTAAAAAAAAAAATAAATTGCCCCTTGTCTTTTTTAAATCTTTCTGCTCTCACCTTAAAAATATGTCCCTAGTCTTGCCTGCTCCTATGATGCTGCTTGACCTGCTGTGTTCATCCAGCCCCATGCTTGTTATCTCGGATTCTCCAGCATCTGCAGTACCCTTTATCTCTGATACAATTTTATCCCTAGTCTTGAAGTTCCTCACCCTAGGGAAAAGACACCTGCCATTCACCTAATCTGTACCCCTCATGATTTTATAAACGTCTATAAGGCCAACCTTCAACCTCTTGCATTCCAGTGAGAAAGGTCCCAGCCTTTACAACCTCTGCTTATAACTCAGACCCTCCATTCCTGGCAACATCCTGGTAAATCTCCTCTGAATCCTTTCCAACCTAATAATATCCTTCCTGTAACAGGACGACCGGAACTGGACACAGTACTCCAGAAGAGGTCTCACCAAGGTCCTGTACAACCTGAACATAACGTCCCAACTCCTATACTCAAGAGGTTTCAGCAATAAAGGCAAGCATGCTAAATGCCTTCTTAACCACCCTATCTATACATGATATAAATCTCAAAGAATTATGTACTTGAACCCTAGGCCTATCTGTTCTCCAACGCACCTCGAGGCCCTACTTTTAATTGTATAGTCCTGCCTTGTTTGTTTGACCAAAGTGCAATAGCTCTGATTTATCCAAATTAAACTCTATCTGTTGCGCTTCACCTTGTTGACCCATATGATCGAGACCCGTTTGTAATCTTAGATAACCTCTTCACTGTCACTATACCACCAACTTTGGTATCATCCGCAGACTTACTAGCCATGCCTTCTGTATTCTCATCTAAATCATTTATGCAAATGACAAACAAAAGTGGACCCAGCACCAATCCCTGCAGAACACCATTGGTCACAGGCCTTCAGTCCAAAAAACAACCTCTCGCCATCACTCTCTGTCTCCTGCCGTTTAGCCGATTTTGTGTCCAATTGGCAAGCTCATCCTGAATCGCACGCAATCTAACCTTACTAATTAGTCTACCATGCCGAATCTTGTCAAAGGCTTTGCTAAAATCCAATTAAACGATGTCTACCACTCTGTCCTCATCAGTCTTCTCGGTCACTTCCTCAAAAAACTCAAATCAAATTTGTCAGACGCGATTTCCCTCACACAAAACCATGCTGCCTATCCCTAATCATTACGTGCCTCTCCAAATGCATATAAACCCAAATTTTCAGAATCACCTTCAACAACTTAAAGTAAAGAGAATGCCAGCTAGTTTCTTAGTGTGGGAATGCTTAGTGTAACTACTTCCACTCCAATTAAAAAAGCTAATTTGATACAGACCGAACACTGAACCGTAGACGTCTCTGGACTGTGACAGTTAGTACACTGCGGCACTTCACACCAATGCATGTTGTCCATTTTTGACAGTGAATGTGATTGAATTTGACAGAAACTGTCTGCCCATGCTGGCTGTCATCTACTGTCTGGAGCAGTTTTGAGCCTTAAATATAGGAAAGCACCAGATATTACGAGTCATTTGAGCTGAATTAGCTGATCTGACCAGGGATGAGGGATTTTAGTTGGAGAAGCTGGGTGTGTTCCACTTAGAGCAGAGAATGATCAGGGGTGTTTAATGCAATGTCCAAAATTATGAATGTTTGTTAAAGTAGACAAAGAGATGTTGTTCCCGTCAACACGATTGTTGGTGACTGGGATACAGGTTTAAGATAATTACCAAAAGAATCAAAGAGGACTTGAGGAAATGTTTTTAAGCAATGATTGTGTGATCTGGAATACACTCCTTGAAAGGGAGTTGGAATTTTGTTTTTAACTCATTCATGTGAGGGCATTTCATTTATTGCCCAGAGGGCAGTTAAGAGTCAACCACATTACAGTGGGCCTGGAGTCACACATAGGCCAGATCAGGTAAGGATGGCAGTTTCCTTCCCTAAAGAACATTAGTGAACCAGATGAGTTTTCCCCAACAATCGATTGAGATCATCATTCGACTCTAAATTCCAGATACGTATTGAATTCAAATTCTGCCATCTGCCATGGTGGGATTCGAACTCTGGTCCCCAGAACATTACCTGGAATTCTGGATTAACAGTCCAGCGATACTACTACAAGGCCATCACCTCCCCAACTTGCAGAATGAATTGGAATTATGGAGTATAACAAGGTATGGGATTAATCGGATAGCTCTCTGGAAGAGATAGAAGGGTCATTATGGGCTGATTGGCCTACTTTTAGCTGTGTTGTTCTATTTTATCTCCGCTGGGGAGATTATAGGGGTGTCATTCAAACCACGGGGAACAGCGACATGTTTGCAAAGCCTGTTGTCATGACAAGAAACATGATCTCTTGGTCTCAAAAGTACTCACCAAGCCAGCTTTTGCTTATAGCAGAGAAAGGGTCATTTGGTTACAGATGTGTCAAGACAAGGAGAGAGCTATGTGAAATATTACTGGTGAGGTGACAGCTCCAAATATTACTGTGTTGCCTTCCAGCTGCCCTTCATCCTGCCGCGCTGTCCATTTCAGACTTGCACTGCATTTTACTAATAGTCAAGGCATCTGTGTGTTATAGCCTGATCACAAGGCTTGATGGGATGAGTCAGACATGAGCTACAAAATGCAGGACTGACCATCTGGAGATGTCTCTGTCAGTCCGTCCTATTAAAACCTTCAAGTTTTAAAAACCAAAGCATAGTACCATCCAGTTGAGGTTGATTTATATCATTTTCTACCTGGTCTTTTATTTGGTTTTTAAAGAAGATGTTCTAAGTATCTCTGATGACACAACTCGGTCTAATATGGAACTGCAGAAATCTTGGGTATCCATGGTCACAGCTTCATGTTTGAATTTAGGCAGAGCAGCAGAAGCGATTTAAAATAATCCTGAGTGTTCCGGAGCAGGGAATCCTGATTCTGATCGCTGACCGTATGATACAGCATGATGTATACGTGATTTAGATGAGAATATGGAAGATTACAAAGAGATCTTGATCAATTGGGTCAATGGGCTGAGGAGTGGTAGATGGAGTTTAATTTGGATAACTGCGAGGTACAAGTAGTTCTCCTGTAATGCAATAGTTGCGTTCTTGTGTGACCTTGTGCTGTAGAAAATTGCCATAGAAAATCACGTTATAGGGAAATCGCTACAGAAAATCGCTGTACCTGTACCGTAGAAAGTTTGCGTTATCTAAACAGCATCCACTGTTCATCAGAGATAGTAGGAACTGCAGATGCTGGAGAATCTGAGATAACAAGGTGT